>JAFREQ010000089.1:0-600000 GCA_025331565.1 Holacanthus passer
CCTGTCAACTCCTGACCTCTTGTGGATAAATTGAGTCTAATGTTGTATCACATACAGATCAAATTTGGTGCAACATGGGAGAATTATGTGTCACTATTAAATTAACATATGCACTGTAGGAAAACCAGGAATGGAACGGAATATCACCAGCAGACCATCCAAAAGTCATTTTCTTCTCTTAGGAAGTCAAAATTTGTATTTTTTATTTTGTTCAACGTTTAGTTTTGTAAGGAATGCATAGAAAGAAAATAAAGAATTGGAGGATCATTACTTCCTCTGGATACATTAGTGTTTTGGGGTTCTATTTGGAAGATTTTTTAAAATAAATCTTTGTCTTTTATAACTTTAACCAGTTTCCACAGCATGGGGTGGAAGGTCATGCGGTTTTTACCGCTCGCCTGGCTCACTTAACTTACTTTTTTGTCTTGCAGCATCTTCACGTCATCAAACCGTCAGTATATTTTTGGCTTCAGTACAATCATATTCATGTTGTAACCTTTTTGCTCATTAAACGGGAACATCACCCAAACGTGGAAATTGTACAGTTTTGATTCAGAGCGCGTCAAAAACAGTCTCCCACACCCATGCACGAGCGACTATAGGGCAGTCGCTATACTTTTTGTGATTTCAAGTCAACATCAAGCTCTGCTTTTCCCAATTCATTTTCTCTGAATTATAATTACAGCTACTTTCTACTTTTGACCTCACAGATTTAAGTTATATCACCCAACATTGACCCCTTTTAACGTAAACTCTGGAACAACACAGGTCTCTATACAAATGATCTGTAAAGTATGGTGGTGGGTTTGTCTCTTCTGCAGAAATCCAGATTAAATATAATTTACATGGAAATTATGTATCAAACCTTTGCTTTAGATATTTTGAACATAAATGCTTTCAGGACTTTTAAAGGCTCTGCTCTGCTCTGCAAAGGCTCAGCCTTTGGTCCTCACCAGACATTGCGTGATGACATAATAATTAATTGTATCTATTGAACCCTAACCCTAACTCCCTAACCCTAACATTTACAACTCCTCCTTGAAAAAAATGAAACGTGAGGAGTCAATTAATCTGCCATTTCATTCTGCCCTGATAAGGTTACTGAAGGTGACATGACTGTGCAGTAAGTTATGTAGTATTTCATTTGTCCCAAAAATAAAGCACTGTCAGTTTGTATGTTCAGTTCATTATTTTGCAAGGTTACCTTTGACTTCGTCAAATTTTAATTGATTAATCTACACTGAACTCTTAGTTATTTAGCCAACTTTGCTAACTCAAGCAAAACTTGTGCTTCAAAGACACACACAGCATTTAATAAAAAAAAGACTTGTAAATATGTTAAAAGGTTTTAAAGATTTTTTTTTTTGGTAATTCTAATTATTCACACTGAAATCTGTAAGTCAGTAAAGTCTAAATTTAAATTTTTGACTATTAGTTATTTCAAGCAAATAACACATACAAGAAAAAGGTTTAAAATGATTTTAAAGGATTCACATTCTTAACCTTTTCATTGGCAAGCTGTAAAACAGTCAGTCCTCCTTCCAATGGTCATCTCATCGTGGGTTGTGGAGGCTCAAGCTTACAACTTGTCACTTTCCAACACTGAGCTGTCAGAGCGATGTGTCTCTTTCCAAGCTCAGCTATGAAATGGCACCAATGACAAGCTCAGCTGTGAAATGGCGAAATATGTGGACAGTCATTTCAGATAAGATGCTTGATCTTCTGTTTCAAGACATGCTGTAGTTAACATATTCAATTGGTCAGTGCTTATTTGATTGATGATATTGATTAAATAATAACAACAACAATAATAATAATGTAATAACAACATGATTCACCTCAGGCAATTCCAGGAAGTACAGACTCTACCAAAGTAATCTTTTATACACTCAGCTAAACCCAAAATAATCAAAGTATCAAAAAACTCAAAATAATTTGCATGGCTGTAAAGTAGGGCTTTTTTTTGCTGCAATTTGCTGTCGAAAATGATATGTACACACACATATATAATATCAATAAAAGTGTGATCCACTTATTCGACTAGGACAATTTGACAATTTGGCAATTTGTAAATAGGTTGATAGAAAGATTTGTGAGGAGAATGTTCCCAAGACTGTGTCACCTGATAGAGACGTTTGAGATTATCTGGTTGTATTTCTGCTAGTTGACCAGTTGTGACACGTTTTACATCAGCAACACTTCACTTTTTCTACTGAAATTGTATCATTATAACTATATCATGGCTAATCCACCTTGTCTGACTATTCAATTTCAATGCCAATGTACTGCTGCTAAATTTGTAATACTTTATTTAAAGCATTCCATGACTCTTTCATTTTTCTTTGCACGTGACGATTTAAAGATAAGATAAACCTTTATTAGTCCCTCAGTGGAGAAATTTGCAAAGTAGCCTGGAGGTGTATTTTTCAAGCAGAATTAAATTTATTGCCACAAGAGGAAAACAAACCCTATCTAACTGGAAAGTTCCTATTGCAGGTTTAACTTTGTATGGGCCAATGGTGTTGAGGATTTGTTTTGATAAATGTTAACATGGTTCACAAGAATTTGTTTGGTTTGTTTTCTCATTATGCTCACTTACTCACTGTGTCACAGTGAGTTCACATAAGTGAAGAAATTCAATTCAATTCAATTTTATTTGTATAGCGCCAAATCACAACAAAAGTTATCTTTTAACATACAGAGCAGGTCTAGACCATACTCTTTATAATATTACTTATAGAGACCCAACAGTTCCCATCATGAGCAAGCACTTGATGCGACAGTGGCGAGGAAAAACTTCCTTTTAACAGGCAGAAACCTCGGACAGAACCAAGCTCACCTTGACCAACCCTAACTATAAGCTTTGTCAAAGAGGAAGGTTTTAAGCCTACTCTTAAATGTGGAAAGGGTGTCTGCCTCCCGGACCCACGCTGGGATCTGATTCCACAGGAGAGGAGCTTGATAACTGATGGCTCTGGCTCCAAATCGACTTTTGGAGATTCTGGGAACCAAAAGGAACCCTGCATTCTGGGAGTGTAGTGCTCTATTGGGAAGATAGGGTACAATGAACTCTTGAAGATATGATGGTGCTTGACCATTAAGAGCTTTATAGGTTAGTAGAAGGATTTTAAATTAAATTCTTGATTTGACAGGGAGCCAGTGCAAAGAAGCCAAAATGGGTGAAATATGATCTCTTTTCCTTGTTCTTGTCAATACATGTGCAGCAGCATTCTGGATCAACTGGAGAGTCTTTAATGACTTATCGGTGCAGCCTGATAATAGAGAATTGCAGTAGTCCAGCCTAGAAGTAACAAATGCATGGACTAGTTTTTCTGCATCTTTTTGGGACAGGATATGCCTGATTTTTGCTATATTCCGGAGGTGAAAAAAGGCAGTCAGGGAAATTTGCTTTATATGTGCGTTAAAGGACAAATCCTCATCAAAGATAACTCCAAGATTCCTTACAGTAGTGCTGGAGGCCAATGCAATGCCATCGAGAGTACTGATATCTTTAGAAAATGTGCGTCGGAGGTGCTTGGGACCAAGTACAATAACTTCAGTTTTGTCTGAGTTTAACAGTAAGAAATTGCAGGTCATCCAGGTTTTTACTTTGTTGAGGCATGCCTGAAGTTTAGCTAATTGGTTGGTTTCATCTGGCTTAACTGACAGGTATAATTGGGTATTGTCTGCATAGCAATGAAAGTTGATGGAGTGTTTCCTGATAATGTTCCCTAAGGGAAGCATATATAAGGTGGACAGGACTGGTCCAAGCACAGCCTTGTGGAACATCGTAGTTAACTTTAGAGTGTATCGATGATTCATCGTTGACAAGTACAAACTGAGATCGGTCTGATAAATAGGACCTAAACCAGCTTAGCGCAGTTCCTTTAATGCCAATTAAATTTTCCAGTCTCTGCAACAGGATTTGATGATCAACGGTGTCAAATGCGGCACTATGATCTAACAAGATGAGTACAGAGACAAGTCCTCTATCAGATGCAATAAGAAGATCATTTGTTACTTTCACCAGAGCTATTTCTGTGCTATGATGAACTCTAATTCCTGATTGAAAGTCCTCAAATAGACTGTTGTTCTGTACACACTGCTGGTTGGCGACTGCTTTCTCAAGGATCTTCGAGAGAAAAGGAAGATTAGATATAGGTCTATAGTTTGCCAATACCTCAGGATCCAGAGTAGACTTTTTAAGGAGAGGTTTTATCACAGCTACTTTAAAAGACTGTGGAACAAAGCCTGTTAATAAAGACAGATTGATCATGTCGACTAAAGTGCTAATAACAGGCAAGACTTCTTTAAGTAGCCTGGTTGGGATGGGATCTAGAAGGCAGGTTGACGGCTTTGACGAAGAAATCATTGAAGTCAGCCGCTTAAGATCAATTGGAGAGAAGCAGTCCAAACATACATCAGCTTTTACAGCTGTTTGTATGGATCCCATATTTGTGGACAAATCGTTGTTGGATGGGAGGACGGGAAGAATTTTGTTTCTAATATTTAGGATCTTATCATTAAAGAAGTTCATGAAGTCATTACTACTGAGGCCAATCGGAATACATGGCTCAACAGAGCTCTGACTCTCTGTCAGCCTGGCTACAGTGCTGAAAAGAAACCTGGGGTTGTTCTTATTTTCCTCTATTAATTTCGAGTAGTAGGCTGCTCTGGCATTGCGAAGGGCCTTCCTATATGTTTTAAGACTATTTTGCCAGACCAAACAAGATTCTTCCAGATTGGTAGAACGCCATTTCCTTTCCAGCTTTCGCGATGTTTGCTTTAATTTCTGAGTTTGCGGGCTATACCAAGGAGCTAACCTCTTTTGCTTTACTAACTTTTTTAAAGGGGCAATAGAGTCAAGAGTTGTTCGCATTGAGCCTGCAGCACTATCAACAAGATGATCAATTTGGGAGGGACAGAATTTAGTGTAGGAGTCCTCAGTTAAATTGAGACATGGCATTGAATTAAATGGCGATGGAATCACTTCCTTAAATTTAGCAACAGCACTGTCAGATAAGCATCTGGTGTACAAATATTTACGTCGCGGCGTATAATCCTGTAAAAGGAATTCAAATGTTATCAGATAATGGTCTGATAAAAGAGGATTCTGAGGAAAGACTATTAAGTCTTCAATTTCAATGCCATAAGCCAGAACAAGGTCAAGGGTGTGATTAAAACAATAAGTGGCTTTATGAACACTCTCACAGAAGCCAAATGAATCTAATAATGACATAAATGCAGTACTGAGGCTATCATTATCAGCATCAACATGAATATTAAAATCACCTACAATAATTACTTTATCTGTTTTAAGGACTAAACTTGATAAAAACTCTGAGAATTCAGATAAAAATTCAGAGTATGGACCAGGAGCGCGATACACTACAACAAATAGGATTGGCTGCAGTGTTGTCCAGGCTGGGTGTGCAAGACTAAGAACAAGGCTTTCAAAAGAGTTATAATCGAGTTTTGGTTTAATTAAGAGGCTTGAGTCAAATATAGCAGCTGCTCCACCTCCTCGGCCAGAGCCTCGGGGAATGTGAGTATTAATATGACTGGGTGGAGTGGCTTCGTTTAAACTAACATATTCTTCATGACTCAGCCAAGTTTCAGTAAGACAAAATAAATCAATATGATGATCTGATGTTATATCATTTACTAGTACAGCTTTAGAAGACAGAGATCTGATGTTTAAGAATCCACATTTAATTCTCCTGCTATGTACTGTGTCTGCAGGAGTGTTAATTTGTATTAGATTTTTGTGCACAACTCGTCTCCTGTTAGTTTTAGATTTAATGAATTGAAGTGGTCTGGGAGCAGACACTGTCTCTAAGCGGTTTTGGGTGAGTAACTGCCCTAATGGAAGCGCAGAGAGGTGTGTAAGACTACAACTCTGCCTCCTGGTCTGAACTCTGATTTGTCACGGATTTGGTCCACGAATAAACTCGGCCAGATTTCTAGATATGAGAGCTGCACCATCCAAAGTGGGATGGATGCCGTCTCTCCTACTCAGACCAGGTCTTCCCCAGAAAGTCCGCCAATTGTCTATGAAGCCCACATCGTTGGCTGGACACCACCTCGACACCCAGTGGTTGAATGACGACATGCGACTAAACATGTCATCGCTGGTCAGATTTGGCAGGGGTCCAGAGAAAACTACGGAGTCCGACACTGTCTTTGCAAAATTACACACCGACTCAACATTAACTTTAGTGACCTCCGATTGGCGTAATCGGGTGTCATTTCCGCCGACGTGAATAACAATCTTACTATATTTACGTTTATCCTTAGCCAGCAGTTTCAAATGGGATTCAACGTCGCCCGCTCTGGCCACTGGGATGCATTTGACTATGGTCGCCGGGGTCGCTAACTTCACATTTCGCAAACTGGAGCTGCCAATAATCAGAGATGGCTTCTCAGCGGGTGTGTCGCTGAGTGGAGAAAACTTATTTGAAACGTGAAGAGGTTGGTGGTGAACCGTGGGCTTCTGCTTAGGACTATGCTTCCTTCGGACAGTCACCCAGCCGCCCTGGTTTCTCGGCTGCTCGGGAGCTGCCGGGGGACGGCTAGCAGGAGCTACACTAGCAGGAGCTACACTTGGTCGGTCCGCACCGGCTACTGAGGGCTGGCTAGCTACCGCAGCTAAAGATTTTGGTTCAGTGGTGCGGAGCCGTGCCTCTAATTCACTAAGCCTCGCCTCCATCGCGGCAAATATACTACACTTATTACAAGTACCATTATCATTAAAGGAGGCAGAGGAATAGCTAAACATGTGACACACCAGGCGAGAGAGAGCAGGAGAGTGACAGGGAGAGAGAGAAGCCATCGCTAACTGCAAGCTAATGAGGCTAACAAAACTTAGCGGCGTTTAAACACCTGTGTGAATAACCAGAAGGTTGCTAGAAGAAAGGAGTTGTGAGTGCTCTTTAACAATACTAGTGTACGTTAAGTGAGTAGTGGGTAATAAATAAGAGTACGAAAGATATTATAAACCAGCTGAGATGTGCTCGGGCAGTGACTACACGCTACCAGGGGCACAGAAACCGGAAATGACACAATACGCTCACCGCAGTACGTCAGGACAGCAGCCTGCAAAGCTGTCCTCCTCCTTTCCTCCACAAACACAGCAAACTGTTCAGCCTCAGAAATCTGTAGCGCCTGAACTTATAACCTACAAAGACAATACATTTTTGAGTAATAGCTCATATAATTCAGTCACTAAGACAAGAGTATGGCTCTATAGATGGATCTGCCTTGGTATTCCTCCCTCCATGGGAAACCATTGTAGCAGTCATGCTTTTGTGGCTTCAACACCAACAGTTACTTTACTCTGCTACGACCTGTTACCACCTAAAAAGTCCTGATCTGCATCATTTACAGTGTGCATGGAGCGCTAGGTTTGGGGCCAAGTGCTGTTTTAGGGTGAAGGTGCCTTTGCTGCAAGTCAAGTGCACTGAATGAGTGACAAAAGGTAGATGATTATTCAATTAGTTGTAAGCTAAAAGCATCAGTGATAATGTGTCTGAATTGTGACAGGGCTTATAAGAAACCCCCCCCCCCCAGACATTTGGCCTTCTTACAGGCCTCAACAAAAGCAAAACAGCCCTAACTCCCCGGGCCTGCCATCAAACTAAGAAAACAAAAACAAAAAACACACACACAGCAGGAACAGTAAAAGATAATAATATTAAAATGTATCTAGCAACATTTTTTAAATCCTGAACTGCAAAAAACTATTAAAGCAACCGCATACCAACATATAAACTTTATCCCGGATATGAGCGGTGGTTATGGAACCAGTTGTCCCGCTTCTAATGAAACTTTTCCATTTTTTTGAGCCTCAGCTTATGTGGCTTTTTGGGTGTTTTGAAGGCTACATTTGGTTGTGTGTGGAAGACTACACAGTCTCTCGTCTGGCCTGGCATTTCTATCAGAGACAGAATGAGAGAGAGACAAACACACAGATTATGATAAGTACCACAGTTGCTCAACAAACCATGACTAAAAAATAAAAAAACGATACTTACTTGAAGACAGTAGACCTTTTGGAAGTGAGAGAGAGAGAGAGTGTATATATTTGTGTTTGTGTGTGTGTGTGAGGCAGCATAGGACTTTTTATGGAGCTGTTGGACAAAGGTGAATAAAATATGGTTATTTCTCTTGCAGCAAGCCGTTCTAGATTACTCATATTATAAAAGTGTAACTGTAACAAAACAAATACAACTATAAGTGTCATGCTGTTGTGCTATCCTATGTTGCCAACTTGAAAAAGTGTTTATCAACCTATTACCATTAATACCCTGTCACTGCAGCCTGCTGGGATTCATTAATTTGCAAATTATCAAACAGTCCTCAAGTATTGACCACAGTAACAGGCCCATAGGAAAAAGCTGCACAATGCACACATGCACAAATAATGTTAGAAGTAGGCTAAAGCAAAGTTAGCATTTTTGAAATGGAACTTGGTGTGACAATTGCAGCTGCAGCCTTAAAAGATTTCCATCAGTTCCCCTATAACCACAATTAATTCTTTGAATGACATAGCTTCAAGGACAGTTACACTGCAACACCTATGTAACACAGTGTTTCTTGCACTGACACCCGCAACAGTCGAGAGTCCAAATGTCAAGGTCTTATGAGCATCAAGTCTGTATGTGAATATCAAAATGAAGTCATGTATAACACAAAGTTGCTCCACCAATTTGAAATTGATGATTTCTCTGTAGACATGAGAATAGAGTTTATCTTGAACGAGACTGTGTTTTCAGTTTTGTCAACATTTGAGTAACATTTTCTCATGATATTTTGAACCACAAGTTCTGCATATTTGAATTTTTTTTCCATGTGTGTTTCTTTTGTCCTGAAGGGTAGGAGTCGGAATTAATACAGTTCATTTGAAATACAGTGAATTCAAAGAATTGGAAGCAGCAATGATGTGAATGAAATTTATGTTTATGTGAGTTTCAGAAAGCTGTAAAGAAACAAGTGACTTAAAAGATTCGGCCTTCTCACCACCAACAAGCACACCGAGTGTACCAAGATCTTGGAAAATAGGGCTTCATGTTCAGCTGTTGTGTGCATATCATGAGGGACAATACATGGAACACAAAACAACAGAAAACAAAAATGGTCAATAAATCTTCTTACCAATCTTTCCTGTTCTTGCAATACCAGCAGGGATCCAGATTCCATAATTGTGATGACAATTTCCACTTTATTGCCACTTGCCTCAAAAATACCTGCTGAAGAGAACAGAATATTTGCCAGTGCAAACTTACAGTGAATAATTCCTTTTCCTGAACAGCTCATTATGGATCTATCTATACATTTTAACGGCTATTTGGTTAAAACACATGTGTTAATGGTTTCAAATGAAGGTAAATGAGGCAGTCCATGAGCATTGATTGATATAGTTCTAGCTGTTCTATGAGACTTGTTTGGTAAAGCACTGTGTACTTGATTTTGTTTTTTAAAATTGCTTTAATGTGTTATTGAAACAGTTGCACTTGTCAATGTGGATCCTGAATGATGCTCAGAAATTGCCATAAACTGTATATTACACCCTCCTATGCTCGAGTCCTATGAGGGGAGTGTAACTGCACCTAAACTCAATCAAAATTAATCAGTTGTAATTGATATCTGTTAGATTGTCACAGTATACTGTATAATTGAGGGAGATTTTTCAGTTCCAGCTCGCTATCTGTCTGCAGAGTCTGCAGTTCATGACAGACAAAAGCACAATTCTTGAAGCAGCTTCAGTCTTCAAAGCTCATGACTGATGTGTTGAAACTCAATCCAGATAGATGGCAAGTTGAAGATCAATAACAAAGTGAGGGAAAAAATGGCAAATGTCAAAATTAGGACACCTGATTCTGTGACATTACACTCAAAAAAAGGATTTGTTCATTTTACGTAAGATAGTTATGTCAACAATTTCCACATAACTGAGTTGTGTTCAAACAAATTATTACAGAGGGAATAACTAACTTATGTGAAACCAACAAGACTGTATTAAGTCATTTCAATATTATTTGGTCAAGTTAGCCTTAAATGAACAGGTAATGCTCAGCTAACTAAACAGACATTCATTACACTAACCTAACTCACAAATGTAACTATAACTCAACTGCATTGAGTAAAACCAACTGAACAACTACTTGTAGTTCCAACTTAACTGACTTGAATAAGCAATACTTAAATAGTTTCATTGTTATATAGTTGGTGAATTTATGTTGGACTTACTAAACATAGTTATGTCAACAATTTCCACACAATGTAGTTTAGTAAAAATTAAATAACAATACTATGGTTCTGTGACAACATTTATTGTCAATGGAAAACCACCATCACAAACATTTGAAACCACAAACCTGTGGTTGGTTTGTACTACAAACATGAGTAATACCTTAAAATTAATCCTGCATATCAAAGAAACCATTTTTCAACATGTATTATTTATATTTATATAAAATATTTCCTTTTATGTTATAAAATTCTTAATTTTGTTTGGTGCCAAATGAAAACTAAAATGTCTTAGAGGACCTGCAAAACCAAAGAATAACGTTTTAATCTTTAAGAAGCTCCAAAAAGCAGGCAGAATGAAAATGGCTGAACACTTATATTCCCTCACAATTACTGAACACTGTCTCTATGAAACCTTAGATACTGAAGTTTTTCAATATGAATCATCTATGAATAGGTTGAAAAAAGTTGTAAAAATACTTAAAATAATCTTTTCCTTCCTGTCACTTCAGCATTGTAGGAGTAAAAAAAACCCAAACAAATAAGTGCACAGAGGTTTCTAGAATTAACACATGGGGACAAAAAAAACACAAAAACTAGTCCACCACAGTCAGTGAGCAACAGGCATTTTCAACAAACATTGCCAATTCTTGTGATCACTTGTCTAAAATGTTCCTTCAAACAGTTTGTTCTTTAGCACTTGATCCTTCGTTGAGAGTTTGTTGCCATCTAGTTCCATCATAAGTTTTTGCAGAACCTCAAATGTGTACTTCAGGTTGGTTGGATAGCTCAAGTCCAGTGAGTACATGAGGCCAAACAAAATGGTGAGTGCATTTGTAATGTTACCAAGGTCATTGAGCAGATCCACCCATTTGATGATTATTGCAACATCTGCCAGGCTATCTGTGGGTTCTGCACCTTCTACCTTTATGGCAAAAATTCCCAGGACTGTCTGGTCCATAGCCTCCTGGTTGTCTTCAACATCCTCAAAAACAGAAAAAATAAACCGTCAGTTAGAACATACACAGCAGGAAAGCACCATCCATAAAGTACCTACCTTAAAATAATAGTCGACAAACTGCTATTAATGTGATTTCAATGTAGGGATTTTTACTATGGAGAAACCAGAGGCCAGAATACTTACCATATACTCTCTTATGAGATGGTCAGGGTCTTCATTGAGGTAAACCATGAGTGCTTTGAGTACGCAGGCTCTTCTTGTTTCAACAGCATCAGTCTACAGCAGAGAACAAGGGAAATGTATAAGAGAGGTTATATTGTTATTGCACTGTGTAGCAATTATCACTACAGACCATCATTGTTATACAATAAACAAAACATTTTTTTCTGATTGGCATGCAACAATATACCGGCAGCCGTTTTGCAGCGCTAAGGCCCCAACTAGTGAGAAGCTATTTTTATTAACAAAAATATTAATGAAGAGCAGATTTGTGTATGATAAATGAAATAAAAAAATACCTTATCCAAGTCTTTCATGATATTCCTTCTTTTACGTCCTGTGGCTCCTCCTTTCTTTCTGAAGATTGTCATCAGCTGTGTAGAGTGATGATCCAGCTGTTACATGAATTTTGATCTCAATAGGACAGTGGTGATGCGAGTAAACTCTGCTTCCACCTACAGACATTTAACAGTAAGTATAAAAATAGCAACAGGATACAGGTCAATTAAAACAAAAACTGGACCAATGAAATGTTATTGTGACATCCGAAGATGAAAATTATGTTTTTCCCATAATCAGGTAGTGTGTGGATCATTCTAAATTAATGCAATATTGATCTACAACATGGAGATCCCTTAGTTATTTTTCCCAAAGTTATCTGTGAATATGTGACCGCCACATGCTTGCAGTGCAACAAATTTGACAATGTTTTTTTCTGGAAAATTACATCACATGAATAAAGACAGTTCATCTTGCATTTAATAAATTCATAATTATAATTTTCACCTTTGGGGTAACATTAGAGCAGCAAATAGGTTTTTTTTATATCAAATAGATTTTTTATAGACAAATGACAACATTGTCCAGTTTCCCTCCTTAAATGTTGATATTATGATTATTATATTATTATTATTATACATTTAAGGACATAATTTTATGATCAAGTCATCTGTTGTTGCAGGCCTAGTGAAGATTCCTTTTGTCATCCCTTTACCCCCTTAAAAATGTAATAAACTAAGTTATGACTGACCTCGTGCTCAGAGAAGAGAGTTGGCCACCTTCTTTTGAACTCAGCAATGAAAGGCTTTTCTTCAATCACCTTATGTCGCCTGTAAGCAAATGTATTTTCCATTTTCTCCTTAACCACCTGATGGTTGTTGCTCTTTCTCACTTCAGACAATAGTGCCAGCCTCTCTTCCTCAAGGCTCTCTTGGGAGTGCCCTGATGGATAATCACAACCAAACAAACAAACAAAAAATTAGTACCCCATATACAGTATTAGCTTTGTGCATCTGTGAATAATTAAAAGGGTTAGTTTGAATGTATTAATGGTAAAATATAGTCATTGTACTTACCACTACTGAAGAGCCACAAATAAATAAGGACTGTCCAGTCCTCAAGAAATGGAGAAGAAGAACAAATGCAGGGAAGAGCTGTAATATATAAGTACAGTCCTTTTAACATCAATCATCAGTCTTGTGATTAGAAAACAGTTACAACTTGAACATATTGAGAACAAGCACATGTTAAGTTCTACAGTTGGGATATCATTGAAATATGAAATGTGAGTTTTGTACCTCTATCGTGCGTAAACGCTCTCTGATAATTAGATCTCCAATTGATAATGAATCAAATGTTCATTGATGTGTTTGGAAGGTGGTCGGCTATGTAAACAAGTTAACTATCGTTTTTGTTGTCCTGGCAGACGATTTTCCACGGCCACGAACATGCCACCTGAAAACACCGAGTTTTTTGTGTATTTTGGAAATTAACCAGATGCTTTATTTTGTTGCTGTATCTGACTCCCTCTACCGCGCTCAGTTCCTGCATTGTGCTTCGGCGTCCGGCTGAATAGAAGCCCTGCGTATCTGCTCTGGAGCGGTGACGAAGTCGGAAAGTAGCGGACACGCGGTGGAAGCGCACACTGACTAACTGACGTGCTCCCTCACGCTTGATCGTCCACTCACTCACTCTGGTAGCAAAAAAAACCCCGAAAAAAACTCCGCTAGCTTACCCCTAGCTGTTGGCCTGCAGCTAAAATACTAGATAATGTTACTGCTTTTCAACCCAGCTGTTCAAAAAACTTTCTGTACAAAACTTTCAAACCACCAACCAATTTTAAGGCCACCCTACCTTGCTACTGGAAGCTCAGCTGCCCACAGATGAATTGTAACCCAAAAAATGCCATAACACGAAACCAATTTAATGTTGGGAAGATGCTAAACTACAATTCCAAAGTTAAATCATTATTTTAATGTGTGTCTGTTATCTGGCGTTTTACTAACTGGCTAGTTCAATGAACTGGCTAGCTAGCTAATGAACTGTTCATTAGCTAGCTAACGAGCTATCATGTGCTCATATATGCTACAATTTCGCAAGGCAATGCATCATGCACTATTGTTGTACAGTGTATCAAAAACATACTTACTCAGATGGGAGTCATTTAATGGAAGCAGGCACCTTCACCTGGAACCGTGGACTGTAAAACACATATCCACCCGCCAATATGCAGCAACAGTTTAAGGCGCGCAGTGTATGGAAAACCAACTAGGACAATCTTAAGTGTGTTCGGGGTGATTGTGCGATTCACTCAACAGTGTTATGTTGAATTTACTTAGCTGCCTTATTTTGCTTTAACACGTTTTCATTTTAAGTTAGACTTACTAAAGTGCCCTAGGTTTTAAAATAAAACATAGAAATGCTAATTAAATTTAATATAGGTGCATTTATTTAATTCAACAACTCACAGAGTTCACTTTTTTGAGTGTAGTAGGCAATATAGACTTCCACAAGTCTTCCACACAGTGGTTGTCAAATGATTGTATTTGTGAAAATGGAATGTAGTTGTTTATTGTGACATTTTATCTATTTCTCTGTTCATGTAGAAATGTTTTTGTTTGAAACGTGAATCTTTCAATGTGTGTTTGACCAAGAAGAAATACTGCACTTCAGAGCTGTTTCTTGCTATATGCTAGTGATGGGAATTCCGACTCTTTTTAGAGAACTGGCTCTTTTGGCTCGGCTCACTAAATAGAGCCAGCTCTTTCGGCTCCCAAGCGGCTCTTCAGATTTTTTTGTTGCTTAAATTAATTTATTACCAACAATAATGTAAAATTATGCACAAAATGAACTACTAATGTAAAAAAACATGCATTATGTTTTTAAAATTTATATATAGATTTTTTATATAAATATGCCTTTATTCACTCTACAGAGTGCTACAAAAAATAAATTATAAAATACAAAAACAAACTTTTAACTATTCACAGTTGAACTTCTAACAATTTTAAACTTTTAGCTTTTTTCTACTAAACAAATTTAAAGTGAAACAACACAGAATCACTGCAAAATGCTGTGTGTGCAACTGCTGCCCCCCCTCTGCTCAGCGCAGACACAGAGAGGACACCACACATATTGACCAATTATGTGCAGCTTGAAGAGAAAAAAAGAGAAAAACCCAAAACAAAACAAAGCGGCTTCCAATCAGGAGATGGCTCCCGTTGTTCGGCTCTAAGAGCCATTTCGTTCGCACGGACACATCACGACTACATGCAGCTATATAGTGTTATCTGGACTTAAAATGTTGGTTGTTTACTCTTTTAAACAATTTTCTGAAGGTTATTATTTATTATTTACCTTAATCCTGCATTGAGTGAGTGAGCATACTCAAGTCACACTTTATGGCAATTTCTTTATTATCGTTAAATGAAGCTCTAGCACAAGTTCAGCCAGGAAGACATCAATGCTTCTCATTCACAAACTATTTCTCATCTCTCCTACTGTGCACGCTCTCATATATTTCCCGCTGTCAGTGTTTGGGGCTGTCTCTGGTAATCAGCTGTCTCTCCAGCTGTTCTCTCTCAGCCAATAGCTCGGTGTCACACCCTCATCGCCAGCCAGTCGTCTTCATGCTCTCCTTTTAAAATACGATCTTTCTCTGCCCTAGCTCTTTCATGCTGGTGATTTGCGCGCCCCTCCACCTTCCCATCGCCGCCTCGCCTTTGCAGAATCATCATCCTCTTCATCACCCATCCGGCTTCACAGTCTACACCACCTCCACCAGTGTCAGGACTCCAGGGGGTTTATACAGCAATGGCTCAGATTATATTTCTTCAATCAATTCGTCTCCCCCCTGAGTCCAAATCGCCAAAGACTCTCTGTCAAGTTGCAATATCAATATCATCTCCTTTGTCACATGTAATAAATTATCTTTTATTCACATACTTGTCTCTCCTGGTTGAAATGTTAGAGGCTTAAGGAATAGCACAAAACGCAAGGCATTATTTCTTTTTTGTAAGGAGCAACCTAGAGTTAATTGTTTTTTTCTTCAAGAAATACATTCTGTTTACACAGATGTCAGCTTTTGGAAATCCCCATGGGGCAGCGGCAGCATATTTCTCTCCCAGGGTACCTCACATTCAGCCGGTGTGGCAATTTTATTAAATAGACTAGATGGCAAGGTTGTTGACCATAAAATTGATCCTGAGGGCTACTGGCTCATGGTTATCATTGAACTGAATGACTGTAGCTATATACTGGTTAATGTGTATGGCTTTAATAATAAAAAATAAAAATAACAGACGTCAATTACAACTGATTAAACAAAAATAAAAGACTCATTCTAGGCTTACCTACAAAGATTGATAATTGGAAAAGTGTATATTCAACTAATAAACTTATTGTTGGAGGCGATTTTAATGCAGTTCCTGATGAGTGGTAGAATTCCCACCCAATTTAATGCTCACTCATTCAACCCCTTGTTATCCCATTTTTCTGAATCTCCTGACCTTGTAGACATATGGCGTAGAAACAATCCAGGGAAAAAACAATACATTTGGAGAAATAACTCAGAACAGCCTCATTGTTCTAGATTAGATTTTTGGTTAATATCCAGGAACTTAATTGATTTGTCTTCTAACTGCAGTATTTACCCCTCCCCTCTTACGGATGATTGTGTTATCACTCTCTCAATTTCCTCCAGTGTCACTTTACCTCAACCCAGGATGATTCATTGGAAATTCAACAGTAATCTATTGAAACGTATTTCATTTTGTGACAAGATTTGATCTTTAATCGGAGAGGTTAAGTTACAGGATGACCTAACTCCCATGACTAAATGGGAATGGCTGAAATATAATGTTAGAAAAATTTGTATTAAAGAAGGTAAAGAACTGGCTGATACAAAAAGAAAAGAACAACTCGATATCATATCTAAAATAAATACCTTATGTAACCAAACTCACTTGAATGATGAAAATAACCTTGAGCTCAGTCTGTTGCAGTCGAAGCTAGATGACTTTTACACTGAAAAGGCAAAAGGTGCATTTATTCATTCAAGGGCAAGATGGATTGAAGATGGAGAAAAAAAATTAATCATGTTTCTTTAATTTAGAAAAGGCCAGGCAGGCCAAAAAAGCGATAGACAGGCTATATGTTAACAGCGGTCTGAGCGAAGATCAGAATGCAATTGACAATCATATTTTCTCTTTTTATAAAAATTATAGAAATATTAGAAATGTTTGGTTTTGGAACTAAATTTTGTAATATTATTCAAATGCTTTACAAAGATATAAACAGCAGTGTATCTCTTAGCCAAAGCTTCTCAATGAGATTCCCCATTAATCGTGACATACGACAGGGTTGCCCCATCAGTCCTCTTCTTTTTTATCTTAACTGCTGAAATGATGGCAATACTCTTTAAAAATTCTTCAGACAATCAAGGTATCGAGATTTTTTGAAAAGGAATTTATAATCAGCCAGTTTGCTGACGACACAGCACTCCTTTTAAATAACCAAAATATGGTTCCAAAAGCAATTGATAAAATCAGTCTTTTCTCTAAAGCATCTGGTCTAAAATTGAATCTCAGGAAATGCGAACTTTTAGCAATTCACAGTTGTACTGTTAATAGCATAGCTAATATCCCAGTTAAGAATGAGGTCAAATATCTTGGGTTAGTGATAACAAAAAACGAGCGAAATAGAGAGGAGGTAAATATTACTCCAAGATTGAATTCTGTTCAAAAGTCTTTTAATCATTGGCTAACGTGTGATTTATCTATTCTGGGCCGAATTATTTTGTCTAAAGCAGAAGGTATATCAAGGCTAATTTACCCATGCCAATCCTTATATACCTCTTCAAAAATGATAAAATGTTCTAATTCCATAATATTTAAATTCATAAGGAAGAATAAAACTCACTATCTTCGCAGGTCACAGCTAGTTAGGGATTAAGAAAATGGGGGTTTGAGGACCATGGAATTTGAATCTGTCATTGCAGCCTTCAGAATCAAATGGTTAAGAGACTGTATCTCTCAACCTCACTCTGTTTGGTACCATATACTGAACCAAATATTTAATAAGATGGGAGGAATTGAATTTCTGCTCAAATGTGATTTTGAAGTCTCTAAAATTCCTGCAAAGTTATCCAACTTCCATAAGCAAGCACTAAATTACGGTAAAATGATATTTACCCACAAATTTTCACCACACAACTCCTTATTGTGGAATAACAGGGTTATCACTGCTAGCAGAAAATCTATTTTTAAAGCTGATTGGTTTAACAAAGGTTTGTTATTTGTCTATGATTTATTAGACTCAGATGGACACTTGCTATCGTTTGAAGATTTTTCCAGAAAATATAACATGACAGCTTCAAGAAAAGAGTTTGACCAAATCTGTAAGGCAATTCCCATCCCCTTACTTGGACTGATACAAAGTAGCATGCAGTGTTCTCTGACACGGACAAAAAATGTGACAACAAAACAATTGCTATGACCTTACCTTACGGGATAATATTGAGGTCTCCCTAAAGAGACAATCCTTTTCTTTTTATCTTTCATGTCCTATTGCTCCTAAAGTCAAAGAAACCCACTACAAAATAGTTTCTGCAATTTATCCTGCTAGCGACTTTCTACACAAAAGAAATACATGAAAAAAAAAGAAGAAGAAGTCTGGAAAACTATACACATTTATATCTAGATCCCTGCTCTTTTGATGGACCTCCTTGCCCCTTTGTGCTCTTATGTTTGTTCATTTGTTCTACCTCTTTTTTGGTTCTTTTTATATACACTTTTACCCTATCTTGCACTGATTTAAGTTATATAAAGAGCATCTCTTCTAATAAAGGGAAAAAGAAATCACTACTATATGTGGACTACGCAAATGCATAGGGCCTCCAAACCACCAGGGGGCCCTAAGCTGAATATCCAGCCTCATCTCAGGAGAATTAAAATGACCTGTCTTTATCTGTAGCTATCTCATGTGTTTATTATATTCCTTATATGCTTAAAAAAGAAATGTCGGATATAAATAAAATAAACTGCAATGATAAGCTGTGGCCGGTGTTTTTGTGGTGTTTTAAGTCATAATTGTTGGAATGCACTGTCACCGAGTGAGTGACGTGCGGGCCGCTGACAGGTACGATGGGAATGATTGACAACTACCCATCATTTAGAGAGCATATCAAACATCAAACAAGCGTACAAAGGATAAAGGTAAGGCATTAGTTCGTGATGTGGGTGGATGGGGGGAGGTGTAACGCCGTGTTTTTAGCTAGTTTGTTTATTTGTCCTGCTAGCTAGCTAGCTCGGCTAGCCTCGGATAAATGTTAGTTAGCTGGCGAGAATTTATTCATCATAAACCCAGCTTTAGTGTTTGCTTCATGAAAGTTGGCTAAAATAAAATGAACATGTCACATGTGAATGGACTGTGCTGTCCTGCCATGGGACTGACTGACTGAGCCCAGAGCCGTTTATTCAGATTCTAGCAGTGAGGGAGGGAGTATTGTTGTCTGCTCTGTCATCGTCCAGTGGAAGTTGTCTCTCAGATATTTGAAACTTAACATTACTTTAGGATTGCTTATGATTAATTTATTAAATTTAGTGTGTATTTATAGGCCTCTAATTAGAAGTGTGGTACTGCTTTATAAACAACACTAATTATTTTCAAAGTGATTTATAAATATTGGGCCTATTGTTGATTATTTTGGACTATTGTGGCAGTGGACAATTTATCTTCAATTTATTACTTACTTACAATGTGTAAATTAATGCAGAAACCTCTTAAAAGTGACAATGTTGTATTTGGGTACATGCTTTATAGGGACACCGTACATTACAATGTAATATGAAAACAAATTATGAATTTCTGTATTAGTGCAACATCACTGCAATTATAAAATAGGAATATATGCTTATGATCTATTTTGCTTGGTAACCGAAGGAGCTTTGTCTTTGCAGGAACAATTCTAAAATATTTTGGAATTCTAGGCCTTGAGACAGAAGGATCTTCTGAACTTCCTGACCAGGAAGCCCCAGGACCATCATACTCCTAAGGACCTACTAAATATATTAAGTGTGATGATGATAAGTGTGAGACTGTGATGTTATATAAGTATTATTTTTAGAGTTGGTTTGTTTTCATTGTTGCACTTTAAAATAGATGTTGGTTTATTGTATTTTTCTTTATTTAAACTTTTTTTTTTAAAAACACTCAATATCTGTTTTATTTATTGACGTATAGAGGATTGTTGTCTTCCTTGTATTATCGTTTTATATCAGTTTAACTTGCCTGAGTCGCTCAATTTAAGATTTTTAATTTTAATATGAGAGGCTATTATCACTGTAGCTGGTTTTGCTTGTGAAGTGTAATAGATTGTGGCATCTTAGTGGACCATCTAAAGGGTTAGGAATCTCTCCATCATAGTTTGATAAACTATGGGCCCCCAAACAGCATCTTGCATAGGGCCCCCATGAATCTAGAAACAGCCCTGCTGCACTTCAATAAGAAATGCAAGTAAAATAACCTGTTAATTATGAGCATGAAATTATCATAGTCTAAAATATCACAAAGTAATGACCATCATAACTTATGAAATGAAGAGTTTGATAGAAAAGTCATTTTTAAGACTTTGCATACACACATAAAGCAAAAAACACTTTATGCTCTCTTGTCTGTTTGAAGACTTCAGGCTGACAGAATATTATGTTTTGTTTTGTTGATGATGCTCTTTCCAGCAGCTAGTCTGGAAATAATAATTAAAAACGAAATTTGCTAAAAGCCAAAAAAGCATTTCTCTTTATGCAATGCAAATTCAAGATCTTTCACCATTTGAACTTGCAGTCAAGGGTCTTAGCAGGTAGGTCCCAGATAAAACTATATGAACAGTATGTGAAGTGAGATTTAATCCATATTTACACAGTAATGACATAGTAATCCAATACACCTGCAATGACGATCACTTTTACCAGCCACATTATGGTTAATTGGGACTAACGGCAGCTAACATTAGATGAACAGGAAAACGAGCAAATCCAGCCAGCAGAATGCAGTTAAGTATTAAGTAAATGCCAGATACCTTCCAAGGCTTTCCCCTGTCTCTCCAGAGCCTGGAACAGTTCAAAAGGCAGCTAATAACTTTCCAGGAGATTAAAAATATGCTTCAGAGGGAAAAGGGCAAGATCCTCCGCCATTTGAACCTGCGGTCAAGTGTCTTATTAAATTGCAGGGGGACATAACTTAGTTTCATGAGATCAGTTCTTTATTTCTTTATTCATATTCTATGACATCAAACTTGATTGAGACGCCGTTTTGGTCGGATCGTAGATACACAAAGACTTATTACCACTTTTGCTAACAGGCATTGATGAGCGCGCGTGCCAATGAGAGGTGTGCATGAGCAGAGATTGCTTACCCAGAGGTCTCATCTCACTTTCATGACGAACAACAACAGCAAAGGTAAGTATGAGCTTCTGAATTGTAAGCAAATAACTTTGAATAGGCTAGAATACAAGTACGGAGGAAATAATATATGTGACTGTTGAAAACTATTCCTCCGTATAATATCACTTATTTAGTATTTCAAAAATTTGTCTGTCTTACTAACCATTATTTATTGTTCTGTCTTCACTGTGGACAAGAAAAGTATGAGCTTCTGACATGTAAACAAAGTAATTTTAAGATAGTTTGTAATGTAACAACAGATGTGTGTTATGGTATTTTAAATCTGTGTATCCATATAATGTTAATCCATACTGTATATCATACATCTGTTTATTTAAAATATGCAATATAGAATACAGTCCTGTCAACTTCCTGTTGACAAAAATGAAATTCATATATTTGCTCATATTTCTGTGACTCCAAATTCTATTACACTGGGACAAAGTGTTTCGAGATTGATTTGCCCCCCCCACCCCATCTTCAGCACAATGAACTGGAGAGAGTCTGAGGTGTTTGATGAATATGGGCCCTGAAAATACTTGAACATATTTAACATGAAAAGAACTGCAATGGCAATATAAAGTTCACCAGTGTCTTTTCAGTGGACTTCTCTCCAAGCGAAGTAACAGTGCTGTTAGGTGAGGAGTTCCAGTCTTCCTGGTGGTCAATGTGTGAGGAGCCTGAACTGAGGGCTGTACTATGAAGCGAGGTAACTGGCTTATCGGGGTAAGTTCAGGAGTAACTTCGTGACGTTGAGGGTAACTTCCTGATTAACCCGTATTACGAAGGTGGATAGATTTTACTCGAGGTGTGTTGTCATGGCAATTTACGCTGCATCTCTAAACTGCTCGGAGCAGTTTATGTTTGTGGTTGACTCGAAGTTACTCTGTGTAAGCCCTGCCCCTCCGCTACAATTGGTCAAGAAAAATGATTTGACATTTGGAAGAGCCAGTCGACATCGGCGTGCGGGTTATGAGAGTCTAAGTCCGCAGGTCGACAGTGTTTAGAGACCAGAGTTCACCCCGAGGATGTTCTCTAGATAAAAAAGAAAGATATGGATTTCAGTGTCTCTGCCGGCTTCTGGGTCCAGACGTCTCTGCAGCCAGTGGCCGGAGTAAAGCCTCACTGTTGGACACACAGTGTATAAGTGTAGGCTACACAACACATCTGTCCTCAGTGTTAATGATCAGGACGATTAATACACACCTTGATAGAATATTTGCATATTTCATCCTGACTTGTTGCAGCTGAAACGACTGTTAGAATGAAGTTATTGTTAACAGCAGCTTTACATTCATTCAGGTCGGTCTACAGTCGAGGAGCAGATCTTCATTCATTAACATAGAGGAACGGCTTAGTTTCACAGATGGAGCCATGTGGAGGCTGGAACTGAATTATCCTCATTGGTTTCACATATTCAGATTATTTAGATTTAGACTATTTTACATGTCCTTACATCTCAATCATATTACAAATAAAAGAAAAGTCCGTAAGACAAATAGAGACAAGAGCACTGAACTAATGAATTTACTGTGTCTGCAGTCAGCAAGCCTCCCTCACTCTGTTTCTTTACGTTTCTTAAACTCTTCATATCCTGACATGATCAAAGTGCTGATGAAAATCACGGAGCACGAATCATCAAACAGAAACTATGTCTGCGCTGCTGAACATGCCCCTTTTACACGGACGCGCACAGACTCAGATTAAGTTAACATGGACTCAACAAACCAACATCTTAATCAACGTCATAGTACTGGTTAACTCCAGCTGAGACGACCAGAGTTTGTCAACTCCGACTTGCCTTGGTAGCCCTGAGTTAAATCGGAGTAGGTTAAACTCGCTTCATAGTACAGCCCACAGGTCCTGCTGGTCTGTTGTTATTAAGAAAGAGAGAAGAACAACAATTTCAATCTGATGGAATATCGGATTTGGGATTTTCCAGAGGGGTGTTATCATTTCAATATTGGATTTACAGATCTAAAGCATTGAAACAATAAATACTGTCACTTAATTAATGCTGTTTGTTTTGTTACGTAATACAGAATTATATTTATCAAGACAGAAGATCTTCTCTATTTGGCCCAACCCTGGTTATTACACATACTTGAAGTTCTACTATTTGTCCAGCTATTAGTCACTTTAGTAGCTCTGCCTCTGAGGGGCCAACAGAAATGTCACTAACTCTGAGGCTCATATCATTACTCTTAATATTGCCTGCATTCTCATACTATATACTGTAATCACATATTACATTATTTTATTCACTACAACATTTTAAATTTTGTTTTTTTTAAAAATATGTATGCTTCTGCTTTTAATATTACGAGAACTATTACTGGCACTGCTGCCAGCAGCAGTAGCACAATAACTGCTACAATGACTATAATTACAGAAGAAAAGGGCTTTAGGAGGGTCTAAACCTCCCTAACCCAAACCTGTTGGCAATCTTCCATCCAAATATGTTTCCTGTTGTTCACAATGAAATGGAAACAGGTATAGAGGTATAGAGGTAAAGGTTGATTTACACTCAATGTCAGCATTATTCGTTGCCTACTAGAAAACCACAAGGTATCTGTAAGATTATTGCCCTGTCTTAACTGCTGTCTATCAATTATTCCCCAAATGCATGATTAACGAAACCTTGCAGCTCTGACGTAACTTATTTATAACATTACCACTACATATCTACTACATAAGCTTATCAATATACTAAGCGTATTCCTTATCTGTAACCTAAACTTTTTACTATATCCTTAAATTCCTATTACTCGTTGTACAAATTTATAAACGCTGTCTTTGTTGCTGTTGCCGTTGCTTAGGGCCATACCACCCTGAGCTCGCCCGATGTCGTCCCATCTGGGAAGCGAAGCAGTGTTGGGCCAATAGACTGTATAAAACATGGTCATTGTCTCCATGAAGTCACACTTAGATTTCTAAAGAGCAATTTTGAAGCTCATCATAGCGCGCCACCATCTTGGCAGTGGTGATGGTGATGGTGAAGGTGGAGCTGAATTAAGCCTGTTTGATGAAACATGCTCATGGAGCTAGCTGACCAACCCGGTGGTACTGGCCGGCTTCTGCACCGGTTATGGTACTTTAATAAGCCACCATAACATAACATTATATGTCAACATTTCAGCCTCCAGCCGATCACAATCAGTCAGTTTCTGGAGTATAATAAACTTAAAAGCAATAATATAAATATTACTATGCCATGACTCCAGCCTGTATCTGCTCCAGAGTCGGCTAGCCATCGGCCTGCTAGCCTCCAGCCTGCACCTGCTTCAGAGTCGGCTAGCCACTGGCTACCTAGCCTTCAGCCACAGCTCCAGGTTCCTAGCTACCAGCCCAAGTCACAGCTCCAGGTTCCCAACCACCAGTCCAAGCAACAGCCACAGCTCCAGGTTCCCAACCACCAGTCCAAGCAACAGCCACAGCTCCAAGTTCCCGGCTACCAGCCCAAGCCACAACCGCAGCTCCAGGTTCCCAGCCACCAGCCCAAGCCGCAGCTCCAGGTTCCCAGCTGCCAGCCAAAGCAACAGCTGCAGGCTTCCAGTTACCCGTCCCAACTACAGCCCCAGGCTTCCAGCTACAAGGCCAAAACAAAGCCGCAGTCCCTGATTCCCAGCTATCAACCATCCCAACCTCCTGATTCTGATCCTGTTCCGGCTGGGCCGCAGCCACGTCCTGATCCCGTCCTGGCTGGGCCGCAGCCACGTCCTGATCCCGTCCTGGCTGGGCCGCAGCCACTTCCTGCTCCCGTTCCGGCTGGGCCGCAGTCATCTCCTGATCCCGTTCCGGCTGGGCCGCAGCCACCTCCTGATCCCGTTCCGGCTGGACCGCTGCCGCCTCCAGTTCCTGCCTCGGCTGGGCCGCAGTCGCCTCCAGTTCCTGCCTCAGCTGGGCCGCAGTCGCCTACAGTTCCTGCCTTGGCTGGGCCGCAGTCACCTCCTGTCTCGGCTGGGCTGCACCTACCTCCAGCTCCAGTCCCGGTTGGTCCGCAGCCACCTCCAGCTCCTGTCCCTGGTCCTGATCCTCCAGAGCCCGAGCTGCAGCCTCCAGATCCTCCAGATCCTCCTGTGCTCCGGCTGCAGCCTCCAGATCCTCCTGACCCTCCAGTGCTCCGACTGCAGTCTCCAGATCCTCCTGACCCTCCAGTGCCTCGGCTGCAGCCTCCAGACCCTCCAGACTCGCCTGTTCCTCCAGAGCCCAAGCGGCACCCTCCTGACCCGCCTGACTCGCCTGCTCCTCCAGAGCCCGAGCGGCACCCTCCAGACCCGCTTGTTCCTCCAGAGCCCGAGCGGCACCCTCCAGACCCGCTTGTTCCTCCAGAGCCCGAGCGGCACCCACCAGACCCTCTACAGCCCGAGTCACCTGTTCCTCCTGAGCCATGGTGGCCGCCTCCTGTTCCTCCTGAGCCGCAGCAGTCAAGGGCCTGGTCTCCAGTCCTGCACTCCCGTCGCCGCCAGTCTCCAGTCCTGCACTCCCGTCGGCGTCTGCCTCCAATCCTGCTTCCCCGTCGCCGCCGGCCTCCTGCCCTGCATTCCTGCCGTTGCCGGCCTCCTGCCCGTCCCCTGGAGGGGTCTCATCTCAGGCAGCCCAAGGTCTCCAGCTTCAGTTCTCCTGACTCAGACCAATGGCTGTGAATCTCAGTCTGCCTCTATAAATAATATTATAAAGAGTATGGTCTAGGCCTGCTCTATATGAAAAGTGCCTAGGAAGACTTCTGTTATGATTTGGCACTATACAAATAAAATTGAATTGATTGAAAAGGATGGGTCTTAATTCAATTAAATTCAATTTTATTTGGATAGCACCAAATCATAACAGCAGTAATTTCAAGGCACTTATCATATAAAGGAGGTCTAGACCATACGCTTTATAATATTATTTATAGAGACCCAACAATTCCCATCAGGAGCAAGCAGTGGCAAGGGAAAAAAAACTTCCTTTTAACAGGAAAAACTTCCTTTTAACAGGCAGAAACCTCAGAACAGGACCAGGCTCGAGATGGGTGGCCATCTGTCTTGATTGGTTGGGTTGAGAGAGGGGTGGGAGGGAGGGAGAGGGAGATGGGGCAGGGGGAGGGAGGGAGAGAACATGCAGTACTGTAATCCACAAATTTGATAATAATAATAATAATAATTGTTATGGCCTTTGAGCCATTTGTGTCTCCTCCTCCCACCCCATTACCTGCAGGTGGTAGTGGTTAGTCATCAGGGCCTGGCCATTTAAGCCCTGATGACTCTAGGAGTGGTGCCAGTGGGCCAGTCGGCAGCGTGGAGCTGTGTGTGCGTGTGACAGGATCCAAAAGGTGATGTGTTTGTGACTGTCCTTGGCAGAGTGCAGAGTGACAGGGTGAACGGTAGCTAGTGATAGCATTTATTTTGCTTGTCGGTGTTACCTGATTTAACTGTTTGTGTTTATGTTTCAGCCTGGTTTTCCTTTTGAAGAAGTCCCTTTTCATTTCCCCCTTCGGCAAACTTTTCATTTTCTCATCAATAAACATTGTTAAGATGAGAGAAACATGTTAAGAACCAATGTACTCTACTACTAGACTCTTTGGGGATGTAACATATATTTTGGGGGCTTGTCCGGGATCTCCTTTGAAAAAGACTGGGAAATGAGTTGCTGTATTGGTTAGTTGTAAGTTGTTGTTTTATTTATCGGCAAGTGCTAGGGTGAGTATTGTTGCTTGATTGCCATTTTCTGGATCTTACGCAGCTTAAAAACAGCTCCTCAGTTAGACAGGGGAGTGTCCAGCTGAGTTGTTTTGTACGACTCTTCCATCAGGCACTCATTTGTTATTTTACCTTTTTTATTTTTGGAGTAATCCTGGGCGGAGATCTAACTCTCCAAGGGGGGCTGGCATTTCAGGGCTTTTGTTGAGCCACTGAAGTTTTGAATGTAAGTCGCCTCGAGCCCGGCATGCTCCAGAAGTCAGGTAGGTGAAGTTTTATTTAGGCAGATTTTGAGGAAGTTTTTTTTTTGTAAGACTAGAAATTTGTGTGTGGCATCTGGCATCAGTACCATCGTGTCCACTGCCGGTAAGTGAATGTGCGCCGTGGCTACACGTCAGCTGATTTGGATTAGCCCGGTTGTGTTACCAGTGTGTTTTGTGTACACTGTGGGGATGGAGGCGTTTGTTTTGCGTGAGTTTGTCAATAATCCCACTTTAAGTCAGATCGACAAGTGTGAGAAAAATGATTTGTTAGCAATCGCTGAATATTACAAAATATCTGCTCTTAACTTCGCTCGTTAAGGAGGAGCTGAAAGCTGCTGTTGTTCACAGTTTGGTAACTAGAGGAGTTTTTAACTTACCTGTTGAGAATCCTGGCTTGGTGGGTGAGACGCCAATGACAGTGTCCACGAGTGGGGCTCGTGTTACTCACTCTGCTCCTCGGATGGGGGAGGCGATTGAGCCACAGCCTGTTGGTTTGACTCCTGGCGTGAGAGATGGCGGTGCGGAGGTTAAACCTTTCGCCTTGCCTCAGTTTGAGCCACTTTCTGTTGATTCTTCGCCTGGTTCTAAATTAGATGCTCGAGTTAAGTTGCGGATAAAATGCCTTCAACCAGAGTCTCAAGAAAGGGATAAAGAGTGAGACTTCCAGCTCCAGCTGAAGAGATTGGAGTTAGAAGCGGAGACCTTGAAGCTGCACCAGTTAGAGCTGCAAAGAGACACGTCTTCTATAATTGTGCGGTCTTCAGATTCTACTGCCGAGTTTGATGTAAGCAAACATGTTTTCTTTGGTTCCGTCTTTTTGTGAAAGTGAAGTCGAATCATATTTTGGCGCATTTGAACGCATTGCTATTGCGTTACAATGGCCATGAGATGTGTGGGCCATCCTGTTGCAGTGTAAAGTGACAGGTAAAGCGCAGGAGGCATGTTCCTCATTGTCAGTAGAAGACAGTATAGTCTGTGAGAAGGTCAAGGCCACTATCTTGTGGGTATACGAGCTGGTGCCTGAAGTGTACTGGCAGCGTTTTAGATGCCTTAAGAAAACATCAGGCCAGACATATGCTGACTTTGCAAGGGATAAAGGGATATTGTTTGATCATTGGTGCTTTGCCTGTAAAGTAGAAGATTTTGCTTCATTGCATGAGCTGATGCTGCTCGAAGAGTTTAAAAACTGTTTACCTGAACGCATCATGGTTCATTTGAATGAGCAGAAGTTAACCACACTGCAGCAGACCGCTCTATTGGCGGATGAGTTTGGGCTCAGCAAACAAGAGTGTGTTTGTACAGCGAAGTCCTCCTCAGGTTTCTGGTTTCCCAGAAATCTGGAGATGCACAATCCACTTGCACTCCCAGCTCCACGCCATGTGTTAAAGCTGAAAAGCTTTGTTTCTTCTGTCACAAACCTGGTCATTTAGTAGCTGACTGTGTGACGCTCAAACAGAAGGTCTAGATGAGTGCTTTAAACCATTTATTTTTAATGGATTTGTCTCCCTCACAGGAAAGGCTGAGGATCAGCATTTGGTTACAGTTTTGTGAAACACCACTTGTTCGTAGTTCCTCATTCTCCTCAGTCCTCATTCATAAAGTAAGTGCAATAGTTAGAGGTATTGAAATAGGTTACGTCCCTGCCCCTTTGCACCGTGTTCACATACAGTCCAAGTTAAAGACTGGTTTCTTCCCTGTGGCTGTCTGCTCCCACTTTCCTGTTGTTGGTGTTGACTTCATTATGGGAAACGACATTGCTGGTGATAAGGTGTATCCTGTCCCTGAAGTTTTGAGCTCTCCAACTGTTGAGTTTGATGACCTGGCCCAGCATTATCCAGTTCACAGTTAATGTTCTTTCCCAAGTACAAGCTTGTAAGCATGCCCAGGATATTGATTTATCTGACTCAATGTTTGCTTCTGTTCTGTCTGAGGACAGGCTGCCCCCTGTTGTTACTGCAGGAGCTTGTAAGTCAAAAGACACGGAAAAAGAAGCTGATACTACTGTCCCTGCACCATCTCTGCCGATGACGCGCAAGGCACTCATCAGCGTCCAAAGAAGTGATTCCTCTTTGGTAAAGTGTCTTGCTGCGGCTGAGAAGGGTGAGAATACAGGTACTGACAAAGCATCTTTTCTCGTGGATGATGGAATGTTGCTACATAAGTGGGTGTCACACCTGGAGTATGCAGATGAGGACTGGGGTACTGTTTACCAAATAGTGACTCCTGTTGGTTGCCGACAGCATGTAATGGAGCTAGCACATGAGCACTCATGGTCTGGTCATTTTGGTGTTACAAAGACATATAACCGTATTTTGAAACACTTCTTTTGGCCAGGTATGAAGGCTGATGTGGCGCATTTCTGTAAGTCCTGCCATACCTGCCAGATCGTGGGAAAGCCTCCAGCTCCTTTACATCCCATTCCCGCTGTTGGTGAGCCTTTTGAACATGTCATTGTTGACTGTGCTGGGCCATTGCCCCGAACTAATTCCAGAAACGAGTTTCTGTTGACAATGATGTGTGTTAACTCTCGGTTCCCTGAAGCTATTCCTCTTAGGAAAATCACAGCCCCAGTGATCACTAAAGCCCTAACGAAATTCTTTACAACCTTCGGGTTACCAAAGGTTGTCCAGACTAATTGAGGTACTAATTTTCTCTCAAAAACCTTCAAGCAGACCTTGCAATCTTTAGGTATTACTCATGCTATAACCAGTACTTATCACCCAGAGTCCCAAGGGGTACTAGAGTGTTGGCACCAAACTTCCATGCTAAGAAAATACTGCTATGATGCAGGTAAAAACTGGGATGAGGGAGTGCCGTTTCTTCTTTTTGCCATCTGTGAGGCTAAATAGGAGTCTCTTGGGTTCAGTCCGGCTGAACTTGTGTTTGGTCACAATGTGCGTGGCCCCCTCAAAGTTTTAAAAGAAAAATTCATTTCTGGCTCGTCAAAGACTCGTCAAATGTGTTGGATTTTGTCTCACAGTGCAAGGAGCGTTTGCATCATGCTTCCCTGCTGGTGAAAGAAGCCCTTTCCTCATCCCAGAGTAGCATGAAGAAGACGTTTGATAGGAAGGCAGTGGAGCGTCAATTTCAGGCTGGTGACAAAGTCTTAGTCCTATTGCCAATGCCTGGTTCAGCTCTTCATGCTCGATTTGCCGGTCCATGTGTTGTGGAAAGCAAGGTATCCGACACAGATTAGATTACATGTTAAAGCTGTATCATTCCAGAGAAACTGTTTTGGGAAGGCAGGAAAAAACTCCGGAGGCTGCTGCCCCTGCAGTTTCTTTGGTTTGCATGGGATCCTCACCGGACGATGATGAACTGACAGAGTGGCATAGTGGTGAGCATAGTGGTAGATTATGTAGCTCTAAGATTCTGTTCCACCTTGAGTCACAGCTATCTTACTTGTCTCAACATCAGCTTACTGATATAGTGAACTTGATACGTGCCTACCCAACTCTAGCAAAAGTTATCACCAAACTGGATTTGCTTAAAGGGTACTGGCAGGTTCCCCTGACCCCCAGAGCTTCAGACATATCTGCATTTGTAGCTCCCGACCACTTCTTACAGTACACGGTCACGGCCTTTGGGATGAGAAATGCACCTGCCACATTCCAATGCATGATGCATTTAGTCTTAGGAGACGTGCCCCACTGTAATGTTTACCTGGATGACGTGCTGTACTCTGATTCCTGGACCGAGCACATGAGTGCTCCGATGGAGGTGTTCCGTCGGCTTGCTGAGGTGACGCTGACCCTCAATCCTGCGGGTGTCTTGCCATTAGATGATGAGTCTGACTGTAAAGTAAGTGCAATAGTTAGAGGTATTGAAATGGGTTACGTCCCTGCCCCTTTGCACCGTGTTCACATAGTCCAAGTTAAAGAATGGTTTCTTCCCTGTGGCTGTCCGCTTCCACAACATGCAGCACTATAATCCACAAATTTGATAACAATGATAATAATAATAATAATAATAACAATAATAATAATACTAGCAGTGTTAAACAGAGGCATGTGGGCAGTGGGTGGCCTGCAGTCACAGAACCAGACTCTCCAGTCTGTCTCTCCAGAGACAGACATACCTGCACAAAGAAGTTGCATTAGTAAGATGCATTGATGGGTTATGAATGAATACAGGTGGAGGAGAGAGAGAAGGAGACTTAATCTCAGAGCATTATGGGAAATCCCCATAGCATAACTAAGTGATGACACAGGGCTCACCTGGGTCAACCCTAACTATAAGCTTTGTCGAAGAGGAAGGTTTTAAGCCTACTCTTAAATGTGGAAAGTGTGTCTGCCTCCCGAACTCAAACTGGGACTTGATTCCACAGGAGAGGAGCTTGATAACTAAGCCACAGAACTAAGACATAGAACTAAGACACAACATGACAGCAGAGACAAGGAACTAAGACCGAGACAATGAACTAAGACAAGACTGGACTATGACAGAAAGAGGCACAGGGACTGAACTAAGGCAAAGCTGAACTATGACCAGGAAGAACTAAGACAAGGCAGAATTAGACGAGGCAAGGTTGAACATAAGGCTAAACAGAAACGTGGCTGACAGGACAGGCAGAATGAGACACTGTTTTAAGCTTGAAATTAAATGACAACTTTTCCAGCAAAGTAGGGTAAGTTTGAGATGTCATCTGGGTGCCCTGATTCTAATCTAAAACACATGCATTTCAGAAAGATTCACCAAAGATATGCAGGCCTATGCTAATACAGTGTGTGTGTGAGTGTGTGTGTGTGTGTGTGTGTGTGTGTGCTTGTGATGGGGATTCAAAGCATGCTATTATGTGATTTCACATCAGAGATGAACTGGTCATAAACACGATTAAACCTTTTTACACGACCCTGTGCACATGGAGATGAAGGGCTAAAGGTATTATTGTTGCTACACAGCATGTACTACTCTCTCTCTCTCGCTCTCTCTCTAAGCTGTAGTACACTACAACAGCTGGTGTCCTCTCAGCACATCTTCACATACTGAGTAGCCAGTCTGCTGTTGTTTGCAGCAGCAGCATCATCTTACACACCACAAACACAGCTACCAACTCTTTGAAAGGCTTGTTTGGATTTTGCATGGATGTTTCATTCTGCTACAATAGGCAGTACGTGAAGTCTGCTGGCTCTGTGGAGAATAAGGTAAAAAATATGGAACTGCAAAATGAGCTGAAATGAAATAGAACAAATATTTGAACAAAAGCCAGTCTCATGTGCAAATACCAGTAATCACATTGACAAAAATATTTTAAACAACAGTAAATGCTACAACTTCTTATTTGAGCCAACAATTTTTTAGATGTATTCCATATGTAAGTAGTACATTATTTGATAATTTTGCTAGCCTTTAATTAGACATCTTCCATTTACACTGTTCTTGTATTATTAGTATTCTTGTTTGTGTTCTGCTTCTATTATGGCAATTTAAGAATAATAAGTCAGAATTAGTATGAGTGCTATCTAACTTATATATCTTTTTGCAATATGTGCTGACTTAATATTACAATTTTCTAACTTTTGCTAAGCCATATTTCATTACGCTAAGTTCACCTTTCAAAAACACAATCCTCTTTATCAACTTGCAACTCTGCATATCAGTAAATCTAAATGCACTAACTAAATGCACAAAACACAAGATATGAATCTCAGAATCAACTTTTGTACCAGAACACTGACAACATTTGTCTCCCACAGTGACACTTTGGCACTAATTACACAATGACCTAAAGCATTAACAACCAGCATTATAATATGTATCACTATTGTCTTTGAAGAATCTTTATTTTTTTTTAAGTATAAATCAAGATTCCATTACAACAAAAAGGTCACTTCTTCATTGTGTAGATTGTGCTTCCTTACAGTATTTGTCACAGAATTAAATCAGAAATGTTGCTACATTCTTGAGTAGGCTTTAGTAGCCATTTGTTTGACATTTTCACATAGTATAATTCCAAGTGTACAAAATGAAACAAAAGTAATTTTAGTAATAGTAACTATACATATTTACAATATACATGTTTAGGATAGAGACAAATATAGAACATTCTCATCAAATGATCTTAAAACAATAATCAGGTGTTCATATATATATATATATATATATATATATATATATATATCCTACCTCCTGCTCATACTGGCTATTAAGAGATTCCCTCCTACTGTTTTTAAAATGTACAGTGTAAGTGATGGAGAACAAAGCTACAGTCCCAGTTTGGTCTGAACTTAAAATGAGGGGTCAGTGTTCTGAGTAAGTCAAGTCAACTTACCTACAACAGCTTCTTTGGAATAAAATTCCCTCTGAGCAATTTACAGATGAGCAACTTTTCATAGGATTGAATGGGGGACCATCAGTATCTAGGTCTTTCAATGTATCTATTATTAATATCTGAACAAATCTTGTTGCACAGACACAACTACAATCTGGAGTCACTGCTCTGCTAACATAGAGTATCTCATGGGTAAGTGTAAACCTTTCTATCTGCCCAGAAAGTTTACATCAACTGTTGCTACTGCAGCATTCATCCCCCAGATGCTAATGCTAAACTTGCTGAAAAAGACCTGCATGCTTCCATTTGCAAACAACAAATTGTAGATCCAGAGGTAACGCTTATTGTTGTGGGTGACTTCAACATGTCTCCTGTCCCAATAGAAGAGTCAAGACCTTAGACCATTTTTACACCAATATGGCTGAGGCCTACTGTGGCCAAATCTGTACTACAGCACCAGTTTGAAACTTGAGACTTGAGTGTGTTTGCCACTCAGGCCACCCTGGACTCCCACATGGACATCAAGTCCTGTGCCTCCTCCATTCTATAACTATAGAATATAACTATATAAACCCTACCATCAACAGTGTCACTGTCCTCAAATGGATTGCAATATTTGGTCAGGCTCCATATAAATGTCACAAGATAAATCTGAAGAGTTGTTAGATGATTAATGCAGGAAAAAAGAAGAGAAAGAAGAAGGAAGGAAAGAAGAGAACCAAGATCTGCTGCACAAATCTGTATTTTAAAAAATGTTTTTTAAGGAAAATCCTGACCTGTATAGTATTACAGCAGTTCTGTGAATGTAGGGGAGATTAAGTGTAAGAGTACATGAGCTTCAAAATGATAAAAGTGCTGTACTAAAAAAATTAAGTACTACAAAGTAAATATACTTCACTTTGCACCACTATTTGAGGGGATCAAAGTGGTTGGTCAAGCGTAAATTGTGACTTGATGGTGTTGCTGGAGGAAAGGTCAAGGGAACACCGACATGACTTGAAATCATTTTAATGGACCATGACCACACCTCACCACGACATTCAGTGCAACTCAGCTCTGCACCAGTGTTGTTTTTGGCAGCCATCTTAGTTTTAGTCTTAGTCTTTTGGATGAAAATGCTTATTAGTTTTAGTCTCATTTTAGTCATTTCTATATGATAGTTTTAGTCTGGTTTTAGTCGACGAAAACTAAAAAGGTTTTCGTCTTGTTTTAGTCAGTTTTAGTAAAAAAAAAAAAAAAAGCCTTTTAACAAATTAATTTATGTCAATAAGTATTGGAAATTGGAATCAAGGTTGACAGGTTGTATCAAGTGTTGCAATTCATAAAACAACAGTTAACCTTAACGCTTTTGCATAATAACCAGATTCCTTACCAGATTGATAGCTCTAGCCTAGACTCTCCCACTGATGGAGATGCAATGCTGCCGTGCTGTGTGTGAGACTAGTGACCGGTATGTTGCGCAGAATGTGCGCTGCATGCCAGGTGGTGGGCGTGACCAAACAAAGATAGGATGCAGCAGCATTGCTGATACTTTTTAGCTTTTGACTGACAGATTACACACACAATAGGCAGAAATGTTGTGCATTTTAAACGTCTGACAGACCACCCACTAACATTTTCATCCAGTCTCGTCTCGTCAACGAAAACTCACACACGACTCGTCATGTTTCAGTCATCAAAGAGCCATGTTTAGCTCGTCACTGTCTCATTATCGTCATGAAAAAAGGGGCGTCAACGAAATAATTTCGTCATCGTTGACGAAAACAACACTGCTCTGCACCCACCACCTGCCCACTAAAAAGAATCTGTGGGGAAAAAACCCCATATAAATCAATCACAGTCAAACAGATGAGAAAAGATCATAAAACAGCGAATTTCCTGCAGTGTACAGTATACAGTGTAATCACAACTATAAAGACCCAGCCATCATTGCATGGGATAAGAATGTGTGTTTATACAGAAAAAAAATTAGAACAGTTGTATATGGGATTAGTAAAGAGAACAGCCTAAGAGTGAATGATGAGCCCATGTGTTAGTGTTGTATGTATACATGCTTTGGGTTCAATACTGTTCCTAATCACAAATGAAGATTAAAGGTTTACCCTTTGCATAGAACATAATCTGTGTTCAAATACATTGAAGCATTGACACGAAATCCTTCACCATTTGGGTCACATGCTTAACATTAAAGGGTTAGGCCAGTCAGGATGAGAATTCAGGTCAGAGGTATTTAGTGAGTAAGCCAACAACATGCTAGTGATGTGCAAGTGTAACAGACAATATCTGACAAATGTTTGAATTTAATTTGCTAGAAATATATTAAAAAAAAATCAATTATCAACATTCACATTTTACTATTATTATTCATGTCTTCATTCACATCATACACAGTGAAAGAATTATCACTGGAGTCTGCAGTTCCCCTAAACTCCACTGAGTGCTTTTGACACTTTCAGCTCATTGTTATTGTTTTATGGTGCACAACTTTATTTTACTTTTGGTTCAGTCTCTGTGCTTTCACCAGCAGGCAGCTGTTTTCAGAGAAAAAGTGGCAAAAACCAACTGTACACTACCTGCTCATCACCAACAGACAGTTAGTGACCAGCTGGTGAACATATAGGAGCATTTAGCAGCTAGAGAAAGATCCTTCACCAGTTGGTGGAGATCAAGCAAAAGCTGTTGAGTGCAACTGAAGACAAAATCATGAGGTAGAGTGACAGTGACATGATTAACAGCAGCAAGTGTAGTATAAGACAACAGCGTACACCAGGCTAATATATAGTGTAATGTGATTAAGTTATACTTAGCATTTGACTGTCTTAATATAGTAATACAATAGAAATATAATACAGTATGAAATGTAGTAAGACAGTACAACATTAACATAAAACAGTATAGTATAGTATTGGATATAAAATATAGTATAAGGTGAAAAACCCAACAGAATAAAATCATTTGCATCATTCCACAAAGTGGTAAACCTTGTTCCATTCTTGCTTGTGAATGACTGAGCCTTTCAGGCATTGCAAGAATAGCAAGGATTCAAGGAAAATATCAAACATTGTGCACATACAAATGGGGAAAAAAAACAACAATTTGATTAAATGATTTTAACATTGGCAATCCCTTTATAGAGTGGAAAGCAAGTGAAAGATATTATCAGTGGGACTGAAGTCAGGTGATAGACTTGGCCACGGAAGTTAATCATCAAAAACTGATTCCAATATCCATATACAAGTCCTTAACTGAAGTCATTCATCTGGGTAGAAATAGGACACCATTATTGACATTGTCATAGTTACAGAGAATGTCACAGTTATTCAGCTAAAAGTATCTTGTATTTCTTTAATGACATAATGTATGACTTCTCTACTGTTCTATATCTGTTTATGTGCATGCATGCATGCATACATATACTGTGCAGGTATGTAAGTCTAGGGGCATAAATATGTGTGTGTCAGCAGTCATGAAGGAACAGGCACTGGTCCATGTGCCTTTATCATCATGCCAGGGCCTGGGTCACCAGACAGCCCTGCACCGAGCTGCGATGGTGGGGAACAGTGATTCCATGGCTGCTTTAATTCAGGGAGGCTGTGCTGTGGACCTCAAGGACAGAGTGAGTGGTGGACACACTGTAAATGTCAGAACTCCTTCAGACACCTACAGGAAAATTCATGTATGCATTCTCAATTTGTGTGATTCCTAAAATGATAAGAGATAATGGGAATACCTTGTCCAATATCTGTTTGAGGACGGCAACACTGCACTGCATGAGGCGTCTTGGCATGGTTTTTCTCACTGTGTGAAACTGCTGGTCAAGGCAAAAGCTGATGTACACATCAGGAACAAGGTAGGATAATACTAATTGTACACTTTATCAAATGTATCAATACATGGGCCACGTTTTTCTGTAACTTTCATGTCCCCATCTTGCTTACTTTTCAAAACAGCAATTATAAAGTTTTTCGCAGAACATTTGAACAATTGAAGATGAGGATAATGCAAAAGACAAAGCCCACTTTCCTACTATATACTACTGTATTGTATTTTTCCATATTGGCCCAGATCTAATACCTTTATACTGCTGTGTAGACAATTTTGGATTTGAAATACATTTATGTTTTAATTGGCAAGTAATTTTATTACTCTAAAAACACTACAATTCAGTCAAAGCAAAGGACTGTGTTTTTGGATTTTTAGTGACTAGAAGTATCTTTCCATCTTACAGTCTTTGTTTGGTTCGTAGTTGCAGATGTTAATACAGGATTTTGTCTCATCAAATTACTCTATCAGTAAAACAAAATATAATATACAGTATATTACATTTATGCAGAAATTTAGGCTACATTTCAAATTCTTGTGTTAGCCTTATGGAAGGTGCAACAAAAGTTTTCATTATAATATGCTATGTGTTTAATAGCAAATATTTTTGTGTCTGTCATTGAACCCCAGACTTCATTGTATCCCCCACAATTTCTGAAACTAAACCTTACACCCTTGCCCACACAATATCAAAACCTCATGCCAATGCAAACTGTAAGCAACTTCAAGTGCATGTTTATAGTTACTTAAATATGCATTATTACGAGACAAGAATGGCTCTGTGAACCAAAAACATGCCAAATACCACATTCAACAATGTGGACTGTCTTGCCAAACTCTTTAATAACATTAGAATATAATGTTGTTTTTCCTCTTAGAGTTGTGGTGTTGCATTCTCTTGTTGTAGATTATGGTATGTAACTATCCACCCTAACAATTTAACATGAATGCCCACTGTAGAGCTGTATTTAGTCAGTAGTATTCTGTTGATTCAGGCAGGAAACACAGCACTCCACCTGGCCTGTCAGAATGCACATGCTAAGACTGCTCGCCTTCTGCTGCTTGGAGGATCCACACCAGACATCAAAAACAATGTGAGTCTTCCAGCATTCCACACAGCACTGACCTCTAATCAGAGACAAACAAATGATTTAAAAAGTACAACCCCAGTTTCAAAAAAGTTAGGACACTGTAAAACATAAGTAAAACAATGTGATAATTTGTTAATCCTTGTTGCAAGACACTCAATTCACAACAATATGTTTAATGTTTTACCTCATCAGCTTCATTGATTCTAACAGTCCCACAAAAGACTGGGGAAGTAGTGGAATGCTCAGAAAAACAAACAAAACCCCCCCCAACAACACCTGTGGGCTGTACTACGAAGCGAGTTTAACCTACTCAGATTTAACTCGGGGTTAACAAGGCAAGTCGGGGTTGACAAACTCTGGTCTTCTCAGCTGGAGTTAATCAGTACTATGACGGTGATAAAGATGTTTTTTTTTTTGAGTCCGTGTTAACTTAATCTGAGTCTACGTGCGTCCGTGTAAAAGGGGTGTGTTCGGCAGCGCAGACACAGTTTCTGTTTGATGATTCGTGCTCTGTGATTTTCACCGGAAGAAAGCACTTTGATAATGCCAGGATATGAAGAGTTTAAAGAAATGTAAAGAAACAGAGTGAGGGAGGCTTGTTGACTGCAGACACAGTAAATTCATTAGTTCAGTGCTCGTGTCTATTTGTCTTACAGACTCTTCTTTTATCTGTAATATGATTGAGATGTAAGGACACATAAAATAGTCTAAATCTAAATTATCTGAATATGTGAAATTCTTTTAGAAGGCGCCACCGCCCTAGTGGCAGCCTGCTACAGCAGCTCCCGCTCCCAGTTGAGCTTTTTCCTCTCTAACTTTAGTCTTTTTAACTTAACGACATTTTCTGCACGGGATTGTGCTTCTGAATGCCCAGGTCAACATGTCCACCGTAGTGACTGTGTTTGTACTGACATTTTTAATTCAGTTTTTACAATGTTTACGTCCGTGTATGGGGCCCCTGAGCGCAGCCGAGGCCCTATTGTTTACAGTCGGGATCAGCTGTTGGTGCTCCACAACACAGTGGTGCTGCTGGACAAGAGGCCCGAAGTTCCCCAGGAGATAAAGAGGAGAAGACGGGGGAGCTGTGCCGGAGTCCAACGTCGCGACGGAAGGAGAAGATACAGACCGATCCTCAGCGGCGCTGACCCGACACCAGAGGGAGTACCAGGAGTGCAGCATCATGGTGTTTATGGAGACATGGCTGACCTTGCGGACCCCGGACACGATCGTCACGTTACAAGGATTCAAGCTACTGCGGGCGGACAGGACGAAGGAGAGTGGTAAGAGGAAAGGAGGAGGGCTGGCAGTGTTTGTGAATGATAGATGGTATAACTCTGGGCACATCACTATTAAGGAGCAACTCTGCTGTAAGGACATTGAACTGTTAGCCGTTAGCATGAGGCCATACTATCTGCCTCGGGAGTTCTCGCATGTTATCGCGATAGTGTATATTCCCCCCCCTGCTAACGCCGATGCGGCCTGTGATGTCATCCACTCTGTCACGGGCCGGCTGCAGACCCAACATCCTCAGGCCCTCCTTCTCCTCTCTGGGGACTTCAACCATGCCTCTCCATCCTCCACTCTGCCCACCTTCACCCAATACGTCACTTGCTGCACCAGAGACGATAAAATACTGAACTTGTGTTATGCCAACACCAAGGAGGGAGGCATACACGTCACCACCCCTTCCTCCCCTGGGAAGATCAGACCACAACCTGGTTCATCTCCAGCCTGTGTACAAACCTCTGGTACACAGGCAACCAGCTGTGTCCCGTACTGTGAAGAGATGGTCCGATGAGGCTGACGAGGCTCTGAAGGACTGTTTCAACACGACGGTGTGGGAGGGACTCTGCGATTCTCATGGGGATGACATCAAGAGTCTCACTGACTGCATCACGGACTATATCAACTTTTGTGTGGATAACACTGTACCCACCAGGACTGTACGGTGCTTTTCCAACAACAAACCATGGACTACTCCGGACATAAAGGCTCTCCTAAAGGAGAAGAGGGTTTTTAAGTCAGGAGACAAGAAGGAGCTGAAGGCTGTGCAGAGGGAGCTGAGAAGGAAGATCAGGGAGGGGAAGAACAGCTACAGGAGGAAGATGGAGGAACAGCTGCAGCAGAACAACATCAGCAGAGTCTGGAGAGGCCTGAAAACCATCTCTGGCCACAAGGGGCCTGACTCCCAGGCTGCGGGGGACCAGATGTGGGCAAATGAGCTGAACTTATTCTTCAATAGATTTGATCAGCCATCTGCCCTTCCCCCGGCCCAGCCCTCCGTGCTGCAACCCCCTCATCAACACCTCAAATGAACTGCTCCACCCCCACCTCCCCTCCTGCAACTCTCAGCTCACAGCCACCCCCCACTGCTCAGCTCATCAGCTCAACCCACCCTCCCACACCCACCAGCACACTGCCCCCCTGCTCCAACCTGACCCTCACAACAGCCCAGGTGAGAAACCAGCTCCGGAACACCAAGGCGAGGAAGGCGGCGGGTCCAGACGGCTCCAGGCTCCTGAAGTCCTGCGCAGACCAGCTGTGTGGGGTTGTGGAGCATATCTTCAACCTGAGCCTGAAGCTGGGGAAGGTGCCACAGCTGTGGAAGACAACCTGCGTGGTACCTGTCCCCAAGACGCCACACCCCAAGGACCCCAGCAGCTACAGGCCGGTGGCATTAACATCCCACCTGATGAAGACCCTGGAGCGGCTGGTCCTTGCTCATCTCCGCCCCCTGGTGCCGCCCACTTCAATTTGCCTATCAACCTGGCATCGGGGTGGACGACGCCGTCATCTTCCTCCAACACATCCTGGGTTCTGGACTACCTCACCAACCATCCACAGTATGTGAGGTCACGGGACTGTGTGTCCGACACAGTTGTCTGCAGTATGGGGGCCCCGCAGGGAACGGTCCTGGCTCCGTTCCTTTTCACCCTCTACACTGCAGACTTTTCATGCAACTCACCAACCTGTCACCTGCAGAAGTTCTCTGATGACTCTGCCATTGTCGGCCTCATCACAGATGGGGACGACAGGGAATACAGAGAACTGACACAGGACTTTATGGACTGGTGCCAGCGGAACCGCCTCCAGATTAACGCGGGGAAAACCAAAGAACTGGTGGTGGATTTCTGCGGGTGTACTTACTCCCCTCCAACACCAGTGAACATCCAGGGAATGGACATTGAGATGGTGACATCATCAACAACAAACTGGACTGGACTCATAACACTACTGCACTTTACAGGAAGGGTCAGAGCAGGCTCTATCTGCTCAGGAGACTGAGGTCTTTTGGAGTGCAAGGGGCACTCCTGAAGACCTTCTATGACACTGTTGTGGCATCAGCCATTTTTTTTATGGAGTAACTTGCTGGGGCAGCAGCATTTCGGCTGCGGACAGGAATAAATTGGACAAATTGAGGCCAGCTCTGCACTGGGTTGCCCCCTGGACCCAGTGGAGGTGGTGGGAGAGAGGAGGATGATGGCTAAGCTGTCATCCATGTTGGAGAGTGACTCCCACCCCCTGCAGGACACCTTAACAGCTCTAGAGAGCTCCTTCAGCGATAGACTGCTTCGCCTGAAGTGTGTGAAGGAGCAATATCGCAGGTCTTTCCTTCCTGCAGCTGTCAGGCTTTACAACCAGCACTGCTCCCAATAGACAATACACTATCATGTCTGGACATCTGTGCCATACTCCTTCCCATGTCTGTACTGTGTATCTGTGCCAGATTTCATTTGCTGTGCAATACTTATTCCGTTAAATTACTGTGCAATACTTCATATTTTTGATATGTAATATCTGTTCATTCCATTAATTCAAGTGCAATATTTCATATTTGATATTTAATATCTGTTTCACTGTTAAATTCAAGTGCAATATTTCATTTTTGATATTTAATCTGTTCGTTCTGTTCAATTCAGGCACAATATTTCACATTTGATATTCAATATTTCATATTTAATTCTGCTATAGACTACTGGTCATATATATCATATTCATCTCATATTCTCAGGTATATCCGTAAAGAATTCCGTGTAGATTTGGTAAATTTTTAGTTTAATTTGTTAAAATTGTAAATACTTTTTCAGCTTGTTCATACTCTTTTTTTACTTTTTTACTATTTAACTTGTCTATCCCCTTGCTGCTGTGCAATGTAAATTTCCCCACTGTGGGATGAATAAAGGTTCTTATCTTAAACCAATGAGGATAATTCAGTTCCAGCCTCCACATGGCTCCATCTGTGAAACTGAGCCGTTCCTCTGTGTTAATGAATGAAGATCTGCTCCTAAAGCTCCTCGGCTGTAGACCGACCTGTATGAATGTAAAGCTGCTGTTAACAATAACTTCATTCTAACAGTCGTTTCAGCTGCAACAAGTCAGGATGAAATATACAAATATTCTATCAAGCTGTGTATTAATCGTCCTTCTCATTAACACTGAGGACAGATGTGTTGTGTAGCCTACACTTATACACTGTGTCCAACAGTGAGGCTTTACTCCGGCCACTGGCTGCGGAGACGTCTGGACCCAGAAGCCGGCAGAGACACTGAAATCCATATCCTTCATAGAGAACATCATCGGGGTGAACTCCGGTCTCTAAACACCGTCGCCCTGCGGACTGAGCCGCTCATAACCCACGCGCCAACATCGACTGGCTCTTCCAAATGTCAAATCATTTTTCTCGACCAATTGTAGTGGAGGGGCGGGGCTTAAGATAAGATAAGATAAGATAAACCTTTATTCGTCCCACAGTGGGGAAATTTGCAGTGCAGTAAATATCAAATATGAAATGCTTGGCTTGACTTTGATGGAGTGGAGTAATGCACAGATGCCCAATAATTAAATATCAATATGAATATTGCACTTGAATTTTTGAATGGAGTGTTGCCCAGTAAATGAAATCTGGAATAAATATACAGATATTGCACAGATACAGACATGGTGGTGTATTGCCTATAGGGAGCAGTGCTGGTTGTACAGTCTGACAGCTGCAGGAAGAAAAGACCTGCGATATCGCTCCTTCACACACTTTGGGTGAAGCAGTCTATCGCTGAAGGAGCTCTCTAGTGCTGTTAAAGTGTTCTGAAGGGGGTGGGAGTCATTCTCCAACATGGATGACAGCTTAGCCATCATCCTCCTCTCTCCCACCACCCCCACTGGGTCCAGAGGGCAACCCAGTACAGAGCTGGCCTTCTTGATCAACTTGTCCAGTCTATTCCTGTCTGCAGCCGAAATGCTGCTGCCCCAGCAAGTAACTCCATAAAAAATGGCTGATGCCACAACAGTGTCATAGAAGGTCTTCAGGAGCGCCCCTTGCACTCCAAAAGACCTCAGTCTCCTGAGCAGGTAGAGTCTGCTCTGTCCTTTCTTGTAAAGTGCAGCAGTGTTATGAGTCCAGTCCATTCTGTTGTTGAGGTGAACACCCAGGTACTTATAAGATGTCACCATCTCGATGTCCATTCCCTGGATGTTCACTGGTGTTGGAGGGGAGTGAGTGCGCCTGCGGAAATCCACCACCAGCTCCTTGGTTTTCCCCACGTTGATCTGGAGGCGGTTCCGCTGGCACCAGTCCATAAAGTCCTGCGTCAGTTCTCTGTATTCCCTGTCGTCCCCATCTGTGATGAGGCCGACGATGGCAGAGTCGTCGGAGAACTTCTGCAGGTGACAGGTTGGTGAGTTGAATGAAAAGTCTGCAGTGTAGAGGGTGAAAAGGAACGGAGCCAGGACCGTTCCTTGTGGGGCCCCGTACTGCAGACAACTGTGTCAGACACACAGTCCTGTGTCCTCACATATTGTGGGCGGTTGGTAAGGTAGTCCTGGACCCAGGATGTGAGGTGCAGGTCCACCCCTGTGTTCTCCAGCTTGTCCCTCAGAAGTGCTGGCTGGATGGTGTTGAATGCACTGGAGAAATCAAAGAACATGATTCTCACAGTGCTCCCAGGCTTCTCCAGGTGAGAGAGGGCTCTGTGCTGGAGGAAGATGACGGCATCATCCACCCCGATGCCAGGCTGGTAGGCGAACTGAAGTGGGTCCATCGAAGGACCCACCAGGGGGCGGAGATGGGCAAGGACCAGCCGCTCCAGGGTCTTCATCAGGTGGGATGTTAAAGCCACCGGCCTGTAGCTGCTGAGGTCCTTGGGGTGCGGAGTCTTAGGGACAGGTACCACGCAGGATGTCTTCCACAGCTGTGGCACCTTCCCCAGCTTCAGGCTCAGGTTAAAGATGTGCTGAACAACCCCGCACAGCTGGTCTGCGCAGGACTTCAGGAGCCTGGAGCTGATGCCGTCTGGACCCGCCGCCTTCCTTGCCTTGGTCTTCCGGAGCTGGTTTCTCACCTGGGTTGTTGTGAGGGTCAGGTTGGAGCAGGGGGGCTGTGTGCTGGTGGGTGTGGGAGGGTGGGTTGAGCTGATGAGCTGAGCAGTGGGGAGTGGCTGTAAGCTGAGAGTTGCAGGAGGGGAGGTGGGGGTGGAGCAGTCCACCTGAGGTGTCGATGGGGAGGGTTGCAGCAGGGGGGCTGGGCCGGGGAAGGGCAGATGGCTGATCAAATCTATTGAAGAATAAGTTCAGCTCATTCACCCACTTCTGGTCCCCCACAGCCTGGGAGTCAGGTTCCTTGTGGCCAGAGATGGTTTTCAGGCCTCTCCAGACTCCGCTGACGTTGCTCTGCTGCAGCTGTTCCTCCATCTTCCTCCTGTAGTTGTTCTTCCCCTCTCTGATCTTCCTTCTCAGCTCCCTCTGCACAGCCTTCAGCTCCTCCTTGTCTCCTGACTTAAAGGCCCTCTTCTTCTCCTTTAGGAGAGCCTTTATGTCCGGGGTAATCCATGGTTTGTTGTTGGAAAACACCGTACAGTCCTGGTGGGTACAGTGTTATCCACACAAAAGTTTATGTAGTCCGTGATGCAGTCAGTGAGACTGTTGATGTCGTCCCCATGAGAATCGCAGAGTTCTTCCCACACCGTCGTGTTGAAACAGTCCTTGAGAGCCTCGTCAGCCTCGTCGGACCATCTCTTCACTGTGCGGGACACAGCTGGCTGCCTGTGTACCAGAGGTTTGTACACAGGCTGGAGATGAACCAGGTTGTGATCTGATCTTCCCAGGGGAGGAAGGGGTGATGAGGTGTATGCCTCCTTGGTGTTGGCATAACACAAGTCCAGTATTCTATTGTCTCTGGTGCAGCATGTGACGTATTGGGTGAAGGTGGGCAGAGTGGAGGATGGAGAGGCATGGTTGAAGTCCCCGGAGAGGAGAAGGAGGGCCTGTGGATGTTGGGTCTGCAGCCGGCCCGTGACAGAGTGGATGACGTCACAGGCCGCATCGGCGTTAGCAGAGGGGGGAATATACGCAGCTATCGCGATAACATGCGAGAACTCCCGCGGCAGATAGTATGGCCTCATGCTAACGGCTAACAGTTCAATGTCCTTACAGCAGAGTTGCTCCTTAATAGTGATGTGCCCAGAGTTACACCATCTATCGTTCACAAACACTGCCAGCCCTCCTCCTTTCCTCTTACCGCTCTCCTTCGTCCTGTCCGCCCGCAGCAGTTTAAATCCTTGCAACGTGACGATCGTGTCCGGGGTCTGCGGAGTCAGCCATGTTTCCGTAAACACAATGATGCTGCACTCCCGGTACTCCCTCTGGTGTCGGGTCAGCGCCGCTAACTCGTCCATCTTGTTGGGGAGAGATCTTACGTTCCCCATGGTGATGGACGGGAGGACCGGTCGGTATCTTCTCCTCCTGTCGCGGCGCTGGACCCCGGCACGGCTCCCCGTCTTCTCCTCTTTATTTCTCGGGAACCTCGGGCCTCTCGTCCGGCAGCACCGCCGTGTTGCGGAGCGCCAACAGCTGATCCCGGCTGTAAACAATAGGGCCTCGGACGGGCCCCCCAGACGCGGACGTAAACATTGCAAAAAGTGAGTGAAAATGCCAGTACAAACACAGTCACAATGGTGGACATGTTGACCTGGGCATTCAGACGTATAATCCCGTGCAGAAAATGTTAAAAAAGTTAAAAAGACTAAAACTAGAAAGGAAAAAGCTCAGCGAGGAGCGAGAGCTGCTGTAGCAGGCCGCCACTCGGGGGGTGGCGCCAAACTTACCCAACACAGAGAAACCTCAAGTTAACTACGAACATAAACTGCTCCGAGCAGTTTAGAGATGCAGCGTAAATTGCCATGACAACACACCTCGAGTAAAATCTATCCACCTTCGTAGTATGGGTTAATCAGGAAGTTACCCCCGATGTCACGAAGTTACTCCTGAACTTACCCCGATAAGCCAGTTACCTCACTTTGTAGTGCAGCCCTCTGATTGGAACATTCCACAGGTAAACATTGGCAACAGGTGATAGTATCATGTCATATCATCTCCTGAACACTTCTTAAAACCGTTATTGGTAAACAAAGTTCATTTGCAGATGATCACACTATTTTTAGACACATTTTACACAGTATTCCAACTTTTTTGGGGTTGTTGTAGACTTTCTGTTAAGTCACTATGACACCACTGAGCTGAAATACCATAGAAATATTAACAGTCGAGAATAGTTTCACAATGCACTCGATATATCACTGACCATGGATTGCCTTGATAAAGGTTTAAATGAAGAACTGTGTTTTGATTTCAGATGGGTGACACATGTTTGCATGTGGCTGCTCGTTACAACAACCTGACCTTGGTGAAGATCCTGTTGAATTCTCTGTGCCCTGTGACAGAGAAAAACCAGGTTAGTGCTATCAGTTTATCGGTGTTTCAGATACTGCAAGGCACATTTATAGCCACATGACACAAAAAATGAGATGAATAAGATATCTCTGTTGTGCGACAACAAACCTTTGTTTTGTATGTTCTTTCAGTACTGCATTTGTCTTTATCACTGGCTTGTGCATGTACATAGGTCTTGTGTACATATGGCATCAAGCGTGTGTGTTGACAAGGTGCCCGCAATGGTTGTATATTAGGGATGCACCGAAAATTCGGCCACAGAAAATTTTCGGCCCAAAATGGCCCAAAAGTGCATTTTCTGTTGAAAGACTTTTATCACTGAAACAACACAGCGGAAACAGGATGTTGTGATGACAAACAAAAACCACTGCCAGCACGCACTTGTCTGGATAGGGGCCAACATGTGTGCAGTGTGGACGTATTTCAATATATCTGAGAAAGACCCACGGACAGCGATTTGCAAAACATGTAATGCTGAAATTTCAACAGGGGGTGAATCTGCAAAGAGTTTCTCCACGTCGAGGTTGATTTATCACCTGAAATCCAAACATCCCGATCGCCATTCTGGATATGAGAAGAAGGCGGCACAGAAAAGGAAAATTCCTCCGAGCTCGCAAAAGCGAGTCTTGGCTGCATACAGTGCAGATCACGAGCTCCCCGTGACATTCACTTCTTCACACCAGTGGGTCTTAATAGAGAACATTCTCCTTCTTCTTGCCCCCTTTGAGCAGCTAGCTAACTGGAGATCAGCTCATTTGATGCATCTGTAGGAGACGTTATTCCTTTAATTGAAGCACTAAAGCGTCTTCTAAGCAAAGAGGTGTTGTTGTTGTTGTTGTTGTTGTAACACTGTGTTTTTATGAGAGAACATTTTTAATTTTACAATCTTTCAGCAGGCCAGTCAGTTATAGGCCTGTATTATTATTCAATGTACACCTGAGTGGGGTCAAGTTAAACATTTTATTTTGAATTTTGTTTTATATTGTGCATTGTCAGTGCTAATAAATATTTTCATAATTTTGTAATTGATTTATTCTCTGAAGCATTAATATTAATTTATGCAATTGCAATGCCTTGATTTTAGTGAGGTTAGTACACAGTCATAGCCATGAATGCAATGATACTAATAATTGGCATAATAATTTATTTCGGTGTTTCGGTTTTCGGCCTTGGTTTCTTCATTTTCGGTTTTCGGTTTCGGCAAAGAATCCTTTCGGTGCATCCCTATTGTATATGTAGATGGTTTTGTTTTGTGTGTGTATGTATGGTTTCACTAATACACTATGTTTAGTTTTGCTTGTCAGTGTGAAATGCAAAGGTTGAATTATGTTCTATACAGAACAGTAACAGAAGTAACTTTTAACTTCCTAATAAAATCCTAGTAAGTTCCCTGGAAATAAAAACAGAATTTGCTCGTAATAGAGGAGGGAAAATGGAGACAGATTAAAGACCAAGCTCCGTGACACTTTTTTAGGTGGAGAAAGTATTCAGATCCTTTACTTATGTAACAATATCAATACCGCAATGTAAAAATACTCTATTAGAAGTAAATGTATTTTAAGTTTTACTTGAGTAAAAGTACATAATACAGTGTAAATATAGTATACAGTATAATCAGCAAAATGTTTTTTCATAGGGCAGAGTGTTTTCGGAAGAAAACAATCAAAAATGTTCACTATATATAACTTATGATTAATTTTTTTCACTTGCTTTAAGAAAATAAGACTCAGAAATTACAAAGGACAAGCCCAATTCCAAAAAAGTTGAGGCGCTGTGTAAAATGTTAATAAAAACAAAATTTGAGGGTTTGCAAATCATTTAAATCCTAAATTTAATTGAAAATTGTTGAAACTGAAAAACTTTGTTTTAAGAAAAATATATGCTAATTTTAAATTTGATGCCAGCAACACATTTCAAAATAACAATTGTAAATTACAATTACAAAAGTTGGGTCAGGGAGACATTTACCATTGTGTTGTACCATTGTACCAGTTCAGGAGTAACTTTGTGACGTTGGATGTGACTTCCTGATTAACCCGTACTACGAAAGGTGGATAAGTTAAACCCGATGTAATATGAAAGATATTTATTTCAATATCTTTGCCACCTTCTAGGGCCAGACGTCTCTGCAGATCAGTCTCCGGAGTAAAGCTCTCAGTGTTGAACAGACAGTGTATAAATGTAGGCTACACACCACATCTGTAATTGATAGAATATTTTTATATTTCATCCTGACTTGTTGCAGGTGGGGTTGCAGCTGATATGACTAGATAGAATGAAGTTGTTGTTAACACAACAGTGTAGTGTAAAAGCACTACATAAGTGGACTCTGAATGTAAGGGGATTTGATGATAAAACTCTCGGGAACTATGTAGCTCGGTGTGTAACAGGTGGAACTGAATATATAAACATGATAACCTGCATAATACTGTGTGTGTGTGTAAAGAAGCAGATAATCGAGGATGTGTGTAACATGAAAGTGTGTGGCAATCAGAGAATAAAACTGGGAACAGAGCAAGCCAAAACGACCTGTCAGGCCAGCATGATCTTTAGAAGTCCTTGTTCTTATGTATCTTCAGTGAAGTTATGGAAGTCCTTGTTCTCTCTTATCTTTACTGAGCTAGGGGAGTGTATGTTTCCTTGTACCTTCTTCTTAAGTGTGTTCTATTGATCTATGGAAGTGTATGTTTCCTTGGACCTTCTTTTTTTAAAAAATGATAAGTGTGTCCTGCTGGAGATAATGGTGGCAGAAAGTCCCGTGCCGATATAAAACAAAAGGTAAAACCCTAGGAAAAATACCTAAGAAGCCCAAACATATTGGTGTCACGTTGCAAAGATGAAGTAATTTGACCGGCCCCTAGGGGTGGATACGAACCCAACAAAATTATAATAGTGTCAAATAAAAGCACGTTTGGACCAGCCTCTAGGGGGTAAAACTAAGAATTATCAAATTTTATTGGTGTAAAATTCATAGTTCGATATTCATATGGGTTGGACAATAGGCGTGGAAAAACCCCCACAAAAACTATATAAACGAATGTAAGTTTCATTTGAGCTCAGAGAGCTCTTGGACTGTGCCTTGTGTACATGCTATTTGTTCTCTCACTTTATTATTAATAATAAAGTATTGTCACAACATCTTGGACTCCTGTTTGAAGATTTTTGAAACCTGCTTGAAGGCATTTTTGGAGCAACTTTCCAGCAAGATTTTTAACCTAATTATTGAAGATTTTGAAGAAATATTTGATCAATTGAGCACCTTTAAAATCTGATTTTAATGCATTGACCTGAGACTTGGGTCCAGAAAATTACCCTACAACAGCAAAACGGCAAAACTAATAACACTGCTCAACTAAGAACTGCCCCATTTTATTGCATGTTAAAATTAATTTATTATTTGTTTTATTATTGGATACTTTCTTTGTTATATTTGTTGAATTGTTTGCTTGCTTGTAGAAAATATATGTATTGTTGCATGTTTGCGTGACCAACAGCACTGAAATAAATTACCATATTACACAATTCCATCTGGGAATATTCCTGGGAAAATGCTGAAATTAATTATCAGTTATCAGTATACAAACTGCTGTCAAGCAAACAAACACACAAACATTGCATGCAGTACATGTATCTGTGTTTGTCTGTAGGGAGGGGACACAGCACTTCATGTGGCTGCTGCTCTTAACCATAAGAGGACAGTTCAGCTCTTACTGGAGGCGGGGACTGATGGGACAATCAGAAATAATGTAAGTTCCTACTGTAACCTTTGTTATGGAGAAAACTGTGAATGAAGTGTGTTAGAGGTGGACCAGGCTCAGAAGAATAGGACACTTGGAGCCAGAGGGTTGAACACCAGTAAAAAGGCACAACCAAGCAGCAACCTCTGGGGCTGAAAAATAAAGCCAACATGGAAGTGCAAAAAGCTGCAGTTCCTCTAATGAACACTAGGGGCGGGCTCCAAAAGGGAGTCAATTACATTTGACCCCCATGTTAAAATGTCCAACTTTACGGCAGAAGAAAACATTTTTACAGCCTGGCACAAAAAAATGGTACTACTCTCTACTCTCTTCAGCTGATTTTCTACTTCATGACAACTGCACGGGGGGTGAATTTTTTTGTAACAGACTTGTTTAAAATAATAATGAAGAGTGATGTCACTTTGATTGACAGCTGCCTGCTGGCTGTCGGCTCCAAACACGGAGCTCATTCAGTCACTGAACTGCAGCTGTGTTTATGGTGTTTTGTGGTGCCTTTCCAATAATTTTTCATGTAAATACTGGATAAATGACACGGCCTGCTGAGCAGTTAATTGTACTAACAGACGGTCCAAATAGTCAGCGCTCCCAACCTCCCATTTACTAGTAAGTAGCCAGCTAATGAATTAGCATCAGCTTCAGTGAGCTGCCGCTGGCTGTGTGGTGTCTTCGTCTAGGATTTCTGCACTGTTTTCTCGGTGTGTTTGTTCTTGTGTTTGTGGAGCTGCTTGTTGGCTGGAGTTTGACTGTGCTGCTGTGTCCTGGGTGTCCAGGACGAGTTTCTCTGGGGGGAGACGAAGGAGGTTGAGCTAAGCTAACGATGGTAACAGGAGCATCTGGTAGCCTCAGTTATTAAACCTGCTGAAGTCAAAACGTAATAAGTGTTATAATTTATGGTGATAATACTTTTGAAAAAAAGGCGTCTGTGTGAGGTTGGAAAATAAGGATCCTCCATGTTTGTTAACTAACATTACGTAATCTTAAACTGAACTGTGTGTAAATACAATAAAGTTCCTGTAACTTTCAAATATTAACGTCTCATTTCTGAATGTTTCCAGAAATAAAGTTAACCTAGACGTTGTTATTGGTTAAGCTGGAGTTGGTTATTGAAGCTAGACAGTAACATAAAATTTGATGGTCCACAAACTCAAACATTATTATTTATATTATTGCTAAAACACAAGTTTTAAGTTCACTATACTCCAGAAACTGACTGATTGTGATCAGCTGGAGGCTGAAATGTTGACATGTAATGTTAAGCTGGCTTATTAAAGTACCGTGACCGGTGCCGAAGCAGGCCGGTACCACCGCGTTAGCCGGCTAGCTCAGTCAGCATGTTTCATCAAACAGGCTTCATTCAGCTCCACCCTCGCTCCACCTCTTTGTCCATATTTGGATTAACTGGAGTTAGATGATGTCACTACTGCCAAGATGGCGGCGCTCTACAATGGGCTTCAAGATCGCTCTTCAGAAATCTATGGGTGACGTCACGGAGGCTACATCCCTGTTTTATGCAGTCTATGGTCCTACTGCACCGTGAAATGGGGAAGGAAGTCAGTCCTTAAATAGGGCAGTCTTTTCAATCCTCTCAACATCTTGTAGGCTGGCTCCCATCCAGTTAACTGGAATCTAAGTTCTTCAAAGGATGCTCTCTCAATGGATATCCTTCTGGATGCTGGATGGGTCCAGAAATCCACCTTTATCAAAAACCTGACTTATGGACAGGTTGCATATCTACATATAATTACATCCACAAATCAATATCAATTTAAGCTATACCTCACTCTCAGCACTTAGCATGTGCATCATCAAGTAGCAGTATAACCTTGATTTCAATTCCCAATTGGCTCTGTTGTCCAACAAAAGTATGTCTCATACTCAACTTCACATATGTCTCATACTCAACTTCACAGTAAAGTTACTTTTAATGCCCATAATTTAACAGATCCAACAGTATTCACAACACATATTACCTTGTTTTAAGATTAGATATAATCATCATCAATTCACTATTAGCCATTTTCTTCTTTAAGGCACATTATGACATTTTACTGCAGTAACTCTACTGTAAACTGCTGAAGCTCTGTGTGGGACAGCTAAAAAATTGCATAACTAGTCAAATAACGGACAAAATAGAATTAACATTCAGCAAAACTTGCATTAAACTAATTCTCAGTAACGTAAATACACACTGTGAACTTAACAAATATAAATAAAATAAATAAATATTTAACTATTCACTGTATAACATTCACACATGACAATTTGTGGATCGATAACCATGTGTTACTACGTGTCCTGAATGCTAACGCTATTAGCGTAGGCTTATGGCATTTTACATTGCATGCATTAGCATCGCGGCTAACGCTAGCGGACTTTCCAGTCTTAAATTTCTACACGTTCATATCAACAGCTAGTGGACAGTTGCAACATCTGTGCCCTCAGTCAGGACAACAGTGCAGAGTTTATCTTTGAGACCTAACACAGACTCTGCGCATGGCAGACGAGGTGAAATTATCTAAAGCATGGGCAGCAAGATGGCTGACCGCAAAAAAACAGACCAGCCAGCAAGGTATGCTGGGTATCATATCTGATAAGCCAGAATTGGACACTGCAGTTCACCCAATTGGCCCATGCTGATGCTAATCAAACCACTGACGTCAGTATACCGCCAAAGCAGATTCAACTAATCACTCTTATACCTTTTAATAAACCAACCATACTGCCATCCATGTGCAAGCTGAATATGGAGATTACAGTCTTTTATTAAAGAGGTACTTCAGTGATGAAGCGAAAAGCACTTGATCCCTTATTTCCCATACTACTGTTTGATTGTGTCTTTAATTTGATCCTCCCTGCCTGTTAAATGCCCAATTCTTTCAAATCCCACACCTCCACTTTTTAATAAAATTTTAAATCTCAAGCAAAAGCTGAGATAACCCTGATGACATCACTAACTGAGTTACTTTTCAAAGATGCTGCAGGGCCACAAAGAAATTATACAATTGAGTAGTATGTCTCATGACGTGTAAACTGACCATCATGTGTTAAATTGGCAGAGTGGCCCCTTTAAAACATCTTTCTGACAATGGAATACTACAAAATTACATTACTGTTTTGCAATGGGTCATATAAAATGTCAGTGTTTTGTTTTGGGTTTTTTTTTTTTTCTTCATATATATATATATATATATATATATATATATATATTCCAGGCAGGTAAAACAGCCCTTGACAAGGCAAGAGATAAGAACCACAAAGATGTAGCACTTCTCCTGGCCAGAGCTCCTCAGGTTGGTATCTGCATTATTTAACTTAGATTTTAGTTCATGTTCTTGTATTACGTAGACACTTTCAATCAAAACACTGAGATGTAGTGTCAAGAATGTGATTTATATATTAGCTTCATAATGATCACTAATAACAGTTTAAATAGCATTTGCAAACACTAAAACTAACATAACATGTAGTAATTGCATTATATTACATTCATTTTACTTATGTTTTGCCTACAATTAGTGCCCTCAACCATGAGGCTAAAACCCCAAAATTGCAACAGTCATGCAAGTACATCAACTTCGTCAAATATGCTGATCTGCTTCTAGTGCTACATTTAGAAGCAATAGGAGATATTTCTTATGGGGCCAAGGTGCAGTCTGAACATATGAGTTTTAGTCTGCAACCTAAGATGAGTACACTTTCTACTATCCTAATGTCAATGGGGACCTCATTCCACCATTGTGAAGCCAGGAGAGCAAACAGTGAGTGTTAGCTGGGCCCCTCTTGTAGTTAGGGAGTAGTAAGCCGATTGGCAGTAGCAGAGTGGAGTGGATGGGCTGGGGTGTATAAGTTTTATGTCCTGGATGTGGGATGGATTGCACAGGTACATCACAGGTGGTCATGCAGTGGCACACCCACATTCCTTGGATGATGTAATCACAGTAAATAATTCTACCTGTCTTTAGGTACATCGCTTCATGCGAGGAAGAACAATAAGGAAACGAAGAGAAAGACTGACAGCTGAGCGCAGGACCCAGTCTGTCACCAGAGTAGAAATTCTACCAAACAAAGTAAGAAAATAACAGAAACAATAATTCCTTATAGCACGTGGAGATCAGAGCATGGGCCTCATGAGCTCTTGAGAGAATTCTTCCAGTTGAGATAGTAACATTAGGTCAAATACTTAAAATTCAGAGATCAAAAAATGATCCTAGCGTTTGCTCTATTTGTTTCATTGATTACCATTTTCATTTGCCATTTGAATTGAATTTCATGCTGTAGCTCTTGTCTGTGTTACCTGAGCAGGACTGTTCGGTGGTGGAGGAAACCCTTAGTAGTGAAAAAATGGAGGGCGGAACTGCCATCCAAATGGGTCACCAGCAGCAGAAGCAGCAGCATTACTACAAGACCCCAGCCACCATCAGCAGTCCACACAGCCACCGCAAGAGGAGGAGAGTCAAGGAACAGGTAGGCCAACACCAGGAGCAGTATGCTCAGTATTTATTCAGTACGTATTCATGTGACATTTGGGACTGTTTCACAGGTAAAGAGAGCACTGAGTTACAGTAGTTCTGAGCACATCAGTCACGTTCCACTGTTCCATTAATTCTACAATTCTACAATTTCATTTAGCATACGCTTTTATCCAAAGTGACGTACATTCACAAGCCGATGGAACAGCCATCGGGTGTTAAGGCAGTTCAAAAATAGGACCCAAAAAGCAGACACAACCAGGAGACCGAGTGGTGTTGACAATTTATTGGATTTGCAGGAGAATGAACAGGCTGGAGGCTAGGCTGGGGGTGGTCTGGCTGGGGTGGATTGGTCCGGTTGAGCGTGGCAGGCAGAGGAAATGAAGTTGGAGACCAAATAGGCTGCTGAGACGGAGGCGAGGCAGGTTGAAGCTGGAATGGTTGAGCTGGCGTAGAGGATCTGAGGCACGGAGCAGAAGGTTAATGAAGAACAGACACAAAAGGTTAGAAAGAACAAGTCTTTTCAGAAGTAGCCTTGATGTCAGGTTAACGTAGTAATGACTGAACAATCTGGCGGAGTCTGGATGTTTGAGCCGGGGTAATATACTGCTGGGGCTTGATGAGGAGATGAGGTGCAGGTGAGGTGAGACCGCAGCTGTAGAGTGTCAGATGAGTAGGTAGGAGGAGGAACCCAGAGACCACGCCCAGCCACACGAAGACAGACAGACAAACATGACACAATAGGAGGAGAGAACAACAGGAAACACAGGGAGAGAGGGAGGCCAAGGTCCAAACCCTAACATCGGGGGCAATTTGGGGTTCAGTATCTTGCTTGGACACTTCAACACGTAGACTGCAGGGGCCAGGGATCAAACCACCAACCTTCCGATTGGTGGACAACCTCCTGAGCTACAGCTGCTCCATTAATGCTTTAACACTAGCTGTCTAACATCCAGCCATATTCATACAGGTGTATAGGTGAGCCATTATTTATTGTCATTTCTATAAACTAATTTCTAATGCTTCCTCCACCACCCCAACAACCTCCTTATGTGTTGAAGCTTTAATATTGTTGAATTTGTTAACATGTAATACTGACTCTGAATTCTGTATAACGTATCAGTATGCAAGCTACAAATTAATATTTTCTCTCCTGTAAAAGTTTGCTGTATTTGATCCGAGAGGCACCTAAACCAGCCATTCCACCATTTTCAGAATCACCGGTTCCCTATTACTATACTTAGAAATAAAATATCCCTATTATTCCAAATAAAATATCCAATATTACATGACAAAGAAGGGGTCTGCCACTGAACTGTAGTTCCAGATGAACCTCCTGGAAAAGTTGCAGAATCCCAGAAACTGCCACAGCTCTTTCTGTATCTGTGTCAGGTGAGACCAGCCTTAACCTTAGCAGGGTCCTTCTGCCAGCAGTCACAAAGCTCAGGATGGAGACCCCAGAGATAGGAAACACACTTTTTGGCCTTCACAAAGATTTGATTCAAGAGGAGCCTTTGGAGAATACACTTGACATGCTCCACATGCTCCAGCTAGGGTCTGGAGAAGATCAGGATGTCATCAAAATTGATTGTGGGGGTGTTTGTGAGGCTGAACAGCATAACCAGAAACTCATAGTGTCTCACTAGGTGTCTTGAAGGCAACCTTTCATTCATTCCCCTCTCTTCTGTGCAGCAGGTGGTAAGAGTTCTGGAGATCTTTCTTAGTGAAGAAGATGGCACCTTGCAGAAGCTTGAAGTCATAAGAGATTAGGTGGAAGAGGATGCCTGTTCATCACTGTGATGTATTTCAAACTGCAGTAGTCAGGGCTCTTAGGAGGAGGTAAAACTGGACCAGTCATGCTATCCAGGATCACATAATCCGTCTTACTTTTATCCCAGTTGCTCAAAGCAAAGTTGGATTGGATCAGTCTGATCCAGATCCAAACTTTTCAAGATTACCAAATCCGGATAATGAATGCTCTAAATTAGACTGCATATCACGCTGAAGGCCACTAGGTATGTAAAAAAAACTGGCAGAATAGCCAGCATGGGGTCACTCAAAGTGTAATTATTTGAAGAAACAAAAAGAAAGCATACAAACAATACAAACACCCCATTTTCAATATCTTTTGACCAGCCAGACCATATCTGCCCCACAAAAAATAAAAAAGCAAATATACATTCCATGTGCTTCAAATTCAAACTTAAAAGGACAGTTTAAGGCATGCAAGGCATGTGGACAGGCAGTAAGGGATGCCATTGTCACAAACTATTTTTGAACAATGATTTTTGGATGTGTCTGTAAATATTAAGTTTCCAATTAGAGTTAGAATTGAATACTTCTTTGTTTGGTTTTGACAGCTTTTGAGAGGATTATTTTATTTCTACCTTACTGGCCTGTAGTGTGAAGTAGTCTGTAATTTCAACTGTATGGTTTGAAAATCAGTTGAAAAAATATCAATAAATAAATGTATATCTACTGCGTGATAAATGTTATTTATTTGATCAGCTAGAATTTAATTTAAATCACATTTTGTTCCTGAAATCCACCCTGAATCCACCAAACTGCTGAGATCAGAATAATCCTGATTTTTTGGATCAAAGTTATCCCAATCCTACTAAAAAGTTTTGAACAACACAAACTGAGGGTTTGATCCAGATTAAAACCAAGATTGGATTACGTGATCTAATCCGATCTCAGAATCCGTTTTTAGTTTTGAACAACCCATTTTCAAGAATTGATCCAATCCATTATACAAAATCCGATCAGATTACCTTTAAACAACTGGGCCCAGAAGTCACAAGCTGGCCATGGTGCATAGGACAAGAGCACATTTCAGACTCAATGGCTAGTCTCTCCAGTGCCCTCTGGATGGCTGGTGACTCTCGTCTTCCTAGAAGTTGGACACAAAATGGCCACCCAGCCACAGTACAGACAGTAGTTCTCCTGAAAGTAGTACTGCCTTTCTGCCATTCCGTCATCCTGGTCAACTGTTGCATGGGCTCTCTAAGATCACCAGGGGAATAACATTAGATAGTCCATTATAAAAAGCAAAGTGACGGTGTGTTCCACTCATTAAGTCCATTCACTCCACTCATCCCTCCGTCTGCTCTAGACCAGATTGAAGTGAATTGAAAACCTTTCTGAGCTCATTGGTGAAGGATTGTAGTGTGGAGCAAATGGGTGATTGCTTTTCCCACTAGGTCATGAACTGGGTGATGATGTATGCCACCCTGGGTCTCTCGGAAGGGAAGGAGAGAAGGTGAAGCTTGAAGATCAGGGAGGCCCGAGTAAAGAACGGCCAGGAGGTGCTTAGCTCATGAAAAATCCTATCTTCTTATTACAGAGGCAACTCTTGAACTCATGGCTGTGTCCTGTCCTATGTCAGACCTAATGCCTTATCTAAACTTGAGTCTTCAATTGGCACTCATTCTATCATGGTATCTCTCTTTAAAATGTACATGTACCTGTACATGTGCCTGTATCCTTAATTAGAATGTAATATCAACTGTCTCACTTCACTTCTTACTGGCTAGTTAGCTTGCTATAATTGGCAAGAAATCAGCCTTCTGTTCCCTGTCTCCAGCCTGTCTTTGTGGCTGTTTGGCGTTCCTAGTGACGACCCTGCAGTGTGAGCTTATTTGTAGTCATCTTACGTGTGGTTTCCTGTGGCACAGAGGCTCTCTCCGTGTTGCCTTCACTCTGAGAGTTTGGCGTATACCTACCTGTTTGCTTTGATTTCTGCAAATAAAGGTGATTACCAAATATCCCTGGTTTCTGTGTGTCGCAATTGAGTCCAACCATTCCCCGTGACACCAGATAAATAAGTGGGTGCGGTTTGTCTGAAAACAAGAGAGTCAGTGCCATGGAAAAAACAGGCAGAATGAATGAATAATCAGGGAAGATTCATGACTACATTTTGTAATCTGCCACTTTTACTCCTTTGCAGGCCATGAATGAAGATGATCTGAGAAGAGGCAATTACATTGACAAGGATCTGCTCTGTGATGATGGTGAAGATAGTTCTGGTCAGACTGGAAAAATCTATCCGCTTTACACACTTTACCGTGACAAGGATGGCAGCATTAGACAGGTAACTGATGAAATGTTTTTTTTAAAAATACAAACATTTTTTTGTAAAGCAGTGGTTATGCTCAGAGCTTAATTTATAAATCAGAAGGTGCCAAAGCACTGAGAGGGTAAAACTTCATTGAACCTACAGTCAGGTTCATAAATATTTGGACATAGACACAATTTTCAGCATTTTGGCTCTGTACACCACCCCAAAGGAATGAAACAATCAAGATGTGCTTTAAGTGCAGACTTTCAGCTTTAATTCGAGAGTATTTACATCCAAATAAGGTGAATGGTGTAGGAATTACAACACATTTTATATGTGCCCTCCACCTTTTTAAGGGACCTAAGGGAAACTGTCAGATCTGACCCATCTGAATTATACACCACTGCTTAAGTCAATTGAGGATGAGCTTACCCGCTGGAAGGCGTTACCTATATCACTTATGGGGAGAATCAAAACAGTAAAGATGATAATCCTGCCCAAAGATAACTATCTTTTTTCAATGATTCCCATTAAACCTTCTCATATCTGGGCTGGGCCGGGCCTCCCTTGGGGGTGGGCTGGTCTGGGGCTGCTGGCCCCGGGTGTGGGGCTTGTCTGTGTGCTGGGGGGGCGCTGCCCCTCCCTTCCCTCTTCCCCTCTCCCTTGGTGGGGTTGTCTGGTGCCTGGGCGATGGGAGGCGTCACTAAGGTGTCGCCTGGACAGCGTCCTCTGCGCTGCCCAGATTGTCTCTGGGGAGGGTGAGTGGTTGGTGGGGTATTTATGTTTTTATTTACTTATCATTTTACTGTTTGGGGAGGGTGGATCGGACAATCCCCCTGCTCTTGCTCTGGGTCGTGGAGCTGCGGCCTGGCTGGCCCACTGCGTCCTTGCTCCCCCCTCACCTCCTCTGGGGGGGGGCGGTCTCTGCCCTGGTGCTCTGGCAAGGTCCTGGGGTGTGTTGGTGCGGTCTCTGGGTTGTATGGTCCTGTACCTCCGCCGTCTGGGAGTCAGCAATGGGGGGTCCATCTTAGGTGCCAGTCGGGAACCTGGCTACCTTGGGGGGGACTACATCCCCTACCCCTCCCACTGGGTCTCAGGGCTGGTCGGGCTTCAGCCTTGCGGTCCGGGTGAGGCGGGGGGGTCTCCAGGGTGTTCTTATTATTTATTTATTTATTTTATTTTCTCTTTTAAAGTCAGACGGGTGGGGGGAGTTGGGAGAAGATCGGGGTCGGCTCTGGGGGGCGGGGTGATGGGGACGTGTCTGGGCTGGTACCGGGGATGCCTCACTGAGTCTGGGTGCTGGGTGGTGGCGGGCGATGGGGGACAGCTAGGGGTGGGCCGTGCTCTGCTCGCCTGGGGGTGGGGGTGGGTGGGGCAGGGTGGAGGTGTTGTGTGGGGGGGGGTCTGGCCCTTCTGGCACGCGGGTGGGTCTCTCGCCTGGGGGGGGGGGTCCTGGTCCTTGCTTGCTCTTGGGGGGGCTCCGCCCTGGTCTCGGGATTGGTCGTCGCCTTGTCTCTCTCTCGGTCTGTCCCCGGTTGGGGCCTCCTCCTCATGGCTTCCTGCTGGGCTCCCTGGCGGGGGTTGTGTGGGCGGACTTGGGGGCTCTTGGGGGCGGACTTGGGGCCTATCCCTTCTCATGGGCTAGTGGGCTCTCCGGTGCTGGGGGTTCATGCCTGCTGGCAGGGATGGGTGCACGGGGGGGTTGCGTGTGGTGGTCTCCCACTAAACCTTGGCTCTAGGTACAAACACAAAACACACGCACACACACACACACACACATGCACACACACATATACACCCTTGGTACTATTGGTTTCAGTGATGTTATAATTCTATCTCTTCTTATATTTGCTTGTTTGTTTTAGTTTTTCTATTATGCTTTTGTTATATTAATTATTATATCGGTTTGTTCCACAACTTTTCACTCTGGTAGGTATTAACTGAGAATGTTGAAGTTCATCATACTCTTGTTGTTGTTGTTGTTGTTGTAGTTGTTGTTGTAGTTGTGATTGTTGTTGTTGTCGTTGTTGTTATGTTCTCTCTTGTCTCTTGTCTCTTGTCCCCACATCCCCCTTTCTTGGGGGAACTAAGTTCACAAACTAAGAATAAAATATAAATCACACTACAGGATCAGTAGTATCAGACTTCTCTCTAGCAGAGCAAATCTGTGTGGCATGACTGGGCATCTAGAACATCACACTATTTGCCCAAGTTGCTGTACAGAACAGGTTAAAAAATGGATGTAAGTACCCTCAAATTAAAGCTGAAAGTCACTGTTTCATTTCAAATCCATTGTGGTGGTGTACAGAGCTGAAATATTGAAAATTGTGTCAACGTCCAAACATTTAGGGACCTGACTATATCAAAACCACAATGCTTGGAGCAGAGTTTGAGGAAATCTTGGTTCCAAAATTAAACATTTTCATTGTGCTGAGCTATGTTGAGCACATCTGCTAGGAATGACAGACCATTAACAGAATACTCTATGGAATTATTGGTATTAATTATGACTTCTGACCATTCTATTCAGGCACCAGCCAATGGATGCCAATGTAAGCCCCTGCTCAAGAAGCTGGAGGGCCAACTGAAAGTCACGAAGGAGGAGATAAAGCTGCACATCCTGAATGTCCAGGAGCAGGTCAACAGTAGACTGTCCAAAATGGACCGCAAGAACAGATACCAGGTCTACTTCTGCTCTCTCTCATAAAAGTTTTTGTCATGGAAAAAGTATCTAAGCATCATGCCTAGACACAGTACCAGCATTGTCAATTGGTACCAGAAATTCACACCAACATCACACCACAGCATCTATTATTACAGTATGCATTAGCACTGCAGAAAATTTAACTTTACCCATTTCAGAAATTAGAAAGTCCATCACCAATACCTAGGAAAACTGAATTTTAAGTTCACTTGACATTAAAATTTGATAAGTTACATGCCAGAAAGTTCCAAAATAGTTAAATGTTTGACTGATTCAGGTTTATACAGACAGATTTTTCTACACTTCGGCTTTAACAGATTAAAGTGTTGGACATGCTGAATCAGGAAAGAGCAGCAGCAGAGAGGAAGGACATGATTTACAGGACTGAACAGAGAATTGCCCAGGGAAGAGAGGAAACCCTGATGACACAGGTATCAGTTACAACTTACAGCTAACACTGGATATCATTCCACGCAGGGAACACATGAATAGATCATATTTTATGTTTAGATGTGAAACTGGGATGTAATAACTTAGTACATTCATACTCTGATTATGAGAAAGAAGGTCATTATGATTTGGACACAACTTTCCATGTCCCATATGAAATATAAATAAAACACCTTCAAAAAAAACCTTTTGAGAACTAAAATTATTCTTAGAATTGTAAGAGCAAAACCAGAAATTGTTATGTGATAAAAGTTCTCTTCTTAAAAAAAATAAATTTAAGTTTAAGTTAGAAGAGATGCTATGTCATGTAAATATAGTCATTTAAACTCAATCACACAACTCCTAGAATAGACTCAGAAGAAGTGGGTATTTTAAAAAAAAAAGTTATCATTATTAGAAATTGAGATTTAAGTCACAATGTGTTTTGTCCAAATAACAGCTGTTAAATTCTGATGAGTATGTGCCCTTACTAAGAACAATTTTGATTATACAGCAGCTTTGTGTCTTATCTCAAACAGGCAGCAGTGAGTCATGAATTCAAGAGGTGGTGTATGTCCCAGCTAAAGGACAGGGACATCCACTTTCCAACCAAAGCCCAGTATTACAAACTCCTCCCCTCACCATCTGTAGAGCTGTCTGTTGCAGACGCTGACCTGGAATCCCTCCCCTTGCTGTCTGTGGTATCTGGAGACAGCAGTGCTTCTCTTGCTACCTATGTCAACATCCTGCCATCTACCCACAGTCCTTCAGGACTGGAGCAGGAGCAGGTGGGGAGCAGGACATACTTTGAAATGAAAGTGGACAGGTCACAAGGTATGTCTGAGAAGAACTTCTACAAGGCAGCCAACACAGACCATTTTAAATGAGTATTCAGCATTAATTCATCTGTTATCACTGCAACAATATCAACAGGTCAGTGGCACAGCTCACAGTGAGCTGTGACTGAATCCATAAATACATGGTTTCACAGCAGGGGGTAAAGCAGCCAATGAGATCTAACAGATATCAAGAAGAGAAGTAATGGCACAACTTTAGCAGAATAACAACTATTTGCTATGTCAAGTTTTAATGAAAACCTTTTAGTAAGCTGAAATGGGCTGTGATGTTGGTTGTTTATGGAGATTCAGTCCTGCCTGAATTAAAACTTAAACACAGAATCAGAGACAGCATTTCATTATCATTCATTGTGTACACACATTTTGAAATTAAGCATAGGAGTTTATTGTTGACCTTGGAAAAATATTCATAATCATTCTCTATTCATTTTGTGTTCACACCTTTCTTATCAGATGACTATGAGAACACAGCCCTGTTTCCTCTACCTACCAGAAACACCTCAGGCCTCCTTTTGGGCTCTATTGACCCCCTCTGGCAACCTTCAGTGGCGCCACAGTGTGCGAATGGCTTCTCAAAAGGCAGCCACTCCAGCAGCAGTAGTGACCAGGGACCCACACTGAATGAAAATCAGGAGCACAGCTATGACATACAATACAGGAAACACTTTGGAGAGCTTATGAGTGTCCGCAGGCATTCAGGGATACACACTGAGGGCACCAGGACACTGGAGTTCTTCATTGACCGTCCCACTGTGCCTACATTCAGCCAGGAAAGGAACAATCTGCACGCTGAGGAGGTGAGTGTACTAATGGATGGGCAGTGAGTAACAATCTTGGACTGGACCTGGCAATCAAGAAAACATGTTTCAAAACATGCTTTTCTTTAAGCATTCTAGGATAATTCAATTTTATCACGAGTCTCATTTTTGTAATGTTGGTTATCATTTCTACCAGTGATAATACATTTGTACTCATCAAGTTAATAGCAAGAGACATCTCTAAAATAAGCACTCTGTATAAGAGAATGGAAACAAACTCCCTGGAAGAGAAAACAAAAGAAAAAGGGGAAAACGAAGACAAACCGCAACATTGTCGACATCAATCACACCTTTTAATCCTTCCTCTAGTGAAGAATTATTAGCAACATTTCAAGTGTGTTCACTTTCAGTTGCTCTCCAACAAAATAATTTAGATAATCTTGAACAAGTTGTTTACAAACTGTATTGATTTGAGACTTAAGACAAAAATGTACAGTACTATTAAAGGAATAGTTCAACATTCTGAGAGGAAATGTTGTTCCCTTTCTCTCTGAGAGCAAGATTAGTAGATCAATATCAATCTCAAGTCTGTGTGTGAAGTGCAGAGGGGAGGTGGACTTACAGTCTCAATGCTAAGCTAAGCTAATTACCGCCTGACTCCAGCTTTTTACTAAGCTTAGCATGCAGACTGGTGAAAGTAGAAAAGAAGTACCAACACCTCTAAAGCTCCTACATTGTGTCTTGTTTGTGCACGCAAACAGAAATGTAAAAAATATGAATTGTGGTTTTAGATGGCACTACAGTATGTGCTGGAATTCCTACTTGACAAACAACAGTTTGCCCACCACATCTGTGCAGAGTCTCAGGCTATAGCTTGGGTTGCCAGTCAGCATGTTCTGTGCTCTCCGTATAAGCAAGATGGTACCAAACCTGACAATCTCACAAAGTGATGACTTTGGGAAGTTATTGCTCTTGGCTGTTGTTTGCTAAGAAATATTACATTACATTACAGCAAGTATTGGTAGGTGCCTGTTTTTTTTTGGCCCAAATCAGGCTAGCTGCCCTGCTTCCAGTCTTTTGGCAAGCTAGACTAATCACCCCCCTCTTGTACTTAACACACAGGCATTAGACTGATATTGATCTTCCAATCTCACTCTCAGAAGGAAAGTAAAAGTAAAAAAGCAAAAGAAAAGAAAAAAAAAGTATATTTCTCAAAATGTTAAACTTTTCCTTTAAGAACTTCTGTTGTAATTTTGGGAAAAATCACACAGTGTGTTGTTGCCTTATTGTCAGGTGACTCAGCGTTTCTTTGAGACTGTGTCGACTCAGATGGAGCACTGGTACTTGAGGAAGGTCATGGAGGTGGAGCAGCAGATGGAGCTCAGAGCCCAGCAAGACAGGAAGGAGCTGCTGCAGCAAATAAGCATGCTGGAGGAGGAGCTTCAGAGGATGAAGACCGATGAGAATGCAGAAAGCTGATGCACCCCCAAAAGTGATTAATACTGGAGGGAGACAGAATGGACGAACTTTCTTACTATGATTGAACATTCAAAAACTCAGCTTAACTGCAGGCAACAAAAGGAGAAAATGAGAAAAAGTCAAGGTATTAATGTATATAAAGACAACCTGATAACGCATAATAAGAAATACACACATAGATGTAATAATTCATACTGTTGATACAGTTCATGCGTAAACAGAATTATTTCTTACGTGTTACAAGGGGCAGTCATTTCCTAACTAAAAGATTAAGTTTACATTTGTTATTATTTATTCAACTTAATCTAATAATGTTTGTAATGTGCATAACGGTACAAACTGAAGGAGGAGGACTTCTAGAGTTTTATTTACTTGTTTATGAGTAATGTTCATTACAGTTTTTTTTGCAACTACTAATTCAGAACACCTACAAAATCTGTCTGCGAACAGTAAGACAAAAAACAGAAGAAGTATATATAAGTGATATGAATGTTACTTTCATCATCTGCTGTATTATAATATGCTAACCCAAAAATCAACTGTCCTAATAATCAACTATAATTTCCTTGATAGAGACCTGATTTTTTAATACATATTATTATGTTATATTTGAAACGTAAACAAATTCAACCTTTTCCAGTGTCAACACTGAACCTTTAAACTCAATAAATAATGTTTTCTTTCCATGGAGAGTGGCTGGATGATCTGTTCAGAACTGGATGGAGCACTTTGTATTGTTTGCATTAAAATTTGACATATTATTCTAAACTACTCTATGTTGCCCTTTTAAAAATTTTTTTTTTTAGGTTTTTCTTATTGAATTTATTAGTCCAAAAGGCACACCACCAAAGTGAAACAAAAGGGCAATTCAATCAGACTACAGGTAGGCCAGGAGGTTCTTATGCATTGTTTAGTGTAGCTTTCTTTGAATTACTACTACTACTACAACTATAACAATAATAATAATAATAATAATAATAATTATTATTATTATTCTTATTATTCTTCTTATTATTATGATAATAATAATATATTCTTCTCTGTCTTATAGCTTATACAGTACCACTCAAAAGTTTGGGCACACCTACTCATTCAATGTTTTTTCTTTATTTTTATTATTTTCTACATTGTAGATAAATATTGAAGACATCAGAACTATGAAGGAACACACACACATATATATATATATATATACATATACACATAACAAACCAGAATATATTTTATATTTTCGATTCTTCAAAGTAGCCACCTTTTGCTTTGATGACAGCTTTGCACACTCTTGGCATTCTCTCAATCATCACCTGGAATGGTTTTCAGTCAACAGGTGTGCCTTGTCAAGAGTTAATAGGCCTATGTGGAGTTTCTTGCCTTCAGTTTTGATGTGCAGAGCTATGGTTGGTACACAGTTCTATACAATGAATAGCCCTATTCGACTACTGTATAAGCAGGATCAATAAATATATTATATACATTAGATTAAAATTGCAGAGGGAATTGGTCTTAATACATATTATTGGTTTGTGTGTCACTTTGTCTCAGGTGAGACAAAAATTCACCTGTCATTAAAAAAACTGTCAGTATCAAGGTTGACTTGATACCACAGAAGTAAGTTTCCTATGCCTATTCACACCTGAAAGTTGGAACTAAGGTTTTCCTTTTTGTTGCATTGTATACATTTAATCTGGTATGCTCTGGTTTCATAATGCAATTATGCATGTGCATTACATAACTATACACAACATACCCACATCCTGTCATTAACTTGTATACCTGCAATTGATTGGTTTGTAAACAGGTGTGCGTCTGATATTGGTGTGTTGTCAGTTCAATTCAATTTCTCTCTCTCTCTCTCTCTCTCTCTCTCTGTCTGTCTATCTATCTATCTATCTATCTATCTATCTATCTATCTCCTCTTGGTAAATAATTGAATAGTATTTTTCTGAAATCTTTTATAAAGTCATCAGCCGAAGTGTCAATTAAACACCTTGGGGTGAAATCAATAAAACTTGCATTTGTTGTCTCAATTAGACAAAAAGAAACCGCCTCAATTTACCCTAAACTGCACTGCCGAGCAAATAGCATCTGTGTTCTGATGCTATTTGTATGTATTTAAATATGGTAATATCCATACATTTGGCACAAAATTGACCTTTATCTGTGCAAATGCATGTCATTGTAAAAATCTCCAATTCACACAGCATAAATGCAAGTAGCTACATGCAATTAGACTGAAAATTATTAGCATCTTCAGAGAGTTGATGGTAACTGAGGCACATTTATAAGGGATGTCATTATGGGGTCTAATGGCCAAACACTTCACCTTCATCATCCATATGGTGTACATTTAAATAAAATAATTGTTGTCTCTCGTGAAGTCTCTCCTCCCTGAAATAAAGCTTAACATAAGTTCATTCAGGAAGACTATTATTATGTTACTTGTTCATTCTCATTCCCCTTTCTCCCTCTCCTACTTCCTTGTATCTGTTGATTAGGGGCATTTACTCTTTTACTGCAGTCTCTATCAGCCAGTCTTATCTTTGCTGTTCTCCTCTCTGTTTCTGTCAACCGCAATCAGATGCAAAACAAGGACAAAACTTATTGGGTGTGTTTGCGCCGTAAAAACATTAGTGCAATTTCTTTTGCGAATCAGACCTTGAGACTGGACGGATGGTTTCCTCCTCTCCCCATGTGTAACTGCAGCTCATTTTGTTTTGTTGCATTATTTTTCCTTTTTCCTGTTCTGATGATAGCCTGCCAGAACTTGCTGTAATTTGTCCACAAGTCACACAAACCATCAAAATGTTTTCCCACTAGAAATGAATCAAGCCATGGTACAGTTTGATCTGGAGCTTGACCACCTCCTTTGGTCAGACCAAGGTTTGTCTCTTAGGTCTGGAGCATTGTCCAGGGGAAGTGTTACAACTGCAATTTTGGTAAGTGCAAAAGTCCAGACAAAATGAGGTAGATGTGAAAGTACCCTTAGAATTTGAGTGAAATGGTGCTTTGAGTTAAGTATAGCCCCTTTTCACAGCAGATATTTTGACTTGTCATAGTGTGTGATACATCATTAATAATGTCATCATTACTTAAATCATGAAAAGTTATGTCAATGAGCCAGCAAACTAGGACCCCGTAGCTGGTGCACCTGAATGGATTGCTGCTATCATTAATCAGTGTTATGAATTAAAACTGTTCCTTTACTGTGATGACATGTCAAAATTGCAATTCTTGTGAAAAAGTTGTGTCATCTTGAGTAGAATCCGCTACAGTCATGGACATTTTTCAAGCCAGCATTTAGTGCAATTAAGAAATTATATCTTAAGGTACATCAGCCCATAAAAACATTGCTCCATAGCGCTACTACTACTACCTCCGTTCCTTTTCACCCTCTACACTGCAGACTTTTCATTCAACTCACCAACCTGTCACCTGCAGAAGTTCTCCGACGACTCTGCCATCGTCGGCCTCATCACAGATGGGGACGACAGGGAATACAGAGAACTGACGCAGGACTTTATGGACTGGTGCCAGCGGAACCGCCTCCAGATCAACGTGGGGAAAACCAAAGAGCTGGTGGTGGATTTCCGCAGGCGCACTCACTCCCCTCCAACACCAGTGAACATCCAGGGAATGGACATCGAGATGGTGACATCTTATAAGTACCTGGGTGTTCACCTCAACAACAGAATGGACTGGACTCATAACACTGCTGCACTTTACAAGAAAGGTCAGAGCAGACTCTACCTGCTCAGGAGACTGAGGTCTTTTGGAGTGCAAGGGGCGCTCCTGAAGACCTTCTATGACACTGTTGTGGCATCAGCCATTTTCCACGGAGTAACTTGCTGGGGCAGCAGCATTTCGGCTGCAGACAGGAATAGACTGGACAAGTTGATCAAGAAGGCCAGCTCTGTACTGGGTTGCCCTCTGGACCCAGTGGGGGTGGTGGGAGAGAGGAGGATGATGGCTAAGCTGTCATCCATGTTGGAGAATGACTCCCACCCCCTGCAGGACACTTTAACAGCACTAGAGAGCTCCTTCAGCGATATACTGCTTCACCCGAAGTGTGCGAAGGAGCGATATCGCAGGTCTTTTCTTCCTGCAGCTGTCAGACTGTACAACCAGCATTGCTCCCTATAGGCAATACACCACCATGTCTGTATCTGTGCAATATCTGTATATTTATTCCAGATTTCATTTACTGGGCAACACTCCATTCAAAAATTGTGCAATATTCATATTGATATTTAATTATTGGGCATCTGTGCATTACTCTTTTTGTGCAATACTCCACTCCATCAAAGTCAAGCCAAGCATTTCATATTTGATATTTAACATTTCATATTTTATCCTTCTGTACTGGTCATATATATCATATCATATTCATCTTCTCATGTACATCTGTAAATAATCCCGTTTAAATTTGTAAATTTGTAAATACTTTTTTTAGCCTGTTTATTTTCATTCTTGTTCTATCACCTTGCTGCTGTGCACTGCAAATTTCCCCACTGTGGGACGAATAAAGGTTTATCTTATCTTATCTCTTATCTTACTAGTCATAAACTCCACATGGTACCTAAAGGTAAAGGTAGCAATACCTTACTTACAATAATCTTATCTTACTTCCCATACTACTTACTACTAAAAGTACATACATGTTTTTACTGACTTTAAGTATTAAAAATAAAAGTATAGGGGCACATCAAATAACATGCACAATTGACTTTTGGCAGCGGACACTTGTTGTATATAACAGGGGTAGTGAATTATAATCATGCACCAGAAGTTAAGAGGCCATGTCACATAGCAAATTTAATTTACACAACTTTCTACATGACCAAAATTGATCATTTAAATTACTGTGTGTATGTATATTGTGACCTAGCAGATATTGAGGCAGAGGACCTATAATAAATTTATAAAGAATCAACCTAAATGTTTTTTGTGACAAAGATGGATGTGTTCCAATCATTTCAGCACAGAAAAATAAGAGCTGTAGAAAACACTGGAACTCAAGAATACCATGATGTAACTGTATATACTGTTAGGATCTATAACAATGCATTCTTCTTATAAACTTATCATTAATATTGCAACGTAGGAACTTGCTGTTGATTAAATGTTGTGCCGTAAAAAGTACATTCTCCCTCTGAATTAGTGAAATACAAGTTGCAAAAAATGGAAATACTCCAGCAAAGCACAAGTATCTCAAAACTGTAAGTACAGTACTTGAGTAAATATACATTGGATATCAAGACCAACATGTGGGTGAGTGAGGTCTGGTGTCAACAAACAGACAGACTGGACAAAGTCCCGCCCTAGCTGCTCAGCTGTCAGTCATGCCATTGGACGGAGCTCCTGTTGAAGCCACTGCTTGTTGTGTAACCCAATAATCCTACTGTGACATCTGGCATTTGCCCTCAGCGACCGCAGCCACAGCTTCTGAAGGGAAAATCAAATCAATGGTCCATTGACTCTGTCAGAGCACGATGGAAACCTAATTAAAGGCCCTCCAGGCACAGCTGGTCATTTTGTGCAGCCAAGCACTAGGGCTCTCAAATCAAGCCAGTAATATGTACTATTCTTTTACTCTGTGCACTGAGGGTGGGGGTCTGTGGGCCTCCCTGAACAGGATAGTGTCAGCATTCAATATGTTAAAAATTCATGCCTATGTCATGTCATTAACATTGTTTTTACATACAATGGTATATTCTGGTCTAAACTATATTGGCTACTCAGAACTAATGCATGCACTGCAGAAAAGTCTACAGAATAAATTAACAGTGCAAAGACATTTATGAGATAAAATAAGTCTTAAGACCATGTGACTTCACAATAGTGTAGACTCTGCACTATTGTGAAGTCACATGGTTTATTTATTAACTTTATTTTCAACTGAAGAATTTTTGATAAAATTTTATTAACCTGCACTCATCAATATTTTTCTAGTCTAATGTAAAAGGTGGACAAGGACAAAAACTAACTAAATACAAAATTAACTATTAAAGTTAGGGTTAGGGTTAGGGTATGTTTTGTGGAAAATAACATAACAGAAGAATTTTGAAAGTTTTTATTCAGGGATGTGGAAATCTCTTATCGAAAGCTCAATTACTGTGGCTTTGAAAAACCCCCAACAAAAAACATTTTAAAGCTGCCTCACTACAAGTGTCACCTTCCATATAACATCATTTGACCAATTGTTAATATAAAATATTGACTGGTGCGCTATCCAAAATTCAAATGATGCCAAAAGTATTCCCCAGTTCCTATCATGCATTTCATTGGGGAATGTTTTTTATTTTCATTATTGAGCAATTTTCACTTGAAGACTTACTATGTTGCAAAATTGGAATTGAATTTACCAGCAGGGATGCCATGCAGTCATGCATGCATGTACATGGACTGACATGCATAGCCCCCACATCCCAAATTAAAAGCTGTGTGGAAGATAGCAGGTAGTATATGATTCATTAAACTGTATTAGATAAACGAGATGAGTTTAAATATTAAGGTCTTCCTTTTGGCTTAGTTACATATTTATGCTGAGGGCACCAGAGGTAGTCCCTATGTGAAAGACAATCATAAAAAATATCAGATAGGATGATATTGATGGCACTGGTTGGAGTGCCAACTCCAACCAGTGCCAGTGGTGCGTGGGAGAAGGGAGGAGGGTTGGGGGGCAGTGTCCCGTCAGGAGGTGATCGATGCTCACATCCTGTGAACCCTACATGTAACACGGGAGAGAACTCCCATCACATAGGCAGCTACAGCACACACAGATACACCAAGAGACAAACACAGAGGAGACCAGAGGGATGTGTACTGGCGTTTCATACCAACACAAGGGGACCACCAAACACCTCCATGGGGTAGCAAGACAGACACAGTCACTTCCTGGGATGGGTATATAAACATGATGAAGTGCATCAAGAGGCAAAGAGGGAACCCATACCAGTGATATGTAAGTGATGCTGAAATGCTTGATTCAATGAATGGAATCATTTGCTGCTCCCAAAGGTGTGCAACACATTGGTCTAGGAATTACTCAAGTAAACTAGTTTTCTCAGAAGGCCTGAATAGTAATTGTAAATGCCATATTATATGTATACAGTTGTATTATTGTAAAACAACATTTGCACATTACTACACAGCTTAGTTTTATTTTTTGTGAATGCCTCTGTGTCAGCATGGCTTGTCTGGTGATTGCACACCAAAAATTTGGTGCTGGTCGTGGTAATGATATATTTGAAGAGGATGATCGCACACTCCAATGATATGGCTGTATCACCAATGTTTTGATCATATATTGGAACACTGTGGGTGACATTTCAACCCCACTTTTTCAAAGCCTTGAAAAAGACCAACACTGGGTCAAACATCAGTGACACAATAAAATTATTGGAGCCAAGTAATCTTTTTTTTAAACAAGTGCCTCTGAACTCCAGGTTCTTGTGATAATGTCATCCAGAGATGACTTCTGAACTGCAACATTGACTATATAATCAAACAACTGCAAGAGCTCTATGACAGCAGGTAAAACAGTGGGGTATAGTATCAACCCTTTATTCAAATCAAACTCTTTTTTCTTGAATTGAATTAAATTCAAAACAAAAGCCCAAAAAGTTGTCCACTATGTGACTTTCTCATCTGATGACATGTCATTCTTTCTTCCTTTTCTTCAGTTTATATGGCATTTTATACCAAAACACTGTACATCTAAACTGCTTTAGCATGGGATTTCCCTGTTATAGGCAGTACATATGTAAATACAGTTCCATTTTGTTGTAATTAAGTTACATTACAATGACAAACAACAAATTCATTTGGAAGAGAAATAAATACATATGGTAAAATTACAACACAAACTGCCTGTTGTAAACATCCACATAATTACCATATGTGACCATACCATATAATGACATAACTGCTGCACCCTTTCATCTGACTGCTTGTGTTCATTGCCTCGTTTGATGGATTTTTAGTGCTGTATCCCAAGATTTCAATAATTACTTTGGTGAGCACAATGTTGCCATAACCCATAGAACTGGTGGCCTGAACTACACTTATAAAACCTAAGTTGTATCAAAATATACCTTTTCTTTACAATTTCATAGCAAAAACTTGTAGTTGAACATGTAGTCCAGTTTTGTGAGAGTAATATGTTGTATGTGAATGCTGTGTCTACGCAGTTTGAGGACATGTGGCACTGAAGAGGTGAAAGGCTGACCATGGGTGACTGGAACCTGCTGGGCAGCATCCTAGAAGAAGTCCACATTCATTCCACCATTGTGGGCAAGATTTGGCTTACCATACTTTTCATTTTCCGCATGCTGATCCTGGGTGCAGCCGCTGAGGACGTATGGGATGACGAGCAGTCCGAGTTCGTCTGCAACACTGACCAGCCAGGCTGCAAAGCGGTCTGTTATGACCGGGCCTTCCCCATTTCCCTCATTCGCTTCTGGGTTCTGCAGGTCATCTTTGTCTCTGCACCCTCACTGGTCTACATGGGTCATGCCCTCTACTGCATCCGAACACTTGAGAAGGAGCGCCACCGCAGACGAGCCCAGCTGAAGGAGGAGCTGGACGAGGCTGAGTTGGCGTTGGATGAACATAAACGCATGGAGAGGGAGCTGAGGAGGTTGGACGAGCAGCGGAAGGTGAAGAAGGCTCCTCTAAGAGGCTCTTTGTTGAGAACCTACATCATCCATATCCTTATACGCTCTGTAGTGGAGGTCTGCTTCATCCTGGGTCAGTATATACTCTACGGTGTCCAGCTGGAGCCACTCTATAAGTGTGAGAGGCTGCCTTGCCCCAACAGTGTAGACTGTTACATCTCCAGGCCCACAGAGAAGACCATCTTCATGGTCTTCATGATCGCCATTGCTGGGGTGTCACTTTTCCTCAACATTCTGGAAATATCTCACCTGGGCATCAGAAAAATCAAAAAGACACTCTATGGAGAGAGGTACACAGAAGATGACAGTTTGATTTACAAGTCCAAGAAGAGGGCATCCTTACCTCACCTTTGTGTAATGAGCAATGTATCACCACATAATGGGCCTTTGACTCAGACCTTCAAAGTGATTCCAGAGGCAGACATGAAGCCTCCTCATTACAACACTGGGCTTCAAGCCAACCAGGATGCACCAAGACACAACAGCTTGGCTCATCTGGGGCACAGCTATACCAGCTATAGCTGCCCCCAATCTAGGATGCCACCCAGGTCTGGCCAGAACTGTGTAATCCAAGCTCCCCAAACCCATGAAGGTCCAGAGGTTCACACAGCCATGGTGAACTGCCATTCAGCCTGGGCTTCTGCTGTGTCCAATGTGGAAGGAAACACAACAAGGCATCACGAGGATCCCAATGAAGGTGAACACTCTTATCCCAGCCATTTGGAAGCTCTGCTGTCCACTAGCACCTTAAGACCCAGTGCTATCAAAGACTTGGATGAGGATGAACGAAGGGAGTCAATGGGGAGTGAGGTCCTGATCCCTAACCCCAGGAAGACCAGCTTAATGTTCAGGCCACCATCTGAGAGCTTGTCCTCCATCAGTCACTCCACGAGCCCTTCCTTACATACCTCAGAAGAGTCAGATGAACTGGGCTCCCTGCAGGGAGATATGCCCATGATGCCGCCTGCTGGAGGCCGAAGAATGTCCATGGCAAGTAAAGAGCAGAAATTGTGTCCAAATGACATTTCACAATAATTGAAAAGATTGACGGCAAAGTCATAAAGAACAGAGTCCACCTTACAGTCTGTGAGGAGCTTATCCTCCAGCTGGGTTTCATCTACTATTGTCTACAGCACAATAGTGTTCAGTTATCAGTTATATGTATAAAACATGAAGTGCCTGCTAGTGTAATATCAAAGAAGTCAAAGGAAAAAAGTTGCTTTGAAGCTTCGAGTCATGAAGTTAAGAATTTAGTCTACTAAGATGGCATCAAAAAATGTGATAAACACTCACTGATAAAGAGGCTTCAAAGACACAGCAGGAGAGATCAAGTTGTGCTTTGAAGAGACAAAGAGGGTGAGAAAATCTCATTTAATTCAGCAGTGACAAGTTGGCAGCCAGTCCATTCAGTGTTCTCAGTGGAAGTAATGAAAAGAATTCAAAGTGCTCTGAAGTTATTACAGAAAATGCCTTACAGTTCTGACCTGACCATTTGAAAGAAGAGGAGGGTTTCTTTTTGTAACATTTCTCATATGAGGTCAGATAGGTAAATAAAATAAAAATATCAAAATATGTAAACTATAACACATTCTAAATTAAATACATGTTCAAATAAAAAAGATTTAACAAATGAGATTTAAACACAAATGAATTCATTTCGTTAATATTGAATTAATTCATTAATTATTATAAAAAATATGAAAATGCACAATTAGATTCAGTATGATTATAACCAATCTTTCAAAAACACAGATAGCTATGGAGTGGAAATCTTACTCTCAAATTAGGTTGGGATTGCAGACCAATTGGAAGTTTTATCAGCAGAGTGTATGTAAGCAAAGCCAGAGCAGCAGCCTCAAGAATGTTTTCACAGCAATTTTAATACATCTACACATTGTCATTTTCTTCCATAGACTGACTTTGGATAGACATAAATAATTTATTCATCATTCTTTTTCTTGTTCCCAGATATGGACATGTATCTATGTATGTCTATATATACAGATGTGTTTGAGCACAAGAATGTTAGATTAAGCAATGACACTGGACACAAGGCTTGCAAAACTGAAGTCTACCTATATGATGTGTGTTTTATGTCTAGGACCAGCTACATTCTAAGTAAAAGCTGTTTTCTTGTCTTTTTCAGAGCATGTTTCTGGATATCTCCTCTATCATGAAGAAGTAAAGCAACAGGGCTAACATCATGGCTGTAGGAGTTGTGTTCCACAGCCCAGCTGGGTCGCAAACAGGGGAGAAACTGTATCAGTGATCCACAGCCATCAACATTGATCCCCCACCAAGTCACATGGGGCCAAAACCAGTCAGTCAGTCATGATGAGGCAGCAGGCTCAGTGCCAAAGCCCAGTATGTTTTGGATTTGAAGCACCTTATAATGCCTGCATGTGGGTACTAACAGGAGAGATTGTATCTTTTTAAAAACATCTTTCTACGTGTTGGTGGAATTTTTAAGATTGTACAGAAACAACAACATGGACTATAGAGCAAATTCCTCAGAGGATCTGTTTGCTTCTGTAACAAGGACTTAATAAGCTTAAAATAATTTTTTCTAAGTTGCAGGCTTGATTAGAATATGTGTGCATGTGTGTATAGTCATTTATATACAGGAATTTCATGAGAAATAATAATACTTTATATTATATTCAGATAAAATGCTTCTTAACAAAACAGTAATAATTTTGTCAGCAGATATTTAATCAAATTCCACACATCAACACCACACAGCAGATTTCTCATGCTTTTTGTTTTATTTCTCAACAAAAATGTTTTTTTTTCTTTTAAATCTTTCTCATATCAAATAAAAAAACATGACATGTTGCACAATACTTACAAGAAACACAGGTCATTTAAACATTCAGAGATAAAAAATGGAAATCAAAAATGCTGAATCTGCATCTAACAGTCATGTTGCAAGTACTCAAAAAAGGACATGTAAAAAATGGCTCACCAAAATATACAAAAACCATGACGTAACTACTGTAAAAATTATTCCACAGAAACTGTCTACATGTCTATCATACAGTCCTTACCCTTTAGAAGAGGTATACTGAATCATCCAGGTAGATAAGTGCTTAAAGTCTGTTCAGCTAAACTAAAAAATAAATAAATCTGAGTCTCAAATCCAAGTGGCCCCAATTACGCATTCTGTAAACGGTGTGAATTTAAAATAGTACTTTCTTTGTGTGTCACAATGTACTATAATTGCAATGAACCACATCATTTTAAAAAATGTAATTAAAGTACCATACCAATATTTTTTTTTCATTGCTTAAATTACTGCTGCTGACCAATTAATTTTCTAAATTATAGTTTTTGTATGTTGTCCAGGTATTGCTTTTCATTTCTTCCAGCACAGTTTGATAATCACTTTGCAGAGACTTGTAACTTGCTTGCATTAGCTAATCTGTTACAGTGAACCTTTTATGTTTTATTGTTTTTTTTTTGTGGGATGGTGGTGCAATTGTCAAATCACATTGATCTGAAAATTCTGCACTGCATTACCGCACAACAATAATGTAACTCAGTCAGCATGCAAAACACTTGATGGATTACTTAGCACGGGTAAGTTTCAAGTCTCCAGGAGTTAATTTTTATGCCATGCCATGCTCCGTACATGAGGATATTGCAGTGCAGTGTCCATGCTGTAAGCAGAGTCTCCAGAGTTGGACAAAATGCGGAGCATTTACTGCATGTGTAGCCGTGTTTGATTTTCTTGTGCTCGCTTATAGAAATGCAACTGATTTATTACATCAAGTAAATTTTAATCTTTTGAACTTCTGGCCATTTTTTATGGTATATTCCTTGCTGACACTTGCAAGTGCATTTGTTTTTAAGGATAAGGAGACCCACAGTAGTCAATATTAAATAGTTAAATAAGATGTTATGTAACAAATATGTAAAAACACACAAAATACAAAATGTAAAAATGAAAACAATTAAAATAACCCGATGGCTTTCTAAAACTTACCTGATATTGTGAAATGTTATTTCTTTTCAAAATAACAATTTATTCCATTTTTTAATTGTTTTGTCTGTTGTTTTTCTTTTGAAATGTTTTTTCATGCAATATTTTAAGAGTCTGTGTAATTATTTCACAATTTCATGGTTTTATTCCATATGTTGTCTTTATTTATTGATATCATTATTCATTTTGTTTATTTAATATTGAACACTTTGGGTCCTCATATTTTCAGAGGGTAATATGATGATTTTACTATTTATCACAAATGGGAGCTTTATGAATTGCAAACCAAAAACTCTGAAATCAAGTTATAGTGTTTGTCTTTCCCTCTTGAGGCTTCATCTGAAACAAATATAGCAGGGGTGAGAGGGGGCCACTTTGACATTTAAAGACACTGTTGCAACACAGTTTCTTAAAGCTGTAGTGAAGTTTCATTTGTTCCCTTAATGGATAGTTTAGCCTCTGTAACCTCTAAGGCGAAAAATTATAGCTGCACTTCATCAACACTTTTAACATATGTAAATAAAAAAGAACTTTAACAGCTTTTCTACTAAACTTAATTTCTAGGTCTTCATTATATCTTTACAAAACAAAAGAACATTTAATACACAAAATTGTAAACTTTCCCAGACCCCTTTAAGTTAAAATATTACAGCTTAAGTAAGTACATGTGTGACTCATAAATGAAGACTTATTTTTCATAAAATTGTCAATAATTAAAAAATACAACCATTAACAAATCAGTTCTAAGAAAGGGCACTGACCACCATTTTACATTTATGCAACTTACTCTACCCCTGATCCCAATCCTCAGCTACAAGAGTCCAAATAAATAAATGTTCACATTAGGGAATGAAAGTCTATGAAAACCAGCTGGGTCGTACTCTTTATTGTACTCTAAGCATTTAGTACATTCTAATGAGATTATCGTTAGCTAACAAGGTCCTGTGGTGATATAATGGGCAGGATCAGTTGTCTTTCCTTTCAAACATGAGCAGATTTGTTTTTATTTAAATGTATTTAGTTAAATTCAGGCTGTCAATATAATAATCCACATGGTTTTAATTTTAATATTCCACTTTTCAGAGCTAATATTTTTACATTCACAAAATCAAACAAGGAAATAGCAGCCCTTTATTTGAAGAGTTAAATTTTGAATAAATCAAGTGCAAAGAAATACTGCCAATTGCAGTCTCAAATGTGACATCACCCCAACCCTGGTGGACAAAAGAAGCCCCAAAACATCAAGTAATCAAATGCCATTGCCATGCTCCACTGTGAACCTGACAGTGCAGCGGCAGAATGTTGGGCAACAACAAAGCAGACGGCAGCAGCACTCACCCCTGCCACGTGCCTCATCATCGACTTTTCAACAGCAGATGAATTTGGCATCTCCCTAAATCAATAACGCGCCAGTGTGTTTGTTTGGAGCATTGAACTTCATACCATCCACTATTAGGGATACTGATTTGTAAGTAGAAATTGATCAATTTGCGTTGTGTTTGAACAAATTCATATATGATGTGTAAATTTGGAAATCTAGGTGTCTTACACCAACATACTGTGCCAAATACAGTTAGTAGGGATATCTGTCATATGTACAGTATAAGAACAGTACAGCTCAATACATGATTACCTAAGTACAAACACAAAATTCTTACTAATACTAAGAACAATAAATACATGGGTCAAAAATATAGGACTTATGATTTGTTTAAACTGTTGTTTAAATTACCACACCAGTTGTTTAAATTGTAGCCCCTCTTACATGGATCCTGTATACTTTACATTACAACCATCCAAAACATGAACATTACATCTGTTGTAATTTTTGATCATCATTTCATTCATTCACCATTTTATTTATTTTTTTGGTTCTAATGTGTAGACTTTTCAAGTCAACCATCTATGACAATTTCATGTAACACTTTATTTAACTGTGCTGTTTTCCTATATATCCATCCAGCTATAACTGCTTCTCCTTTGCAGACTCACGAGGGCTGGACCTAATGCAAAATCCACACAGAAAGGCCCCAGTTGGCTGACCAGCTGGTTTGAACTTTCTTGCTGAGAGGTGACAATGTTTATGACTGCACCACTGCCCAAATTCCTATATAATGAATTTAAAGGAAACTTCATTAGAAATGATTTTTTAAATGAATATATAAAAAAAAAAAAAAAAATGAAATAAAGAATTTATGAGGACGTTTCCTGGTGAGGACCACGTCATTTGGTACTAATTCTAATTATACGAAAATAGATATCGTGTTCTAAAACAGTGCATATAGTAAATTAGTAAAAGGAAAGAACAAAGAAATTATGTAATAGTAACTTAGTTCAGTCTTTAATCTCCAGTTTCCAAATTAAATCTTCAATTTCCCTTATACACCTGCTAAAATCTAAATGACTGAAAATTGGTGAGAGATTAGCGTAAGCATAATCATGAAAATCAATTTGTTGGGAACTTTATTCTTATTCTATTAGTATAGTTGTTGATTTTATGCTTGACTGTAATTTAAAGTACACAGACTTGTTTTGGTAATGAAGGGGTATGGAAATTACACTGTCCTTTCCAGGAATCTTCCAGTTCCTTAGGAAATAATTGGGAAAATACCTAAGACCTAAAATAAAACAGTACCTACTTTGACCGTAACTTTGACAACAATAAAAGTGATCTATCAAGCTCAAGCAACTTTCAACCAACTTTCCTGCATGTAGATTTTCATACTGAACAGATATTAATGAAATCAACAGAGAAATACTGCAGCAGTCTTTGGAAAATGGTCAGTAAAAATATTAATTGACACTGGTATGGTCCTTTAATCTATCTGAACATCACGTGATTGATGTGGGCCAGTGTCACAATTTGTTTGCTCATAGGTGTCACTTCCTGTTGGAGTTGGGCAGTGCTTCAACTTTGTAATGTAGTTCTGTCTCTTAGTGCAGATGTGGAAAAGGGAGAACAAAATTATTTAGAAAAGTAGAATAAAAAGTAAAAGTGAAGCTTGACAAAAGCAACGTTGCATAATGAAGAGTTCATCTGATCATTTCATCTAATGTAAAATTTTAAAAATACACACCTTTGGTAACATTTTACTTTAAAGTTCTGTATCACTTAACAATTACTGGATCACTAAATATGTAAAGTCATATAACAAAAGGTAAGATGTTGTATTGTATACTAATTTGAAGTATTATTAAACATTAACATTAACATTTTGGAAAATATACTTTCGTTTTTCTTCTTAGAGTGAATTGAGAAGATGGATCTCCATCTCATGCCTGTGTTTGCCAGGCTTGGCATAAAGAGTGAAAGCAGGGGAAAACAGTTAGCCTGGCTCTCTCACCAAAAGTGAAAAACAATACCTTCCAACTCCTAACAACACTGGTTAACATGTTGTGCATGTTACATGTTGTACACGAACAGCAATGTAAAAATGACAATTTGTGGTTGGAGTCACGCAATAGAACTCTTTCTTGGCAAACAATAGTGACTGTACACAGCTTTCTGAAGACTTCTGCCATGTCCATAATCGATAAATATAAGCAGCGGAGTAGAAAAAAAGTTGACATTAGCCTAGTTGTAATTTGTTGTCAGAGACATCAAGAAATTTTGTCTGCTACGACATCTCCCTCTTGGTGAAAAGAACTTCAGTAGTGTCAACATCATACAGGAGGTAAAATGACTGCAAAGCCACCATGCTGGGATGGTATATTGACTATAAATAAAATCCAGTATTAACACTGATACAATAAATGTAGATAACTTTAAAAAAGCAATAGACAGTTTAGAATGAACCACTACAAACATAGAACACAATAAAAGCTGCTAATTTCATCTTGATAAAAGGTGTGACTGCAAGGCTAAAAGTGAGTGTAACCGTCCTCGAGTGATGCCAGCTTTGTTTCCCTACACTTCTGCTGACATGTGAATGCAGTATTAATGTCACAGTGAAGATACCAGACTGGAGACCTAAACCTGGACCAACTGTATCTGGTAGCTTGTGCTATATCAGGAGTGCTGGTTGGATGTAGAAACCATTCTTTGTTGAGAAATACTTAGTTCCAGCACTCTAAAATCACGAATGATTTCATTTTTATTCATGTATGGATTAAGTAAACAAGATACATTGCATATATAAGTTTGCCAGGCTCACTATGTCCCTCTGCTTTAGTCACTCCCGCTCTCACTCTGTTAAACTATTGTCTTAGTTAACTAGGAGTGAGAGATGCTGAAAATTAAAACACACTTCAAGGTCAAATTTTCATTATTTAAATCAATTGTATGTACTGACATGATTATCAACATTTGACAGGACTATAAAGTAAAGTGTATGTACATGTTAACAGGGACATTACTGAACATTCTGAGGAATTCCTGAGTTTAACCTCCCATGATCCACAAGAGAGGGATGGAAGCTGACAGGATGAAAAATCAGGATGAGACAGAGAAAGAAAGACGAGAGAAAGAGAGAGAAAGCTGCCAGTGCTTTTGTTTTATCACCAGTCCGAAAATGCCTGTTGAACAATATTGCTGATAAGACAACACTTGTGTCATCATTAAGAATAAGAAAAAATACTTCAAATATCAAGGTATACACAGGTTTGACTGTGTCAAAGGCCAAACTGTTTGCCTCCAGACTCTAAATATGGGCCTGTCTCTTCTGTTCCTCTGTTGTGCATTTCTCAGTCATTTCCTGACAGAAATCCACTGTTACAGTGGGGCTACATAATTCCTCAGTGGATTCAAGCACCAGTGGACACTCCTGCTGCAGACCTGACACCTCTACCCCAGACTGTTTATTCTCCAGTCCCCCCTGACAGGGATCCACATCAGACAGACATGCAGTATCGCTCTGTTGCAACACAGGTGACCTAGGCTGGGATGAGCCCTCGTCAGAAGAAGGCGATGGTGGGTTGGATGTGAGGTCGATGCTGGCAGAGACACTAGGTTGCTGGGTGCCCTGCACCTCCCTACATACTTGCTGAGAGAGAAAGGAGAGGTTCTGCCACAGCTCAGACATACAAACCTTCAGCTGGTTGCGCTCACTAAGCAGCTTCTCCTTCTCGCACACCTGAGTTCAGAAAACACAGCATCATCAGGTTAGTACGACAGAAATACTCTGAGTCTTCTTAAAAAGCCCATCAGTAATTTGTTCAAAGGCCACATACAATCTTTGTTAGGTTGCTTTCATATCCACATTAGCACTGCTTAAATGAAGCTGCGTTGATGCGTGGTTGTCTGGCAAACAAATTGAACCTTCTAACCCAATGCAACATGATATCATCCAGCAAAACAAAAGCAGCCATTCCTGGTAGATTACTTTGCAATATGAACTGAATATTTCTACTGTTTACCTTGTGATCTTCACAATTGAAGATAAAATCATTGTCACTGTTTCTCAAACTGGACTTCCTGGATCTTATTTCAAGTCTCACCAGTAACTTAAACGACATACCCATACCAACACATCCCCTTATGTTTTTTAGGGGTGGGGCCATTTTCAGTACAAATGTTTACTGAGTATTTAACAAGTGACCTCGAGTGGCTGTGTGAATTGTGACTCTTATCTGTAAGAGGCAAAGACGATACTAGTGTGACGTTGATGTAAAACATCAAAACTTTGTTTCCTCTTTCCTACCAACAGTCAATGTTTGTTTCTTTTAACCATGATCATGATTGGTCCTTTACCTTAACTTAGAAGTCTTCTTTTAACCATAACAACAAAAGATCCTTAACCATTGTAATAAGCTTTATTCTGTCAAAGTATTTTAACCACGCAGTTGTTTTTTTTTTGCCTAAACCTAGGCAAACTTAAGCAAGGGCAGATAATGGTCATTACAATTGTGTTTTTTTTTTTTTCAATGGTCCCTGTTGATTGGGTCAAAAACACTAAAATGTACTTGCACTGACCAAGTACATTTTGTCGTTTTTCTTGGAAGACTTGTCACACTGGTACCCTTTCCACCCCATTTATGAATATTTAGGCCTAAAATTTTCATTTCTATTGGGTATGATGACATTGTACTCTTCAAGTTAATTGCTGTGATCTGGAAATGTGATGACAAAGTTCAGTGAGGTAAGAAACACATTCCAACGATTAGCCAGTTTAGCCATATTATCAAAAGCAGTTCAGTATTTAGGTAAAACTGACCACACCTGAATTGTCGGTCATAATTCCTCATTTCACAGGAAAACTGTCACAGTTCAGCCAGCCAGGCCTCTGTTCAACCTTAGTTATTGTTCAGTCACCATCCTGCCAGTCACAGTCTTGCCGTATCACTTTCCTACGTGCCTCAGTTCTGTCCTGTGTTAGTCCGTCTCTGTCCTGTGTTCAGTCTGTCTCTGCCTTAGTCTCAGTCTCTCTGCCTTAATTTCAGTCTCTGCCTTGTTTCAGTCTCTGTTTTAATTCTACCAGTCTTGTCATAGTTCTGTCAGTTATAGTCATGTCTTAGTTCAGTCTGCCATAGTTCTGTCATAGTTTACCTGTCATTGTTTTCACGGTTTGCCTGCCATAGCTCTACACAGTCCCAGTATTTTTCCAGACCCTGACTCTGCCTCACCTCACCTGCCGACACTCCCACCTCATCTACTCACCTGTGTTCATCTGTAATCAGGACTCTATATAAGTCACCCCAGTACATTCACTCACTGCCAGACTGTTCTTCTCATCTTTGATGTCTGACTCTTGAGCTATCCCCTAATTTCACTGTTGCCAACCTCGCTTCTTGATTTACCTGCCTTGGGGAACTCTGTATTGGCCTAAGCCTTCCATACCCATTCTGCCTCTGCATTTCCATTTCTGTTTGCCTGTCTCTGTGGATGTTATGGCATTCCCCAGACTCTACCTCACATGGTGAGCCATTACTGCCTCCGTGTTAATAACCTTCCTTCAGTTTGTGTTTACGTAACGAAGATTTACTTTTTTTGGAAATAAAGGACATTACCAACGCTCTCTGTTTTAGTGTGTTGCTATTGAGTCCTACTCCACTCCCCGTAACAGAAAACTATGCAAAGTTGAAAAATCAGCCAGGTCTTTAAACTGAAATGAGGGTTTACAAGATGCAGTCTTGGTAATAATCTTACTTTTGGTGTTTGTTTTTTAATCATCTTATCATATCTGACAGAAATGATTGTCAAAACAAAAATACGAAAATAAGACAGAAGATAAAATAAACTGAATGAGCCTTTGGCCCTTACTTCTCCAGACAAACACTGCACCTCAGGCAATCTCCAGGAAGTACAACTTTCATTTTAACACAATGATGACAACCAAAACACTCTACAACTCCCTGAAAAATTAGGCCTGTCACATTACTTTGATAATTTATCAAAGTGTGTTGTGTGCTGGTGTGTTGGAATGATGTATGTATGTGAGTGTGCTTATTTATGATGTGTGTTTGTTATATGATCATACCAGTTTGTGGATCTCACTCTCCAGGTTCTGAATGCAGTCCAGCTTCCTTTTGCGACAGCGCTGGGCAGCAATGCGGTTTTTGCTGCGGCGGCGGATGTCATGGATGAACTCCAGTTGCTCTGAGGTCAGCTTGTGCATCTTGATGAGGATCTGGAAGTCATTGCGTGGCAGGTTGGTGATCTGGTCCACAGGAAAGGGCAGCTTTACCTAAAATGGCCACAGGGTTTTATCTCATTTTATAGTATTATATTACTTGTTAATCAAAATAATCACTTTTATCATTTCACCAACGTTCCATATTTAGGTCATGTGATGACAACTGAGCCTACTCCATGACAACTGAGCACACACCACTTGCTGATGAAGACCATGAGATGTGATTGGAAGCTTCTCCACAAGACAAGTCAAGAATGCACTTTGTTAGAGTTAGTCCTTTCCAGGAGGTACTGGACCAGCTCTCCATTTAAAGTTCACAGCCCTTCTAGTATTACCAAGTTAGGGATTCTGAAAACTATTTAAGCTGGTGGGGAGGAGACATGCCTAGCTCCTAACTGCCTTCTTCTGGACGTCTACCCTCCTTGCTCCAGCACGGCACCTGGCTGAGTAGCCCTGGAGCCAGACACTACTATCGGTCACGCCTGTTAATGACAGCTCTCCTCTTACTGATCTGTGCTTTTGGTATTGGTTTTAGTGATTTGGACAGTAAATCCCAAGGGTCTGTTAATTTTATTAGCTAGAGTAACCTATAGGAACTATCAAGATGTTAAACACACTGTACCTTTAAGACCACAGTCCTTAAGAATTAATAAGGCCAATGTCCACAATTTAGACTTTAATTATAATGGGCATCTTTATTGCAAAATTAAGCAGGGCAAAGCTTACAACTCAATGATAATTGTGATTTCAAATATTGGATAATAATGATTAAAAATTGTTACTTTGCTGGTAATGTGAAAATATTATAATTCTGAAAATATCTGAAAAAACCCCCTGATCAAATGAGTTGAAGCTCAACAGTCCAGTGTCTTTGTTGGAAAAGATGAAGTGAAAGGTCGCCTGGCCAAGCAACCTTCCGTTTGCTGCCGGTCTGAGGAAGTTGTTGAAAGTTGTGATTTTGTCCAAAATCCCCAAAGTCTTTCATAATGCTCAGTCCATGTTAACAGTGAGAGCCAAAGAACTCTGACAGTCCAATCTTGTAATCCACAGTTGGTTGGCAAATGGTTAATTATCCTGACACTCGATCTTCTTATTTTACAGCTGTGGGTTTTGTCAAAGTTCTTTTCTGATGCATCTCTTTTGGTGCGCAGAGTCTGGCAGTTTCTGTCCTCTGAAATGGTCTGTTCAGGAGGGCAACCCAAACTTACTTGAAGATCTTACTTGGAGAAAGAACGATTATAGCTCTAACGCTTATCTTTTTATACTATACATCATTGACACGATTGACGTAGCTAGATCTAGAACTTTCACGTCGGGGTCAGATGTTTTGCAAATTTCCCCACTGTGGGACGAATAAAGGTTTATCTTATCTTATCTTTCTGTGTGTTAATGCGTGTGTGTTACAGTCACTTTAGGCCAGTTTGTGTGTAAATGTGTGTCCATCTACACAAGTATGTAACTTCCCCTTTTTCTCCTCCAGACATAGCAAATGATATCACTGTCCAGTTCAATCACGTTAAGTGCAACTTGCATATAATCATTCTTTATACTTACTACTTACTGGTTACTGGCGCTGTGTGTCACATTATCACCATCTGTGCAGTTAAATTTTTACTTTATGTTTCTAGCAACAGGGAGAGAGTCTCTCAAGTCCTTTAATGAAGATGCCTAGCAATCCTGTTTGTGTTGCACCAAGGCCCTTGCTTGTGTGTTAAGCTTGAGAGAGATCTCACCTCACTTGTCACCCCCTTCTTGAGATCACTCTCTGCTTAATGGGTCTCCAGTTGGCTCTTCATCGACGAGAAGGTTGTCCTCCTCATTGTCCATCTCAATGGTGAGCACATCGTCTTCTGTTGCAATGGGAGTTATAGGTGAGTGATGTGGTCATGTCTTGCAGATCCCACTGGATGATGATAGCTAATCTAGGCAGGATCATTGCTCTACAGACCCCCCACATGTAGGCATCCATGACTTTCACTGACTTGTACAGCATCCCTTGGAACTTGTGTCTAGCTCCCTTAGGACACAGTGGTTTTTCACGCCCTGGTCCCTCCCATTGGACCGATAAGGTGGACGGTTTCATGCAGACTATGCATGAATTATTTACTTCTCTCCACTCCAACACTCCCTTTTCATCTGACAGGAAATTTATTTTTAGCAAACTCCAATTTTCCCAGTCCTTGGCCTGCCCAAAGTCGTAAGGTTGTTCTTCTTAAGGCAACCACCCCATAGACAGTGGCCACTCTGATGTAGGGTGGTAAGTTCTGTGTGTTACTGGCCATTTCAGTTCTTGGTTCCCTCTAGCTTGGAATCGGTTTAAGCTGCTCTACTCATTGGATTCCCTTTTTCTTTAGTAGTACGGTTAGGCCGTCGACCCTTTGTCCTCTGTGTCCGGTGTTGTACCGACCACAACCAGTGCAGTCTTTGAGGACTTGGCGGCTCTGGCCTTGGGCAATCCAGAGCTGTTGCTTCTCCAACTCCTTCTGTGTGGGTAGGGTGCCAGCATGGCCCAGCGCTTCATGTACAGCCTGCACCACTCCCGTTACAGACTCATCTGTGACCACCCTGCCCTTGAGTGATATGTCCCCCTTCTCGACCCCAACAAAGACAATTTTCTGATGCTGCACACAGCTTTCTCGCCAATGTGCTCACATCACCTCAACCCCCAGCTTATCATAGCTGAGTCGGGGGTTGCAATCTATAAGATGTTTCACAACAGCTCTGTCCCAAGTGGAAAAATCATCCCCCAGCAACAAAATCCAGTACAGAGAGTCATGCTCCGCTCGCTCCATACTGGAACTAGGAACCTCATCACCTTGGCAGCTGAGGTCAATCTCCGGGTCTGGAGACTGTGGTGTAGTTGGTGCTGACACTGCCATCTCGCCTTGGGAGTCTCAGTAGATGCCTTCTCTGTTGTGAGCCTCACTTGGCCTTTGCCTTTGTTTTTGTCCGGTCGAGTCATCTGCTCCTCTGTTTGTGTTACACCAAGGCCCTTGCTTGTGTATTAAGCTTGAGCGAGATCTCACCTCACTTGACAACTTTCATGGTTAAAAAGCAAAGCAATAAAAATGGTACAGACTTTCAAGTTTCAGTTTGATTTGATTGTCAAGTCTCTCCAACAGTGCCTTGAACTGTCCAGCTGCCAAAATCCAGATGGGAGAAATTCTGAGTTGAAATGTTTCTTTGCTCATCTGAGCCACCATAAGTTAATGCTGTGGGCAAATACACCATATGAGCAGTGGGGAGGGCTTTGGTGACTTTTTGCCGTAGGTTTAGCCTCCCAGGCTAGATACAGGCTGCACAATAGTATTCAGGGATAATTGTATCCCACAATTCAAAGGGGTCTGCTGCTCAATAACAGTTTAGTTATAGAGAGAATGCACCTTTAACCTGGTTTAAATATCAACAGTTGCCAAAAGACACAAAGATGTTGGTGTTTATGACTTGGATTCAGTCTGAATCAGTCTGTATTATTTATGTGCAAACATTACTCAACTATGGCAAGTGGTTATCATATGATACCAATAAACTAAACAATTCTTCTAGATGAAATTTTTATAGCATATCTTACACGTTCAACATGGCCTCATAGGGCCCTCTCTCCATTGCTTCTTCTTGCTGTGTCTCATCTTCGCAGCCCTAAGGCAGAGTGCCCGAGGCTTCTGAGGCAGCTGTGACACAGTCTACTAGCGGGATGGGAGGATGGTCCATACATCCTTTTTGACTGCTGCAGCAATGCTCTGCTTCGGCACTGAGGGGTAAGAAACAGCGAAGGACGTGATTTCTCTGGTAGGGGGCGCTGTATTAGTGGACTGTAAAACCAACATCTAATAACATGGAAATGGAAAGTGGACATGCTCACCTTTGTGTATGTGTACACAATTGCAATGGTAAAGATTACTTTGTTTGTCAAAAGAAGAACTACTAAATTAAGATTAAGGACCAATAATGATCATGGTTTCAAGAAACAAACATTGACAGTAGATAGGAAAGAGGAAACAAACAGTGGTCTCCTATGTGAAAGTGCTTTGTGGAGCAATCCAATCACCCTGCCCTCCTCCCTATGAAGTTTTGATGCTTTAAATCAACATCAAACAAAGCATCAACCTTTGCCACTTACAGATAAGAGTCACAATTTACACAGCCACTCGAGGTCACTTGTTAAATACTCAGCAAGCATTCATACTCAAAACACCCCTGCCCCTAAAAAAACATAAGGGGATGTGTTGGTGTGGGTTTGTTGCTGCCCCTAAAAAACCCCTCATAAAGGCATGCGTTAGTGTGGGTTTGTTGTTTAAGGTACCAGTGAGATATGATATAAGATCCAGGAAGTCCAGTTTGAAATTGGACATGCTCACCTTTGTGCCAGCCCACCACAATCCCTTCTCAAAGATGATCCCCCACCATTCTGCCACTTGTTCATATGAGTGCCATAGCATAGAGGTGTTCACACACATGTTTTGTAAATGTGTTTTCGGACCATACTGATGCATTTTATACAGTGTATCATAATAGACAGACTTGAACATTGGTCTGTTCTCTCCTGAATTGGTTCAAGTCCCACCTTTAAGACAGAGAATATTTTGAATCACTTGGTAACTATACATCGTCATCATCATACATACAGCGTCTCCCAAGAACCTGTTAGTTCTGCAAGGGTCACTCTTCGGACCTCTGTTAAGATAAGATAAACCTTTACGTCCCACAGTGGGGATCTTTACATCTTTACGCTCCCATTAGTGGAGATTAGTAAAAATGTAGGTATCACATCATATGTACGCAGACAAATACAGTTTAATAGACTCCCTGAGACAGGGTGTAAAAACCAAACTAGAATTCTTGGAGTTATCCTCGATTCAGACCTAAATTTCAGTAGTCACATTAAATCAACAACATAATCAGCCTTCTACCACCTTAAAAATATTTAGGGTCAGAGATTTCATATCAAAACTTAACTTCATAAAGAGTATGGTCTAGACCTGCTCTGTATGTAAGGTGCCTTGAGATGACTTTTGTCGTGATTTGGCCCTATACAAATAAAATTGAATTGGATTGAAAAACATGATCTAGAGAAACATACATGCTATTAGTAGGCTGGACAATGGCAATGGACTGTTCACAGGTCAGTCTAAGACAACAATCAGATAGCTTCAGGTGATCTAGAATGCTTCTGTGAGGGTCGTAACAAGGACCAAAAAGATCAGCAATTCAGCAGCAATCAGCAAGATCCACTGGCATGTTTATAGCATTCAGATCACGACAATGGCTACCAGTTTCCAGAATGTCCACATTAACCAAGTGTGTCCCAGTGAGCTCTGATAATGTTCCAAATGCTTGCAGTCTCAATGGGCACTTGGGCACATGAATGATGAACAGGAGACTAAGAGCAGATCCAAAAATGACAAGAGCACTGACAAGCATGATGACAGAAGAAGAAGAAACAATCTGGCAACGACTGAGTGGAGTGAAGTGGCTTATATAGAGTCCTGATTAGTTGTTGGCTGCAGCTGGGAACACAGGTGACTAGATGAGGTGGGAGTGGCTGGAAGGTAAGGCGAGGCAGAGGCAGGGTGAGAGGAAAAAGACTGAATACAGAATTACGGCAGACAGAAACAGAGACCAGAACATAGAACTAAAAAAGACAGAACTTATACATTACTTATACAATGAGGCTGACAGGACTATGGCATAACAGACTGAGACAGAACAGAGACTATGACAGAACAGAGACTGAGAACTAAGACAGATCTTAACTGAGACTAAGGCCGAACAGAAACTAAGATGGAACTATGACATAGAGCACAGACAGAAAACTATGACATAGAACACAGACGGAAAACTATGACATAGAACACAGACAGAAAACTAAGACACAGAACTAAGATAGCAAATACAACACAGAACTAAGACAGAGAACTAGGACACAAAATGACAGCAGAGACAAGGAACTAAGACAAGACTGGACTACGACATGACAGGACTATGACATGACAAGACTACGACAAGACCGACAGAACTGAAAGAACTACGACATGAACAGGACTCAGACATGACCACAGACAGAGAGTGGACACAGACTTGGCAGGGAATGGAGACAGAACAGACAGGACTGATACATGAACAGGACCATAACTGACAGAACTAAAACAGAGACTGAAACTAAGACAGAGATGGACTGGAACTAAGACAGAGACGGACTGGAACTAAGACAGAACTGTGGCAGGCAGGAAAGTCACTAGACAAAAACTAAGGCTGAACAAAAACTAAAGCTGAACAGAGGCCTGGCTGGCAGAACTGTGACAATGATTAATTAATAAACAACTGAACATCAATCACATATAGGAGGACACTGTTCTTTGTAATACAGATGCAGATACATTATCTAATTGTTTAATGTCATTCTAAGTAGGTTGTCGGTTGTAAAATCGCAGTCTACAAAATACATCATAGAAGCACTTATTTTGTTATATTTATTTTGATATATTAAGTACATTTTGCTGATAATAATGATAATAATTCCAATGCAGGTCTGTTACTTGTATGATTTAAAAATGACTTATGCTTGAATAATTTTCAATTGCTACTTTTTCTTAGGTAAAACATCTAAATACATCTCACACAACTGGCATTCAATAATGTGGTTATCGTTCAATATTAGTTCCAAGTTCCAAGTAATATCCACAAGGTGTCACTGTTAAACTGCTTATTGATTCCAGCAGCTCTGGCACAGAGAGAGCACAGGATAAGCTCTTATATCACAGTCAGTAGATAATTTTAGTCCCAAGTGTACAAAATTTTGAATATGTATGAAAATGTCCTAACTTAAATCAAATGGATTCATGAGTTAAGCATTATTTTCATTTTTAATGCATTTACCTATCTAAGTATGTATTCATATTTTAAATAATTTTGTATGTACCATTCACGCTCTCATTCACTTTAGTTAACTGTGTGTGTTTGAACCGCTCTTTTATGCTCTCTCTTTCTTCACAGTTCTAGTTTTATCAAATATGTTAATTTATCCCTCTACTGGTCTGCCAAAATGACATATGCTAATACTGTCATATGCCACTGAAACAATAAATTATTTTGCAGCATACAATACATATACATATATATATATATATATATTTAATAATAATCTGATGCCCAGTATGGACAATATACTGCATCCACACTATACTATACAGGAAAATAAAAGCAAAGATTTGCTGTTATATGTGATCAGCTGTTTGTTAACCCCACATCTTTCATGTGGATGGACTGGAGCTGGATTGGAAAAACCAGGTGGCTTTTAACAAGATTTGTAAGATCAGTTACCCTACCAGTGTTGAATTTAGTGAAGGCAGATAACTTAGCTTCACTTAGTGAGATGGGGCCCTGAGGGCTAGGGCAAGTCGGGGTTGACAAACTCTAGCCGTCTCAGCTGGAGTTAATCAGTACTACGACGGTGATTAAGATGTTGGTTTGTTGAGTCCGTATAAACTTAATCTGAGTCTGTGCGCGTCCGTGTAAAAGGGGCGTGTTCAGCAGTGCAGACACAGTTTCTGTTTGATGATTCGTGCTCCGTGATTTTCACCGGAAGAATGCACTTTAATAATGCCAGAATATGAAGAGTTTAAGAATCGGCTGTAGACCGACCTGTATGAATGTAAAGCTGCCGTTAACACTAACTTCATTCTAACAGTCGTTTCAGCTGCAACAAGTCAGGATGAAAAATACAGATATTCTATCAAGGTGTGTATTAATCGTCCTGATCATTAACACTGAGGAAAGTGTTGGGTAGCCTACACTTATACACTGTGTGTCCAACAGTGAGGCTTTACTCCGGCCACTGGCTGCGGAGACGTCTGGACCCAGAAGCCGGCAGAGACACTGAAATCCATATCTTTCATAGAGAACATCATCGGGGTGAGCTCCGGTCTCTAAACACCGGTGACCTGCGGACTGAGACGCTCATAACCCGCGCGCCGATGTCGACTGGCTCTTCCAAATGTCAAATCATTTTTCTTGACCAATTGTAGCAGAGGGGCGGGGCTTACATAGAGTTAACCACAAACATAAACTGCTCCGAGCAGTTTAGAGACACAGCGTAAATTGCCATGACACACCTCAAGTAAAATCTATCCACCTTCGTAGTACGGGTTAATCAGGAAGTTACCCCTGAACTTACCCCGATAAGCCGGTTACCTCGCTTCGTAGTACAGCCCTCTGATCTTTACTCAGTTAATCAGTAAATAATTAGTAGAATACTTGATTAAGAAAACATTCAAGAATTTCAACTGTAAAATAGTCCTTGTATTATTGTACTAAATACTTACTTCCACTTAACTAGCACTTAAATAAGGTGGAAAAAAGCAAAATGGCAGAATGCAAAGTGGGGTGTAGGGGGGTCTTTGTGGGCTTGCCTAATTGGAGAGTTCAGGATCGTGGAGGGAATGTGGACAGGACACCTTCCACCTGCCTACAGGGCATTCTAGGGTGTGTGTGTCCGCTCTATAGGGGAGACAACTGGGTCAAAGCAAAGAAGTGGGACAGACCACATACATGTATATACTCACATAAATACATATACAAGGCAGGTGTGCACACACTGAATTAAAACAAAACTAAAACAAAGTATTAAAACTAAATTCTACTCTATGAAACTACATATTTTTCCCAGTGTGCTTGGGTGATTTACAATGCCATTGTGTGTTTTAGCAGTGACTATAATTTAATATGTTACTGTTATACTTTCAGGTCACATTTTTGTGACTGTTTTATGTGCTCTGGTTAAAGTAATCAGATGAATAGTGATAGTGTTCAGATTGATGGCACCATCATTGTTAGATCCCTTTGTAAATACCCTCAGTTACCAGTTTGCATATAGCTAATAGCTAAAACTAATGCATCTAATACAACAATTCTGCTATAAATCCAGTCTTCATGAAGGTCATGAAGTGTTCACTAAAGGTAGGATATAAAGTAGGACAGTCTTACTTAAAGTAGGGCAGTCTTATTAGATTGCATTGGTTTTAGCTAGATGTACCTAATAATTTGCCAGCTGAGTGTGTTTACACTGCTTACAAGATAGTCCTACTTGTCATTTGTTTAAATAACAATGTGATGATATTTAAATTTGTTTAAATAATTAATTTAATAGTTCTTTTTTTATATATATATATTTCAGTCTGCAGCAAAGGGGTAACTCAATCAACAGAGAGCCATGCTGCTGTGATTCATTTTCTGTTTAGCTGCCTTATGTGTGCTGATATTAGTAAGAAATATGCTCCCTAATTTAATTTGATAACACAACTGCTACAACTGAAACAGTCCCATTTGTTTGGGAGAATGGGAAAACTGTATAGCATTAGCCGTGAAATTCATGATGACCCAAAATTCACATAGGCCTACTTGTTTGTGGGTTTTTTCGCATTTTCTTTTTTTTTTAACCCTGTTTTTACCATTCTTTTCTTTTTTTTATGTTGATATACACCACTACAGTAATTAAAACATTAAACTTTGTGACTGTAAGCATGTCAACATGTCAATATGAATGAAAGCAGCACATTGAGTATTTCTAAGATGTGAAAACAGTAGAAATGGCTTATAGAGAGTCAAAGATAGTTCTACACAGTACACTATACACATTTATACTTAGGAGAGAAATAAATAGAATAGGTCTGTAGTTATGACCCCTGGGAAATGTCTATTCCAGAATATCTATTAAGACTAGCTAAGCACCTTATAATGCCTTAGCAGCTGCAATACATCTTCACTGACTCATCCACAGGCCACAACCACTCAAATCTAATAAAGTCAATATCCTGTTTGTGTGTGTGTATGTGTGTGTGATCTCATCAGATGTCACATGCACATGTCACAAGACTATGTGTTGGAAGTGTTTGTGTCATTTCTCATGAGGGAAAAACTCTCTGGATGACTGAGAACCTTCAGAATAGTCCCAGCTGTAAATTACACCTAGAATGTGCTTTTTTTTTGTACTTTTAAAGTTTAGGTTAATAAGAGGGCAGTTATTGCTTAGAGGTGGTCATTACTTTGGTAATATTATATAGTGGTGAACTAAAAACTTTGCAATGTATAACTAGTAGACTGCTATGTGACAATGGGAACAATAGAATAACACTAATCACATTATAGGTCAAAATCATAAATCATGAGTTTACTAACAGCTTTTTGGCAACATCAGTACATGTCTGAACTAAACGTGCCATTTATTATTCTCAGAATAAATTGGGCTACTCAGAAATGTCATCAACTGAACAACATATGTAGTACTTTACACAGCGTAGTAATACTTAGAATAGTAATATGATTTTTTTTAAGTATAGAATAGTATGTACTTTCTCATCAACTAGTCATAACTTATATGGAGTAATGAATTCATGAGCTTCTTTTATGATAAAATTTGATGAAAGACCAAATGTGTCACCTCCTGCCCTCAGCTGTTACTGATTTAGCTCCAAACACAAGAACATGAGAAAACAGCTATAAAACCTGATATATATTTAGACTGCTTTTCTCCCATTGACCTTCACCAACTACAACAATATCGCCATCTAAATCATCAACATGTCTCTTAGACCCCATCCCAACTAGGCCACTTAAAGAAATTTTACCCTTAGTTAGCACTTCTTCACTAGATATGGCCAATCCGTCTTTATTAACAGGCTATGTACCACAGTCCTTTGATGTAGCTGTCATAATATCTCTTCTTAAAAAGCCTACTCTTGAAGCAGGGGCTTTAGCTAACTAAAACTTCCCCACTGTGGGATGAATAAAGGAATATCTTATCTTATCAACAAAAACTTGTATCTAATCTTCCATTTCTCTCTAAGATCTTTGAGAAAGCAGTCATCAATCAGTTGTGGGACTTTCTATGTAACAATTGTTTATTTGAGGATTTTCAGCTAGGATTTCGAGTGAATCATAGCACACAGAAAGTTACAAATGATCTAATTGCATCCAACAGAGGACTTGTCTCAATGGATTTCTTGTTGATCTCAGTGTTGTATTTGACACCATTGACCATCTCATGCCATTACAGTGGCACATTTTATTGGCATTAAAGGAACTGCACTAAGTTGGTTTAAGTCCTGTTTATCAGATTGATCTCAGTTTGTACATGTTAATGATGAGTCCTCCATGCACGCCAAAGTTAGTTCCACAAGGTTCTGTTCTTGGACCAACCTATTCACCTTATGCGGATGATACCCAATTAATCAAGCCAGAAAAAACTAATAACTTAACTAAAAGTTGACAAGATGCAGAAAAAAGTACATATTTCTCCCATGTTAGCCTTGTTGCACTGACTCCCTGTAAAATCTAGAACAGAATTTGAAATCTTTCTCTTCACCTACAAAGCCCTTAATATTCAGGTACCATCATATCTTAAAGAGCTCATAGTATGCTATTACCCGACTAGAACACTGCACTCCAAGAATGGGCTATAGAAAGGGTTATTTGTGGTTACCAGAGTCTCAAAAAGTAGAATGGGAACCAGAACCTTCAGCTCTCTAGGTGCTTCCAGTCCACTTAGGCAAGAAGGAGTAATAAATGACCACACTAACCTCAGGCCCAGACACTCTGGAGATGCCACTTTCACTGTCTCCCTCTGAGAAAGAGCCTGATTCGTCGCTGGAGTTGCCACCACTGGCACCAAATCCCTGTTCACTTTTTATTTTACTGCAACCCTGAGAAAAGACCACCTCTTCGATGTGGGGGTTCCTCTGCTCCACCAACCCAGTCAGGGAGTGAGACAGTCCAGAGGTGGAGCCTGAGTATGGGGATGAGGAGAAGTCAAAATGGGGAAGGCTTGAAGGTGAGCTGCCTGTGTCCTCTGGGTAAGAGAATGAGGATCTGGAGCTGGAAGTCTGGGTGTGGGGTTCAGAAGGAAGAGGGGAGTGGGCTGATGTCTTGATGATAATAGGGCAGCTGGTGGCAAGGCATGACCGACCAGAAGAAGGAGCTTCAACCTGCATCAGGGTTGAGACCTTTTCTCTGAACTTCTCATCCATGTAAGAATGAGCCAACATTTGTTGCTCACATGCTGCTGAACTGAAAATGACACTGCATCTGTCTAGCTCCCTCTCATGTTTGGAGGATGCAGCTTTGGACAGTGGCCTTTCCATGTTCTTTCCAATGCCAGTCAGGTCTGCTGGTATTACATCTGTAATGCTGGTCTTGAGGTCTACTTGACCCACAGATTCCCTCTTATCCCTCTGCCTGTCTTTGACAAGTTTCCTGTAAGGGTTGAGTCTGTTAGTGAGTAGCTGCTGGATGGTGGTGCTGGGCATACCACTGAGATCCAGGCCACCTCTCTGGAGGTAGGAGCGCAGGCAGGAAGAGGGTGAGCCTCTGCTTAGAGAGTGCTCAGCTGCCACTGGAACCCCTTCGACTTCTAACTCCATCTCCAGTACCTCCTCAGTACACAATTCTGGGTTGCAACCAGTCTTTTCATCTCCTTCCTTCTCAATAACAAATTGTTCCTCTTTGATCCTGGAGGGTGTAAGAAGAGTTTGTGGAGCAGCACTGCTGTCTGTGAACTGTGAGCTCACAGGGCTGACTGAGATATGGTTGGCCAAAATGACATTATGATTACCATGATGGTCTTCTCCATTGTGCTTGCTATCACAGATCTGGTACTGATATTTTCTGTATTTAGGACATTGAGAAAGATCAGTGGGAAGTGATGCAGTGCTTGCTACATGATTGGTCTGCTGCCTCCTTTCCACAGAATCATCCAAGGATATTGCATCAGAAAAGACTGTATTCTTGGCTGTGATGTCATCATCATATTCCACCTTGCTATTACGGGAATGTTGGTCATCATTCTGTAGCTGGGCTTGGAGGAACTGAAAGCAAGAGTCCTCCAAATTGTAAACACCCAGGAAGTCAGCACACATAATGACCTCATGGATGTTTTCCTGGCTTAAAACCAGCTTGGCTGTATAGGCAAACTGGAGCAATGGAGCAAACCCTTTTGCTGTCACCTGTAGATGGGGGTAGAGAGGAAAATTCATTAGTGTTAGATGAAAGAGTGGTTCTACTGTCAGTGCCTTAAGCATCTATTTAAAAGAGTATAAATGTTGCATCGTAAAGATTCCTATTTTGTGGAGCACCTGCTCTAAATGAAGGCATAGGCAAGGGTGTGTCTGTCCTGCTGTAAAAAGCGTATTTTTATGCTTCAAGTCTTTTTTCAGCGGAAATCTTTGAGCAGGGTGAATGTGCATTTTGACAACAGTAATTCCATCAGTCCAACCATAAAGTCATGGCATACTCACCATTCTGCTGTTCTGAGTTTCTCAACAATGTTTTCATACAATTTATTCCAGTCGTTTCTTGTTTGTTGTACTCAACACTTTGTGATGTTTTCTTTACACTAAAAGCTTTTAAGACATTTAATGTGACAATTCATTCATGGTAGCTTAACATAGTTCTGGGAAAAAGGCAAAAGTGCTATGTATTACATGACTCTTGTCGAATAAATGGAATTAGGACACTGGACATTATCCTGAATTTATCAAAGCTGCACTCCACCCTCATACCAACCTTACTAATGAGAAGCAGCAGAGAGAAAGATGGTATTAGAGAGAAACGAGAATAATCAATGATTCATCATCACCACTTAACATCTAGCTTTCACCTTTTATTTCCCCTTAAGCAGTTTTAAGGTTAAAAATAAACATATTATTCTACACTGTCAGACAGTATGATATATTATGTATAATCCTGAAGCAGTATGATATTTATACGACAGAAATATTTTAACAAATTGACAACAAAACTGAGGAACTCTTCAGAAAAATAAAAACATACTGAACAGCCATGATATTGATTATTATTTCCACTACAATGAGCAAATGGAGCTCCTTCTCCATCTGCTGAACTATGACCAAGACACAAAGGAAGACAAATATAAATTATAAAATGCTTCACAAAAATAGGGATGTGTTTTGCAGTCAGTCAAACAATTGGTTGTACAAATAGATCTTGACTGAACTCTAAGCATATTGCCCCACTGGCGGCCAAGCTAACTAGTGAAATCTGTTGTGAGACTAGCATATTCTTGGCTGTCAGTGTTTGTGCCAGGTATCGTAATTTGCCAATTAGTCCTGTTGTTCTCAAGCTTCTAAAACAGCTGTGCTGTTTACTGGTGTGACCAGGCCTTAATATCTTATCTTAAAATCAATGCAGTTATTTGGTTTATTGGGAGGAAACAGGGGCCGTTATTGTAGAAGTACTGTTTACAAAGGTGAGTAGAGAATTTTATAGCTCTGTGTGTGTGTGTAATCAGATTTGTAAACGTGTAAAATCTCTAGATGCGTAATGAGACTAGTGAATGTCTACAGGAATCAACAAATGGGTATTCAGAATCTGTGTATTCGTAATCAGATTTGTCAATGTGTGAAAAATTTTTTTCCATCTGTATTCAGATTTGCAAGTGTCTTGATATTTGTAAATGTGTAGACAAATCTGTAAATGTTTACATAGATCTGTGAATGTGTAGACAAATCTGTGAATCTCAGGCTCAGGAGGTAGAGTGGTTGTTCACTTTACAGTATATTGCATTTCAGTGGAGTAAGGACATGGTTTGCACAGAGTGGACTAAAGTTAGAGCCTGGAAAACGTATGCCTCCTTCTACAATTTTTCAATTTCAAACAGCCAATCCAACAATCGTGTGTAGTTCATGCAATGACTGGTCAGGTGTGTGGAGATGTAAAAGTAGGCAGGGTTTTAACTGCACCATGATGAATGCCTTTGAGGAGAGACCTACCTAAATGTGCATCCTTACCCCCCTTGTACAATTCATCACATCTTAAAGACTGAACAAAGCATAGTCAGAATCAAAGCAACTGAGGTTGAAATATTCTGACAGTCCCTCGTATGGGTCAAGCTACATACAAAAGGTAGAGAGGAACACAGGTGAAAGCAAATAGCAATCACAAGAGCGAGAAAAAGACAGGAAGAAAAGTAATTGAACAGACCTGAGGACAAGCTCTATCAAAATAAAACAGGAAATAAAACAGGAAACAGGAATAAATAAACAACCCCAAACCATGACATCCTGATGAATGCTCACATCTTTTAAGTATTGTCTGAATTGCCTTTTGTTATATATATATGTGTATATATACATATATGTGTGTGTGTGGAGTGTTGTGGTTCATTTTGCTGTGTTCTCATTGTGGCCCTGTACCTTGTCTGGCAGGTTAATGATGGGCTCCACTTCGCCCGGTGACCCATCGTGCCCCAACAGGGCCTGAAGGAAGTAGTGGCTACTAGCAGCGAGGACAGCCCTGTGTGCACGCACCTCCCTTCCCTCCACCAGTATGGTCACGTCACACAGGATGCCCTGCCGTCGCTGCTCCTCCAGGCTCAACAGCACGTTGGCACAGTGGACCTTGGATTCATACACATACATGGGCGCTGCCGCCTCTCCATCCTGCCTCTCGCCTGCCGACATTACTTCCTTGAGCACCCTGCACAGAAGAAAGAAGAGACACCATGTTATCTAGTTACATGCAAACAAACTACATCACAATCCAAAGGCTACCTTTTTAACTGTGTCCACTCTGAAGAGGCTATGACACTCTAGGAATTGTATTAGGTATGTGAATGAAAAAGTTTTAAGTTTATGAAGCATCAAATAACTTAAGTTCAATGAGCCAGTAATACCATTTATTGCAGTAAAATATGGGAAAGGTGTATAGGTATCGAAAAATGTATGCTCTACTACTACAAAGCGAGTACTAAGCTATTTATTCCACTATTATTTATTATACTACTAATTGAAAATTAATTGGCAACTGTTGTGATACATTATTTATTTAGAGTAAATTGAACAAACAAAAATGAAAATTTGTTTTTTTAAAGAATCTGTAACCTTTCCTGTATTGCCCCACTGATAAATATAATGGTAAGAGCCTCGCCAGTTCTCTTATCTCCTCAACACCTCTTTGACAGAGTTTCAGATATTTGACAGTGAATGGATGCAAGAGGGTATTTATCATAACTATTCACTGCAAGGTTATTATACTGAATTTTAATATACAATAATATAATGTGTATAAAAGCGTATATATTCATAGGTATATATGTATATCTAGAGAGACAGAAAGAGAAGTAGCTATAGATGGATATAAAGCAGCCTTCCACATTGATTGCAGGCAGCTCTGTCCATTGTGTTTCTTTTCAATGCTGTAGTACATAATGCCCTGACACAGACAGCTGAGCATGCAGTCTGTCTGTCTCATCAGCCTACGGCTTTGTGTGTGTGTGTATATGTGTGTTAGCAGGCACTGGGGGCCTGCTTTCTGCTGATTCATGGCTTTTGAATAGGCAGCATCCAGCACTGGGGCTTTGCTGAAGTAGTGCCCTGGCATTTCTCCCTGTGGCCCATGGGCCAATCATCTCAGCATTGTAAACCATCTCCTGCTTTCCCTCAGGAACACTTCAGGCTCAGACCATTCTCTATTCCTTTTCATGATGTTTGCAAATTGGTCAGTACCACTATTTACCCACTGCATTACTCTGATCACATTTTTGAGCAACTCTGCCTGCTTAAAGTAAAAACTAAAGAAAGGAGAAAATGCATTCACTAACATTACTCTTTGTGTCTAGTCATATTCTGAATTCCTCAGACTATTCAGAATATGACTAAACATTAGGCTACTTGTACTCTGCTTTTGACTGCTTGCTGTGGTCCTAGCTGGTGTATTAGCCATAGTCCAAATAAGTCCTTGTGGTACAGGTAACTCGTGTCCCACTGACAGCACAAAATAACATATATCACTTCCTCACATAACAGTACAATCTGATATCATTGTACTGTTATGTGATTAAGCATCAAACACTAGTCCCTGATGGTGGCACGAGAAAGGTCACCAAAACCAAGAGGATTCACAAAGCGTTTGTTATCATTTTGCAAAATTCTGTATTTCCTCTCCATTATAGTTACTTATTTATATATTTCACACATAGAATATGGCTTTTGTTGTGAGGTATGCTGTGGTAGGGGGAAGAAATGGAAGGGTAATAGACATGATTTTCTTTGTGAATTAATATTTTAATGAGTGACTGTAGTAAGTATCAAATATAATGACTATCAAATACAAAGTTTATGATCAGTGATATTTTGAAATTTTATCTACATTTTCCAAATCATGATATACGTCAATATCCAGCAATTTTCAAGATACGTTGACAAGGACCAAAGTGATTGTCAAGAGGAATTCTTAGATAGAGTAGTAGTCAAAATCTGCAGCATCATCCCATTGTTAACATGCATTTCTCAAAACTGAGTTATGTTTTTGAAAACTTATCACACAGTCAATGTGAACTAAACTGGGGACACAAAATGCATTCAATGACCATATTTTTAAATTCATAACATGTTTTCTCACTCAAGCTCAACCACCACCAAATCTCTGTATTTACACTGTATTTTGCACGTTTACATACTATTGTTGAAACTGTTAAAATAGATAAAATAAATAAATAAATAAAAATGCATAACTTGCTAGTTGGGATCTGCAGTTCAAGACTTAGTGTGTGTTTTAATTTCTTGACATGAAAGACTTGACTATCAGGTAAAGAAAAGGAGCAAGCGAGGCAGAATCCAGGACATTTGGTAATTGTTTTGGACAATGTGGAGTTTCACCATTCTCTTCTTGTCACAGAGTGGTTTGCAGTCGATCCCAGGATGGTGTCAGTTTTCTTTCCACCTCATTCTCTATTCCTCAACTCTGAAGAGGAAATCTTTTCCTGATGGAGGTGGAAAGTTTATGACCACCAGTCACATGATCAGATCTCCTCGTATCTAGGATGCAAGGAATTCTGGATGTCTGGACATATCCTCAGAAGATTGCCTGGGATGGATCAGGCATGTAAAAAAAACTCTTCTTTCCCAGGTGTGTTACAAGAGAGGACATAAGGATGAGCGCTTGCAGAATGCTGACAACAGGGTTGACTAACGCTGTTTTTGTATTTCTGCATCTGCAGCTTTTCTATACAAGTATAACCTATTGAAGTATGTCTGTGAAGGTTCTCAGTCATCCAGGTCATGGAATACAAAGTGCAAGTTGAATTGAAGGCAACTGGACTTGGTGTAGATTCTTGAAGACATATCACTTCTCATCGAGAAGCTTCTTCAGTTCTGACTGACTGGCATAGAGACCCAGGTACTTATACCTCTGTGGAGTCGTTAACTGCGTCGTTGATATCACTTAGTATGCGGGTGCTCCTGTGTGTTAACTATTGAAGTATATTGTTAACTATTGAAGTATATTGCAACATTTCATTTCTGTGACATACCACATTGCATTGTTGCAATAAAAAGAGATGCTTTAAAAATAATAGTGCTATATATTATAATGCCACCTGTAATGCTACCATGCTGCGTGATAAAGTGTCACTTATGGCAGAAAAATGTTGTCAGTGATCTAAGAGTTGATTCTGAGATGTGAATCAAGTTCTCTAGTTGCATTTGTGCATTCTGGATATTAAAATTGACTGTTGAGCTGAGTTGCATGTCAGCAAAGAGAACTGTTTGAACAGTTTTGAAAAAGTGAACTTGGTATAGAGAAATGTGGGTAAGCAATTGTAAAAAAAACCAAAAAAAAAAAACCAAAACCCTGTAAGAACTCGAGTCCATACCAGAAATCTGGGAAGTGCCTGTTGGTATATTGTTCTTGACCAAAGTGTTAGGGTCATCATCATCACAAAGAAAGCACTGGAAGAAGGCCAAACATTGATTTCTGAAGATTAGAAAAATGAGCGCTATTGCTTTCAAATCATTCAGGGTGTGAAGAAATTCTGTCATTATAGTAATGGGCAGTTTGTTCAATTTATAGTTGAACAACCCTGTGAGCATGATTACTTGAGATGTGAGAGACAGAGGTAGCTATGCAGTTAGTTTTGATGAAACTATTACAACAAAATACAGAAATTATTTTGAGACAAAATGCATAAAGATTTCCCACTTTTCACATTCTCACTTTGAATTTGCCCAGTTTTTGACATTTAAAGCTTTGCCTCTCCATGTTTTGCTGTTTCCTCCTCCCCATCATGCTTGGTAAATTGTTCAGAGACAGTTGAGAGGATTTGGCAAACAAGACATTGCCAGTAGTTTCATCATCTCATCTGGGCTGTGCTTTACTATGTGTGCAGAGAGGATGGCGTGTTTCAACAGATGACTGGGCGGACAGGCAGTTAACTGATATCCATAATCCCAAAGTGTAAAATTACAGATGAAAAGGGGTCAGAGTGAAACAGGGCTAAAATGAAAACTGTAGCTGCTGAAACCACTGTTTTATCCTGCACCAGACATACATAAATATAAAATCAATTAAGCTAATGAGGTAAAACAAATACTAACGAATCTGTATCATGATTGTTGTTTATGTAATGTGTTTATGTCAAAAACAACTTTAGTCAGTATATTCTTATTTGATTTTTTAAACTAAATATTGAGTAATATTGTATATATAAAATGCAGATGGGCAGTAGTGCTCAGTATGAAGACTGGTTCTATACTTTATTTTTATAAATTTTTATTTACATGGAATATTGCACAGTGAAATATTGCACAGAAATAGTACCAGAGTAGCAGCGAGTTGAGTAATTGCACTTTATATTTGTATTTTAATATCTGCCGTTGCTGTTTGGCACACCTGAGGAGATCATTAAAGGAAAAATGAAATGACTGCAACTCAGCGCAACAGTTAGCTGAACATCCAAATGCACGAATGCAACCAGAACACTTGATAGACATCTCAGAATCAACTCTTTTACAGAACACTGGCAACAGTTGCCTGCCAACACTGACACTTTGTTATTCATTACACAATAACCTAAAAGCATTAACAACAGGCAGCATTATACAGTTTTCTGCAATTGGATGAGCACAATTCTTGAAACATAATTCCCATTTTCAAAACAGTTAACACAAACCACACAACACTATTTCTGTTTGCAAAATAATACTTATCATGATAAAAATACCTTGAGATCCTTAAAACATTTAATAAAGGTTGCAAAATGTTGTGGATTGCCTAAACACTGAAATACTGTACATTTGCAAAATCAAATATTGGCACCAAAATGGATTGCCATTTCATCAAAATAGGAAACTATCTTGCATTGAACATTAACAAATACAATTGTAAATACACTCATCAATATAAAAAGGTCAAATTCAAAGGTTCATTTGTTCTATGATCCATTTGAGGTTTGGTGTGATATGACACAGTATTTTGAACTTTTTACCTGGTTATACATAATCCAATTTGGATCTATATTCTTTATCTTTGATCATTTTCAAATAACTTTTAAATACAGAATGACCACAGAAAAGAACTTAAACACAGACAGACAGAAAATTCCTCCAGGAGGCCAAAAGTTTATTCAGTTTTTAAAATATTTTTCTACAGGAAACTGAGAAAATTTGTGGATTTGTCATCATCATCATCAACCCTATGTTGATGTTACATAAAGAAACCAAAAATATATTCATACTCTTTGTCCTTTGGGTCAGGCCATGACTTCTTGCCTCACAATAAGCATTTGTTGCATCAAATAATGACATCTGTTGGTATTGTTGATGGTCACACACCTTCCATCGCTATGAAGAGAAAAACTTGGATTAAGAAGGTGGAGTGTGATGGTAAGAACTCCATGTTCACTATATGAAGTAACTGGTGAAGATTTTAATTTATGGTTTAAGTCTGACTGGTTAATGAACAAGGTACCTGGGATTTGCACATGTGGTAACTAGATGGGGGTGATCTATTTCTGTTGAGAAACATTGCTTATATGTTGCTTATTGAGAATCAGATGGCTGATTTTTGGGACAAATGGGACATTTTGACAAAATGTTTTTTGTCTAAGGAATCAACATGAATTTACTGTTTTGTGATTATGCAATGGAGTTTTGAGAAATGTGTTAACTGTTTTAAAAATATTAACAAAGTTAAGTCAACGTTTGATACTGATATATACAGTATATATATATGTATGTACTGTATTTTCACAAATAGAAGTAGTAGTCAAATAACATATAGCTAAGATATTCCTTTATTAGTCTCACAATTGACGCCGCTCACTCTATGTATTAGAGACAGTGTCTACATAAAATAAAGGACGAGCACCCTCTAAACAAAGGCCACAGGCACTTTTTGGCACAACATCTCTTCTACATTACACCTTATGTCCTCCCTGGTCACACACCTGGGAACTGTATGCATGCTTGATCCATCCCCGGCAATCTACTGAAGTTGTGTCCAGAAATCCACCATGTATTACTTCCAAGAGGGACATGTGATCATGTGACTGGTGGTCATAAACTTTCCACCTCCATCACGAAAGGATTTCCTCTCTGTGGTTGAGGAATGGGGAGTGAGGTGGAAAGAAAACTGACACCATCCTGGGCTGGAGTATAAATCACTCCTGGGTTTGTACAGACAGGGGCAAGTCAAATACAAATACTTTTGAGCACTTTCTCATGCACTCTTTTTTATTTGATTTTATTCCTGTCACTACAATCAGCAAAATGTACCTGCAAATTTATTCTTTGCTCAGAGGACTGCATAATAATTTTTTAATCACAAAATGTGGCTCATAAAACAGCTACATTCACAGTTTATACTGCTCACCCAGCTGTGTCTGCCCTGACAGCAGCCACACCGCCGCTCCCTCACTCTCACTTACCCACTCCACTAGCTTACCGCTAGCCGGCACACTAGAGTTAAAACATGAGTGGTACCTAAAACTGTCAAGACTGCTCTTCAACACAACTCCTAACATAACTGTCTGTCCTTAAATTGCAAGTAAGTAGCTAGTAATACATTTCATACAATAATTTATCATTCTGTTCTCCTCTCAATTGTATTCATGAACTTTTTCAGTTCATTAAATAATGTCTGATTTTCAAGGTATTCCAGTATTTACATTTCTGAGTGCTAAATGCAAGTACTTCAAGCACCTCATGCACCTTGTATGAACCCTACCACTGTGACAAGAATATTGGCACTCTGTGTTTGTAGGTCCCAATTAGGAGTGTGTGCATTTTTATTTTTTAGATATAGATGATGCAGACTGTAGCAAATTGCAATCTAATTTACAGTCATTGTGTAATTGTGTAAATGTTTTTGGAATGTAAATGTAACAGTTTTTACAATAGTATGTAAACATGTGCAAATTGGAGTGTACATATACAGAGATGTGGTGCAAAACAGTTAATGTATTTTGAAAGATGTGTACATTGAATGCATTTTGTGCGAAAGCTGCCTGACTTGAAAAATTGATCTCAGTATTGAGAAATGTGTGTCAGCAAATGCTGAGGATGGTCTTGCTTTTTTAGCATGAGATTCAAACCCCCTCCCCACCCTAATCATTTTCATACAGTCCCAAAGTGTTACTGTGAGGATCAGTGTTCTCTGAGAACTATTTCTGCATAATTACAGTGAAGCCAGAAAGATCATGATCACCTTCAAATGTCCATTAATGCATTCAGAAGAGTTTATGGCTGAAAAAGGATGGACTTATACAATGCAATATCTAAATAAAGTTCTGAAAATCACAATCAACACGCATACTCCCTGTACTGTTCTCTCTATGTGTTTTACTTCCCAAGTGTTAACATAGATAAACAGCCAGCCAAACTCCTTTTCAAAAGCCAGGAACTGAGCGCACTTGCTCCTTTATTGACTTCACACATGGCAGGTAAGTCAAAGTGACAACATTGAATCGGAGTGAAACTAGAAAAGAAAATACAGAAATAAACTTAATGGATGGCTATGTGAGCAACAGGTAAATATAAACGGCTTAGCATTAAATAATATGCCACTTAACCAGTAAGTATGAAAATTGACATTAACATAATGCAAAACTAAGTGAATAACAGGTATATACATATACATATACATGTATATACAAGTATATGACCGTATTGCTAACTTATAGAACATGTAACACTTACACCCATTGCCTTCTGAGGGATCCATGTGATAGATTACATTAGATTAGACATCCACATTAACATAATGCAGCCATGCCTTTTCCTTGTTTTCAATTACTTCCTACTTCCTGCTTCCTGCTTCCTACTTCCTGCTTCCCCTATCGTTACAGGTGTCAAAATAAAAGCTCCACACTTGCTTGTGCACATAAAAATATAAAACTATTTCAACAGTCAACTTAATGCCTTTGACAGGAGCAAGACAACATCAGAGAATGTCTTTACTTTGTTTTGTGATGTTGTCCTGACCTCGATTTTGTGGACCTTCCCATCGGTGCTTGGCAGGGTGGAAGTGACCAGCCCCATTGGCCACTCATTACGAGGTAACTGGGTTTGTTTGAGAAGCACAATGTCTCCAACTTACAGTTTTCGACATGCTGTGTGCCACTTGCGCCTTGGTTGAAGAGTGTGGAGATATTCATTTCTCCATCTGTTCCAAAACTCATTTGCTAGTGCCTGCACTTGTCTCCATTGACACTTGAAAAGATCCTTTTCGTTGAAACTGCCAGTTGGAGCGGGCACACCTGGTTTTTGGGTTGCAAAGCATGGCAGGAGTCAGCAGCATTGGTGAAGAGGAATCAGAGGAGACAGGGACTAGTGGTCTTGCATTGATTATGGCAGACACCTCTGCCATCAGAGTGCAGAGCACTTCGTGAGTCAGTTGAGTACGTTTGGTTTGCAACAACATTCACAACAGTCAAGTATTCTCTGGGTTACACCAATCATGCGCTCCCACACACCCCCCATGTGAGATGCATGAGGGGGGTTGAATTCCCATGTACAACCATTCTCATGAAGGTACTTAAGAGTGTTGGGCTGGTTTGGATTGTTCTGTCCCATGCCCAGTTCAAAACTGGCTCCAACAAAGTTTGTACCTCGATCCGATCTCAGCTGCTTCGTTGGCCCTCTCACAGCAAAGAACCTTCGCAGGGCATTGATACAACTGACTGAATCCATGGACTCTATGACTTCTATGTGCACGGCCCTGGTGCTCATGCATGTAAAAAGTATAGCTCACCGCTTGCTCTGAGCTGCGCCACCTCTGGTGCGTCGGGTGACCACATTCCAGGGACCAAAAATATCTAATCCCACATACGTGAATGGCGGGGATGAGCTTAGACGTTCCGGAGGGAGGTCGGCCATCTTTTGGACCTCAAGCTTCCCTCTCAGCTTGCGACAGGTGACACAGTGATGGAGGACTGAACCTATCAGCCTCTTGCCGGCAACAATCCACAGGCCAGCAGCCTTGACTGCCCCTTCTGTGAAGTGTCGCCCTTGGTGTTCCACCTTTGTGTGGTAATAACTCACCAGTAATTTTGTGACGTGACTTTGTTTTGGGAGAATGATTGGATTCTTTGCCTCAAGATCGATAGATGCATGTCTCAGACGTCCGCCAGTCCGCAAGAGACTGTCACACATGGAAGGATCAAGACTCAAGATTGCACTTGATCTCAAGATTGCTCTGTTTTTTGTAGCGCAGCATACTCTTCTGGATAAGCATCCCTTTGGACAGACTTGAGTATGGCCAGCTTTGCAGCTGCCAGTTCCTCTGGAGTACGAGGTTTGCTACACTGATGCCACCCTTTACACGTATCTGATAGGTCTGACCTGTATGAACAGATTTGGTGAACCAGTAAGGAAACTGCTCTCAGCAAAGACTCCCAGGTGGAGAAGCGCTGGAACCGTTCTGAGGTAAGTGTACCTTCTCTTATGTGGGTAGCAAATGTGGTCAGCTGAGGTCTCACATCTACATCTCTTTCAGGATCCACCACCTCAAAAGACTCAGGTGTTTCAGCCTGAAGCGGCTTGTGAAGGAACTCTGGTCCCATAAACCATATGGTGTTGGTGAGCCGTGATGCGGGCACCAACCTGGTGGCCAGATCAGCTGGATTTTGGTCCGAACACACATAGTGCCACTGTTGAGGAGAAGTTGTCCGGTGTATACGGTGAACACGATTATGCACATATACAAAGAATCGCTTAGAGTCATTGTGTATATATCCAAGCACAACTTTGCTGTCACAAAAGAATTCACAGCATCTGGCCTGTGGTCAAGCTCATCAAGGATCAGTTCAACCATTTCAACGGCCAGTACAGCTCAGCACAGTTCAAGGTGAGGGATAGTGGGCTCTGGTTGAGGAGCTAGCTTTGCTTTTCCAAGCACAAAGTCAACTCTACACTGCCTGTCTGTCGTGACAACCCTCAGGTAAGCCACTGCTCCTATGGCCCAGTTAGAAGCATCGGAGAAGAGGCACAACTCAGTGTATATGGCATTGGAGAGGGACTGTTCTATGTACTGTATGTGCGGGGGAGATGGAGGCTACTCAAGTCCTGTAGTGATATTTTCCATGTTTCCCACTTATTCATCTTGTCTGCAGGAAGTTCGGTGTCCCAGTCATGAACGTCAGCAACTCCACGGCAGGTGAATGGCTTGTCGCTAACTGCCACTCTGAATGTAAAAGTGTCAGAGTCTATGTCCCAGCACAAACCAAGGCTTCTTTGTACAGGCAGAGCTTCTTCATCAAGGCCAATGTCTTTTAGACCTGTAGCCAGGTCTCCAGGTGTGAAAGCTTGCATCACTGTGATGCTATTTGAGGCAATTTTATGCAGTTTGAGATTTGATTCCGCCAGCGATGCTTGAGTGCGTTTGAGCAGATCAATGGCCTCAGCTTCAGTCGGGAGGGAGATGAGTCCGTCGTCCACATAAAAGTGTCTCTCGACGAAGTGGCGTGAATCGGTTCCATACCTCTGTTCACCTTCTTGGGCGGCTCTTCGAAGACCATATATGGCCACTGCAGGTGAAGGGCTGTTCCCAAACACATGCACTTGCATGCAGTACTCTGCTACCTCCTTAGTCAAGTCATTATCCTTGTGCCAGAGAAATCTTAAGTAGTTTCTGTGGTCTTTCCTCACCAAGAAGCCATAGAACATCTGTTGAATGTCAGAGCAACAGGTTCCTTTCTGAACCTAAGCAGGACTCCAAGGAGGGAGTTATTTAAGTCGGGGCCTGAGAGCAGGACGTTGTTAAGAGAGATCCCACCTTCTTGTTCACTTGAGTCAAACACCACTCGTATGTGACGCGGCTTTTGGGGGTGGTACACCCCAAAAATGGGTAAGTACCAACACTCTTCATTTTCTTGAAGAGGAGGTGCTTCCTCTGCATGTCCATTTTCAAAGAGTTTCTCCATAAAATCAACAAACTGTTCTTTCATTTCAGGATTTTTATTCAGTGTAAGTTGCAAGGAGTGGAGGCGAGAAAGGGCTTGAGTACGGTTATTTGGAAAGTGTGGTTGGGCTGACCTGAATGGTAGGGGAGCAATCCAGCTGTTTTGCTCATCTTGGTGGAACTCTTTCTGCGTGGTCTTCAGAAAGGTCTCACCCTCAAAGGACAAAGCAATTTTGTTATCCTTTTCTGTTCTCATGAACACATCTAGTCCAAGTTTGTCTTCAGCAGGCACACTGACAGTGGAGTAGCTGGACAGATGGGTGGAGATACTGTGCTTGTGCTCCCCGCCGTAGCCTGCTTTCTCTTTAATGCAGATCTGGTTCTGACATGGCATTAGAAAAGATGGACATCCATTTTGCAGGACATTTGTCTTGAAGACAGCTACAGTGGGCTTGTGGGCACTGTCGATGCAAACTTCCGATGCAAAAAACTCAGATTTGGCCAGCGAGCGATTGCTCTGGTTGTCAAGGATGGCGTACATCTTGACTGAGCGTTCTCGTTGTCCTCGTGGGAAAACTTGCACCAAGCATATCTTTGCACAAGACCGCGCTGGGAGACCTTCTCCACAGACCTCAGTGCAACTTGAAGTTATCTCTGGAGGAGAGTTGTTTTGCTGCTCTGTGTCTGGCTCCAGCACAGGAGACATTGTTTGTAAGATGGCAGTGTCTGGATGCATGGCTGTGCAGTGTCTGTCACTATCGCACTCGTTGCATTTCAACTCCATTAGACATTCCCTGGCCACATGAGTAGCAGAGCAGCACCTGAAACATCGCCTGTGCTCTTTCAGTAACTGCTTGCGTTCTGTCAGTGGCTTCATTTTAAAGGCTCTGCATTTTTCCAGAGGATGAGGTTTATTATGAAGTGGACAGTACTTAGCTGGATCGCTACTGCTTTTCTTGTTTGTCTCTGCTCTATGCATCAAGCTTGAATCTGTTGTTGTGAACACATCTTGTGGACAGATATAGCAGTTTTCACACCCTCATGCTTTGCTATGGGCCTTTCATTGCGGTAATGAACACAACTGCTGTTTGTCAAGACAAAGCTAGGATCGTTTCTGGCCTTTGCCTGGCTGTTAACAAAGTCAGCAAAGAAAGAGAATGGGGGAAAGCAAACCCTGTGTTGCTCTTTATATCTTGAACCAGCTGAAAGCCATTTCTCTTGTAGGTTCAGTGGCAACTTTTCAACGATGGGGTTAATGCCTCGTGGTGTGTCAAGGTAACTAAGACCAGGCAAGTATCCATCCTCTTTAGCTGAGAGTAGCTCCATCAGCAAGTCACTAAGTTCTCTTAGTTTGATGTTTTCCTTTGGATTGAGTCGAGGAAAGCTGTCCAGCCGCTTAAATAGAGCACTCTCTATCACTTCAGGGGTGGCATAGCACTCTTGGAGTCTTGTCCAAGACAACTGGAGAGCAGCTTGTGGGTTGGTGACATGGACAGCTCAAATTCTTGTTCAGATTATTCCTTCCCTAGCCATTTTACCAGTAGATCTAACTCTTTACTGGCTGTTAGCTCTCTTCACTGGCTGTTAGCTCTGTCAGCTCTAAGCCCTGAGTGGCATTAAAGAAGGAGGACTGCCATGCTCTAAAGCTCTCAGGCTGGTCATCAAATTTAATAAGCCCTGTGGTTACTAACTCCCTGCGGGCCAAATACTTAGCAAAGTCTATCGTGGTAGCAGGTGGAGTAATAGGAGAGTCTTGTGCATTGTTTCTAGGAAAATTGTCTGGATAGCTTGCATGCCTGAATGAAGGGGAGCCCTGCTCCTTATGGGCCTTATAGGTGGAGTGAGGGTGTGAGCTGGGGAACATAGCCAGATGTGTCTGGTGCTCTGATGCTGGTACGTACTCACTCTTTGTTGTGTGCCTTGACATTGTGGGCAAGGCATCATGGTGGTGTGTAGGGCCTAACTCAGGGGCTTCCCGTTTTGTTAATGGTGGTGACTCTTTGATGCAGAGAAGGGTGGGTAGGGTTAAAGCTGATCTGAGCCTGATGTTCCAGGTATGCCTCTGTTCGCTGTCTCGTTGTATGTGACGAGATGCTGCTCCTGGCACTGCTCATATCCTCACAATCTTTCCCTGCTGCAGCCTTTAAAACTTCAGCCTTTGCGATAGCAGCAGCAGCTGCCTTTTCAAGTTCTAGTACTTCTAGGTCTGCTTCTAGTGTAGCTTTTTCCAAATCCAATTTGGCTCTCTGTTTTTTCAGTTATAGCTCCTTTTGAGCGAATGTGACCCTGGCACATGCAGCTTCAGCTGTGGCTCTAGCCCTAGCAGCAGCACTGGCTACTGAAGACTTGGAGGAAGATGTGTGCTTAGAGCTGGACACTGATGAGGCTTTTCCATCTTCTCCTGTTGTCTGGGCCTCCATAACTGCAGTGGATGAATCCTCCTGATAGTATGGGTTTTCACTGTACTGTTCTCTCCATGTGTTTTACTTCCCAAGCGTTAACATAGATAAACAGCCAGCCAAACTCCTTTTCAAGAGTCAGGAAGTGAGCATGCTTGCTCCTTTATTGACTTCACACATGGCAGGTAAGTCAAAGTGACAACAGTGAATCGGAGTGAAACTAGAAAAGAAAATACAGAAATAAACTTAATAGATGGCTATGTGAGCAACAGGTAAATATAAACGGCTTAGCATTAAATAATATGCCACTTGGTATGTAACCAGTAAGTATGAAAAGTATGAAAATTGACATTAACATAATGCAAAACTAAGTGAATAACAGGTAAGTATATGACCGTATTGCTAACTTATAGGTCGTAACACATCAAGCAATTATGTTCGTACAAACTTAGAAAAATGAACATAAAACTCATCACTGTCAACAAGTGAGCATATAAAGAACATGTAACACTTACACCCAATGCCTTCTGAGGGATCCATGTGATAGATTACATTAGATTAGACATCCACATTAACATAATGCAGCCGTGCCATTACTTCCTACTTCCTGCTTCCTACTTCCTGCTTCCCCTATCGTTACAGGTGTCAAAATAAAAGCTCCACACTTGCTTGTGCACATAAAAATATAAAACTATTTCAACAGTCAACTTAATGTCTTTTTCAACATAAAACATATTCAGGGCAGAACACTCCCAGTGAAGCAGAGCAGCAGGAGTTTCCTCCTGTACAAGTGCCACTTCCAGTAGTTCCCATAATACTGTTGTCCGTGGCTGCTCAGTTTTTTCCCCTCATCAGCCTGTTTTTCCGTTAGCCCACATTCAACCCGGCACAACCATCAATCAAACACACACATCGAAGGCTATTCAAACCCCTGAGACAGCCAGAGACGAGTAAAGGTGGCCACAGACACTGAGACACATGCAGCTCAGTCGGCAGAGTAGATACATCCAGGAGTAAATTATTAATCACAGGAACAGCAGACCCCAAGGCAAGGCAAGGATCTTCCCCCAGAGCTACAGCTACACACAAATATTAATAAACTAATAATGCACCAATTCCACTCTGTGTCTGTTTGTCCAATGTACTGCTATGCCCTACTTTCTGCCACCCTTTCCTGCCTTCTCTGCTGCCCTGATTATGTCTTATTTTCATTTGATGGTGTCTGTGGGGTATACTGAGTAGTGCCTATATTTACAGTCACTTATTTTTCTAAAAGCACGGCCCAGCTTGAATCATTTATGAAAACAAATTTGATGAAAATGTTTAACAGATATTCCTAATCCTGCATTCAGAGAAAGGGGGAAGCAAAATACAGTTAGTGTAACTGAAAGTTAATTGGCTGGTTGGGACTGAATATAACAAGTTGGAAGCCAGTCTGGCGGTTGACTTATCTCCTTACTCACATGTTCCTCCCTGTTGGACTGAGACAATCACAGTTACACACACAGTTAGAAATGCAGTATGTGATTATGTTCTAAAACAGGAGTAGTGGGAAGATCACTGCAAAAATGAAAGTCTCAGAGTTTCATGTAATAAGTGGTAACCCTGAAAAATAAAGGCTGACTGAGGTGGCTGTAATTGCCTGTACTCTAAAAGCCCATATATTCAGTATAATGTCTATTTCCTCAGCACTAATTCCATCAGTATAACAGAGACACATCATACTCCGTATGTTGCATATAGTCTGCTGCTCTTAGTTTGTCTTTTCTAACTCAAAAACTAGTTTCATTAGGTTATTATTTTTAGTTGCTTCTACTTGTAATTTTTTTAAATTGTTCTTAAACTATGGTCAATCAGACTTTCAACAGTTCATATGGATTTTCACATTAAAAGAATATGAGGAAGGGATAGTGTGACACCCCTCTCAGTCTCCTGAAGGTTGTTCTGACCTCAGCAGGCAATTGGCTGCATCCACTGATTAATCTCACCTGGGCTCTTAGGCTATAAAAGCTGCCCATGTATTCTCCTTACTTCAGGCTATATCCCCCCACATCATTTTTTAAAACTTCCTGAGCACAATAACCACACAACCATACACTGCTGTCACATTCCCTGAGCCAGTTTGTGACAAAAGGGGTTATGCTAATTGGAGGATTTATTTTTGTGGCAGTGCAAAGACCAGCACAGGCAGCACTCCAACAGTTTTTTATTTTTTTGACCTTGATATTTACCTTGTCCATCTGTGTGTGAGGCTCGCTCAAATGAGGCAGTGCAAAGTAAGTTGCTGGTATTTTGGTGGAAAATGTGTCTTAGACATTACGCTCTTTCTGGAGCAAAGTCACTCAGGTACCACTAAATAATTGCAACAGATGTGCAGCAATAATGGAATAATGCTTAAATTAAACACACTCCAACCGGTAGTTTAAACTAGTGGTTTAAATCAACATTAAAAATAATAATTAATCTGTTTAAAGACCAAAATAAAATAGAACAAATAAATTGAGTGATTCTTACAGTATGTACTGTCCACAGCTACTTTATACTATATAAGAAGCTTTTTCCTGCAGTTCATTAAACACCCTGCAGTCATCTGAAAGCAACCACACAGATATATTGATAAATCTGCAGCATTTAATTGGAGATGTACTGCTAGTGTTATTACAATGTCCACTGTGTTTATCTTCATCAAATCATGCTCAAACACCGGGACGCTAAAAAATAACCACACACACATCAGATGGGTCTGTTGCAGCTCTAAAAAATTCTGCCTTTTTACATGGGAGACGTTGGATTACCGAGCCTCGTCAAACCTGTGCACCACCATGTTCATGCTTGAAATCCACAAGCAGACACTGCTATGTCAGTTTTTTCAGGAATGAAAGCAACAAATGATATTTACTCCTATTACTGTAACAAGTGTTACGTGTCAACTACACTGTGTCAAGACAACAGGTAAACATAGAAGTGCTGAGTTTGCAATAATTGAGGATCAGGAAATAAACTCACTATTTGACAATTTAAAACTTAAATATTTATGCACTAACAACCCAAAACCAACAATTATTTATTTATTGCTTTTAATGTTAATTATTTCATATGTAGGAAAATAATCTTATAGTCTTGCTGTGCATTAAAACATCTGCATCTGTTGTTTTCTATGTGAGCCTACACAACAGTGGCATCTTCTGGTTTTGATTCTGATTCTGATCTTGATGTGCATCAGCTTGACAGAATACACAATCATCCTATTTTAACTCTTCAAAAAAGCAACAATTTTAGTACATTTGCCTATTTCACGTTATTGTACCCTGAGACTACTTCTTTTGTCTGTATGATGCTACCAGTAGGTATCTTAAATGTGATAATGTGATGCGCCAAGGTGTAGCTGATGCACGTAGCAGAGTTACAAACTCTTATTGTCAGCATGCAAATATGCTTGCACTAGTGCGTTTCCCACACCTGATTTTATGTACGTTACAATTGTACAAAAAACCCTGAATGGAAACCCTGGAAATGAAAAAAAAAAAAAAATCAAAACGTTGCAAAAAAGTTTTTACTCTTGGTCAAGGTAGAAAAGTTCATGTATCAATGACATTAACATAATGATGTGTAGCATGCCCTGTGATAATTTTGACTATAATGAATTTTCATCATCCAAATTTTAATTTGTCTAATACTTTGTGTAGGCAAAATTATCACAGGCAAGGTGAATGTCTGCACTAGATTTCACAACAACCCATCCAATAGCTGGACCAAAGTGGTGCTGGTTGACAATAATGATTCCCATAGTAGATAACATCTAACTATTTAATCAAGGAGTATAAAGTAAAAGCAAATGATTTTGGGTAAACATACTGGCAGACAGATGTCTTCCCAATATGATCCCCCCTTAATTTAACCTCTTAGTATCTAATCAAGGAATATAAAAAAAGCAAATAATATTGGATAATCATATTGGGAAGGTGTTTGCTTGCTGTGGCTTATTTCTCACATCAAATGATCAACTGATCAAACTTGTGCAAACAAATAGAGATGAAACGGGAGCTAAAGATACTACTCAGTCCTGGCTACATTACCAGGGCCTTCCCTTGGGAGTTCCTAAGTTCTGGAAATATACCGTCATGACATCAGTGTCTCTCATTCAACAATGAGCCTTTGTTGAGAAAGCAGCGCCGGGGAAGCTCTCACTGGCACTGTGGTCATTAAGATCCTGATAAATGACCTCTGAGGTCATTGCCAGCAGTGTTTGCTCAAACCTCATCCTCCTTCCACCCTGTATAACTCATCTTGCCATTTTCAAGTGGAATTAGATTTAGTGCAGATGAAACCCTTTCATCCCTCAGAGTACTCATATGTCAGAGAACTACTGTAGATTTGTGTGAAGGGTAAGTAACCTGCTGTAGGAGTGGGGGATTGAGTAGTAAATAGACTATAGGGCTTGGAAGATGGTCTGTAGAACATTTAGGGTGGAAGAGCATATGTGTTGGTAGGAATAGGGAGGGGTGAGGACAATTTCTGCATGTATGTGAGAGTGTGTTTAACCAGGGATTAAGTTACAATCTATGGATGCTAAATAGCTGACGTAGGCTCTCATGCCTTCTCACTCCCCATCAATACCCTCACCTTTTATCCTACAAGTGCACACACACACACACACACACACACACACACACACACACGCACAAGCAGCACTAAGGAGCCAATTTGTGACTTTCACTACTTGAATGTTCAGGAAAATACATTTTACTGCATACTCAAAAACATGTTGACAGGTGGCCAAGATCAAACTACCAATCCTTTGGTTGATTAGTGGACAACGTACTCTGCCTGCTGAGCCATATGTGCCTAATGGCTTATTTATCTGGGGTTGTCACAAAACAACCTATGGGTGAGTTAGGAGGAAATCTTAAAAATAAGGGGTGTGCCAGTTCTAACTTTAAAACTCCTAAGCGTGGTCTAAGACTAATTCACAAAGCCCCTTAGCTCTAAAAGTAGGTCCTCAATCTGAGAGAAGTTAGAGGCAGTCCAAAGGACACCTAAGTCACTTAGACCTGTGCACAGTCAGTTGCTCTAGTAATGTAGAGGACAGAAAAACACACCAATAATGCACTACTAAAAGAAAAATTAGATGGCAGTTGTTTTAAAAAAGATCCAATCAGACAGACAGATAGATGCTCCTACTATCTTATCATATGAGACTAACAGGCGTCAATCACTCATCAGCATGTTCAATTAAAACAAACATATTGCTTTGCTTCAGCAAATACAGGGTAGTGCAAGTATATACATTATCAGTTATATGTTTATATCTGGTGCAAATAACTACAATAAATGAATAATTTTTGAGAGTGCACAAATGCTTTCACTTGCCAAATGAGCCATAAAGGCAGGGATGCTGAGCAGAGAATTATTTCATCTCCTTCATAAGGCAACACAGTGTAGGAGTGAAAATGAAAGTATAGATGTGGGCTGCTCCACACTCAAAGTTTCCGCAGAGTAAAACTGACATCATTAACATTACCTTTATAGAATACAGTCAATTATTTCAGTGTTTCAAATGTTTTGCATTGCAGGAAAACAAACAAACAAGAAAACATTATTGTGTTGGCAATAACCACCACAAAAAACCACAGCAAGGGAAGCTTCAGTGACTCAGATGTTGATCTCATCCATAGACTAAAGGCTGTCCTCGATATGAGTTTCCCCAGTTCAGTTCCTCTGCAGTATGTTGTGTGGACATATTATCATTCTCCTAACACCTCCTCCTGTTGTCACACTGAACATTGTGGTGATGCCACTGCCTTTGGTAACCCAAAAATCATTGAGGTGTCCTGGTTCAATGGATTTGATTACACCTGTTTGTGGGTTACAGATGTAGCAGCAGAGCACTTTGCCTCCCCAGGGAGCTCATCCATGGTCATTTATGTTTCCTTACACTTCCATTCCATCCTTTCAGCTGGGAGGCTGGGCTGACATCACTTTGCCTTGGGCTGCTCGAGAATAAATTGGATCAAGCTTGTCAAGTTTCAGGGAAAGTGAAGCTAGATTTTGCTGTGTGAGTCATGCTGAGGATGGGAATCCACTACTCTGGGAAGGCAGCCAAATCAAACAGAAATGAAGTGATAGGATCAAAACAAAAAAGAAAATCACAGCAATCTTACAACAATTAGGAACAAGCTTTTTCATCCAAATACCAAACTACATACAAGCTTTTTTCTTAAAATAACACTTAGCAGCTGTCACTATAGTAACTTTGCTGATACTCTCTGCTAAAAACCAAAACAATCAGAAAGATCATGAAGCTCTACTTTCAAGAGACCTAATTTATTACTGTTGTGTACACACAAAATAAAAGATAAATACGCTCCTTTACACAGAGAGGTTGGGATTTATCAAAACAAGTTGTCTGCACCTGTACAGAAACTCTCACTTGCAGTATAGTATGAATGTTTTGGAGGCTATGAGAAGTGCCAAAGCAGATAGCAACATACATATCTGAATATAATGCAGTCAAGCATTACACATCACTAAGACCTCAATGATGAAACATACTATGATTGAATTAACACCTCTTCAATGGTGTCAGCAAAAATTGAACATCTTAGGCATCATAAAAGTAGACTTTAGGGCAGAGTTGTTAAATTGATTGAATAATTGATTAATTAAAAACACTTGTTTAAAGTTAGGGAATGACTGTGGGAATGGGTACAGGAAACAAACACTGACTGTCAGTGGGAAACAGGAAAAAAACTGCAGTCTCTTGTTACAGCCAGATATTTTGTTGACCCATCCATCAACCCAAACCTCTGCCCTAGGCAGACATTGTCACCATATAATAACGTCATCTGACATCCTCCTTTACTCCCATCATAATGACTATGGTCACTAGAGGGCTTGGTCACTTGAATGTAAATATATGGCGTTTTGGGGTGTTTGCAGAAATGACTGATACAGCCTCACTCTGAATCAGTGTGTAATGTATCCAGTACTGTAGCTAAAAAAGTGTCATTCAACACCCATTAATTGTGGACTGCCTTAATCACATTAAAAGTTGCATTTTGGGGCATCCTGGTGGACTGTGTTGCATGTTGTTCCCCTCTGTTTTCCCTTGTTTTGTGTCTACCTCATATTGTCATATTCAGAAAGGTCATAAATGCCCCCCAAAAAACTGCATTTTGATTGACATTTTAATCTGTGCTACATAAGTAAATTATTTTGCAAAGTAAAACAGGCAAAACTCTACACACATGAAGAGTGTTTTATACTTTTGGAGAGGTGTGTGCACACAGCTCTGCCAACTCAAGCCACAGAGGAAAAAAACATTACCCTGAATTAAATTCTGGTTGTAACCACAGCAAGCTAGTAAAATGTTGTAGTGTAGCAAAAATATACACAACTTGAATTTAAATAATAAATGATTACTAATGATTATGATTTATCTACCACCTTCCTGCCAAATGCATGCTCTAGTAGGCTTCAGCTTCCCTGCCACTCTTAAAAGATGTAACCTGGTCTAGAAACTGGATGGACAGAAGTCACAAATCTGTGAGTAGTAAATTATGCAAGGCTAAATCTGTGTCATGGTTTGGTTTTCTTTTGTTATTCTTGAGGCTGGGGCTCTCAATTGACACAGCTGTCTCTAATCTCTCAGCTGCAGCGTAAGAACCCTCCTCATTCACCTTGCTAGCTGCCAGATTGTTTCCATATCACTAGTGGTATTGTCAGCCCTCTATTGTGAGCTCCTTGATGTTTCATGTGTTTCTTTGTTTGTGGACTCATCACAAGTTTCTCCTGTGCCTCCAGTGTGTCCTACTGCTGAGCCTCAGTGCCACAACCACCCACCACCCAGTGTCTCATCACCAAAGCAGTAAGCCTCAAGCTTTTCTCTCCAAACTCATATGGACCAGCCATTGACACCTGTTCCGGTTTAACTGGTGGCTGAATTAATTGGTGACACTAAGCAGACGTGCCGTAGGCGTGGCTTTGGAGGATCCTTGACTAACCAGGAAATGCATTTTCCGATGACTTTGTTTATCTATCACATTAATTTGTCAGTGTCTTTTGAGACATTACGATAGAATCAGCTTGCTGGGACACCGATTTGCACCTACAAATGTCGCTCACTGTTTGTTTTATGCGCATGTCCTCCACAGTCTGCCACAGAGACAGAGATGACAGAGAGGACTCACATCAGTAAACTCTAACAACAACAAAAATATAGCCTGAGAACATGTCATATGTGAGTGGATTGTGGTTTTATATGCGTTAAATGTGCCATTCAATATATTGTAGAAATGCTGGCTGTAGGCCAGGATGCATCTTTTTTGGAAGTGGTGTTGTAGAAAAATCCATCATTAAGATCTTCAGAAGTGACCATAATGTATATTTTTGTCTTCTTTTAAATCTAGTTTCTGCTTCATTTCTCGACTGTAGGCAATGACAATGTTGAACAAAAACATGACTGATGGTAGACATAGATGTGGCATCACAAGTTCATCTGGATGTGCTGCACTCGGCCGCGGCCAACAACGATCTCCACAGCGTGTTTGAGCTCGACATAAACATTAACCCCAGTCTGCATGTGAGCACAAGCACATTAAAAACAACGAGGACACAAATATAAAACAGACAACGTGAACAGCTGTATTTCGGCCACCCCTAACCAATGCTCACAAGGAGAAATTTTTGCAGTGGGCTCAGAAATACGTCAAGACCAATTTTCAAACAGTTTTATTCACTGATGAATGCCATGCTACACTAGATGGTCCAGATGGATGGAGTTCTGGATGGCTGATGGATTGCCACCATGTCCCAACAAGGCTGCAACATCAGCAAAGAGGTGGTGGAGTGATGTTTGGGGCTGGAATAATGGGGAGTGAGCTGGTAGGCCCATTTAAGGTGCCCAAAAATGTCAAAATGAACTCTGCAAAATATGTGGAGTTCCTAACTGATCATTTGTTGCCATGGTATAAAAAGAAGAACCGTGCCTTCCGGGGTGAAATCATTTTCATGCAAGACAATGCACCATCCATGCTGCAAAAAATACCGTTGAGTCCTTGGCTGCTATGGGCATAAAGGGAGAGAAAATCATGGTCTGGCCACCATCATCCCCTGACCTCAACCCTATTGAGAACCTGTGAAGCATCCTTAAAAGGAAGATCTATGAGGGTGGGCGGCAGTATACCTCAAAACAGCAGCTCTGGGAAGCAATTTTGGCATACGTAAATGAAATCCAGGCAGAAACTATACATGGACTCACAAGTTCAATGGATGGGACAGTTGTGAAGGTGATATCCACAAAGGGCTCCTATGGTAACATGTAACTTGACCTGTAAAGATGTTTTTGATTGAAATAGTATTTATTTTGAGAAAAAATATCTCCTAATGCAGAAAATGCATAATAATTTTGAACACTGTATTTTGAGGTATTTTTAAAAAAAATACTATTGGCATCATCTGAAGTTTTGTTTAATAAAATCCTGATTATAATGTAATTGTTGAGGATTAGAACGAAAACAGCATATGCATACTAATTTGGAACACAGTGTAAGCATATATTTTTATGAATCAATGAAGTTGATGGGGTAAAAAATGAAATATATTGTCTTTGTACTGTTCAACTGATTATATGTCAAAAAGATTAGCAAATGATCACATTCTGTTTACTTTTTTCCTCAGCTTTTTTGGAATCTGGATCGTATATTTTGCAGTTACACAGGGATCAGTAACATACCAATTAAAGGCGCATTTATAAACTTTATTTTTATTAATGACTCTTATTGAGTGCTCAATTTTATTTTTCATTTGTGCTGCGCTTATGTTCATTTCATTTTATCATTTATTGTAGTTAGTAAGTTAGTAGTATGTAAGTAGTTATGTCTAATTGTGAAAGTGAAAATCAGGTTTTTGCAGGTGCAGCCAGATCCACAAAGACTGAAATTTATAGAACAGAACTATATTATACATCCAATGAAAAGAACGTGTGTGGATATTTCTATCTTTACGTGTCAACAATTGTAGTCTTGATCCTCATTGGAAGTTAGTACAAAAAACAGAAGTTTGTCATTAACAGACTACATGTTGAACCACTAAATATAAAGTTGCTAGTTGCAGATTTAAAAAACAATAAAGCTTCAGTGTATTTATTGGTTGCTGAATATAACAATATGATTTTATACTGTATTTTTTGCTGTCTTGTTTGATTTCAAATTATTCCCAGTCCTATTACACAGGGCTCTAACTAACAATTATTTTTAATTGTTTAGCCTATAAAATGTAGTGAAAAATGTCTGTCACCGTTTACCAGAGCCCAAGGGGACATCTTAAGATGTCTTATTTTGTCCGACCAGCATCCAAAACTCAAAGATATCCTGTTTGCAATGATAGAAATGAGAGTAAAGGAACTAATTAATTACCAAAATTGTTGCTGATTTCTATTAACTTATTAATTGACTGTTTCATCTCTACAATCCCACTAATATAGTCTTTATTTTTGTTTATAGTTACCAGTCCATCACCCTTATGTACCACAGCAAATTCCTTCAATTACTGCGGATCCTGACAGCACAGAGAATTACCAGAGAGTCAAGTATGAGAGCATGTCTGGTTTCTTGAACATTATAATGCGTTCACTGTACTGCAATGGCCTCCGCAGTCACCAGATCTCAATCCAATAGAGCACCTTTGGGATGTGGTGGAATGGGAGATTCGCATCATGGAGGTGCAGCCAACAAATCTGCAGCAACTGCATGATGCTATCATGTCAATATGGACCAAGATCTCTGAGGAATGTTTCCAGGACCTTGTTGAAGTTATGCCATGAAGAACTAAGGCAGTTCTGAACACAAAAGCGGTCTGACCCAGTACTAGTAAGGTGTACCTAATGGCTGGTGAGTGTATATATCCATACAACATTATTTATAAATGTTTTTATTTTGATTGTCATATTTTCACACAGATGGCACTAATGACTAGTGACAGAGGTCAAGACAAAAACCCCTGCTTCAGACCAAACACACACCTACTGTCCAGAATGAAAAACTGCTGAGACAAAGGTTGAGGGAGTGAGTGTACAGAGCAGAAAAAAATTAAGGAGACAAATAAGACAAATAAGGACAATAAGATAAGATAAACCTTTATTCGTCCCACAGTGGGGAAATTTGCAAAATTAGATAAGAAAGGAATAAAATAAGAAAGGAAGGAAAAGAGACTGGAAGAGAGAGATAGAGAAAAAGAGATATATAGATATATAGATATATAGTGTCTAGTTTCCTCTGTCTGTCCACAGACACACACACAGACTTGTTTCACTATCCCTATGGGGACACTCCATTGACATAATGCATCCCCTCACCCCTTATCCTAACCAACACAACTGAATGCCTAATCCTAACCTTAACCTAATTGTAAGCCTAACCCTAAAACCAAGTCATCCTAGCATAATGCCAAAATGTCCTCACAAGACAAAATGCCCTCACACGAAAGGTTGTTTGTCAAGGGTTGGTCCACAAAAGGATAAAAGACTTGTACACACATGTAGCAGTGCCGTGAGTGTGAATCCTCTATCAGTGCTACACAATTGGTCTTTAAATGGTCTCTCAGACAGACAACAGCAGAGAAGAAAAACTCAACAAGGAAGGACAACAAGCTTTCTCCATCACATTCAACTGTGATTGCTGGGATTTTGCAAATCAAATACTACATGCTTTCAAAGTAATTCTATCTTATAAAAACTGGTGTTTGCAGCATGATGTTCATACAACATTAGCTGAAATCCACAAGTTTACATGCTGTGCTCATACACACGCTGTTGTGATGTTTGATGTGCTCACTCGGGATTGAGAGGAGCTCACTTTTATATCATTTCATTCACTGAGCCCGTCAAGGTTGGTCCATCTGCTCCCTAGCGGTTGTTGTAAGGCATGACAATGTCTCCACATGACACTCTGAACCAGTGTCAGTCACTCAATGCCTCTGTGCATTACTCCTTTTTTGTGGAAAGTGCTTTGCATCTATGAAACCATGTGTCCTTGGTCCCCTTTTCTCCGGTTCCTTGATGAATGTAAACTCAACATTTCCTTCATGTTTAACTACTGTCATGATAAATTAAGCATAATGCACATTTCCACTAATTTTATCAGAATCTCTCAATCAGAACTAATTTTACCACTCTGCTGAGAACACTTTCTTCTCTTTCTCTTATATTTTTGAAATACTGTTTTCATTAGCTAATTATTAATTTCGATTGCTGTTGAGATACTGTCAATACCTCAAAACTTCACAAATGTTTCACTGTTTAAAGGTCCTCTTGCCTTTCCTGTGGCTTTTAATGTGAAACTCAAACAAATAGTAGAACACTGATGATTGCTTAGCCTTTCACAATTATCTGTTTAAGCATTTTCATTTTTTTCGATTTAGGTCATTTTCCTTCTTAGTCTTAGTTAGTTAGTTGTATTTTACACTGGCATCCTCAGTTTAACTTTAGCTTTTCCAATCCACTTTAGAAACTGAGCATTTTCATTTCTCATATCAGATTTTTCTATTTTGAGTTCTATTTTTTTAATTGGTGATATTTCAAATTCAGTATCAGTATCTAGTAACAATTGATTTTCTCTTTTACTTATCTCTCCCAAATATGTATGTCTTCCACATTGCAGTGTGAAAGATTGTGTTTCGCCCTTGCATTCAAAAGACTTGCTGCACTTGTGACAATGACCATTGTCAGCACTGACTCTAGTGAAGTGTAATCAGAGTATTGAGCATTTAGTTCCCTGCACCATTGTCACATCATGTGTGTGAGAAAGAGAGGCAGAACATATGACAGGCTCAGAGAGAGGGATCTCTCTTCTGCATTGGGAATAGCAAAAATACACAGAGTTCTCCAATACCAACAGCAAAGCTGATACCATCAATACCACAGTCTTTAATAATTTAACGGTTAATTTAACGGTAGGCTGGATATAAACAAATGATGCATGATGCAGCAAAGCATGGAGAAGTTTGTGACAGGACTGCCAGGTAAAACGTAAAGACGATGAATCTACATCAAACCTTACAACTGGCAAAAAAAGACAAGAAAATATGATGAGGCATATCTCGCCCTCGACTTCACCAGTACAACTGTGGGTAATGAAGAGAGGCCACAGTGTGTTGTGTGTCTAAAAATATTAGCTTCTCACAGTATGAAGCACAGAACGAAAAACAAGTTAAGACACCACTTGGACACTACACATCCTGCACACACAGAAAAGCCAAAACTACTCAACTGTCATGCACAACAGAGTTGCTTCATTAAAGCAGCATCTGTACCTGCAAATGCTCAACTTGCCTCCTACAAAGTAGCCTACAGAGTTGCTCAGTGTAAAAAGCTGCACACTACAGCCAAGGAATTAATACTTCCTTCTGCTATTGATACGGTTCAACCATGACTGAAAAAGAAACAGCCAGCAAATTGAAGGCTATTCCTCTGTCAAACAAACTAAAGTTGCAGCTCTGTATTGATCGTTACAGAAAATGTTTCAAATAAATTCTACAGGAGTTTGCAAGCAAAGGACGTGTCTGAGAGTGTTTTTATGCATGTAGGTAGGGGGGCCCAAAAATATTTTTATCTTCCAAAGGGGGGCCTGCTGAAAAGTCTGGGAAACACTGCTATAAAGGTAGTTAAAAACACTTTCAGGCATCCAGATTCGGATAGTCTTAAAGCTGTTTAAAGGCATTCTCAGAGTGTCAAACAATATTACATTATAATTTTTTCTATATTGATCAATCTTGATATTTATCACAATATAGAGGTTGCTAACGTTGATAGTTTGAAGTATCCTGATAATTACTGAAGCCTGAAGAAAGTGACTGAGTCACTTTGTTCGTAGCTGTACACGGCCCTCCTGAAGCCCCTCCTCAGATAGGCCCTGGATGAACTGTAGGCCCACACGCCACCTGATCTGAAAGCACTGAAGTGCCTTCAGCAGTAGGTGGGCCTCTCTCTCCCTCTGGAATGTTGCAATCTGTCCAACTTTTTTGGCCTCATCCATGTTGGTATAAACATGGTCCAAGGTCTTGTCTCCTCTAGTCAGAAGGAGACACGTTGATAGAATTTAGTGAGACTACTGTCTTTAGGTTCAATTGGTTGAAGTTACCTGCAACAGTAAAGGCTTCATCTGGATGCATAGTTTGTTGTTTGCTAATAGCAGCATGCAGTGCTTTCATAGCAAGTTTAGCATAAGCATGCGGGAGGATAAATGCTGCAGTCACAAAAGTCAATGTAAACTCTCCACGCAGACAGAAAGGTTTGCACTAGCAGAGCAGTGTTCGTACACCAAGCACTGTTCACATAAATGCATGGATCCCCACCTCTGTTCTTACCAAAGTCATCAGCTGTTCTGTCGGCTTGGAGAAGCCAGAGATTGCCAAAAAAATTGTCCAAATTATGAGATCTGGTGTTAAAAAGCAGAATAGGGGCTGGGCATGGTTCAAAAATGTTCTACAGTGGTACCAGTAGCTATCCATTGACCAGTTCCTCAGGATAATTTTTTTAACCAACTTTAGAAAATCATTTTTATCAAAAACACCACTGAAATATGTAGTCTGCCTAATCCGAAGAACAAGAAGAAGGAAATGACTGCACGGGTACCTGTGGTGGACGGAGACCTCTTACTCTCTCAGTGCTAAAAAGTACATAACCCAGGTTTTACAATCACCACCAACTTCTGGATTCTGTCATCTTCAGCTGTACATCTCTCCTTTTACCTACACCATATTTGCTGTCAGAAATGCTCTCCATCTTGGCTCCAGGTTGTCGATCTCTGCAGTTGCAAGAGCAGTATACACTGGTGGACATCCCAGTGGACAGATATGGCGAACAGATTCACCAACAAACAGCTCTTCTAGACTTCCCAAATGTTATTTTTTCCACTGTGTTACAGCTACTTCTTACTTCTTCTTCTTCTCACTTACTTCTTAATATAAGAAGAGTCCCTAAGACAAAATAAAGGGCACATATGACAAGAACACTGTACTAATGAATTGCCAACAAGCCTCCCTGGCTTTGTTGGCCTCCATGGTGTTCATTTAGTTGTTAACGTTTCTTTAACTCTTCATATCCTGACATCAATGTGCATTCTTCTGACGAGAAATACAGAGCACGAGCCATCATGCAGAAACTCTGCCTGTACTGCCAAACACACCCCTTTTACATGAACGCACATGAACAAACTCATGAACATGAACAAACTCTGATTAAGTTAACACGGACTCAACAAACCAACATTTTAATCACTGTTGTAGTACTGTTTAACACCAGCTGAGGCAATCGGAGTTTGTCAACCCCGACTTGCCTTGGTAACCCCAAGTTATATCTGAGTAGGTTAAACTCGCTTCATAGCACAGGCCTCAGGGGTCTCAGACTTGACAAAACTCTACATTACACATTATATAACTGTTTTCACACAATGGGCAGAACTCCCCATGAGAAGTAAACTGGCCTTGATGTGTAAAATTAGTGGTATCCCTACAGTATGGCAGCGAGAGTAATTCACAAACACTGTCAATGTGCTTATGACACCATAGGCGCTGCCACACTCCTAGTTACTCTGGCAAACCAATCAATCACTGTTGGCTGGCATAAAACACATAACTGCGTGGGAATGTCATCACAGAGATCAGATTTAAAAACTATGGTATGCTGCAAAATAAAAAGAGATTTAGCTGGCGGAGACAGGCTTAATCAGCATTGTGTATACGTTGTGTATATGTTTGACAAGGGCTTGAACATAACCAACGTTTATTTATATGTTAAAGTCATGCACTCCAGCTTTAGTTTTTCTGTATTTTCAGTCAACGATACCTTTATGTTATGCATATATAACTATGGACCAACATGTGGCCAATATTTACAGAAAAGAGAGAAATATCTCAACATAACTCAATAGCTCAACACAACATGTCTGCAGCAGAAGTGGTGGTTATAAATACTTAATTGTACTCCTCTGTACACCTCTCATCAAATCTCGGAACCCATCAGCTATCATCTGACAATGAATTAGCCTGTGGAGGCAATGGCCAATGTTTCAAGTGGATGTCTGGATAACTGATAATTAGCAACTTGACTTTACAATTTACAATTTCATTTAGCAGATGTTTTTATCCAAAGAGACGTACATTCAAATGCTGATGGAACAGCCATTAGGGGCAATTTGGGGTTCAGTATCATGCCCAAGGACACTTCGACACATAGACTGCAGGGGCCAGGGATCGAACCACCAACCTTCCGATTGGAGGACAATCACTCTACCTCCTGAGCTGCCCCACTTTCAAACTGGACAACTTGATCTTTATTCCAGCTAATCTTTAACAGTTATCTGCACATGTATGCAAAAAATAAAGCTAATAAAAAGCTAAATCATCTGTGTGGACTACAAATGGAAACCAGAACACAGATACCAAAATCTTGTCCCTTGCCTACAGATTCTGGATTTATAGGCAGATATTTTTTATAGAGATCACCTCTCATCTGCTCCATTCATTGTCTGTAAACCATGAGACAGAGACACCAATTACAACCGAGTCCTACAAATACTCTGATGTTGTTGCTTTCCCATTCCGAGAGAGATAGAGGACAGAAGAGGGGAGAGAGTGGCTTTGTAGGAAGGATAACAAAGAGCTAATCTGTTCACAACAAGGCTTGTTCACAATGGCTTTAAGAAGTCATACAAACAGCCACTGACTCCAGTTATAAAATATTATCAGAACTGAGTGTACACATTGGGTTGAGGCTTGAGTGGTAATTGAATAAAATCAAAAATATTTATTTGTGCTACATTTATTAAGCTGTAATGAAAAGAAGTGACCTCAGTGTTTCACATTTTAGACCTTTATGGTAGCGAATTCTCATTTAGGTGAAGGCCAGCGGCACTGCTAATCATGACACAAATTACCATCAAAGTCATAGCGAAATAAAGCAGCGAGGTAAGATGCATTAAGATGTTATACAAACAGGAATTCTTGCTTTATTCCTAGATGGGTGTTCAATGAACCGACGGTTCAGCGACTGAGGGCGGGAATAAGGGGGTGGGAGGCTGGGTCCTTTGTCCCTCAGCAGCCCCTTCCTCCCCCAGCGTGACAGGAGCGCGAGCCCCGAATGTGGCAGAATTCGTCTCCTGTGCTACACACGTGCCCGTTTTTTTCTTCCTTAGATATGTGTTAGAGAATTTATTATAGAAAAGGCATGTGGTTCGATAATAAATGACAAGCGATAATGACAAGACTAATACAAAGCAACTTCCTTGTAGAACTAACGGACGCGTGTGGTCTCTCATAATGACATCACAAGCAGGGCTGCTCGTTCAACGATACAAGACACCATAATCATAGGTTAGTTTCATTTGGCTGCTGTCTATATTCATTCATTGAAATGACGTGAACTGGTGTTAGTGGTTCTCTTCTTGCAGTGGCGTTGACAAAACAAGCAGCTTAACGAAACAGTCACAACACAGTCGAAACACAGAAGATCATTTTGTTTGGGCTGTACATTCACACAATGTCCGATGGCTAAGACAACTGAGCGAAATACGTTTAAGTTCAACACCTAGCTAAAAATGCCGCCGACCACAGCATCCCAGCTAACCTGCGTATACACCACCACGGTGTAAAAACCACATCAGATTGGCACATAGCTCGGAAATAACAAGCAGCGTGGTTTAACCAACTCCACTCAGCACAACACCAGTATGTCCACAACACAAACAAGTGAGGAAAGCCCGTGCAAGCAGACAGATTAGTAAGCAATTCCAAGTCTCACAAGGGGTTCCCGTAGTCTGCTTAATTCCAGCGTTGTAAGACCCAATGGTTGCTTATTGTCCCGGTAACGCAGGGGCCGACTTACCCGGCTTTCCTGCTCGTCTTCGCTCAGTTCCTCAGAAGAAAGAGTGAGTCCACATCGTGTTTTATCTCCACAGCCCTCCTTTAGCCAGAACCACTGCTTTTAATGGACCATTGGGCATCAGTCGGTGTCTGGTAGATGAGTCTCCTGTGTGTGTGTGTGTGTGTGTGTGTGCGCGCGTTAGGATGAAACGCCTTTTCTCCTCCAGGAGCTGCATTGTTGACATTGGTTTCCTGACGTCATGCTGGCCCTCATTCACAACAACGACCAAGCCCCCCTGCTCTTAAGATGATGGAGGCTGCCGTCTTGCCTTACCGACGCAGTAGGGATATTTAGTGGTTTACGCTCTCTCTAGGACAGATAGACTCAATGCTCGTACATATTTGATCTCTCACCCAGAAATGCATTTGAACATGCACCATAATTTTACCGGATAAATATGTATAACTGAATTGTAGAATAGTGAAAGAGAGATTATGTTTCAAATAATCGTTTAGTGTATGCAATGTCAGAAAATCGTTTAAAATACCAATTACAATTTCCTAGAGCCACGATGACATATCAAATCGCTTGTTTTGTCCAAACTGTATGAAACAATTTAAGTGTATAATGCTGTTGAATTCCTGAGGAAGTCCGGACTTTTCCTTCTCTCTGATATTATTATTATGTATTTATATTACTGTATTTTCAATGAATAATTTTCTGAAAATGAATCTTTTTGCTATTAATAAATTATTTAGTCCAAGGCCTCCCAAAGTGGGGCTTGCCTTAAGGCTCATTTGGCCCGCCAGATGATTCTACTGAAAAAAATAAATAAAAATAATTGATAAAAATCATAATATAAATCCCTGTTTATGTTATTTTATTTTGTGTGAGGTAAAAAAAAAGCTCTTTAAAGCTGCAGGATCCCAAATTATTAATTATTTTTCATAATCTGACACAGGAGACAGAGTGACACTTTGAGCAGGAAGTCAGTCAGTTAAGGGAACCTTGAATCCTAGTTACATATTGTATGTTAGCAATATCATACAATAGGTGTTTGCTTTGGCCAATGGCACACCATTAAGTTTCAGTTTTGACCTTCCAGTGGAAAAACTTGAATAAATGAATAAAAAGCAGCGGCTCCCAAATTGAGGAGCAGGGCTGCAGAGATCATGGGAAAAATATGGCATTTAACGAAGGAGGACTTTACCTTTTTATTGCTTTGGCTTTTATTTATGAAGCCACATACAAAATAAATGCACTCACGCCCTTTAAAAGTGTCACAGTTCTGCCAGCCAGGCCTCTGTTTACCTTAGTTTTTGTTTAGCCTTAGATTTTCTCCTGCCTTAGTTCTGTCTTAGTTTACCTGCCTTAGTTTTCATGTCATAGTTTTCGGTCAGTGTCCTATGTCATAGTTCCATCTTAGTTTCTGTTCGGCGTTAGTCTCTGTTATAGTTCTTTCAGTCCTGTCGGTCTCGTCATAGTAGTCTTGTCATGTCGTAGTATTGTCTTAGTTCATTGTCTTGGTCTTAGTTTCTTGTCTCTGCTGTCATGTCTCGTCCTAGTTCTGTTTCTTAGTTCTCTCTTGTAGTTTTGTCTTAGTTCTGTGTCTTTGTTTTCTGTCTGTGTTCTATGTCATAGTTCTGTCAGTTATAGTCATGTCTTAGTTTACCTGTCCAAGTTCTGTCAGTCTGTCACTATTCACCTGCCACAGCTTCTCACCTCAGGTCCCGGTACTTTTCTACTCACCCCGCCTCTGCCTCACCTTACCTGTCAGCCACTCCCACCTCATCTTGCTACCTGTGTTCCCAGCTGCAGCCAACAACTAATTAGGACATTATATAAGCCACTTCATTTCTGTCAGTCCTTGCTGGATTGTTTCTTCTCCTTTTCTGTTGCTCCCTCATGCTCGTGATTACTCTCGTCAGTTTTTGGATTGTACCTGCTTTTCTCTTATGAGACTTTTTTTCACTATCCTGGACACTATCCTTGTCAGTGATTTTTATTGTTGAGATTTTGTTTGCCATGTCATTAAAAGACGTTATCTATCGTCTATCCTGGTGTGTTGCACTTGAGTCCTTCCCCACTCCCCATCACAAAAAGACAATAAATGACGTAACCCCAATTCTAAAAAAGATGAGACACTGTGTATAATGTTTAAAAAAAAACAGAATTTGATGGTTTGCAAATTATTTAAACCCTATATTTAATTGAAAACAATGCAAAGACAACATATCAAATGTTGGTGCTAGCAACACATTTTAACACAACCTCTTCTTTTAACAACACTCTGTCAACGTTTGGGAACCAAGGAGACCTGTTTCTTGAGTTTGGAAGTGAAATGTTGTCCCATTCTTGATATAGGATTTCAGCTGCTCAACAGTTTGGGGTATTTTTTGTTTCATGATGCACCAAATGTTTTCAGTGGTTGACAAGTTGAGACTTCAGGCAGACCAGTTTAGCACCCCTACTCTTTTACTACAGAGCCATGCTGTTGTTATATGTGCAGAATGTGGCTTGGCATTGTCTTGCTGAAATATGCATGGTCTTCCCTGAAAAAGACAACGTCTACTTGGCAGCACATGCTCCTCAAAAAATCTGTGTACATTGTTCAGCATTAACGGTGTCTTCCATGCCATGACCACATTTGGTTTCCTCTTTGCATGGTACAGTTTTGTGAAGCTTTTGCTGTCACAAATACATCTTTAAATACAAGTCAAGAAGCTGGCCTCCCTGTAGATGAACGTGTCAGTATTTTTAACAGCACCTGCACCAACATTTTAGACTCTATTGCTCCAATTAGATTTAAAAAATTGAAACTTTCTTCTCTGCCTTGGTTTAACGAACATTTATGGAACTTAAAGAGGCAATGCAGGAAGGCAGAGCGAAAATGGAAAAAGCTTAAATACACAGACTCCCTTGCTTCTCTTAAAGACTTGACGTTTATCTATCAGCATTCTGTCAAAAAAGCAAGGAATACGTACTTTTCTGACCTGATCACTGAAGGGGGGCACAATCCTAGAATCCTAAGACCATTAATTCTGTGATCGGTCCCCCACCTAGCCAGCCTGTTGAATCCACACCAGAGATCTGCGAAGAATTTCTTGCTTCTTTCTACAATAAAATAGTGGAGATTCGACAGAACATCAATGTTGATCACTCAGAACTAGATATAGACTCTTACCCTCCTCCTCTCTCTACTCTAGACCGCTTTAATGAGATTTCATTGTCAACCTTAGAATGCACTGTTGCTTGTTATAGCTTCCAGCGCCGCATGAGTGGCAGCCAGTTACAGCAGCTCCATCCCACTTCTGTAGTTTTTAGTGTTTTTTTAGTACTTTTCGTTATTTTCTATTGTTTTTCCTTCAGTGAATTTCACCTGAGGGGGATCAATAAAAGCTATCTTGCAAGATCATCCATCTGCCCCTCACATGTGGTTTTCAAAAGCTGTACTTCAGACGGTTGGTCTGAGCATTTTAGCCATCATGAACTGCTCCCTGTCCACAGGAATCTTCCCCTCGTCTTTTAAACATGCAACTGTTTCCCTCCTTTTAAAGAAACCCTCACTAGAGACCTCTGTTTTAATTTCAGACCCATCTCCATCTTTTGGAAAAAAAACGTCTCTTCACAGCTGATTTCTTTTATGAATACCAATACATTTTTTGAGAAATTTCAGTCTGGTTTCCGCACCCTACATAGCACTGAGACTGCTCTGGTCAAGGTCACCAATGACTTACTGCTTGCAGCTAACACTGGCTTGTATTCTATTTTAATTCTCCTTGACCTCAGCTCAGCCTTTGATACAGTGGACCATAATATCTTAATCAACCGTCTGAAGAATCATGTTGACATCAGTGATGTGGCTCTTAATGTGGCTCTTGGTTTATCTTATATTTGACAAACAGGTCCAGGGGTCTATTTTGGGCCCTCTTTTGTTTACTGTTTACATGCTACCCCTGAGGGCGTCAACTTAATATTGATTTCCACTTCATGCAGACGACACGACAGTTATATTTTCCAATAAATTCTGGCTCCAAAGACATTTCCTGCATTTTGTCCTGCCTTGCCAATATCAGAAACTGGATGTCTAAAAACTTCATGCAATTAAATGATTCAAAATCAGACATCATCTTGATTACCTCACATGGACCCAGTTCTAGCAGTATTAATAACCTCTCCTCTAGTCTGGGTGCCTTATCTAAAAATGTTCAAAGCTGGACCGATGCTTGAGATCCTCTGACAGGGGCCTACTAATGGTTCCAAAATCAAGACTTGTCACCAAAGGCGACAGGGCCTTTGCTGTCCGGGTCCCACAGCTGTGGAATGCCCTGCCTGAGGTTCTTAGACAAGCAAACTCGATGTCCTCTTTTAAATCGCATCTTAAAACTCATTTTTATCATTTGGCTTTTCTTAGCTGATGTTCTGTTGTCTCTGTTCTTTTATTCCTATTTATTTATGTATATATGTATTTATTTATTTTATCTTATCTGTTTATATATATATATTTATTATTTTTTATGACCTGTATTTTATTTGTCGTTAATTATTGTTTTTAATGTAAAGCACTTTGTAACTCTGTTTTGAAAATTGCTATACAAATAAAGTTATTTTATCCTGCATTTGTGGATACTGTGGCAAACTGTGTTTGCAGAAAATGGTTTTTGGAAGTGATTTTGTGCCCATGCAGTGATTCCCACTACAGAATCATGTCTATTTTTAATACAGTGGCGACGAGGATCAGCGTTTCAGTACTGACTCCACTGCCCTTTCTTCTTTGTATTGGTGAGCTGCCAATACTGTTTGCTACTTGGCGAAAAATGTTCAACAACTACATGCGAGTCATAAATGCTAGAGGAGATGCATGGCTGAATGCAAGATGACATGCAGTCCTGCTACATTGCTTGGGCCTGGAAGGGCAACTGCTGTTTTACACTCTACCAGGACAAGGTACAACATTTGAGGAGGCTATGGCTGCACCAGTGAAACACTTCATCCCTAAAGTTAATGTGTTAGCATGCAGACACGCATTCAGAAAGCGCCTTCAAAGAGCTGATGAAACTGTGACCCAGTATGTAGCAGCTTTGAGAGCTTTAGCTACACTATGTGCTTTTGGACAGATGGAAAGTGAACTGATACGAGACCAGCTAATTTCTCATGCTTATCTCAGCGCTGTCACAGATAAGTTACTACTTGAGGAAGATCAAACATTGGACAAAGTCCTGACAATCGCTTGCCAAGTGGAGGCAGCGGTCAATGCCAATACCACATTGGTTTCTTCTGCTGGCGCGGCCTTGACTGCTGCTCTACAGGCTGTCTTTTCCGAGGGGAAAAGGGAGTGTGACCAGTTAAAGCACGAGCACCTGTACCAGCTCCAAGTAGTCACAAACAGGCAAATAGTAACCAGCAGCAACACCTTTGTTTCAGATGTTGATCTAAAAGCATTTGGTGAACAACAAAAACTGCCCAGCTGCAAAAGTTACTGTGGAAAAAAAGGACCATTTTGCCAAGGTATGCAAATCAGCAGTGAGTGAAGTGAGAGAGTCGTAGTTCAAGAGTTAGCTGTACTCTGTGTTGAGGATGGGAAGCCTATGCCTGCAGCTTTTTGAAGATTACCTGTTATATTGAGATTGAAGTGCCACGGGGAAACTCCCAAGTCCTTGAGCTAATTGTAGATACTGGAGCATCTGTATCTATCCTAATAGAGATAACTTACCTACCTAAAGTGAAACTGGTCCCTTATGCAAAAGGATGTTGGCTGTCTACAAGCAGCAGCTGCTGTAGCAAGTCATTCCACCAAAGTTCCAGCTTCCTTCTACATAGTTAACTCTGGATCACCTCTACTAGGCCTGGATCTGATTAAGACAGGCTCACTGCCTTCATAATGCACGAGAGACTCTTTCAGTTCACAGGTTCCTTTTGGTCTGGCATCAGTAGCATCTACCTTCCAGAAAATGATGCAGACAATCCTGAAAGATCTGCCTGGAGTACAAAACTACTTGGATGACACCATAGTATATGGAGACTCCAAGGAAATACATTAATTTCTCCATTGTGGGATGAATAAAAGAATATCTTATAAACACATGCAGGCTGTCCTTCAATGTCTTCAGGATGCAGGCCGACAGGAAGGAAGTACTCCACCATAAAAAACGAGGCCCTTGCTTGTGTATGAGCAGTTGAAAGATGGAGAACTTGTGTGTGGGGACACTGTCACAGCCAGCCATGTGGCCATGACAAAGAAGGGAGATGCACACAAAGCACATTTAAAGAATGATTTTATTAAAGTAAATTAATAACTAAGTTAATTTAAAGTAGGCATAGTGTGTGTAATCATTAGAATCAGTAGTGTAAGTGTGTGCCAGATCTGCAAATTAAAACAGGTCTTCCCCACTCTGCAGCTCACCCTCTGCCCTGCCCACCTGCAGTACCTACAAAGTAAACAAGGTCAGCAGGTTAGGGGGTTGTCACAACACAGATTCACACTCAGAACTGACCACCAAGCTGTCACCACCCTACTCAGCACCGAAGGAATGAACAGAGCTGGCGTGAGAATCGCACGCTGGTCAGCTAGACTGATGTGTTTCCAGTATGACATGCAGTACCACCCAGGCAGCCAGAATGTCATGGCAGACAGCCTCTCACGCACTCTCCTCAGCATTTCCCAGCACTACCACAGATCCTCAGCAAAACGTAATCACTGAGATAGCTGAGATCTCTCCTCTCCTGTCTGCACTGCCACTCACAGATTTCAGAGCTGAATGTGAGGACTGTTCTGAACTTGCACAACTACGACAGGTCATTCACTCAGGGTGGCCATAGGTGAAAAAGTCTCTCTCATCTGATGTACAGCCTTAATTCCTTGTGAGACATGAGCTTGCTGCTGAGTCACCACTGATCTTCTGGGGAAAATGCCTGGTGTTTCCAAAGTCCCTACGAGTATGAAGGACACCAGGGTATGGTTCACACTAAGCAGCGCCTGAGGGAGCTATACTGGTGGCCCTCTGATCTTGTCCACACAATTCTGTCATCGTGCACAATCTGTCAGGCATGTGACAAGACAGCCTGCACTTCTCCTGCCCCACTGCAACCTGCTGAGTTCCCTGATGGTCCCTTTCAACACGTAGCTGTGGATATTGTGGTTCCATTTGTGCGTGGAGTCTATGATTGCAGGTTTGCCATTAAGTTCATTGACTATTACAGTAAATGGCCAGAAGTAGCCTTTACACCCACTGCAACTACAGCCACAGTCACAGCTTTCCTGGCTTCGGTCTTTGCTCGTGAAGGAAACCCTGTGCCATTATGATGGATGATGGACCACAGCTCACATCTTCTGCTTTCACAGACTTCACTTTGCCCAGGCTAACAGGTGTGAAAGACAGTCTCCAGCACAAGCTGCTCAATGACCTTGGCAGCCTGTGATAGCTGAGATGCTTCATAGCTACCATGCAGCAGCTCATGCCACAACTGCTGAATCTCCTTTCCAGCTTCTGAGAGGGAGACCAATGTGGACAAAGTTGAATGTCCTGCCACCAACCAATTACAGAGGAAAGTATGGACATGTCAGGACCAGAGTTGTCTTACAGCAGGCCAAAAGTAAACACTATACAGACACCAAGAGAGGTGCCAGACCCCCAAAAGTCACCGTTGGTGCTACAGTCAGAGTGCACAAGCCCCTCAAAGTGGGAAAAGGGGAGACACAGTACAATGACCCGTTGTCTGTGCAGCAGCAGACTGACCTGAGCTCTTTCATCCTCAGTGATGGGAGAAGGTGGAATGCAGAATCTCTGCAGATTTTCTTAGTGTAGTTCCTTCAACAGTGTTGTGAATCCAGTTACAGTAATTATGTGAATACTGTTGCATTAAAGTACAAGCAAGTGCAGGTTAGGTTTCAAGTTTTGAGGTATATATTACATGGTAACATTAAGTTTTTAAGAGGACCAGCTGTACTATTTCATTTTGACTGAGTGAGAAGAATTTCCTTGGATAACGGGGGAGATGTTGAGTTTGCAAATAGAGAGACACTTTACGTGCCTTGCCAGTTGATGCTGTACTCATTACTATTGTTATGCTTCCTTACCACTAGGTGTCTCCATGTTACTGTGTAGCGTATAAGAAGCGAGAGCGCAGAGTATTCTAGTGCAGCAAGACCCGATGTATGCTGTCTGTTAGCCGTTGTTAGAATAAAGTTCATGACAGTTTGCCGTCTCCGGTGCTCACTAACCAATGTAACAAACTATTTGCTCATGGAGTCTCTCACAGATTGGTGAACCTCTTCCCTTCTTTACTTCTGAGAGATTCTGCCTCTCTTAACCTGTTGCAAATTAACATAAATAGTTGGGAGATCAAATTTAAAATGAACATATATTTTCCATAAAACTATAAACTTTTTCAGTTTCATTTGATATGCTGTCTTTGCACTATTTTCAATTAAATACAGGGTTGCAAACCATCAAAATCTGTTTTTATCAACATTTTACACAGCATTCCAAACTTTTTGGAATTGGGGTTGTACTTCAAATTATAAAGAGGCATTCAGCCAGAAAACATTATTTTGTGAACTAGATAATTTAAGACCTTGGTGGCCATGGCTCAGGAAGCAGGAAGGTGTCTGGAAGAAGACGGCTGGAAAATTCCAGCAGCCGGTGAGTCATGGATGTATTTTTCTACTGCTTCTTTTTCTGGAAGGGACAATATGAAGAGAAGTCTAGAAGGCGGGGGAGCTCCAAGGAGGAGATCAATGGAGCAGTCATAAGGGCAATGTGGAGGACTGACAGAGTGAGCTGTTTACTGAAATCTTCATTCAGGTCCTGATATATAGAGGGAACAGCTGACAAAACAGTGAGTTTGTCAGTGAGTATGGGAACAACAGCCTTGACTTGGGCAAGGGCAGATTGCAGACAGGAGGAATGGCAGAAGGGGCTCCAACTAACCGGTTTTTCAGTGGAGCAATCTGGAGGTTGTGAGTTCTTAACCAGGGGTGACCTTAGACTATGGGAACATGTGGGGAGGAAATAAGGTAAACTGAATATACTCATGATGGTTGCCGGAGAGAATATCTTGCAGGGGTTTATTTAGTACAGTGAGTGACCTGGGTGAGGAACCTGCTGTTCAAAGCATTATTATTTGGTATTCTTGGGTAGGTATTGCTGGTTTTAACATAATGTAGCCATAAACTCAAGGGTTTAAAGGAGGGGACGTTCAGCAGAATCCTCAGAGCAACTGGCAAACTGGTTGATAGGGACAAAGGGCAAGGAAATTATAAGTTTGGTTGGCCACAGTAAATGCACTCCCCTTGCATTCTTGGGAGTTGTTCAGGTGGCGAGAGGTGGGGCTGGCCAAGCTGCATGTGCTCCACTCCCAGGGAAGTGGAAGTTTTGGTACTAGGAATGGCACAGGGGAGGAACTTGAGTCCACTCTCATGAGAGATTGAGAAGAGGAGTGAGAAATGGGCATAAGGGGCTGATGGCTAACTCTTTCCCTACGGCACTCACAAAGGTAAATATTTAGTCTGATGGCTAGGGAGATTAAACTGTCAAGATTAGCAGGGTCATCTGTAGCCTAGCTCATCCTTAACTTGCTCACTAAGCCCACTAAAAATATTCCCTGTAGTGTCCTTGTCATTCATCCCCAAATCTACAGCTACAGTCCTGAACTCCACTGCATGAAACCCAGAACAGAGTGGTGACAGACACACTGAGGTCAGACTGACTCTCCCTCACTGCTGATGCCCAATCTAAAGCATTCTTGCTAAGTAGCCCCATACAAGCATTGTCAGACCTATCTGTACTCTATGTGAGGAACTGCTGCTCAAAAACTAGCGAACAGAGGAAAGCCCTACAGATACCAAGATCACTCCAGTGGAGAAGGCTCTCTGGACTGGATAGCAGGTGGGGCTGAAGTGAGTTCACAAGTGGGAAGGTTGACTGGGCTTCAGGTGGAGGAGTAGTGGGCTGAGTGGAGATCAAACTGGGTGCTGATCCAGTGCACACTGGCTGATAAATTTGATAAAGGGTTTCCACGACTTCACGGAGGACCTCATTATGTTGGCTCATGAGGATGCATTGGCTAGTGAGGGTGTGATGGAGCTCGTCTGGAGAATGGAGATTGTCCGTGTCACTTGGTCACAAAATGCAGGACGATGTTGATGTTGATAAGAGGAACCAATGGTGCAACTGACAGGAGGGACCAGAGCATGGAAAGAAGAAAGAGGATAAGATCTCAGGAGGGGGAACAACAGCACTGATGAGCAGCACTGTGCCCTGCCTGCTGTTCAGGTGAGGCTCAGGTGTTCAAGTGATAGCTGATTTCTTTTGTATGTCTCTCCCTCAGCATATCTCCTTCTACTAACAAAGCTCTTCACAGTCAAGCACTGTCATATCTTCAAGAGTTCATAGTAAGCTATTACTCTAATATAGCATGACGCTCCCAGAATGCCAGGTTTCTTTTGGTTCCTACAGTCTCCAAAATCAGATTAGGAGCCTTAACTCTCCTTCTCTCTCTCCTCCACTCTCTCCTCCACCTGTATTCATTCATAACCCATCAATGCATCTATGCATACTAATGGAGCATCTTCCCTGTCTCATATTTTTACACTCTCTTGCTTCTCTCCTCTCTCCTCCTGTCACTTTCTGCAGGTACATCTGTCTCTGGAGCTGGAGAGTATGAATCATACTACTACTACTACTACTATTACTACTACTACTACTAATTATTATTATTATTAATACATTTGTGGATTGTAGTACTGCATGTTCTCTTCCTCCTCTCCCCTGCCCCATCTCTCCCTCCTTCTCTCAAGTGAAAACAATCAATAATCCTAAATGGGAGAAGCAAGTAAAGTAACTGAACAAATATGAGGACATGCACTGTCAAAATATTACAGGAAATAACTAAATTAACAACTAAAAACCATGACATACAGAGAATGGGAAACACTAGACAATATTCTGGATGTATGGCCATGGCTGTAATAATGTTATCAGTTGTGGCAGTGGGCTTTTGGTTTGGACGGCAGAGATGGTGGACTGGCGATGGCTGCAGCTGGAAGGAAACTGGAGACATGGAGGCACTGGAGAAAGGCTGGCAGTGAGGCACACACACTGGGGAACTCACTAGAAAGAGACACGGGGTGAGCAACAAGAAAGCATGTGGCAAAAAACTTTTTCCAAGGAAAAAAATCACAAGAGGAAATCACAGGAAAAATATAAGGCACTAGACTTTACGGTCATGACACAGAATAATCTGGCACAGGACTGGAGTCAGCGCCAGGCTTATGTAGAAGGTGGGTTGATGACAATTGGGAACAGGTGGGCCTCATCTGCTAGGACTCAGAGGGGGAAGTGAGAGTCACACCAGCCATACCTTCAGCCACAGACTCTGAAAAGGAAGGAGGGAGCAAAAAACACAAACAACAAAAAAACCAAACACAAAAAACCAGACCATAACAATCAGTAACACCTGTGCTTTTCAAACTATGACAAAAAAAATGTTCTGGAAAAGGCCTATTAGCCATTTTTTAATTTGCTTGTCGTATGTCCTTTTCAGTCACGGTTTTGTGTTATACTGTACAATGCAGTGATAAAGTACTTTTCTTTTTTTGTATGTGTGTATAATGTGAGGCATGTGACGCATGTTTGTCATCACCAACATTAAGTTGCTGTATTGCCTACAAGTATACACTCATCAACAAATATGTTAGTCCAATTCAAAATAGAGGGCCTAATATAGGCCTTTCTTTCTCCCTAGTACTGTAGGTTGCAATATAGATCATGTAGTATTTTAAACCTCTGACAGTTTGGATAAGGTTTATCCTGCATTTTCTGCTCAGCTTGCAGTGGGTCTCTTGAGTTTGTCAGGTCTGTTGGTCATTCTGTTGGCTGAAATACCTCAACAACAAATGAATGGATTACCATGAAATACTGTACAGATATTCAGGGTCCCAAGAGGATGAATCCTGCTGACTTTGGTGATCCTCTGACTTTGAAATTCCCGTCAGTAGCACCTGTACTTTGTGTTTAATGCTAATTAGTAAAATAGTGAACACAGTTTGAAACATTACCTGCTAAACAGTACGCAGCCATCAATAGCATGGCTGTAGTCACATTCAATTGACAAACATGCAGTTTATGTCTTGACAATGTTTTTCAATAACTTTCAACTTTCCTCATTTCCCCAAAGGTATTTGAAAAAAAAAAAATCCAAAGGTGCAATACACAAACATTTGGAAACAACAGGTCTATAAAGAATGAAGTGCTAACCACATATTCCCAAAGCCAAAACTGATGTCTTCAAATTACTTTTTTCATCTGACAACAGAAAATAAATGTAAATTCGAGTTAGACAATTGTGAAATCTGAGTACATTTCAGCATTTTTAAAAACTCTAGCCAGCAAATGTTTATTCCAATTTCATTGTTTGTTTGTTTTTTCCAATTTTTACCTGCAAAATGATTCAAAAATTTAAATAAAGTAATATAACATACTAAAATAAAATAATTGATTATTAATAAAAGTTGAACTATTTGACAGGACTAAGAATAAAAGTAATGGCCTCCATAACCTGGTAGCTACCGAACACTCACAACTCACTGCATAAGTGAAAATGACTAATGCCATTCTGAACAGAACAGTAGATACAATATGGCTGTATATAAAAGAGCTGTCACATTTTGTCAGTTTGCCACAGACTTGCACCTCTTTGGCCTCATTCTGAGTGGCTGGATTCAGATAAGCCCACATTCTCAATGTTAAGATGTTATAAATAGCCAAAAGTGATTTGTGCAGCTCCTCTGGAAGATCATTTCAGCGGGGGGATGTGATGTTCTCAGTGATGATTCCATGGGTAGCCTGACAGAGTTAGAATGACAAAGAAAAGAAGAAGAAAGAAGAAGAAAACTGGTAGCAGCATCCTGAAAGCACACATACACCTCAGAGGTCTATCTGTATTAGCTGAAGCAAAAGATGACACTGCTATGATCAGTTACAATACAACAGTATGACAACCCTGAATTGTTGATGAGCTCCATTTTTAAAAGAGGGTCAAATTCACATTATACTTTTAATCATGTCTAAGTTTGCTAGTTGTGTAATATATGGGTTTGATTTTTCAGAGAGCACTTGTGGTACATGATATAGATATAGGACATAGGATAGGATATAGATATAGGATATTTTGTGGTATGTGGTGCAACCCACTTTTGGAGGTGCAATCAATCTACTGTAAGTCCATTGAAGAAAGTGACAATCTGTTGGCACAGCTCTTAAATGCAAAAGTTTTAATTTCTCATGGCATGGGAGGTGGGAGGATTCAGGTTGTAGAGCAGGATAGCCATTGATTGTTGAGTTGGTGGTTCTTTACTCTCATTTTCTTGTCCACCTTTCACAGTGTCCTTGAGCAAGATGCTGAACCCTAAATTGCTGCCAGTAATTAAGCATGGAAAAAAATTTAAGACACTCAAGACAAAAGGGTCTGTCAAATTAATGTGATGTTCTCTAAAATCTGTCAGATAAGTCTGTTGTTTTGCTATATTTACTCTATTTGTGGCTCTCCAAGACTACTAGTTCCTACTGCAGGCATAAATCTTTAAAAACAAAGCTCTGCACTTTCCTAAAACAGCTGGCCACTGTATCAAGCTATTCTGTACATGTTGTATTTCCTGTTTTATTTTTGTACTAACTTCTCCTGTTGTTTCAGTATCTGCCCATGTGTCTTCCCAACATCATGATTATCCACACCTGTATCTTACTACTCGTCTGTCCCTGATTTTGCCCATAGTATACTGTATATACAGTATACTTTCTTGTTTTCCCTTCTATTCTGCTGCCAGATTGCTTTTGTTCATCCTTTTGTGTCCATCACTGCCCAGCATTCTTCCTAGTGTTAATCTTCTGCTTCTGCTTCTACTAACCTAATTAGAGGGAGGTGCATCTTCAACCTTTACAATGCAGGAAGCTGAAGTGGAGGACAGTGAGGGCAATATATATATGCTATATATATGAGGTGAGTACCAAACACCATCTCCTTGTACTCACCTGAGTACCTGACTAAAAAAAGTTATGTGCACCCTTGTATGTCAGGCTTGGATATACAGACAATACTGGTTCAAAAGATCAGTTCACTGGCTGCCCCATCATTCTGAGGACCTTGTGGCCACACATCATGTTCAAGACATTTCTCTGTTCCCACTCGGCAGTGGAGGAATGGATTATCTACTGAAGTCAGGATAGCAAAATCAATGCTCATTTTCCACCATAAAGTGGAAAAAGCACCTTTTCAGACTACACTGATTTCTTTAAAAAAATATAAGTACTTGTACTGTAGCACTGAACACTCATGTAGTTGTTTGAGAGGTGTTCAATTCCATTGACAGCATCTATCCATTGTTGTGATGGATTTTAATTAATTTTGACAATGGAGGACAATGGAAGTGATGTAAAGATATAATGTCTACATCATGGCAGTACAGGATACAGGAAACTAATCCACTCATTTAGGAAACAGGAACTCAAACCCATGCACCAACCCCAATATTTGGGAGAATAAACACAGAATACAGGTAAAGATCTGTATCATCTTCAATTATTTTCCCAATATGTTGATGTAGCATTACCCAGCAGCCAACTCTCATCACCAGTCAACAGTAGAAAATGAATCTGCACCTTCAACTAAATAACCACACAATGATAGGGTAAGGTACAGAAATGAAACAAGATACTATGATGGATTGCCTAACTCAAGCAAGTATTTTACAGTTGACCAATACCTGGCCCTTCAACCTGCTTGGCCTGGAGCAACAAAATATCTTACTATACTTACTACCAAGTGACTATGATACCATACAATCACTGAATCAGTGCAATGAAAATATAATTTTTTCATTCACCAAAATTTCCTCAAGTTTAACAAACTTCTTTTTTAAATTAATCTAATTAAACCTACGCTGTAGCTCAGTAGCAGATGGAGTGTTGTCATGGTATTGATGAGTAAGGACCCAGTATCTAAATGGAGATGCCGATAACTTTACATGCTAATGTAAATAATAGCTATTTAGCTTGCAAACTGAGACTTAAATGAGATGTTCAAAGACTGTGGCTCTTGTATTATTAGCAAGCTACAGTTTGGCTGGTAGTCTGTGTGACAGACTACTTATGACAGAACACTGATATTACTGTAAATATAGCTTAAATAAAGTGATTTAATTAGCTGTATGGAAACAAGTTCTCCATCGATGTTGATGGGGAACTAACTGTACTGTGATGAATTAATGCAAAGATAGGGGGCACCATCATGAAACCAAAATATAAAATATAAAATAAAAGTATTAAAATCAATGTGTGTGTGTCTGTGTAAAACCAAATTACGACAGAGCATGTCAAACTGCTGTTGAAGGGAGTACTGGGATCTATAAAAACCACTGCATTGCTATGGAAACTGCAGCCTTCCATTCAAGCGAATCCAGTCCTTCACATAAACAAGCCAAACACCTCCAGTGGAAACACTGTTAACATCAAACATCAATAACCTGCTGTACTGTAGCTGCTGATGATAAATGCTTTTGGGACAAATTATTTCACCTCGTTTGTTTCTGAATTTGCCCACAAATCAAAGCAATACTCCAAATCTATCCTCAACCAATTGTATCTTCTTAAATGGTCTGTTTAAAGATGTAAAGTAAACTGAGCATGAAATTGGAAAAGATAATATATATTTTTGTTACTATATGGATAATAGGTTTGCGAGTAATTGGAATTAATATCTAAAGCCATCTGTGACTGTCTAATGACTGTATTTTTTTTTATATATATTCTTATGCTTTCGAGTTCCAGCAACACAGTATTTCAAAAATATGTATATAAAAATGTACAAATAAAAGGTATTAACACTACAGCCGGTGCTGTACAATTTTATTGCTGTATTGTTTCTTCTGCGCTTATGCTAACATTAGGTCTTATGTACTTTATACCTTAAGGACTGCAGGTTCATGCTGCAGTATTATAGCTTTTTGTTGCTGTGTTGTGTTCTTCTGCCAGGTATATTTCTGCAACTTCTTTTTTTTGTGTGTTTGAGTGTGTATGGTCTTTTTTGTGCCCACACAGCAAATAAGTTTCCCTTTTGACATACTACAGTTAATCAATTTTTCCCAGACCCAAATGATTAGTTCCTTGTCCCAATCATTCAGGAGTCTGCAGATCTGTGAGGCATCTTTTTGTACTGTAGTGAAAAAAAAGCTCCACCATTCAGTTAAACAGTATGGGGCACAGCTCACTCAAAAGCTGGTCATCTATTAAGAAGTAAGAAAAACCATAAGTTTTGTTGATAATCAAAGGTAATAAAACTAAGGTCCAACCATAGACTGTATAAAACAGGGTCCAACTGAGGTGGAGACATATCAGAACAGAGTGAGGCCATATCACATGGCTCATCCTAACCATCCAGTAATATGACAGTTGACAGAGACAATATGACAGAGATTTTGATGATATTCAATCAAATTTGGCTTGTTATCTCTGCACACCCTACGTAAGGTAATTGCTATGGTAGTTTTGTTACAGATTTTAGTTATTAGCGATGGATATTGGGAAATGTTTGTACTGTGTTGGCTATATCCTGTCTTTTGCTTAAAATAGCTATGTAATAATTGTACTCTCTCTCTGCACCTGCTGATCCCAATAGTAAATGGATAGACTTTGTCGTTGGATTTTTTTTTTTTTTTTTACCAGACCAGTTAGCTTTGACATGAAAAATCAAAGATCAAAATAAGATTTGAATAACCAAACAACTCACCACCTGTTATTACATATAATTCAAATGTTGCTAAATCCTGATTAGTGCATAGATGTACATGACATCACCTTTTCCTAGTACTACTGTTCTTTTTTTGGCAAAAAACATCACATCACTCATAGTTAGAACATAACTGACCAAATAAGTGCAAAAATGTGGGCCTTTAAAAGTGATAAGTGATACACAGATATTAACAGGAGCACAGGGTATCACTGCCCATCTGTTACTGTTTCTTTGCCTGTCAGCTAACAGTTTCTTTCACTGGCAAGTTCTACATTAAATTCCTCAGTTTTTCTAAACAGTTTTCTGAGGTTGAAGGTTGTTGTCTGACCTGCTGGTGATAATGCAGCTATTTTTAAATTTTACAGTTCACATCACTTCTGATATGCTGGAGTAGAGTAATTGTGTTGTAATTGTTACGTCAGCTGGGTGAAATATATGCAATGTTTCACTGCTTTACTTCCACTAACAGCAGGGCACATGTCAATGGTACAATGGTGCCAGTCACAACATAGAATCTTCAGTACAGTAAACCTGCAACTAACTACTATTAACTTTTTAAAAAACTTTCTAAAAGCATATAATTGCACTCTGTACATTTTAAAATCACAGGAAAAATGTTTCAAGAATTCCTGGGTAAAATGAAAAGTATTCATAAAATAAACTGAGATGAAAAGATGAACTGTACAATAAAAATCCTAAGGCAACGTCTGAACAAATGCATTTAATCAACAATTCATCTCAAAGTAGGCCAATGTTACTGAAACTAAAGTGAGACTACAACACATGGAAGATTTCTTTGACCCAAATAAGAACAGTACAGGGTAATAGTTAATATAATTCTGCGAAATAGAAAAAGTAACAAAAGAAAATACAAATTAAACAAAAAATGTAATTATTCTACAGTTATTTCCATTTCAAACAGCCTTTCAACAAAGCTTTTCTTTTGCTGCGAGGCAGCATGTCTCGGAAACAGAATTCCTTTGGCAAGTGTTCACAGTGAAATTGGTTTAAAATACCGCCCACACTGTATTGCCTTTCCTCTTTTCTTAAAACATAATAAAATGGGTGTGATAAGCTACTTTTCGACAGTTTAAAAAAGAATATACAATAAAACAGAATCCACTGGTGAAAAGGCAAGTCGTTTTGTAACCATACACTGAAACGACAGCTGAAGCTTCAGGTTTTTTCTGGATGAAAGTCCTTCTTAGAGTAGCAGTACCAGTGAATTTCTTTGGTCCCACCATATCAATACCGTCGTAAAAGTTTGAAACTCACATTTCAATTTTATGGTCAACTCCATCATCAAATGTACACAGGCCCAAAGACGATGTGGTCGATACTATTTTCTTCGGCTCATTATTTCATGACTGAATTGTCTCATTTACCTCAAGATAACAAAATATGTGCATAAGTATTTTAAAGTCTACTTACTTATATGTATGTACTTACTTATTTTCCTGTTGTAAGCACACCTTCTACACTGGTGGGAGTGAGTGTTTGGTACTGTTTGAAAATGTCTGTGCTGTAATCTAGTTGGCAAATGCACTCAAAAAAACTGGAAATCTGGAGCTGCTGTTTAAACCATGTTGTAGTCCAATGTTAGCTCCATCTGTGGCTTCAGCCTCCTGTATGTCACTTCATTCAGATCACACAGATAATGTTCTGAGCACTGAGGACTACCTGTTCCTGTGACTTCTGACTGTCTTGTTATTTATCATCACCATCTAGGCCCATGAAAGATGTAACTGGTGGTAATGATAGCAAGTGAGGATAACTAGCTTCCACTTTCATAGTGCGTTCATAGTTGCCTTCCCAACAATGTGTGAAGCTCACTTTGTATGCATCATTTTTGGGAAACAGAACTCCTGCAAAAATGCACTATACATAAGTTAGTTTGGGCTTTGCAAGTTAGTTTGATTAGCCAGGAACTAGATCCCTATGCAGTTAGCTTCAATTGCTAATATAGGAAGGTACCTTCTGTATCTTTCAGGTCTAACTCAGAGACAAGTTTTTGAAATGATCCCGAAAGCTTTAGGAGGCCCTCAGTATTTTTTGCCTGGTATTGGGCTTTCCAAATCTCTACAACAGAGGTGAGTGCAAAGTTGACACATAGTGAGAATGACCACAATATTAACTATAAGATCCAGGTGAAAAAATACCCCAGTTTTCCTTTATCAACTTTAATACCATCTCTCACTTGTCACTCAACCAATGTCACTGGAGACACTTAGGCTCGGGGTTTAGATGCATTTCCCACAAATATGCCCAAAAATGGTTTTGATAGCTGCCATATCATTATAGTTTATATTTCATGACACAAAAGGTGAGAGCATGAATTTCAGTGGGACTTTAAAGTCTGTAATTCCAAACTAACAACTGAGTTCTAATGTTATCTTAATACATTGTTTTGTTGCGAGCAAAATACCTTATTTTCTCAGGAAAATGGGCTTCCCTACTCTATGGTTCCTCTTATCCTAAAAAAGAGGCAGTCAAGAAGAGAACAGAGTAAAAACAACAGAGGAGACATGGACTCTGCGCTGCGGCCCAGCCTCCTGTCCTAGCTGTAATGCTGGTTCTGATTCTTGATCAGGCTCAGTTTGCTCTTCAGGCCCTGGCAGTGAATCGACAGGTTGCTGTTGTCTTCCAGCAGCTTGCTGTGCTCCTGGATGAGTCTGGATAAAGTTTGCTGCTCCCTCTGGTCCTGCTCCAGCTCAGACACCAGCTCCTGTCTTAACAAAGGAAACAGCGCAGAGCCTCTGTTACTGTCAGTTGTCACCACTTTGGACAGGAATGGGTCATTATAGTCCCTTTCAGCCATGCACCATTTAATGTTAATCTGAAAGCAATTTTACATGTCGGTCTTGTATCTGAATTAGCACCTTGGTCACTTTCACATACTTTTACTTTTCACTTTCAATATGGTGTAAGTCTGACTGAATGCCTTAAGATTAATGTTAAGTTTGCAAAAGCACAAGGTACAACACGCAGAGGGAGAGATTAAATTATTTCTTGTACTGCCTACGAAGATTACTGTCATCATTGCATTATCACAATCATCTCTAATGCACAACAACAGTTCAAAAAAATTTTGAATTGTGGAAGAATCAATTTTAAGGTGTTGAGGTGATTGATCTTTATACATCAGGTCAGTTTATAAAAACTATTTTCCCAGTGTGATCAGGGCAAAGAGGGAAACAATAATAATCTGACCAACAATCTCTTCATGTTTTTCCAATGTTTCTTCATGAAAAGATAAGATAAGATATTCCTTTATTGGTCCCACAACGGGGAAATTTGCAGTGTTACAGCAGCAAGATAAATAGTAGGTAAACAAGAAGTATAAAAAAGTATTAACAATTGAACAATTTAACTAGGACAAAAAGTATCGACAATTTAACTAGAATAAAAAGTATCAACAATTTGCTAAGATGTGTGATGTGCAATTTGTGAAAGATGTCGCTTTAATACCCAATCATGCTCCTATTACCGGTTTCTAATTAACCTGTTTACGCGTGAAATGTTCCAAACACCTGTTTTTTCACAACTTCCTCAGTCTTTTGTTGCTCCTGTCCCAACCTGTTTGAAATGTGTTACTGTCATCAAATTCAGAATAAGCATATATTTACAAAAATCAATGAAGTTGATGAGGTAAAACAAGAAATATGTTATCTTTGTACTGTTTCAATTGAGTATATTTAAAAAGGGATTAATAAATAGTCAGATTCTGTTTTATTTTACCCAGTGTCTGAACCTTTTTGGAATTGGGGGTGTACAAAATCTTTTAAGATGTACAGACAGGGGTTAAAGTGGGCTGGAGCCCTCCGGAGCTGAGCTCCGCCACCTTAGTCAAATAAAACGTCATTTTCCCTACTGCACCGCAACACCAAATTTTAGGGCTCTCCCACCTGTCAAATCCCACTTTAACCACTGTGTACAGAGTTCTAGGAAAATAATAACATACAATATGTGACTTGACTTACTTCCTCCGAACAAGGTGAGCGATCTCTGACTGGACTTTGAGGTACTCCTGAGCCATCCTGATGTGCTGCTCAAACACGGCCATGGACTCTTTGGAGTTTGGACACGGAGCCAGAGGCTGAAAGCACACAGATCAGCGATTCATACTGTGTTCCAGAACAGAGTCTACACAGAGGAGCGTACCTGGAGACAACAAGAGTGCAGCTCCACACCCACTGAAACAGAAGAGAGATGGGTAAGGAACCTATCGGACAGGAAACTCACCCAGGATGAGCAGGCGGTCCTAGCCAAAGGATTCAACTTTGCCATCTCACCAAGGGAGCTACCTATAGTGGACCTTATCATCGCAACAGAATCAGCAATAAAGAAGAACAACCTACCAGCATCAGAGGCAGAACAGCTCAGACTGAAGGTTTTGGCAGCCCTTTCCAGTGCGAAGGCACCCCCTTCCAACCTCACCATCCAAGAAAGGAAGGCTGTGACATCACTGAGTAAGGACCAGAACATCACCATCCTACCAGCAGACAAAGGAAGATGCACGGTAGTCCTGAACAGAGCGGACTATCACACCAAGGTCACTTCACTGCTCAGCGACACGAACATCTACGAGTCACTGAAAAGAGACCCCACCAGTGGATACAAGAAAAAGGCCATAGAGTGTCTACAACATCTACAGAAGAACGGAACCATCACCCGTGAACAATACTACAGATTATATCCAGGAGAGGCCATCCCATGCATGTATGGACTCCCCAAGATCCACAAAGAAGGAGCCCCCCTCAGACCCATCATCAGCAGCATCAACTCCGTCACCTTCAACATTGCCAAACATATAGCCACCATCCTGGCTCCTTTAGTTGGCAACACTCCTCACCACATCCAGAACTCCATGGACTTTACCCACAAAGTTCGAGGCCTGAAACTGGACCCAGATGAAACCATGGTGTCCTATGATGTTGCTTCTTTGTTTACATGCATCCCCACCATGGAGGCAGTTGAAACCGTAAGGAGACAACTGATGCACGACACCACCCTGGACAACAGAAGTAGCCTCAGTCGGGATCAGATCTGCCAACTGCTGGACCTCTGTCTCAACACCACCTACTTCCAGTTCAACGGGAAGTTTTACAGACAGAAGCATGGCGGCGCCATGGGCTCACCGGTTTCTCCCATAGTGGCCAACCTCTACATGGAAGAAATGGAAAACAGAGCCCTAAACTCCTTCAGGGGAACTGCACCTAGCCACTGGTTCAGATACGTGGACGACACCTGGGTCATCATCAGAACTGAGGAAGTACAAGCCTTCTCAGAACACATCAACTCTGTGGACAGCAACATAAAATTCACACGTGAAGACACAAGAAACAACAGTGTGGCCTTCCTGGACTGCAACGTACAGATTGAAGAGGACAGGAGCCTTCATATTGAGGTGTATAGAAAACCTACGCACACAGATCAATACCTGCTCTTCGACTCCCACCACTCCCTGGAGCACAAGCTTGGAGTCATCAGAACCCTGTACCACTGAGCGGAGAACATCCCCACAAGTGAACAGGCCCAAGAGAAGGAGCGGAAGCACTTGAAGAGTGCACTCAAAGCTTGTGGATACCCCAACTGGACCTTTGTGAAAACAGCCAAGAAATCCAGGAAGAGTATCAATGCTACAGGGGAAGAGGAGAGGAAGAACAGACGCAACAACATTGTCATACCCTATGTGTCTGGAGTATCTGAGAAACTCCGGAGGATCTTCAACAAACATTGCATCCCGGTTTTCTTCAAACCTAGCAACACACTCAGACAGAAACTGGTCCACCCCAAAGACCCCACTCCGAAACACAAGAAAAGCAACCTGGTGTACGCTGTCCAATGCAGCGAGGACTGCACAGATTTATACATAGGAGAAACCAAACAACCATTCAACAAACGGATGGCTCAACACAGGAGGGCCAACACCACAGGCCAAGATTCAGCAGTTTTCCTCCACCTCAAGGAAAAGGGACACTCTTTTGACTGCAACAATGTACACATTTTGGACAGGGAAGATAGGTGGTTTGAAAGAGGAGTGAAAGAGGCCATCTATGTCAGGGTAGAGAAGCCATCACTCAACAGAGGAGGAGGCCTCAGACATCACCTGTCTCCCACCTACAATGCTGTCCTTTCATCTCTTCCCAGGACAGTAAACAACCACTTACCTCATGTGACAGTATTAATGGTCATTCACACTTGGCATCAGGTGACTCACAAATGACTCTCAACGGCCGTCGTTTAACACCCAGGAGCACTCGCATACTAAGTGGTATCAATGACGCAGTTAACGACTCCACAGAGGTATAAGTACGTGGGTCTCCGTACCAGTCAGTCATAACTGAAGAAGCTTCTCGGATGAGAAGTGAAACGGCTTCAAGAATCTACACCAAGTCCAGTTGCCTTCGACTCAACTTGCATTTGTATGAGTCTACACAGGTTTCAAAAAGCCTCATTTAAGATATTTAACATCAAGATCGACATCAAGAACTAGATGACAGTTCATTGTGAAAAGCCTATTGTAGAATTAAAACAATACCACTGTTTAGACTGAGTATGAATATCAACCTCTCAAATCCTACACTAGTACACTACCCCTGTTACATCAAACTACAACTAATTTGTATTTGTATGCATGCCATGCGTGTGTTTGCATTATATATACACAGACGCACACACTCACAGGCCACTTTATTAGGTAATTAGGTACACCTGTTGAACTGCTTGTTAAAGCAAATATATAATCAGCCAATCACATGGCAGCTTTTAGGCATGTAGACATGTTCAAGACGACCTGCTGAAGTCCAAACCGAACATCAGAATGGGGAAGAAAGGTGATTTAAGTGACTTTGAACGTGGCATGGTTGTTGGTGCCAGATGGGCTGGTCTGGGTATTTCACAAACTGCTGATCTACTGGGAGTTTGATGCACAACCATCTCTAGGGTTCACAGAGAATGATCAAAAAAGAGAAAATATCCAGTGAGTGGCAGTTCTCTGGGAGAAAATGCCTTGTTGATGCCAGAGGTCAGAGGAGAATGGCCAGACTGGTTTGAGATGAAAGAAAGGCAACGGTAACTCAAATAACCACTCGTTACAAGGCCTGCAAGAGACCATCTCTGAATGGACAACACGTTGAACCTTGAAGCACCAAAATTGGGCAACAGAAGATTGGAAAAACATTGCCTTCTCTAATGAGTCTCGATTTCTGCTGCGACATTCAGATGGTAGGGTCAGAATTTGGCCTAAACAACATGAAAGCATAGATCCATCCTGCCTTGTATCAACAGTTTAGCAGCAGGATAACGCGTCATGTCACAAAGCTCAAATCATCTCACACTGGTTTCTTGGACATGACAATGAGTTTACTGTACTCCGGTGGCCTTCAAAGTCACCAGATCTCAATCCAATAGAGTACCTTTGGGATGTGGTGAAACGGGAGACTTGCATCATGGATGTGCAGACAAAAAATCTGCAGCAATTGTGTGATGCTATCATGTCAATATGGAACAAGATCTCTGAGGAATGCTTCGAGCCCCTTTTGAATCTATGCCACGAAGAATTAAAGCAGGCAAAGTGGGGGTCCAACCCTGTGCTAGCAAGCTGTACCTAATAAAGCGGCCAGTAAGTGTGTGTATGTGTGTGTGTTTGTCTTGCTACTTCCCTGCAGGGACATAGTGTGTATAGGAGAGGACGCACTACAACTGTGACCATGTTCTAAAGCAGACTCTTAACACATGTTCAAATGGAACATGTGTTAAGAGAGCACTCTCTTAACACATGTTCCATTTGAAAAAATACATAACTCACATCACACACAAAAAATCTCTTTAAGAGACTTGAGAGACAACAGTCAAAAACAGAGACAGAGAGACATTACTATTATTCTTAGAATAACAAACAACAACAACAACGATAATAATAATTCACAAAAACAAACAGTAACATATATTTTTTACTTACCTGTAACTGGTGATCCAGTTTCAGGTAGGCCATGGTAATAGAGCTGTCTAAACCATTGGTAGCTGAAGACACACACGCGCACAGATTATTGTCATTATAAATGCTCCTGTAGCAAAAAGCACACACACACTTACACAGATACAAACACTGGCAGGTTGCACTTTAATGCCCTTTAGTGGTGCAGTGTGGACAGTGCAACATAACTCAAAGCTTTGACTGGGTGTGCAGTCATCCCAGAGAGGTCAGACTGATGTTTAAGTAGGAATCAAAGAGAAAATGGAAAAAAAAAGTTCTTTGGTAGAAAATTCACTAAACATCCTAAGCCAAACTAAGCTTACTAGGCTTAGATATTAATAAAGTGGTGGATGCTGAAGCAGGCAAGAAAGGGTTAAACTCACGGTGTCTTAATGTTTATGGCATGTTTAGGTGTAGTCAGATAAGGTCTATGCTGCTTATAGATACGTATGAGGTCCTGTATAACGTTAATATTAATCAAAATGAGGTGCTTTGGATAGAAGCAGCATTAATACTGCTGAGGTGCTACGGCTTTAGATGGCCACAAGGCTGTGAGTGTAACTGGTTGAATGACTAATTGCTAATTGCAAAGCGCTCTGTCCATTAAGGTAGAAAAGCGCAAAAGTGCAATCCATCTTATTCTCTGATAAGAAAGTCACTGCGATTAATCAGTTGTTTCCCTGCAACTGACTAATTTTACTGTTTACTGCATTTTCATGTGAACAACTGAGTGCAAGACAATATCTTCAGGGAGAGACTGCCTAAAATGTGCATTTTTATCCCCTTACTTAAAAAATATAGCCTCTCTCCCTCTATGTTATAGCTAGCTTCTCACTCTGCCCATCTGTACACAGTCCTGATTTCTGACAGACAACACATCGTAAAAACTACTTCTGATATAAGTATACACTGGCCCTCAGTGCTATAACTGGAAAACTAAGCAGATTTAAAAGTGGATTTTAAAGGCAGACAATGATAACAAATAATGAGTATGTTGTGGCCAACACTGATATAATACTGAAATAATAAATGAACTTTTGAAGCATGGTCTTTACTTTTCCCAGAGTTCAGGTTGATTGCACTCTGACAGGAAAAATTACAAGGCCCCCCAATTTCTTTCTCCAGTTTAAGGAAGGGGGAGGGACTAATCTCTTATTCGGGAATTACTGTACTTGTTTATATTCTTGTTTGATAACTGCATGTCAAAAAAATTCAAGTATCAGAGAAGAATGAAAGCTGCATCGCTGGTAAGGACAGGTTGCTGATAATGCTGTATAATAACAACTTTGTGGCCTGCTAACTGCCTATATTTTGGTCTGACTGCAGCTTTAGTGTCAGCAGTTTTTCCCCACCTGTGGGACTTAATGTCATCCTCAGCTCTGATTGGCTGGTGGTGGTTACAGGACTGTGGCAGTGGGTGGGACTTTGGGGGCATCCTGGTTGACTGTCTATGCTGGTTACCTTGGGCAGACCAGTACGCAATGTGGCTGTCTGATGGGGAAGAAAAGAGATTGAAATGAAAAAAGTTCAGTTGACCAAAACTCAATCCTGACAGTATGATACTAAACTGTCAATTTAATGGTTATATTACCTTTGAAGGTTTGAACTGTAGTGGAAATTTGGCCTCAAAGCTTTTCAGGGTTTCTTCTCTGCCAACTGAGTTTCTGTGTTCTGTGTTGTCGTCACTCCTGATACTGCTGATGGTATTGTCAGCATACGAGCCTGCAGACAGCTTGATTCATGAAAACACTTTCTCTGGTCGCAACACACAATAAATTCAACACACATAGACCCAATTGTGGCTACAGACATTTTCAATAGCTGAGTTTACAATAACAATCCATGAGCAGAAGCTGCAGGACTGTTTGTTACCTGTGCTTGTGTCTGAAGACTGGTGAGAGAGCTTGAGCGGTTCATCAGAACCTGGAAAGTACTGGAAGATCCAAACACACCAACCAGCACTTTAAAAAGAGTTCATTACAGTCTGACCTGGTTCATAAAACCTCAGTGGAAGGAAAACATATCAAAGGAACAGTTCAACATTTTGGAAAATATGATTTGTGAGAGATAAGAATATCAATTCAACTCTCATGTCTTTTTGTAGCATATGTAGCAAGTACAGTGCAAGTATATCCAGCTGAGCTAACACATTCAATATTTTAAGCTCAGGTCATCTATTTTAAAACAAGATGAACTGAACAAATGCAAAGTTGGACTAATCACAGACAACAGTGTCATGTGGCTTATTTTTTTCAGTTAGCCTACATATTATTTAGCTTGACAGTTGGAACAACACAGAAACGTTCATTTGTACAAGAATCTTGCAGATTTTGTACAGGTTTACATATTCATTTAAACTGCAAAGCAATTAGGTTGTGAATGAGAGTCATTCACGTTGGACATCACATCACTTTATACTTACTTAAATTTTCAGACAGGAATCACGTTCACGGACAAGGTAATGTATTAAATGACTGCCGACTTCGTTCCTCACTCTCTGACATATCATCTGGTGTTTCCCTTGTTATACCAGAAGTTATACGAACAACAACACTATTATGTAGATATTGTGAGTTCATATCTTTTTTTGTCTAAAGATTTGCACAGTAACAACAGATTTTTTTTTATTCATTGCAATAGAAATAAAGCAAATAATCAGCTTTGACCAATGGCTGTAGCTTAAGAGTGAGCAACATTTTTACTATGCATGCTCTCTTTAAAGATCACTTAAATAACATGAAAGTGACAGACACTTGGAAATTCATTTATTAAAAAACAAAAGTGCCAGACAGCCAATCTGTAACTATTTAAACAGTTTTTTTCCAAAATATGGAGGCAGTTTTGTCACTTGTGTCAAACCAAGTAACATAATCCAATTTATAGAGAACTTACACATCTTGTAAGTTAATTTTCAGCACTTAAAAATTCATGTTCAAAAATACACCCACCAATAAATCTAAAGTTAAGTAATGTATTTCATTGGTTTATTCTATACACAAACAGAAATGTAAAAATGACAGTTTGTGGTTTTAAGGGGGAGTTACCGTACATGATGGGACTATACCTTCATGAGATGGCTCATGGTGTTCTTCACCTCCTCCATGGATGGCCTCTGGCTCGGTTCTTTGTCCCAGCAGCGGGTCATCAGAGTCTCTATGGGCTCAGGAAGGTCTTTGATTAGCCGTGGCCGTGTACCTGCGTCACAATACATAACATCACAATTAAGTATGTCTCAATACCCTGGACCTTGCTAGTACATCTGATTCCACTAAGAATCAACAGTCAGCCTACAGCTCTGTGAGGGTTTCAGCAGCTTTCATAAGATAAGAGATAAGATATTCCTTTATTCCTCCCACAACGGGGAAACTTCCAACACAACAGGGAAATTTCCAAGTACATCTTATCATCAAGTTCATCTTATTCTTTTGGTTTACTGGACTATGGTTGACTTCAAACCACTCTCAATGAACCCCCCCATATAAAAACAAGAGAGCTACTGTCAGCTTAGAAGAGGACAAAAGTTGATTGAATGCTACCTGTTCAGCATCAAACAGCAGAGGGAGACAAAGTAATCTAGTGTGGTGAAGAAATGGAATGCAGCACCAGTATCAAGGCATTTTCCAACATCCACCCACCAGGACTTGAATTCATTTAGGGTGCTTAATTAAATGATGGTGAAACAGTCTATTCCGTGTAAAAATAACACAAATGATATCTGATTGGCTCAACATCTTATGATTAGACAGATGAAAAGCATTCTCACAAATGTAAGATAAGATAAACCTTTATTCGTCCCACAGTGGGGAAATTCACAAAAAAAAGGTACTTGGATTTAACAACAGCAACCTTGACAGTTATCAGATTTCACACTTTTAATTTGTAAAATGGATGCCTTAAATTTACAGTGGGTTCAGCAGGATTAGCATTACCAATTCGCATTACAGTCATTTGATTGTGTTATCTTAAAAAAAGAACCCCCCCCAAAAAAACCAACCAAAAAGCACTTTACCAAAGCAGTTGGTATAGTTGCAGTTTGTGCAGGATTTTGCTCACCTCTGTGGACAGCCCACATTATACAAAACGCTGAGCCACCGATCTCATCAAAGGGTTTCTTGCGTGTGATGACCTCCCACAGGATGATGCCCCAACTGAACACGTCACACTTTTCACTGTAGTTACTGCCTGAGGAATACACACCAAATGTATATTTAATGTGTATTTAATGTGTAACCCGATGGGTCTTATTTTAACACTGCAATTACAATGTATGCATGAGCAATCATTGTATATCCAACTACCCCTGACACATGCAAAAGAAATTGGTGAATTGGAAAATAAAAAAGGGAGTGTAGTAATTAATCTGTATGTTAAAATTTACTCACAACACTGGTCACATATTTTTAAAACAGTTGCCCCACACACATAGGCCACATTATGGCCAAATTAAAGGAGGTGGATCTGCACAAACATATGTGCAGTTACTGACCCAGCAACACAGAAAATCTGTATATTACAAGTAAAAAATATGTTACAATTTTTGGACGTAAGCTTTGATTTGTTTTGCTGGCATGATTAATGTATTATATTTGATTTGGTTTTGTTTACATTTAGATCATTTTTCTTGCTGTCTGTAGATTTTTTTTAGTAACAGTAGATAACACTGCTGTTTGCATTGTATGTTTGGATACCTGTAAAACAACTGTCAAATATGTCTTTAACTTCTACTGATAAATGCGTTAGAATGGATGCACTTAGACATAATCAGATTTGTCGAGAAAAACATTTAGCTTAGCACTTTAAATTCAGAGTGGCTGTTAAGTTTGAAATATCCACTACCCACTCAATATCAAACCAAAATTGTAATGCATTAAAGCACTTCCAAGTGGTCAAAGTTCAAAACTCCAACTCCTTAATGTCAAGTGAATTTCAAATCTAGACACTGATTGCGGCAAACAAGTATCTGTCTTATAATCAACACAGATTCAACCAGTTCCTGGTTGGAGCTAAATAATGAGAAGTTAAAATAGTGTTTATGGCTCACCTTCGAACACCTCTGGTGCCATCCAGGCTGCACTGCCTTTATTATTGGTCATGTAGGTCTGAATATCACAAGCTGTTCCAAAGTCACATATCTTCAGCACAGTACCACGAGCCACAAGGAGCAGACTGAAACAGTACAGTGGACAGGGATTAGAAACTTAAGGAAATATGTAAAGTTATACTTTATACAGCAAAATATACTTGTGGATTATACAGCAAAATATACTTGTGGATTATACAGCAAAATGTACTCGTGGATGAAAAGATGGGAAAATTTGAGTTTAGATGGAATAACTTTCTCAGGCATTTGGTCATAAACAAAAGTATTTTGTTTATTTTTTGGATGAAAACAACTTCTGACCTGTTGACCGCAGTAGATTGAAAGTCAGAGGACTGCGAAGGAGAAGTTATTACTATCCATCCTCTGAGGACCATGAATATGTGTACTAAATTTCATGGCAATAAATCCAATAGTTATCAAGATATTTCAATAAAAACCAACCGATTGTGTAGTTTTGAGATATCAAAGTTTGGACTGATGGATGGTGGTGGACCATCAGACCGACATTGTCATCCCCAGAGCCATGCCAGTAGCATAGCTTAAAAATTTTTCTTTAACTCTTACTACGAATTTCCATATGTCTTTAAGCCCAAGAACACACACAAGCTTATATTCTTTACCAATGAGAAACTGTTTAATGTGTGGGATTGCAGGCAAATTCAATGAGCATTAACATACCTACCTACTGTATGTTGTCAGAGTTCTTAGAAAAAACTGGACTGCATAACCTTTATCTGTTCTATCATAAAGAGTCTTACTTTGGTGGTTTGAGGTCCCTGTGAATTAAGGCCTTTGGCTTCATAGCATGCAGATAGGCAACTCCCTGGGCACACTGCAAACACCAGCTCATGGCATGGGATGCTGTGTAGTGGGGCTGTGGGTCTGCACTGTGCAAGACTTGATTAAGTGACAAGCAAAAAGAGAAGCAAAGAATAAGATACATATACATACATATACATTCTCACACACACACACACACACACACATACATACATATATATATATACATAGAGAGAGAGCAAGAGAGAGAGATGTCTATATATAGAGAAAAATACATGCATATACATGTAGGTATATACATGTATAAAAATATACATTTGTAAAAAGTGCAGCTTTCCCTTAGCCTAATGTCCATTCCCAGTGTTTCTTAGCTCAAGCAATTCTCTTCTTCTTGTTAGTCTCCTTCAGTAGTGGTTTCTTTGCAGCAATTTGCATTTTGCAGCAATGAAGGCCTAATTCATGCAGTTTCCTCGAAACAGTAAGTGTTAAGATGTGTCTGCTACTTTACCTATGTGAAGCATTTATCTAATCTGAAGTGCAGTTAAATTTGGCAATTTTTGAGGCTGTTAACTGTACTTAAGTTATCCTCTGCTTGGTTTTCCATTCCTGGGACGGTGTGATGGCTTTTGCAACTACACTTGAAGATAAATTCAAAATTCTTCAAATGTTACAGAATAACTGACCTTCATGTCTGAAAGTAATGATGGCCTGTCATTTCTCTTTACTAAGGTGAGCAGTTCTTTCCATAAAATGGATTACTACAGTGGTTAAATAGGGCTATTTATTGTATACCATCACTACCTTGCCACAATACAACCGATGCTCTCAAATACATCAAAAATCAAGAAATTCCACTAATTGACTTTTGAAAAGGCTCACCTGTTAACTGAAAACCATTCCACCTAATGAAGCTTGCTCATTAAGATAATGCCAATAGAATGCAAAGCTGTCATCAAAACAAAAAAATCTAAAATATGAAACATATTTGGTTTGTTAACACTTTTTGTTTACCACATAATTCCACACGTTACAAACATACATTATTTCATACTTTTGGTGTCTTCACTATTAATCTACCATGCAGAAAATAAGACAAACAAAAGAAAAAACACAGAATGACAGTGTGTCCAAACTTTTGACAGGTATTGTCTGTATACACATCTTTTTTTCACTATATGTCATATTTTTTTGGTAAAAACTATTCTGCCTGTGGTATGATAGAATTGCCAGTAAAATTAAAAAATAACCATAATTATACTGTGATTCCAAGACTAACCCCCTTAAGAATAATTACTATATTGCTGATCTTGACACCCAGTCAACGTGAATCAACTAGAAATTTTTACAGACATAATATGACTTACGGTTATATAAAGAGCCACATTCTGCATACTCCATGACCAGACAGACCTGAGAACGCAAAGCATGTTACCTTAGCAGTGAAAGGATGACAGTGACACAGAGGTGATCTGTAACTTTCTCTAAACCTAGCTACATTTACTGTTTAACCACCAGCAAGAGGACGCATTATGAATGTTTTATTTAATGAACTGTATGTTCATAAAATAAAACAACTTCTACTAGCTTTACTTCCTCTTTTCATTCTTTTTCTCCTTGGAAGGCACAGAGAGCATTTATGCAAAAGAGATCCTGTCGATACTTTGTTTCACTACATTGCAAGAGTTTTTTATTGCAAGTAATTTTGACGAGATTATAAACTGACCAGATCATGTGATCAGATGACCAAACTGTATCGGCTGACATAATTTTTTTCATGTAATGTTCTCCTCAGGACCCATGAAATTTTGTTGATAAAAATTTGTGAGTAGTCAGCAGAACATTTTACAGTGTAAAAATCAACTTGTCAGTGGTATCTGGACAAACTGTGTAATGGAGACATTGTTTCTGTTTTCCCACAAACATACAACCCAGATTCTGGCTGGGATGCTGTGTTAAATGTAAAAAATACAGCTTTACTGATTTTTGCAAATAAATGCTTATGCTGAATTTGACGCCAGCAACACGTATCAGACAAGTTAGGACAGGGGCAATAAAAGACTGGGAAAGCTGAGGAATGCTTAAAAACCCCCTGTTTGGAACTTTTCACAGGTAAACAGGTTAATTGGTAACCAGTGACAGTATCATGATTGGGTATGAAAGTGACATCCTTGAAAGGCTCAGTCATTTACAAGCAAGGATGGACTTGCTTCACTTTGTTTTTTTTCACTTTGTGAAAAAATTACATGGACAAACAGTCCCACAGTTTAAGAACACACAATCCATATGTCATCAAAGGACTCTGATAATCCACAGAAACCTCTGCATCTAAGGGGTATAGCCAAAAGCTAACACTAAATGCCTGTGACCCTCGATGCCTCATGCAGCACTGCATTAAAAACTGACATGATTGTGTAAAGGATATTACTACATGGGCTCTGGAACACTTCAGAAAACCATAATTGGCAAACATGGTTCATCGTTGCATCTACAAATGTACGTTAAGACTCTACCATACAAAGTGAAAACTATCCATCAAAAACATCCACAAGTGGAAGCAACTTCTCTTGACTCAAGCTAATCTGAGATGGAGTTGGATAAGTCCACATTTCAAATTGTTTCGTTGGAAATCATGGACATCGTGTCCTCGTTTCCATCCAGATTGTTAGCAGTGACAAAGTGCAAAAGCCAGCATCTCCAGGCCAGTCTCCAATTGAAAATGTAGGGTGCATTAAGAAGCGCAAAATGTCACAACAGAGACCTCAGACTGTTGAGCAACTGAAGTCGTATATCAAGGCAGAATGGAAAAGAATTTCAGTTTCAAAACTTCAACAATTAGTGTTCCCAGTTCCCAAATGCCAACTGAGTGTCCATATAAGAAAAACTGGTATAACACAGTAGTAAACATGCCTGTGTCCCAACTTTTTTAGAATGTGTGACAGACATCAAATTCAGAATGACTGTATATTTACAAAAAACAATAAAGTTTATCAGTTTGAACATTAAATATCTTGTCTTTGTACTGTGATTGTCACTCAATTTAATATATGTCAAAAATGATTTGTATATTATTGCATTCTGTTTTAATTTCCACTTTACACAGCATCCCAACTTTTTTGGAATTGGGGTTAATGCTGAGATCAAGGTTGGAGGATCTAGGTTGTAACTGAATCTATGTGAAAAATTTATGTAAAAAAATAAAAATAAATAAATAAATGTCATGTTAGGGACAGCTCTGAAACAAATCTTATCTAAAACCCTATTGATGAGCTCTGAAATTTATTCCAGAGGTTGGTTTGTCCTTTACCACACAGATCAGAGGAAATTGCACTATGTTGACAATACATAAACTATTAACTTCACTGTTGGGTGTTGTATACTTACTGGATTGTCACAGGAGCCATATAGCCTGACAATGTTGGGGTGATTCACACGGGAGAGCTGACGGAGCTATGACAAACCAAAAATACATATTACCATGAATACATTCATCCGTGTGTGTGTGTATACTCAATACATACTACGATATTTGAAACTTATGTCTGTAATAACTGCACTCTGAACTAAATCCAAAGGATATGTGAATAAACAAATGGTATATAAGAACAAAAACAAATCTAAAGTTAAAAAAATATTCAGAAATACTAAACTGATACAATCATGAATGATTAAATAATCACACAGGAATGTTTCAGCTAATCCAGCAAATACGTAACAAATCAAGAATCAACAATCAATTCATTGAATGATGGCTCAGATTCATAATCGTGTTTACTTATTCTTTGATCAGATAGTTTTAGAGTTAAAATTTGGAGTATTTTCTAAAGTTCTTGTAAAGCTGCTTGCATTTGGAGACGTTCAACTTTTGAGAACGTTTTTTTATGGGAAAAGGGTTTTTATATTCTTAGGTAATGAATAATAATTCTAGGGTATTGAAAATAAAGTATGGTTCTGTTATTGGTAATACATATCAGATTTCATAACACTAATATTGAATAATTAATATCCATGGTACCCAGCCTTAGAAATAACAAATTTTGTTATTATTATTGTTATTGTATTGTTACAGATGGTTAGGTTTATCATAATTCCAGATCTAAACAGTCTGTTAAATGGCTACACTTGAATCTCAGCAGGCTGCAGGTACATTCTCCAGTTGTTAAAATTAAAGAGACTTATGCTCCAACTACTTACAGTACTTCTCAAGAACTTAAGACAGCTCTCTAATAAAAGTGCCAGGATATTGTTGTAATCGTAGGCTTGTTTGAGGAAAGCCATATGTCTCAAAGAAAGCTGGCTGCAGGTTTCATGCTGTACAGAGAACAACAAAGGAGTTTGCAGTACCTCAACAAGGAAAGCGTTCTTTTCATTCTCACTCTCAATGGTCTTGATTGCTACATCCTTTCCTTTCCATATGGCCTTGAAGACAACTCCAAATGTCCCTCTGCCAACAGCCTGAAGAAAGACAATACAACAATAGAATACTCATGGGTGGAAGTAATGAATTACATTTACTCTTGTAACTGTAACAAATTGAATTTTGTGAGCATGTACTTTTTTGAGTATGTTTAAAAATCTGTAATTTTACTTGTACTTGTGCAGTTTTATGTCATGTACGATACTTTGTTACATTTCAAGGTACAGAGTGCAGAGTAAAAACAAAAGTCACACGAAAAAGTCCTGATAAACTGTGTAAGAAAGGAGCAAATGAAAGGTGACAATTCTGCAGCTGCAGCAGAGCAAAAGTTGCTGGTGGGTTTGTGGCTGTATGGGAGCAGAGCTCCAGAGAGCTCCACGTACAGAGAGGAGACCCTCTGCACACTGCTGACATGCTGGAAATCATACATGTTCAGCGTACATTCACTGACTGTCAGGGTGAAGAGGTGGTGCAGTCACATCAGGGCTGGGGCTGGCAGTTTGTAAACAGTGCAAAAAATGCAACTCTGTTTTTTGCTTTAATGTGTGTGTTTGTGGGCTACAGCTGCTGTGTACTTGTGTCTATATGTCTATACATCTCAGTGCTGTCTGCCTTGGTGATGCTTTATACTGTTAGTGTAAGTGGCAGTATTTTAATTTGTGTAGCCTAATAATGCTGTTTGCACCCACTGATGTGTCCATAGCTCTTTCGATTTCTGGTTATATATTTATAATTGATTTATTGATAATTGTATACACAGGCTGCAAATGTTTGTTTATAGAAAAGGAATTTATTGTTGGTTTGGACATGGTGTGGTTCACACCTGGGGCCAGCAACATGTTGTTCCACTAGTTTGTATATGTTGACATCATAATGCACTTTATTTTGTTGCATAGAGATGGTATTTAATTTTACAGTTCTATCATAGCACAGCATCATTATCATATATTTTAACCGAGTACATTTTATACAGGTAATATTACTTTTACATGAGTACAATTTCTTGACTATTTTTACTTACTTACTTCTATTCTTGCCTTCAAAGCATAAACTGCATTTTTACAACCTCTGCACTTTTAGAAATAGCTACTTTGAGTTCTACCAGTGCTCGTTTAAGGACTAGTCTGCCCTTTAAAACTGGGGCCTTGGTCCGGTTGTTACACTGTATTTAGGTTTTTCAAATCGCAGATGTTGTTCCATGGTTTGTTAGTGGTTTGACTTCAGTGCATTAAACCCTGGTTGTACTTCACATCAAAGGAGAGTAAACAGTAAATATATTGATACCAGCAGGCTTGGTTTCTAAATAGCTTGTGTCTGTCTTTTACCCTAGCTTTCTTCATTAAGACTAGCACGTAACTGCACTCTTACTACAGGAACATTTCCCTCTAGTAAAGCAGAGCTAACGTAAATGTCCTCTCTTGAGCTGTTGTCGGTCAGTAAGTTTACCGCTTCAACTTGGATGTCTTCATACTGGATGTCCTCAAACACACAGCCTGCTGGAGTCTCCACCATCGCGGCAGAGTGGCAACACTCCTCAACGCACGCCAACGACGCCGGAGTTAAAGCCCAAAGCGTACCTTGTTGTTATCGGGACAAAATTAAACGCTACAATGTTGGTTTGCCCCTGCTAAACAGCCTTTTTCATCTGTTGCTGTGAATTCAGGAAGTAGCACCAGTAGCTCGCGCAGTTGTGTTGCCTAATGAAACATCACTCGGCTGGGCGCTCGTGAACGTCCCACTAGAATGCGGGTCTATAAAACAGCGCAAGAGAGCATTTCTGACACATTAAACCGTGATTTGATTGATTCAAGACTACCGAGCAGATTTCATCTTCAGCCTGTGACCAGCGGTATAAATTCTTAGTTTTATAATGAGATAGATGACTTTATCATACAAGCGCTCTGCTGGGCGCGGTCTTGAATGCAGCTTTGTTTTGTTTTTGCGTGCACGAGAGCCTCCACAAGGGGCGACAATAGGCTATTTCCATAGTTAATGTAGCACTATTCTTTGATTTTTCTGAAGCTGATAAGGTTACTTCATCTTACATCCAGTATAGGTACAGCTTAATCTTTTTTGATTTTGAATCATATGTATAAAGATAAAAATACAGAATAGAATAGAATAGTGGCCGAAACATGCTGCTGTATTTTATACAGCAGACACTCAGGTTTAGTTGAACGTTTTAAACCTCAGCTCAGCTATTTAGACATTGCAGTATAGTACAGACCATAGCCTTGGGGACTGAAAACAATGAGAGTCTGGTACATTTTGCATGGGGAGCTTACAAATCTGGGAAGGAACCATTAATGCTGAACAATATATACAGGTTTTGGAGCAACCTATGCATTTTAACATTTTACACAGTGTCCCAACTTTTTTGGAATTGGGGTTGTATCTTTATTCACACTTTTACTGACATTCTAAAGTTCAATGACATTTAGTGAGCTTGACATTGGTGGCTGCACACCCTTTTGAACAGGCTACTGTTCTGTCACACAGGACGGAAATTAAAATATTGGACAGCAATGCCATCTACCTTTGACGGGTTTTCTCACTTAATTATATCCTTCTGCTCTTGTCTACTAAAATGATTTCTGGTTTGCCATTGCTGGGGGCTGTGGCTCATGAGGTAGAGAAGGAGGGTTAGTGGTCCGAATCCTAGCCCCTGCAGTCTATGTGTCGAAGTGTCCTTGAGTAAGATACTGAACCTCAAATTGCTCCTGATGGCTGTTCCATTGGCATGTGAATGCGTGTGCATGGTTAGTGGTGGTGGCCAAAGACCACTCAGTCACCATGTGTGAATGTGTGTGAATGCTGACTTGCGTTGTGAAGCACTTTGAGTGGTCTCAGAAGACTAGAAAAGTGCGATATAAATGCAGTCCATTTACCATTTACTGTCCACCTGAATCAATGTGAAAGCAAGTCCAAATATCCCATACAGCTGAAAAACTGTTTCTCACCACAAAACCATATAAAACATGGATGTAGCCTCTGTGATGTCACCCATAGCTTTCTGAAGAGCGATTTTGAAGCTCATTGTAGGGTGCCACCATCTTGGCAGTGGTGATGTCACCTAACTCCAGTTAATCCAAATATGGACAAAGAGGTGGAGCGAGGGTTGAGCTGAATGAAGCCTGTTTCAGAAACACGCCCACCAAGCTAGCCGACTAACCCATTGGTCGGTTTCTTTAGTGTAATAAACTTTAAAATAGCAATAATAATAATAATAATAGTAATAATAATAATAATAAGCAAAAATATTAATATAAATAATAAAGTTTGAGTTCCTGGACCGTCAAAATTTTCTGTTACTGTTTAACCTCAATCACCAACTCCAGCACTACCAGTAACAACGTCTGGGTTAATGCTATTCCTGGAAACGGGAAACCTTGGAGACGTTACAAACACTTTATTGTATTTGCACACAGTTCAGTTTAAGATTACATAACGTAAGTTAACTAACATGGAGGGCCTTTATTTTACAACCTCACACAGACACCATGTATTCAAAAGTATTAACACTACAAATTATAACACTTTATGAGGTTTTGACTTTGGTGCAGCCAGTTTAATAACTGAGGCTACCATATGCTCTCGTTAGCATCATTAGCTTAGATCAAACTCCACTGTCTCCCCTCAGAGAAACTCGTCCTGGACACCCTAGAGAAACAAAAAATGGGGAGCGCTGACTGTGTGTTGTAAAAAATTCACCCCCCCATACAGTTGTCACGAAGGGGAAAATCAGCTAAAGAGACCAAAACCATTGTTTGTATCAGACCGTAAACATGTTTTCTTCTGCTGTAAAGTTGAACATTTTAGCATGGGGGTCAAATGCAATTGACTCCCTTTTGGAGCCTGCCTTAAGTGGCCCTTTGAGGAACTGCAGCTTTTTCCAGTTCCGTGATGGCTTCATTTTTCAGACATGGAGGGTTTATGCAGATTAATGCCTGTTTGGTAACATTCATACCACAGAAAGAAGCATTTTTCAATGCATTTTGTGTTCAAACTCCAGTGTTTTTGGTTTAGATTTTTCCTTAATGTTCGTCTTTTGTTTCTTCTTGTGGCACTGTTTTGGTCTGGCTCTGCTTCAGTGGCTGGGGGAGTGGTTTTTGGGTGGTGGGGTCCTCAGCACACATACAGCTGTTCCTAATCTCACCTCATCAGCGGCAGCTTTAAATCCCTCCTGGTTCTCCTGCTAGCAGCCAGATTGTATCCACTCCACCTGTGGTACTGTCAGGACCGCCATTGTTTGCATCCAGAGGTTTCATGTGTTTCTTTGTTTGTCCTAATGGACTCGTCACAAGTTTTCTCCTGTGCCTCTGGTGTCTCCTACCATTGAGCCTCAGTGCAGTGCTCAATCACCCACCGCCTAGCCTCTCACCACCAAAGCAGTAAGCCTCAAGGTTTTCTCTCCAAACTTGTCTGGACCTGCTATTCACGTCTCTGCATCTCCGTCCTCTCATTACTAAGACAATGTAAGTCTCAGCCACCTGCAAGTTTTCTGTGAATCTACTGGAGTTTTTGTTAAATGAATCCCTTTAACCTTTTTCCCTCATCTGTGTCTTGCTCCTAGGTCCAATTAGGAAAATACCTTTAAACCAAAATGCACTCAAACCCATCAGTGGGCACATGGACAAGCTACAGCAGTTGCTAAATACAGTAACAGCTCATGAACAAGCCCTGTTATGGGACTGATATTCTTATATATAATACACCTGTGATCTCATCATCCCACCCATACTCGACTGCTTTATGTTACCTATACCCATATCAACTGATAATACTGATCCTTGGTAAGAGAAGTACAATCATAAATATGTATATATAAGGAATGCAATCCACCCCAATAACAAAAAGTATTTTGATCAAAATTATTCTTAGAAAATGAATACAATACTTTATAAACACAACTAACACAACTTGTAGAATATATTTGTACAAACTGTTATTTTACAAAGGAAGTGTAGAATGGATGGAGTAGTGTGACAGCCCGCAACAAACATTTGACACTTGAACACAAGGAAACTGTCAGAACTTTAATGCTGACAGTTACTAAATCAACCATTCTTGAAACTTAATATAAATTTTACTTTGATCAATCAAAGTTTTAGAGGATGAACACATTGCTCTGTCAGAACTATAATTTACAATTCCAATGGATAATAATTTGTTCAAAATCTATTCTATAAGAGAACCTCTCTCTCTCTCAAGAAAATTGGTCAGGACAGACTCAGTTTTGGAAAAGCCCTCCTCAATTATTATAATTACACAAGGAACAGTGTTCTGCTTTAGGTCAGTACATTGAGATACATTAATTAAATTAAAACTGAAAAAAGAGTCATTTTAAACATAGCGCAATCAAACAAACAAAACTCTGTGGCGTCTTTGTCTCTTCAATTGCATTTTTGTTGGTGAAATAAACACACAACTAGGAGGGAGTACTGTTGAAAGTCCTCAAGATTGCTAAGATTATTAGAAACCAATATTCTTCTCAGCATTGGCCAAAGTACAGAAATGGTTGCACTGTTTCTATATATCTATATGTACTCAGTATACAACCTTGACCCATGAACCATAATGTGAATTGTCCTGTTATTGGTTTAGTTTTGTTACTGGTCTCTCCCGGCTGCTGTCGAACAAGTTATGTCTCCGCTGTTTTCTGCGGTTCATTCTGGACAGATCCTTATCAAACACTTCTCCAGAGCGCAGAGCAGACACCAAGTCATCAAACTCACCGCCCTCCTCTTCTTCATTTGCTTTCAACACCTTCTGCTCCCTCTCTTTCTTCAGCTGGAGAAGAAGAGAAAGAGATATCATAAGAGTAGAGAATGAATGGTTTGGGTTCATTTAACACCATTACTGTACATTCATCCATGAATGAGGTGATCAACTGACTTTGTCAGTATATGGGAGAAAAGCAGGTAGGCATTTTCAGTAACCTTAGTCTCTCAGAGGTTAGTGTCAAAATTTGTGTCGTTTTCAAAATTTTGTAACGAATACACACAAAGCGTAAAATACTTTCCATTTGTCTAACCACTAACTAACCCTGTACCTGGTAAAGAGCAATTCAAATACATTGTGTATCTCATATATCAAATAAACGATTTTCCCATGTCAGCCTACTATACGTCTCTTATTTATCTGAGCTGATAACGTGTTCTAACCTGTGCCTCCATGAGTGCCCGTCTCTCCTCTTCTTCCTTGCGTCTGGCCATGTTCTCATTGTCCTGTTTGGCCTCTGAGAAAGCTGTGAGGAAAGTGTCGAAGATCCTAAAGAACCCATCCGGCTGCAGGTTGGACAGGTCTTCTCCAAAATGTCTCAGTGCCTTTTCAAACTTCAACGAGAGACATTTATACCTTAAGACTACCTAGTGTTCTGATAATGTTACAAGTTTTTGAAGGCAGAAGTTGAAAATGGGACAAAATGCATGTAAATTAAAGGTGCTGTGCAGCAGTGAGTCTGGATATTTTGAGGAGAAAGGAGATGAAAATGAAAAAGCAAGGAGAGGAAGACAAATGAGAAATACAGGACGGTCCATTAGCAGAACTGTCGGGACCAAAATTAAAACCTGAAATCATGTATCTAATTCACACAGCACAGTGCCTGAGTAGTTGTGAGATATTCATTCTGCATCACCTGGATGTTGAACTCACGTTTGAGACCAATGGAACATTGTGATCATGTTGAGCTACACAGAGAAATGTGAAGACCAGTGGTGGCTTCATGCTAAGACTTAGACTGAGACTAAGAAAAATACAGGAAAAATGAAGAAACAATAGCATAGTAACTGCTAGCAATTATGAACAGGCTCACCTGATCTAACTTAAAGCTCCACTCAGCATTTTCCAACTACTAGAGGGTGACAGAAACTGCAAAACATTTTTAAAATACATCAAAGTGAAACTACTGAACTACAGAAGCCCCAAAAGACAAACTGTGCATAAGGGCTGATAGCTATGTTAAATAAACCTATGGAGAAGTGTGCAGAAAGGGCATTTTTAGTAGCAAGAGGAAGAAGATGAGGAGAAAGAAGAGGAAGAGGAAAAAGGAGGAAGAAGAGGAAGATGAGAAGACAAATGACAAACACATGAGGGTCCATAAGCAGCAACTGCCTGGAGCATAATTATTTAAAAATTCTTAAAAATATCTCATGTATCCTGTATCTCTAATCCACACAGCAATACCTGAGTAGGTATTAGTATGTTTATACACCTAGTGTACAAACAAATATTATGATCTTGTTGAGCTACATGGCGAAGGCAGGTTTAATTTTACAATTTTTGAGAAAAAAGGGGACTTCATAATTCTTGCCACCTCAAAACATCTGAACATTTCTGCTCACTGGGACTAAATTTTGGTGAAAAGGTGGTGGTGCAAGGTGGTAGCATGTACTGACTTTGCTACTACTGATTTTTTATGTATTTTCAAAGTTTTAAACTTTGCATGGTTGCCTTAGCGTCACCATCATTTGGCATAGGACTGGACCTTTGTGTGAAGTTTTGTTTATTTTCAAGCTTCTTCATAATAAGAATTATAATAATTAATAACAGTAAATAATGAATAATAACTGTTATCGGTTGCCCACTCACCATTTCTTTGGCCTCACTGAGTGACTCCTCTACATCAGAGAAGTGGAAGGAGGCCACAGTGATGAACTGACTGACCACAGAGACAAACTTATGAGCAGGATCCTGAGAAGACTGAGCCTGCTGGTATTGCAGCTCCTGGAGATGAACAAACAATTGAAAAGCAGAGGCATGCAGTTACTGTACACTGATGATACACTGATTTCATAGATGTAAATTTTTTCATACCTTTATTTTTTTCTTACAAGTTGTTGTGTGATTAAACATAAACATACTGAACAGACTTTCAAGCCACTCTACTGAGCTCACTCACCGCCTCAACACTCTTTAGGCCAGATCGGAGACTGCCAATGTCCTTCTCCAACTCTGCCATACTGGAAAGACAGTGAAAGAGGCAGAGAGACACATGGGAGGGTAGAGCTAATGAGTAATGAGTAACACGATAGTCAGCCATTGCCAGCTACATTAAAAATAATGAATTCAGCATCACTTTTTTGGGGATATTTTTGTTTGTGTATAGTTTTAGGTGGAGTTTAAACTAAAATAATTTCAAAACAACAGTCAGGTGCAGTGATTGTGTCATGCAGCTTCCGGAAGTCATCACAGTGAGGTTTCCAGATTTGGTACCATCCCATTGTTGCTGTACAGTACTTGTTCATGTAATTAAAAATGTTAGATGCATACATATCCTGCTTCTAATTTTATACATATTACTCATAATATATTTAAAACAACATCATTGCAATAGACTTGATTCGGGGTGTACTTCAACAGACACTGCCACAGTGTGTGTGTCTTTTCATTCTTACTTAACTCTAGCAGCTTCTGGCACATGTTGTAGCTCTTCACTGAAAGCTGTCACCTTAGGGTACTTTTTTTCCAGTACAGTGATCATGTAGTGGAGCAGAGTGACGTTTCTGCAAACATACACCACATACATTTTATACCCTGCCATTTGTCATTTCTCAGTTGCATTTAGAAGAAATAGCTAAACTTGCAGTTAGGCTTTTTTCAAAGCAGACATTTTGACTGGTCATAGTAGGAAAAACACAGGGATTACTAATAACATATACATGCATTAAGGACATAAAAACCTGGACGATCTGCAATTTTCTGCCGTTAAACTAAAACCAAAGAACTGTTATTGTACTTGGTCCCAAGCACCTCCAAAGCACATTATCAATTTAGAGATATATTTACTCTCGATGGCATTGGCTCGGCCTCCATCACCACTGTAAGGAATCTCGGAGTTGTCTTTGATGAGGGTATGTCCTTGAACTTGCACATAAAACAAACTACAAGGACTGCTTTTTTCAAAATATGTAACATCGCAAAAAATCAGGTGTACCCTGTCTCAAAATGATGCAGAAAAACTAGTCCATGCATTTGTTACTCTGAGGTTGGATTACTGTAATTTGTTATTATCTGGCAGCCACAATAAAACTCCAAAGACTCTCCAACTGATCCAGAATGCTGCTGCACATGTATTGACAAGAACTATGAAAAGAAATCATATTCCTCCCAAATTGGCTTCTCTGCACTGTTTCCCGGTCAAATCCAGAATATATTTAAAATCCTTCTCCTTACTTACAAAGCCCTTAATGGGCCATGTCTTAAAGAGCTAATTGTACCCTATTACCCAAATAGAACATGGTGCTTCCAGAATGCAGGGCTTCTTTTGGTTGCTAGAGACTCCAAAAGTAGAATGGGAGCCTTCAGCTATCAAGCTACTCTCCTGTGGAACCAGATTTCAGTTTGGGTTTGGGAAGCAGAGACCCTTTCCACATAAGTAGTAGGCTTAAAACCTTCCTCTTTGATAAAGCTTATGTTTAGAGCTGACCCGGGCGAGTTGTGAGTCCGTCAATCTCTCTCGCTCTCTCTCTCTCTCTCTCTCTCTCTCTCTCTCTCTTTCTTTCTCTCTCTCTCGCTCTCTACCCATCAACAAACCACTCAAGGCAGATGGCTGCCCATCTAGAGCCTAGTTCTGTTCTGAGGTTTTTGTCTGTTGAAATGAAGATTTTTCTCACCACTGCTGCCAAGCGCTTGCTAATGATGAGAATTGTTGGGTCTCTGTTGGGTAAATAATATTATAAAGAGTACAGTCTAGACCTGCTCTTTATGAAAAGTGCCTTGAGACAACTTCTGTTGTGATTTGGTGCTATATAAATAAAATTGATAAAAATTTATGATAACATTCAATAAGTAAGCCATATCAGTGGGGCAGTGATCCAGCATGCACAGTACCTGGCCCTAAAACCACCATTCACCATATTATTTACACCTGTGCTTCTCATACTGTCACATGTCAAAATATCTTCTGTGAAAAAGGCCTACGATATAGTACGTCTTTTTATGAACTTTACTTGTCAATACTCGACTTGGTGTCAGCTATCTTGTTAAGACTGGAAATTTTAAATCCATAGGCATTTCCTCGTTGTCCTTTGTTCATATAGTTCCCAAAGGCCAGAACCACCTCTAACAGCTGACGCAGTGTCCCACTCTCTACCACCTCCTTGGATGCAAGACTGAGAGCTGAAAACACAGGTGCAGGGAGGGAATGTCATATGTGTTCACAGATAGCACTCAAATCAATATTGTAATATTGAATATATTATAATATTAATTATAATATATATAATAATTATAATATTCTAATAATAAATGCATTCTCACCCTTATTAGTGATATGTATCTTTGGTTCAACTGTAACCCTCCTCTCAAACATTTACTTTTAAGCATTTATTTTATCTGAACTAATGACTCTTTGGGATATAAAATAGTACCTTTGATTTTTGGTTTGATCTCAGCCACTCTTTCAGCAAACTTCTTCTTGAAGAAGAGAGACTGCAGTCTCTGTTGATAGTGGTCAATGCTGTGTGAGGACAGACAAAAGACAGCATAACTGTGAGTAGACTCAGATCCAAAATGTCTCTGGCAACTGCACCAGTAAGAAGACATATATTCTATAATATTTCATATCACTCCATGTGAATCCCCATTTGATGACGCTAATCAACTAATTATGCATCAATTTCTTTGCAGATGATACATAAACCTTTTGTTTTGGTTAACCCTTAAATGCATAACTTGGGTCTGTAGCGACCCAGGACTATATAACCCTGTCTAATTCATTCATTCTTTAAACTAATTCTTTAAGGAATACCAGGCAGTATATTCTGGTTTCAAATGTCAAATAATAAAAAACATGAGAATGATGAAGCTAGCTCAGATGACAAGAACTCTGGATGGGATGAGGAATGTAATCTCTAATAATGTATCTATAATTTTAAAATGTTGTAATATTGTATAAAACAACATACAGTAGAAGATGTAGTTATACAATGAGAAAGTGGAACTTTGTCCTTTGGCCTCTTGTCACTGTTTAGCAGTGCCACTGCTAAAAAACTGCACCCACTCTAAGGCTCAGATCATGCTTGAACAGAACTAGTTAGTATGAGCTTAATAATCCTGCTGATGCTGCTTACTCATTGTGACTACAGGGTCTTTCCACACTCTGAGCAGCTGTGATGTAGCATTGTACAAGGAAACAGCTCAGTGTGGTCAGATGTTCAGCAGACTGTAACTGACATAAGTGCGATCATTCATGCATTTCCGTAAATAAATGATCTACTGAAGACTGTACAACCTCTGAACCTCTGTTGTGTGGTCTTGTTTTGGTATGTACCATATATCCAGGTTATGTTCAGAGGTTTTGCTGTGTGTACGTTTTTTTTTATGTGTACCTGCTCATATCATATAGGAAGCGATCTGCTTTGGCCATACGATCCAGCTCATGCTTGTGTTCTTCTAACAGCTCAATGTCACTCTTCTCAGGAACAAACTTCAAAAGCTTCACACACAGAGACATATACACACAAAATATGATAAGTGTGTTTGATTTGAAGAGATCTTTATGTAATTATTTTTCAGACATGTGTGAGCCCAAAATAAACAAAGAACATTCAATTGGAAACATGCATCACAGTAGTGGAACTGATCCAACATCATCCCAAAATCCAAAAGTGAACTAAACTGCTAAAATCAATGTATCATAGTACATGTAATTTTCTCAATATATAGTATGTATGGTCAATACAGAGGCCAGTCACCTAACATTGTCTTTGGGGGAAAATGAATTGGACTTTATAATAATGAACCCTGGTTGAAACTGGTGATGGACATGGAACATGTCTATTGTGTCCTCAGATTGTGTTTGCATGTGTATGTCTTGGCACCTGCTCCAGCATGTCTTTAGGTAAGTCTTCCTGTTCGTCCATGGTCAGGATGGCATGACGGATCTCCTCATTGGTGAGCCTCAGCCTGTAGCACAGAAATTTTCCATTTTCCATATCATGTACTGCATTACATGGGCCCTGCAATAATTTTTTTCTTGGTGAAATTTAACATGTTAATTTAAAAAAATTTTTTAAGGCTGTTTTGACAATTATCCCTGTCACAGCTGCGACTGCAGAGGGATGCAGTGGGACAGAGAGGCTGACTGGACTGGTTATATTATTCTTTGAGAAAAAGAAGTTGTATTTAGAGTAGATGGTGGAGAACTTCAGTTGCACAAGACTCACAGAATGACATTCAGACAGGTTGCCAGTGTTGCTTAGCAATGTAGCAATGTAGCATTTTGTGTGTGTTTGTGTGTGCGTGTACAGTCTCTCCTTTGCTAAAATATGTCCGTTTGTGGATGCAGCTTCTGTGGTGTTTATTGTTTATGTCATGGTCTGGTTTTTTGTGTTTGGTTTTTTTGTTGTCTGTGGTCTTTCTTTTCCCTGTTCTTTTATAGTGTCTTGGTTGGAGGCGTGGCTGGTGCGACTCTCACTTCCGCCCCGAGTCTTGGCAGATGAGGCACACCGGTTCTCAATTGTCAATAACCACCTCCTACATAAGCCTGGCCCTGACTCCACTCCTCTGCCAGATTATTCCATCACATATGGTGAATCTAGCTCCCATGTTTTCCTTGCTTCTCACGCTTTTGTTTTTTCCCAGTCCTCCGTGTGCTTCCCTGCTATCTATTTCATCTCTGTAGCTTAATATTGCTTGTTGCACACTTTGTGATGTCCATAGCTCTCTATTCATTGTTGGCCATTTATTCTTTAATGGTCTGAGTTTTGACCTCTTCTCTGGTTAATTCTAGTGAGGCTACACTGAAGATTGTTGTGTATTTGTAATTGATAACTGACTCCCCACCCCTTTATAAAAACAAAACACAGTAATGTCTGTGGTGATTCTCAGTCATATATAAGGATGGTTCAATCTAGGGCAACTGAAATTGGATGGTCTTTACCACTGAACCTAGATGAAGGCTGATTGGTATAAGTCTCTGTTGTCAGCATCTAAGGTTATATTGTAGGTGGTTTCTGTAGTCTGTAATGGTCCTGTCCTTTCATACTCCTATATCCTTCTGAGGGTGTTCATCCTAAAACGCTTGCTAAGATGTCCAATTGCCCTTGATTCAACCCCCCTTGGGCAACACAGTAATGATTATTCAGAGTACATTTTAAGTGAACTACTTTTTTCTTTTATCTAAATATACTTTTACAGAAGTACTTTTACTTCTACTTGAGTATTATTTTAAATCTGTCCATTTAACACCTTTTTGGTGAAAACACCCCACATGTAGATGAACAACATAACCAGGCTTTGAACAGCAGCAACCAGAATTAATGTATGACTTCCATTATCGCTATTCCGCTGTGTCTTTTCTCTTCATTTATAATCCTAATACACACTGACCGTGAAAGCAGAATGTTACAGTTTTGTGCTCGGCGGCCATCGATTACTGACAACTCCTTGACTTTCTTGGCAAAAGTATGGTCATCCTCAGCATTCTTCTGTTAATACATAGAAAAGCTTTAGAATGCAACAAAACACAGCACAGTATAACAGAACTCTGCAATGCCAAGATTTGGAACTTGGCATTTAAATCACGACAATATCAATACCTCAAGGTGACTGTTTTAGTATAACAAACTAATAAAGAATAATATAGTTTATTCATGAAATAGTTTAAAATAGTACATAGAACGCAGAAATTGTTCATCAAAAGGAAGTGAGAATATCATTAGTAACACCAACGGCTCTTGGCTTTTGAGTAAGTCTCCTCTCGTGTCACGGTGCATTTCATGGACTTGTGTTAGAAGCAGAGAATATCGATAGAAAACCCCCCGAAACAAAACAACTTAATTTGTACATTTGACCAAACAAAAGCAATGTCAATATCTGTGACACAATGATAGAAATTTGTGATTGATGAATGCCAATGAACATAAAATTAGAATCCGAAGAGAAAATTACAGTATAGGTAATGAAGGTATGGCAGGGATGGCATAGGCATAGTGTCAGTGTGTAATATGTTACTTGTGGCTTCTGGTAAGCTGAGAAGGTCTTCTGGAACTCTTCTAGATCCAGAACTTTAAACACCTTGAGATCATCAATCTTTTTCCATATGGTTCCTTCTATCTTGCTCTGAAACAAACAATAATGCAGTTTGTCAACATAATTCAAGGTCCAATTAATATATTTCATTCAGAGTTTGCATCTCACAGTTGTTAATTTCCAAAGAACATTGTCAGCTGCTGCCCGGCATTTGCCGATTAAAGGCCCAGCCTGGTGTTATTCTATATTTTTCTTGCCGATGACAAGTCCCATGAAAATACCCTCTATGGGTCTTAGCTCCAAGCCAATTGGTTCCTACTGAGGATTTCAACTTTTAAAAAGGGCTCACAGATGTATGGTCTCACTTCTAAAAGAGTAATATTCTAAAATGCCCTGGTGGTGATCCAGTGGTTAGGATTTGGTGCTCTCACCGCCACAACCCGGGTTTGATTCCCAGCCAGGGTACGCTCACGTGCATGAGTGTGTTGATGCCTCATGAATGGCAGCCTGTATGGAAATTTCCCCACTGTGGGACTAATAAAGGAATAAAATCAAAATTAAATAGCTAGCTGCTGTTGCTGCTGATTAATCCACATTTGGTGCTTTAGTCAGTATTTGGGCCAGTGTAGCACTGAGTCAAAACAAACTACAGAGAGTGTGTGTTGGCAATGAAGGAACATGTCAGCCAGTGCAACAGTGTGGCTTATTGTTGTAGTTTTAATAATTTTTGGACAACAATGATGCTCTATGGCACAGAGGAAAGATGTATCAGGTTTTACACACACAATACTTGTTAGTAGAATGCATTCATTTTGGTCTGGTTTGGTTTGGTCACAAGAGATTTACTGACAAGAAGAAAAATATATAACATCAGACCTGTCCTTTATTGCACAGCAGCGCCTCAATGGAAACTGGATTGGTATAATTCCCCAGAAAGCATCAATATATTGTTTCTTTGTTAATCCATCCATCCATCGTCAACCGCTTATCCGAAGTCGGGTTGCGGGGGTAGCAGCTTGAGCAGAGAGCCCCAGACTTCCCTCTCCCCCACAAAATTGGCTAACTCCGACTGAGGGATCCCCAGGCATTCCCAGGCCAATGAGGAGACATAATCTCTCCATCTGGTCCTGGGTCTGCCCCGAGGTCTCCTCCCAGCTGGCTGTGCCAGGAACACCTCCTTAGGATAGCGCCCTGGTGGCATCCTAAACAGATACCCGAATCACCTCAAATGGCTCCTCTCCACACCAAGGAACAGCGGCTCCACTCTGAGTCTCTCCTGGATGACTGAGCTTCTCACCCTATCTCTAAGGGAGACCCCAGCCACCCTGCGGAGAAAACTCATCTCAGCTGCTTGTATCCGCGATCTCGTTCTTTCTGTGATGACCCGTTGCTCATGACCATAAGTGAGGGTAGGAATGAAGATTGACCGATAGATAGAGAGCTTTGCCTTCTGGCTCAGCTCCCATTTTGTCACAATGGTGCGGAGGGACTGCAATACCGTGCCCGCTGCGCCAATTCTCCAGTCAATCTCATACCCTATTGTTCCCTCACTCATGAACAGGACCCCAAGATACTTGAACTCCTTCACCGGAAGCAAGGACTTATTACCAACCTGGAGTAGGCACTGCCTACTGAGAACCATGGCCTTGGATTTTGAGGTGCTGATCCTCATCCCTGCCACTTCACACTCAGCTGCGAACTGATCCAGTGATGACTGTAGATCTAAGGCCAATGGTGCCATCAGGACTACATCATCTGCAAAGAGCAGAGATGAGATCCTCGGGTCACCAACCTGAAACCCCTGCTCACCACGACTGCGCCTCGAAATCCCGTCCATGAATATCACAAACAGGATCGGAGACAAGGCACAACCCTGTCGGAGGCCAACACCCACTGGGAACAAATCCGACTTACTGTCAAGTATTCGCACACAGCTCTCGCTTTGGGCATACAAGGATTGGATGGCCCTGAGAAGGGACCCCCTCACCCCATATTCCCGCAGCACCTCCCACAGAACATCCCTGGGTCCCGGTCATATGCCTTCTCCAGATCCACAAAGCACATGTGGACTGGGAGTACTCCCAGACTCCCTCCAGAATCCCCGTGAGAGTAAAGAGCTGGTACGTTGTTCCATGACCTGGACAGAACCTGCATTGTTCCTCTTCAATCTGAGGTTCGACGACTGGTCGGACCCTCTTCTCTAGCACCTTAGAGTACACTTTCCCCGGGAGGCTGAGTAATGTGATGCCCCTGTAATTGGCACACATCCTCTGGTCTTCTTTCTTAAAGAGAGGGACCACCACCCTGGTTTGCCACTCTTTCGGCATTGTCCCCGACTCCCACGCTATGTTGAAAAGGCGTGTCAGCCATGACAGCCCCTCAACATCCAGAGCATTTCTGGAGGTATCTCGTCAACCCCTGGGGTCTTGCCGCTGTGGAGTTGTTTGACTACCTCAGTGACCTCACCCAGGGAAATTGACGATGATCCCCCAACATCCTCCAGCTCTGTCTCTGCAGTAGAGGGTGGATTAGTGGGGTTCAGAAGTTCACCAAAGTGCTACCACCTCCTCCGGTGAGGTCAGCAGTGTTCCATCCTTGCTGTACACAGCTTTGATGGTCCCCCACTTCCCCCTCCTGACATGGCAGACGGTTTTCCAGAAACGCCTTGGTGCCGCTCGAACGTCCGTCTCCATAGCCCCGCCAAACTCCTCCCACACCCGCTGCTTTGCCTCCGTTACAGCTGCGGCTGCCATCCTTTGGGCCTGTCAGCACCTCATAACTGCCTCTGGAGTCCCCTGAGACAACATGTCCCTGAAGGACTCCTTCTTCAGTCGGATGGCTTCCCTGACCACCGGGGTCCACCACGGTGTCGGAGGGTTACCGCCCCTTGAGGTCCCTAAGACCCTGAGACCACAAGACGCAGCTGCAGCCTCAGCAATGGAAACTTTGAACATCGACTATTCAGGTTCGACACCCCCTGCCTCCACAGGGATGAGGGAAAAGCTCCTTCTGAGGTGGGAGTTAAAGCTTAGGGTCAGGGTTAAAGGGTTAGGGAGTTAAAGGCTGCTTGGACAGGGGCCTCCCCCAGACGTTCCCAGTTTACCCACACTACTCGTTTGGGCTTGCCAGGTATATCTAGCAGTTTCAATGGAAACTGGATTGGTATAATTGCCCAGAAAGCATCAATATATTGTTTCTTTGTTAATCCTATTTTTTTTAAATGTTTTCTCAAATAGAACATTATTACCTTTCAATATCGACTCACTGTGATTCTGTAATGATGACTGAACATGTCTTGTATTACTTGTCATTATAAGTATTTTTAGGATTATCTTGGAAGTGACACATTGTGAAACAACTCACAGGCAACCAGGTTAAACCAGGACATCAGTTCGACCATTTTAAGATATCCAGATGTGTGTTACACAATGTGTACTGTATACATATACAGTACACATCCCACAGTGGTTAAAAAGACTGGTAATACTCCAGAATATGGCCTGCAATGTACTGTGTACTTCCGAATAGTCTTTCTCTTTAAGTTCCAACCAAATGCCAGATTGGTGCTCAGGAGGTCATACTGAACTGTAATAATAGAATAGGTACCCGTTAAAAAATACCGTGTATAATATAATACAGTGTATATTTTTTAATGTTTAAGTTCTCAGATTGTTGCCCCTTTATTCATTAACTTCAAATATTGTTCACTTGTACCTGCATGTACTGCATGTACTTGTGTCACCTGCATGTAGGAGACAAATTTCCTTATTTTTTTTATATCAGTATCTGAGATGGAGGACAACCTAAAATAACCTAAACATTATTTTTTAAATAGTTCCACCTTATCAGTCTTGTTAGCCCCAGCTTTGCACATACGACAGCTGGTCTTTTTGCCAGCACATAGCACTGTACCACACTACTGTAAAACTGGAGGCTTTAGTCTTGTTTGGATACCTAAGAAATACTTTATAGGTAATAACAACTGTAATAATAGCACTGCAGTAGTAAATGTAATATATGTATGTGTAACAGCATAATAACAGCAGCAGTGAAAGTAATAGAAGTTGGAGCAGTAAAATACTACCAATGTGCTAGGCAGTAGTCAAGTGTACCTCAGGAAGTTTGCTCCAGTTGAATGACTTCAGTGGGTTAGATGGCCGAGGAATATTCTTCTTCTGGGCAGCTCCTAGTGGAGCTCCTGAAAGAGGAGCTGGGGCTAATGGAACCATGCCAAAGGCTGGTGGGCCTACTGGAGGAGGAGGTGGTGGTGGTTGAGGAGGAGGGTGAGGAGAAAGGATAGAAGGGACAGGACCAGGAAGAACTAAACCACCAGAAGTCATAGGAGGTCCTCCTAAAACACTGGATATCTAATAAGAGAACAAAAGAGAAGATAACTTATTTAAAAAAAAAAAAAATTCATTATAAATAGACAGATGACCAAGACATGAATGATCATCATGATGCTTGGATCTTGTAACTGGGAGAAAAAAAAAACACGTTCCAGCTTGTAGATCATACATTTTGTTGCAATATTACATAAATATAGAAAAGTTGCTTATATTGCTCCTGTGAGTGAAAATTTCTTCTCACAGATAAAATGTATGTTGTGTTGGTGACATACAGTGCTGAGTTGCTGCAGCTGAGCTGACAGTTCTGTCACTTGTAGTTTAACTTTCTTGTGGTCGTTGCTCTCTTGCTCTAGTTTGTCTTTCATCTTGTTCAACATCACCATCATGTCTTCTTTCTCCTTATTCTTGGCCTCACACTCCCTCTCTTTCTTTTCAAAGCGCTGCTGTAAGTTCTGATGTTCTGGGGAGGAGAGAAGGTGAAACAGTTAGAGTGACTTAGGGGAGGATGTTTCAATTTGAGTTATTTAAAGTATAATTCTTCGTAACAGAACTGCTGGGATTAATGATGAATGGAGCAGCGCCAAAGACAACTTGCCACTTTCTGAATCTTGACTTATTTACTGTGATTTTGGTTGTCAATTGCATTGCATGCTTGGACTCTGATCTACCCACTTCAGCTCAAGTTTGTTTTGTCAATTACATAGTGAAATAAGCAAAGCACTTATCAAGCATTTGTTCCCAGTTCCCAGTATAAGTGTAAAAAGTGTTTTAATAATAATAATAGTGATGATGATGATGATAAATAAATGTATTATTGTAATTGTTTTTGATTATTCTTTTACACATGTTATCCTGCAGTGATTATGAGATATATATTTAAACTGACCAGTCCGGCCAAGCTCTCCATTTTCCCCTATGGTATAACAGGATGCAAAGGTCAAATCCTTTTTGCACATATACTGTACTGTACTGTATGTGTGTTTACCTTTTCTCATCTTGTCAGCTTGTTCTTTCCATTGTTTGACCTCATCCTCCTTGATGAGCCTATAGAACCAAACACACACATACATAAACACGACTGAAAAAATTTTTCCAATCATGTTTTGCATCTTCTACTACTACTAATATTACTACTACTACTACAACACACACACACTGTCAAGAGAGAGATCTCTCTCAAGCTTAAACCACGAACAAGGGCCTTGGTGTAACACAAACAGAATCACTAGGTGTCTTCATTAAAGGACTTGAGAGACTTTCTCCATGTTGCTGGGAATGTAAGGTACAAATCTAACTGCACAAATACCGATGATACTCCTGCCGTCTCTGCCTGCCATCTCCGCCTGCCTGCCTCCACACTCCCTCTATAGTTATTGAGCTAATTGCTATTGAGTCCAGCCGACTGTCAGTCCGAAATTTGTTTGTAGAGAGATTAGTTTGCTTCTGTAGTTTTGCACCCCAGTCTGTCTGTTATTTGTAAGTTTGTTTTAGTCACATTCTTAGCTCTGTTATGCCTTGTGTAGGTCATATGCGAACTTTGGTCTTAGTTTGTTAGTAATTTGGTTTTCATTATTTGGTAGCCACTCTCCTGGCTCTGGTAATACCCAGTGTGGGTTTTGTATGCTATTTCAGTTGTAAAATTGGTTTTTGTGATTAAAACTCCTTTACTGATATTGTCCACCGTGTCTGGTTGTGCTGCTCTTGAGCCTCTGAATTGCCGTAACACATTTACACACAAACTGGCCAAAGTGACTGTAATACATACACAACAATACACAGAAAGTTCTAGAACTAACTACGTAAATCGTGTCGACGATGTGTAGTACAAAAAGATTAGTGTTAGAGCTATAATCATTCTTTCTCCCTGCAAGATCTTCAAACAAGTTTGGACAGACCACTTCAGAGGATAAAGACTGCGAGACTCTGCACACCAAACAAGATGAAGGAAGAGCACCAGAAAAAGAACTTTGACAAAAATCCACAGCTGTAAAATAAGAAGATCAAGCGATAGGAGAATTAACCAGTTGCCAACCAGGTGAGGATTACAAGATTGGACTGTCAGAGTTCTTTGGCTCACTAAGGATTATGAAAGACTTTGGACAAAATCACAACTTTCGACAACTCAGACTGGCAGCGAATGGCGGGCCGCTTGGCCAGGCAACCTTTCACTTCATCTTTTTCAGCAAGGACACTGAAATGTTCAGCTGCAACTCATTCAATCAGTTTTCTCAGAGATTTACAAAATTACAATATGTACATATTATGAGCAAAATCAACTACCTGCGAAAAGGATGTGCACCAGAGAGGAGATCTGCCAGAGCGTCAGAGAGGCAACCAAGGAACATGCAAGGAACATAATCAGCTGCTGAACCTCTTGGCAGCGCTGGGGGCAAAACTCAGGCAGTGTAGGAGCCTGAGCCGGAGGATGAGACAAAAGCCAGACGACTGCGATCCTGGTTGCGCCAATCTTTCTCCAGAAGAAGGGGCTCAAGTGAGAGCCCCAAGCAGGAGCATTAGTTTAATGCTAGAATTTTCTTTTTATAAATTCGCCCAAAGGAAAGTCGTGCAGTCGTCTATGTCAACGACTGCACCTCAAGGGACCCATCTGTCAAACTCCTGAAGTTCTCTGCTCAATGTGCTACGAGAGGCTTTGAGGAGCAGACGACTTGACAAGACAAAGACAAAGACAGAGAAAGGAACGTAGCAGAGGAGGTGTCGACATCTGAAACTTCAGAGGGAGATGGCGTTGTCAGCACCAACTACATTGCAGTCCCCAGAAGTGGTGATTGACCTCACTGGCCAACAATGTTGGGAGTAACGCATTACAAAAGTAATGTGATTACTGTAGTGTATTGCTGTTTGCTGTAACGCAGTAATGTAAGGCATTACTAAAAAAAATTGGGTAATATTTTACTCGGTACAAACTTCAGTAATGCGCGTTACAATCATAGACTGTATAAAACATGGACGTCATCTCCGTGACGTCACCCATAGATTTCTGAAGAGCAAAAATGAATGCGCAGCCATCTTGGCAGCGGTGACATCGCCTAACTCCGGTTAATTATAATATGGACAAAGAGGTGGAGCAAGGGCGGAGCTGAATGAAGCCTGTTTGATGAAACATGCTCACCGAGCTAGCTGGCTAACCCAGTGTTTTAGCAATAATATAAATATAAATAATAACATTTAAGTTCGTGGACCGTCAAATTTCATGTTACTGTTTAGCTTCAAATTAAACTCCTTTGAGGAACAGGTCAATGTCTCAGCTGATGCACCCATGTCAGTGGAAACAGAAGTAATGTCTTACTTGAATTCTGCCCCTGTGACTGAAAGCCTCCACCTGTTTCCAAGAATTAAAAAAAATCGCACTATGTTATAATGCACCAACACCATCCAGCGCACCAGTAGAAAGACTTTTCAGTCTTGGGAGTCTTGTGCTCACCCCAAAATGCAACCGTCTTGGTGATGGCTTTATGCTGTGAAATTGAATGAGAGAGAATAAAGGAATAGAAATAAAAAAGACTGTATCTTGTCATGTCATTAGGCTTTAGGTTACAATATAGTGGACTCTAGCTCTATTGATTTTAATATGAATAGGCCTACAGTTACAGTATCTATCACAATTTACCAGACTTTGACCTTTTGTCTGTTTTTGAGATTCTGGCTATGATTGTTCCTTGTCTTGCACCATGAACCATTATTATGCCTATTAGGCAATATATTCTACTATTATATATTCTACTGTTGTTAACCTTAGGCCTAGCTCAGTAATTCTCAGTCTCAGTTATCGCCCTCCACTGGATGTGTAATGAGCTGCAATAAGCTACATTTAGAACACCAAATCCATACTTCCAGTTAGTTTGGTGAAAGTAACTTAAAAGTAATGCAGTAGTAGTGTAATGCATTACAATTCAGACAGTAATATTGTGAGGTAACTAATTCCTTCGAAATGACAGTAACAAGTAATCCATAATGCATTACATTTTTGAAGTAACTTGCCCAACACTGTTGGCCAAGAGGATGAGGTCCCCAGTCCCAGCACAGAGCAAGCGAGACATCGGCATCCACACTGGATTTTGTTGCTGGGTGATGGATTTTACAGTTGGGACAAAGCGGTGGTGAAACACCTTATGGATTGCAACCCCAGACGCAGCTATGAGAAACTGGGGGCAGAGGTGAGGCAAGCAATAAACTACCCAGACAGAGGATGGTATTACTCTGACCTTATGTGGCATGGCCAGGTGGTGATCGTGATGAGGTGCCCAACCGAAGTCACGGACAAAAATAATGTCAGAAGTTGGATAGTATGGTGGAACAACCAGCTGCACCAATGGGGCGTAGACCAGCCACGGGGCGTAGGAAAGATTGAGGCCCTGATGAGCCCATCTAAAAAATGGGACTCTATAGTACTCTACTTAATTGTGTCTTTGTTGGATACTGAGGGCACTAAAGTGGCTCCAAGATACAAGGAACATAATCAGCTGTTGAACCTCTTGGCAGAGCTGGGGGCAAAACTCAGTCAAGGAGCTGAATCTGAGGGGGACAGCCACAGCGTAGTAGAGGAAGACCAGCTGGAGGGGGAGTCAGAGGAGCCCTCAGAGGAGAGTGAGGAAGAGGAAGATGAGACAGTTCTTCAAACAATGTGGGAAGAACAAGAGAAATGTGGCATAACAACTCTCTAAAGGGTGACAAGCGACCCAGATGAGGACAACCATGAGGATCAGGGCACTCCGCAGCTGGGTCAATTGGCCTGCCTGCCTCTGTGTCAAATCCGATGACGCCTCTAGTATGGGATGATGAGGTGATGATGATGAGGTAAGGGTGGAAAAAAATCTGTGGAAAAGGTTGGCTTGGACCCTGGGAGCTCATCACATGGGCAGGATTGATTGAGGAGGTGCCTCATAGCCCTGACTGTCTGTTGGAAGAATTGCCGGAGGTCCCAAAGGAGGAGGGTGCCAGAGGCACTAACTTGTATTATTATGTCTCTGGCCTCGATGACTGAGGAAGTGCAGGGGTCCACCCGAAGGGAAAGGAGGCTGAGTTCCATGTCACCCCAGAAGTGTGGCATCGAGATGGGGTGTTGCAAGTGCCTGGCGGAGTGGCAAGTTGAACAGCCACGCCCCTCATGCCTGACCAAACTGTGAAGGTGAGAATACAAGTGAGGATGATGGTTGCCCTCTTCAAAGGAATGTACTCATTTGGGGCAGACATTCACATGGTGGAGGAAGAGAGCAAATGGTCGCAACGATGCTGGCACCACATGCTCTTGAAGACACGCAAGATGGCGCTCAGCAGCATTGGACACACAGTTACTCGGTGCGGTGACGGCGTGGGTGTGGTGTTAGTAAAGGGAGACAGAAAGAAGAACAGGCGCTCGTAATAATGAGGTAGTTAACACAGCCGTGGGGGGTCACAAAAGTAGTAGTAGTAGTAGGGCGAACGAGGCCCGTCCACCGTCCGTTGGTCTTTGTTCCAGACAGAACCCGACTTATTGTGGCCCGCAGACGGCGGCACAAAAGTTACTGTCAATAGGCTCCTAGTGAGCTGGTCAGCATTAATGTTCATAGCTGATAAAGACACGGCGGCCCGCTAAGTACACAAATCACAACTTTTTGTAACAGAAATAAAACACACTCTAAGTCTATCTCTGCCCAGACAATAACTCTCTTACTTGGTCGCTCAGTGCAAAGAGTGCGTATCCCGTGGCAACAGTGGGTGGCATCTTTAGCGTCCTACAGTGCAATGAACGGCGCGGTCCTCATCGGGGTGGATGGACCAGCAGGTCGACCGATTAATGGAGCGGGACTCAACGGCTCCGTCTCCTTCTTGGATTTCAGTTCACCTCTGCAGGGCTCAGGGACTGTCCGGTTGCGGGATGTCCCATGGTGGATCCAGGATGTGTACACAAAAGTCAAAAGGGAGAAAGAAAAACGAACAGTCTTTTCTCATCCAGTGAGTCAAGAGCTGCGGCCTAGGTCTCTATGATCCAAACGTCTGCTTGCTCCCTTAAGGTAAGTGGCGTGTTTAAAGCCGGAGTACAAGATAAGATGTCAATGGTGCTTTATGACTTAAGAAACTCAACCTTTTCATCACGGGTTGGCAATTAACAGAGGAGAAATTGTGGTAATTAGATTGGGGAGAGGCATATTTTTATCAGTTATCCCAAGTTGTACAAACAAGCACTTACCCTACCTGCATGATAGGAGAGTTCTGACAGAAACTCTCCTTGAAGAGGGCCAATGCATTATCCATTGCATTCCCAAGTGGTGCCCCCACGTGTCAGAGCCCCGAGTTACCCCTTTTCAGGAGGTACTGGACCAGCTCTCCGTTTAAAGGGTCAGAGTTCACAGCCCTACTAGTATTACCAAGTTGGGGATTCTGAAAACTATTTAAGCTGGTGGCGAGGAGACACTGCCTTCATCCGGACGTCTACCCTGCTTGCTCCAGCATAGCACCTGGCCGAGTAGTCCCTTGAGCCAGATGCTACCACCCACCACGTCCGTTAACGGCAGCTCTCCTCTTACTGACCTGTGCCCTTGGTATGGGTGCCAGCATAGATTTTAGAGATTTGGACAGTAAATCCCAAAATCCCAAATCTTTTTATACTACACATCGTCGACCCGATTTACATAGTTAGTTCTAGAACTTTCTGTGTATTGTTGTGTATGTGTTACAGTCACTTTGGCCAGTTTGTGTGTAAATGTGTGTGTGTCTACACAAGCACTCAACTTCCCCTTTTTTACCTTGGGACTTTCCAAATGATATCACTTATTGTCCAGCTCATATACTCATGCACAACTTGTGATTGACTTCCCCTTTTAGAGTCTTTAACATTTTAACATTTTAAAGTATTATTATTTTTATACCTTTTCCATTATTTCAAGAATCATTAAATTCCTCCTCATACTCATGTGAGCACTGATTATTAAATGTATTCAAAATCTCATTTGCAAATCATCCATTCATACAATAAACCATAAACCATGTTAAGTGCAACTTGCATGTGATTATTTCTTGCTCTGTGAATCATATCATCAGTATTTGTGCAGTTAGATTTGTACCTTACATTCCCAGCAACATGGAGAAAGTCTCTCAAGTCCTTTAATAAAGACGCCAAGTGATTCTGTTTGTGTTACACCAAGGCCCTAATTTGTGGTTTAAGCTGGAGAGAGATGACACCCTCTTCTTGAGATCACTCTCTGCTTAATGGAGGTCTTCCTCTTCATCATCTGTCTCGATGGTGAGCACATCGTCTTCTGTTACAATGAGAGTGATAGGTGAGAGATGTGGTTGTGCCTCAGCTACTGGCATTTCATCCATGCGAGGGGTGGATTCCCCTCCAGCTGTTGCCTGGGTGCTGGTGGCCCTCTTGTATGCTTGATCCACGAGGGACTCTCCAACTGCGACCAAGGCTGCAGTTGAATGCTACCCGTGAGATGCATAGGGGTATGGCAGGGAGGCTGGCAGGTCGTTGAACTGTCAGGTGGTTGGAACCAGTGGTCCCCATGAGGTCATTACTCACAGTGGACGTTATGGGCTCCACCTTGACAATCTCCCTTATATGGTGTTCCCAGTACCACACTGTGCCTTTTGTCTGAGAGCCAGCATCACGTCGGTGGTTTGAACAATGGGTCTGGAGGCCGCCTAGACTGGTGTCGTTGGTCATGGTTCAGACAAATTTTCTTCTTTCTCTTACTCCAAACTGTACTTTGATTTTATAAAGCTACCTCTTTGTTGCTTCTCCTTAGGAACAGGAACTGCGAATGGCCAGGGTGTTCCTGTGCCTGGTCTTTAAAGGCTAGATCGCCTTGCCCCTTTCAGGAGGAGGGGTCTCTTGGCTTGGACTCTTCCTTTTACCAAGCCGAGCACTATTGCTCCCATGATTAGTAGGCCAGTTATCATCAACAAATAGGGCCACAATTTGGCCAGTAGACCACCTACCCAGCCTCCTTCCACCTCAACTCCTTCTGTTATTCCCACTGTTTCTTCCAATAAGGTGGTGAGGCCTCCTTTGACCACAACAACACTGACATTAGTTCCTCTTGTTTGGGCCCCCTGAGACCTAACCCAGTCCACAATTGGCCCTCTGGGAAGGTCCCTTTGAAGTGCTCCAGGGGTATGACCCATATCCATGGGATCCATAAATTCCTTTCTGTTAGGAAAATTAAAGAACAAACTCAGGAACACCGTCTGAAGATCACAAGAATAGGTTGTTTATTCTTGCACCAGGGGAACAAGTTACAGACAGAGAGTCTGCAGTGCAAGTGTTTGCAAAGATACAGAAATCATAAGAGGCTCTTATAATGCCAGACAAGTGGAGGCTGGTACTTTTCCTCACAAAGGTCTCACTCATTAGTAGAAAAGTTTATAGTCTATGATAAAGAATAGGAGACAAGTCTGATGACCTTAAGGGAGGAACAGGATGCCCTGTCCCTCTCTGATATTTACGGCCTCTAGCTTCATGAAGCAACAACATGTATCACAGGGCACTCGAGATTACAATGTCATGAATATAAGATACTTCACAGGAAAGAAGAGCATAAAGGATAAGAATTTCTCCAACACTTTCCAACTGAAAAAATTCCAGCTTCGACTCTGGGGTTAACACCATATGATCCTGGGTCTTACATTTTTTTGCACATTCCAATAGTATGGGTTCAGCAACACCAATTGCTGCTTCATACATATTAAGGTTGAGGTTCCCACTCCATTCTCATCTCTGGCTTTGCTTGGGTTGAAATTCACAATCTAATAACCTCAAGGTGGACTCCGGTCTGGGTGAACTGACCGGAGGTGCCATGCTGAGTGTTGGCGCAGGGGTAGTTGGACTGCTGGTCATGTTGGTGATTACTCCTGTGGTATTCATTGCTGGGGCTCACTTTTCCTTCCAACCTTGCTGGGTTGTCGTCCAGTCTTACCACAAGTTAAGTTGTAATGCCCCCCAAACTCCCACTTTGGGATTATTGTGAGGCATTTATCATTACATTGAGGTGCTGGGAAAACTGCCTCCTTCTCCCAGTAACCTTGGTCTACCTGTCCAAACTGTTGCCTACACCCCCAGGTGCAATACCATGCTGGGTCTTTAGCTTCAGGTTGAATCCAATTGCGCCGCACCTCTTTTGTCTCCTTTTCCTGTTGTTGATCATCCTTACCAGGATATTCTTTTTCTTTCATGGCTGCTGTTATTGTTGTTCTTCAATGCCTTCTAGTCCAAACTCATCTAAATCCAGAGGTGGTGTGGGCTTGATGGGTCTAGGAGCCCACATTCCCTTTCTGGGATTCAACAGTGGCAGGTCCATCCCTCTATACTCAACAAGACCTGTACTCCTTCTGTTCTTATCACCTCTAATATAGCTGATTTCCAAATAAAGTCCTTATGCGGGGGTGTAACTAGAAAGTTCTGCCCCCTGTGCCAACACACACATACATCATAACATTGTTTGAGACTGTAGTATTCCCATCTCCTCTTACTACCTTTTTGAAAAGGTATTACTATAAGAACTAGAGCAACCTTGAAAAGTCTTGACTGAACGTGAAATGTACCTATAAACTTTTTGTCAGAGAGCACTATTCCATTGGTGCTGTTTGAATCTCATCTGTCATCATTACTAGAAATTCTGTGTGTAGAAGTGTAGAAATTTAGGCACTAATGCTCATGCCCCAAAGTTAGGAACCCTGAAAACTTACATGTGTACAATATTTTTAACGTTGAAGTCCTCCAGTGGTGCAACATCAGGGTTTTCACCACTGTCTGTCTGCAGAACCAGCTGCTGAACTATCTGGTCCAACAACACCCAGTACTGAAGTGTCGCACTATTCAGCGTATCTGCAGAAAGACAGAGAGGAAAAGGAAACGCTGCTCCTGTCATGGATCACTTTATGGCAATTTAAATAAAGTAAAAGTAAATGGGTAAATTATAGGCAGGCCGACAGACAGCCAGTCTTACATGGCATCATGAGACAGTGTTGCAGTGTAGACAGGAGGTGAGGGTAAGCTTCAGTGTAAATCAGATTCTTCTTGATCAGCTCAAACATCTGGCTGGCACTTTTAGTTTCTATATGGACCTGAGCCAATGTACCAAGGAGCAATCATCATCAGGTTCATAACACATAATACATCTAATTTGTATTTTCATATTTTAGTAGACATAAACAAGAAATGTAATGCCACAAGTGTGTTTTATATGACTTACAGCATCAAAGTGTTTGGACATCAGAAGCTCATCTTCATTCCTTAACATGTCAAAGAAGTCCAGATGTCTGGAAACAATAATACATGTAACAACTGAACTTAGAAAGTTAAAAGTACAAATATATTCCCCTGATCTGTTACAAACTAGTTTTTGTTTCAAATACTAGCATACTAGCTTTTGTTGCACCTCATGTACCTGTCCAGTGTGGCATTGTCATGGCAGTGTAGTTTGTCAATGACCGGCTGAATGCCCAACATCAAAAACTCATAGCGCAAATGGATACGGAACTCCAGACTGGTCTAAAAACACACATGCAACACAGTGTAATCATATAAAGAAATCATCATATTCATCTTTGTGGTAGACACTATATAAAGGTAAAGATAAAGTAAAGAGTTCAGGAGAGCTGTTGCTTGAGACAAACAAACACAAAGGCAAACATATGCAAACATGATCTCACTTGAAGATACAGTACTTAATACGTACACTTGTGTCTAATAGCAGCAATTATTTCAGCTTCCCTTAAGAACAACAGAAAACATCAGATAGTGGTACCAGTCCTTCAGAATCAAAGTGTAAAGATGTCTTTCTAGATGTATTATTTTATTTACAACAATTCAATAGGCTTCAAGAAAGCCATTGCATGGATATGGCTCCAGGCAAACCCTCTAGCAAGAGACAACTGGCTGAAGTGGAACTGTAAACTAGATTTAAAAAAACTGTATGGAGAAATTGACCTTTACTGTAAGACTACAATGTGATCAATATGACAAATACTAGGAAATATGAACTACATATATGTGCACAAGATGTAACCCATTATACTCATATATATCACTGAAAAATCCTGCCTCTGTGTTTGTATTGTGTTGTCCATGTCAAGCCATTCTTTCTGGCTGTCAATACTATAAATAAAATAGAAATTTAAATTTTTGATGAAAAATGACGAGAGCTATTATCAAAAATGGGGGGGGGGGGACAGCAAGTTCTTCACCTCTCCTGCTCCCTTACTGAGCATAGCATTGATGAAGGACATAATGGCAGTCTTCAGATTAACGTCATCTCTGTAGCAGCCTGTGGCTCTATCCAAGTCAGACAGCAGGGTCTGCGCACAAAACAGAAAATATTCAAGTTATACCATTATAAAACACTGTTTGGATAAATAGCCTGACTCTTCTAGACTCTTTTTTGATGTTTTTTAGTTTGGCCTCAAAATTAGATATCACTATAAATCTTAATGTAAATGTATTGCACATAAAATATATCAAATTCATATATCTGTCATCTTAACAGAGAAAATAGGTGATCAGCTAGTTTACATGTTTAAGGAAATGCTTTCCTTGCTGGTTGTGGACTTTCTGTGATAATCTGACATGAATATTACTCATCCCTATAGTTGATTCCTAGTGATTTCCAATGACCCCTCTGAGCCACTTCAAGACAAATGCTGCATATATCTACTAAAGCTTTAGGAAGCTTTAGTGGATTTCAGAAGCCTAGCAAAGTCATCATTATGTTGTTCATCCAATTTATTAGGCATTGTAAGGCTTATTCTTTTAAAACACATTGAATATGGGAAGCCAGGTAGAGACAGCCACTCTAATTCATTTTCTATAAAAAGCAGCACATTTCTTAGAAGAAGCATGATGGGATGGCCAGAGTGAGTGAAGTGAAAACAATGTACAGAGCTCAAATACAACCCCAATTCCAAAAAATGATGCTGTGTAAGATGCTAATAAAAACTGATTTTGTTGTTTGCCAATCATTTAGAGAGAGATATTCCTTTATTAGTCCCAATGGGGAAATTTCCAAACAGGCTGCCACTAGTGCAGCGCCAACACACTCTAAGTGAGCATTTGACGCCAGCAACACATTTCAAAAAAGTTGGGACAGGAACAACAAAATACTGGAATGATGGTGTAATGCTAAACAAAACACCTGGAGGAACATCTCCCAACTAATTATGTTAATTTTCAACTGGTTAGTAACATGACTGGGTATAAAAAGAGCATTCCAGCGAGGCTGAGTCTCTCAAAGTAAAGATGGTAGAGATTCACCAGTCTGTGAGTTCAACAAGTTCTGAATAATGTTCCTCAGCTTGAAATTACAAAGAATTCCGGATTTCATCATCTACAGTACATAATATCATTAAAAGATTCAGAGAATCTGGAGAAATCTCTGTACAAAAGGGACAAGGTCGAAACATAGTACTGGAAAGCTGTGATCATTGGGCCCTCAGACTTAGACTTAGACTTAGACTTCCTTTATTGTCATTTCTCAAATTACACAGCAGTGCATTTGGGTAACGAAATTACGATGCAATGGCTTCCAAGTTGTGTCAGCAGTATCATACAGTGAGGTAGCAGTGGGTATATAGATATAAATATATAATATAAATACAGTGAGGTAGCAGTGGGTATATAGATATAAATATATAGTATAAATACAGTGCAGAGAGCTATGTATATACAGATGCAGATGGGCAGTAGTGCTCAGTATAAAGACTGGTTCTATACTTTGAGTATTTACATGGAATATTGCACAGTGAAAAGAGCTTCACTGCGTTAAAAACAGACATGACTCTGTAGTGGAAAAACACTGCATGGGCTCAAATTTACTTCCAAAAACCATTTTCTGTGAATACAGTTCATCGCTGCATCCACATATGCAGCTTTAAACTGTATCATGCAAACAGAATATATAAACATGATCCAGAAATGCTGGCAACTTCTCTGGGCTTCTTCATTTAAGATGGACTGAGGGGAAGTGGAAAATTGTCCTGTTGTCTGACGAATCAAAATTTAACATTCTTTTTCGAAATCATGGATGCTGAGGGACCACCTGGCTTGTTATCGGCACACAGTTCAAAAGCCAGCTTCTGTAATTGTATGGGGATGCATAAGTGCCCATGGCATGGGTAGCTTACACATCTGGGAAGGCACCATTAATGCTGAACAATATATACAGGTTTTGGAACATATGCTACCAAGTTGTCTTTTTCAGGGAAGACCATGCATATTTCAGCAGGACAATGCCAAACTACATTCTGCATGTATTACAACAGCATGGCTGCGTAGTAAAAGAGTCCCTGTGCCGAACTGGCCTGCCTGAAGTCCTGACTTGTCAAACTTGAAAACATTTGGCCCATTATGAAACAAAAACTATGACAAAGGACACTTTGAACTGTTGAGCAGCTGTTGAAATCCTGTATCAGGAAAGAATGGGACAACATTTTACTTTCAAAACTCCAGAAATGGGTCTCCTCGGTTCCCAAACATTTACAGAGTGTTGTTAAAAGAAGAGGTGATGCAAAACAATTGTAAACATGCCCCTGCCCCAACTTTTTAAAATGTATTGCTGGCATCCAATTTAAAATGAGCCTTTCTTTTTCATAAAACAATAAAAATTTTCAGTTTCAACGTCTGTTATATTTTCTTTGCACCCAACTTTTTTGTAATTGGGGTTGTAAATAAATTAACTGTGACCTGGAAAGATTGTGTGTTGTAGTATGATAACCACATCTGTCCTACTTTTTATTGTAAATACATGTAAATTGCAGTTATTATTTCACTGCCAAGCTCCAGTCCAGATATAATCCCTGCAATCTGTATCATTGTCAGTGTTTGCATTCTGTGTTAATTTGTCTCGTGGTTGCTTTATTATTCTTAATTATTGACTGGCTAAAAGCGATGGCGTTTTAATACCATATTATGACAGGTATACATGTTTACTGTCAAGAAATCAGATGAAATTATTTCATCCACACTTGCATTGTCCTTTGCAGAAAATTAAAAGCACACACAAATTAACAAAATAAAACCAGACCTGAAAGCGTGTTCTCTCTGAGGCAAATTTCTGGTAGTGCATCATGGCTTCTAGGGCTTTCCTATGGCCTCCTGGCACTAAACATACTGCACCAAGGATCTCTAACACTGCAACCTAAGGAGAGAAAGAAGACAATGAGAAGGAGAAAGAATTTCATTGCTTGAAGAAATAATTAAAAAAACTGTGATCAGAAACAAAATCATGACAAACAAACTTTTCCGTAACTGTTTTAACTCGGGCCCTTAGTATCATCCTCATCACCATCAGTTTTCCCTCTCTAATATGATGTCCTCACATCTTGGCAAAAAATCTGATTATGGCAAACAAAACTAGAAGACCACTAAAAGTATGCCACAGTGCTGTGCTCCCTTGCTACCTTTATTAGTGGTCATTGTCTCTTTTGCCATCTTGTCATAACCAGTGAGGTCTTTTAGTAAACTGACTGATAATATGTCCACTTTATTAACAACTTCAACCACATTCCCTGTGTCTTTTGCCAGACATGGTGCAGCTTTGAAGAACAGGCCAATTAGGTGTTGTTCGTGTGTCTCCATCTGTTTTCACCTGCACACATGCATTTGCACAAGCAAGCTGAGGCGGCACAATCTCTTTGTGGTATTTAGCATCTCTTTGTAGTTATTTTGGGTTTTTTGTTGTGGTTGTTTTTGTCCTTGTGGTCCTTTTTTGCATTGCTTGTAGTCTCTGTGGTCACTCTGTGGTCGTTTTATGTCTCTTTGTTTTCATTTTTCGCCTCTTTGTGGCTGTTTAGCATCTCTTGCGGTTGTTAAGCATCTCTTTGTGATCATTTTGCTCCTACTTGTGGTTGCTTCGCATTTCATGTGGTCATTTTCCAGCTCTTTGTGGTCTTTTTCTTCTCTTTGTAGTCATTTAATTGACTTTCCAGCAAGAATTGTTAACAGTCCCTCTAAACAGAGACTTTGACCCTTGCGACCCCCTGAGCCCTGTCCAAAGATCCATCAATGCAGGATGGTACATAATTTCAAACCAGCATACAAGATACAACCATGGAGTACCTGCATTCACAACCCCCCTCACCTTCTAACGAAGCTGTTTCACGATTTTAGACAAAGTATTTTACGTGCTGTTTGTGTTGACCTATGTTTGTACCTTGGCTTTGATGTTTTCAGTGGTGAGACTTTGAGCGATGATATTAATGCTCTCACAGTGACCCAGGACATGAGCTCTGCTCTGAGAGTTGTTCATCAGTGCTTTGATGCAGCCAATCAATGAGGTGTGGATCTGAGACTCGGTGGTCTCATAGTCCATTGAGTTGAGAAAATTCAGGATACAAGTCAGGCCATTCAACTCAATGAATCGCGTCACAAACCTGAGGGAGATTAACCGGAAAGGCAGGTTAAGGTTATTGTGTGTGTGTGTTATCGTGTGCAGAACTGGCATTGTACCTCATTGGCTGTGTCCTCAGTGCTGTCTTTAGACCATCTATAATCTTATGTCTTCCCTGCTCTTGGTCATCCTCTAGTGCCAAGAAAGTCTTCGTCTGGTAAAAGAATGGTTAAAGAATAATACCTAACATCTTTTCACAATTCTAAATAGGTTATATACACACTCAGAGTCAAACTGTCCCTTTGTCTCCTCACTAGAACTAAATGCTGATGGTTTATACTGTAGGATAGGGGCATTCTGTGATATCAGCTGATATTAAGTTACAAAAAACTGCAATGGCATTTAAGTGAACATTATTGTTAAAAAATGCATATATTAATATACTGTATGCATGAAAACATCTAACTTGTAGCCAACATGTGCAAAATTATTCTGATGAAATAAAAGTTTTTAAAAAAAAAAATTTATGAATCATTAACATTAATTTACAAATGAAATTGGTAATAAAATAAAATCGGTATCTGTGAATAAACTGGAAACAGCAGGATGACAACAGGCTTTAGAGTGTTACTCACAGCAGTCATGGACCTGAGCTGGTCAATATAATACTCTGGCCAGCTGGTTGCTCCTTTATTCTCTTCTGCCTCCTGAAATACATGCATGCACGCACGCACACACACATACACACACACACACATATATATATGTATATCCAGACACACAGGTCTATTACGACTAGGTATGGCACTTAAATGTGGGGACTTGTTTTTTTTTTTTTTTAAGAATTTTGTAAAATTTGCACAGGATAGGTACATAATTCTAGTCACTGTGTCAAACAACTACTTGTAGGCAACATCAATTGTACTGTAGACATAGCCATGCATTGTAATCATAGACTGTTGAAAATATGGATTTCAACCTCAGGTTTCTGAGGGAATACTTTTAATTTAATTTTAATTCATTTTTTTCAGATTTGGGTTTTCTGGTTGTTGTGAATATTTTTGGGGAATTATTTTACAGTAGTTGAAGCCAGAAAATCCAATTTTGGTGCCGAGGTACGAAGCCATCATGGAGCTGAAGAGGGATGTGCAAACAGTAAACACAGAAGACAGTTAATCATGGAAAAATGCCCCCAGATCCCTAATATTTCATTAACTGGTCAATAATTTTGAAATGAACTCTACACTAACATGTATCTCAGTAGTGTAGAAATCCATGAGATTGTATCTTCTTTTGAAAAAATTTTTTTTTATGCCAGCATCTAGCGCACATTAGAGGAACTGTTTCTTAAGACACTTCAGCATTTAACCATGAGGGTTTCTGCTTGAATCAGCCACCAAGTGGACACATACAGTGGTCAAACTGTGAGCAATTCATTAGAAAATATAAGAATGTGTAAGTTAGACAGTTAGGTCAATCTAAAACTTCAACAGTGTTATTTACTAGCCAGGAAACATGTCTGTTGTATAGAAAAAGAGAAATAGACCTCAGTATGCTTCAAATGAAATACTTGACAGATTGTCAATCAGCGTTTGAAAGCTCCACCCCCTATGGCCCACCGACATCAGAAATGGGGGCTACATATGACATTTTTTTTTAATCTTTCTGAACAATCAGACAGTCCAACATTCACGCCCACTTCATGCAGTCATTGGTAGAGGTGAGAAAGTAAGTAGGATTTGCACTCTCAAGCTCTCGTTTTTTATTCTTTAACCAACTACTTCTGTCATTTTTTCATATGAACAACCAAATGTGATGCTATGCATGTCTACTTAAAGAGACTACCTTTAAGTGTGATTCATTATCCTTATTCATCATGTTTCTCACCTCACTGAGATCAGGCTTTTCAATGGGGCCATTTAGAATACACTGTAACAAATTGCTGTAAATTTACAGCGGATTTACAACAGTATCTTACTGTATTTCATAATAACAGTAACATACTGTTAAATATTACTCCTGTGCATGTAAAATCACAATTATTGCAGTTAGTTAATGATAACAATGGATAACTGTAATTTTGCAGCATAAAACAGTATTTTCTGTCAAGCGGGGGAAATAGGTCTACAGATCATCCCTTTATAAGTCCACTGATCCATCAACATCTTACTGATTACTGTGGGATAATATCTTTGTTCTGATGAGAACCCCTTTTTTTTAATTTAACAAACTGTTTTGCGTGACAAGACGTCACCTCAAGACAGCACAGCTTTGGTCATCTACACATGCGCAGTGCGTCATCATTCCAACAAGCGCAGTCCATGGAGTTCATGTTCGGAGGTAACGTTAAGCCTTTATGCTTATCTCCCGAAGCAGTGTCCAGTGACGTTATTGTTTTGTCTGTATGATAAACGTTATTGAACTGCTGACATTTCAGATAATGTTTCTTTAGGTATATGTCATTTGGTTACGTAACGTTAGCTAAAATTGACGAACTCTGTAAACTCTGTAACGTGTAAGTTATCTCGAGCTGAATTGGCCCTAGTAACATTAGCTAACTTAATGACAAAATATAAAGTTTGTTTGAAGTCATCTTATCGATACCAAGAAAATAACCAGTAAAACTGATGTTATGAAAGTTAATTGCCAGTTTCAGTGTGAAAATATAACGTCAGCTAACAGCTAGCTAACTGTTTACTTTTTCAGCTGTCGAGCTGACAGTCGCAAAGGAAGGAACGGGAGGATTGTCTAAAAGAAGCGGGCACCCAGAATCACCAAACTGTGTCCCAGCAGATGTGAGAATTTAGGTATGTGAGTGCCTTATTCCCAGAACCAACAAAACCAGATAAAACGCATTTTTGTAGTAATGTTTGAAACTGTCAAACTGCTGTAAAAATTGATAACAATAAAAATAAAATGCATTACTTAATTGAATATATACTCTCGTATGTGTGTTTTATTATTATATGGTGGGATTTATAGGAATGGATTGCAAAAGTAGCAGGTTTTATTACCCTTTCTAAAAACAGTAATATGCTGTAAAATTACCGTAAATACACATTTATCCTACAGTTATGTACTGTAATCCAAAATACAGTAGTATACTGTAAAAATAAATTACAGTAGATGCACTGTAAAATAACAGTAAAATGCTGGCGTCTCTGCTGCCAGTATTTTACTGTTATTTTACAGTGAAATTCTTTACAGTGTAGGTAAAAACACTTGTGTTCAGACAACACTTTGTATGATGTAGTTTGTCTGAGGCATATTAAGCTCTTAAATGGTGGCAACACTTACCCAAAAAACTCACTATGCATGAACAGTCATAAGTTGGCTATTTTAATAAAATAAGAATTTATTACCATTTTCTTACTGCAATAGAGCTGCCATTTTTTCTCGGCTGGCAAAGCAAACATGCCACCTCTATGCTCTTCTGTAAGGTCTAGTTCATCCTAGGATAGAAGAAAGAAAGAATGGAAAGGGAGAACGAGAAATATAAGATGAAAGCTGTCGAATAATTATGGTTTTTTGAAGACAGTAATCAGAAAAGGATCATTGACCCTGGCCTGATACTTACCACCAGCTCAGTGAACATAGAATCCAGCTCTTGAAGGGGGGGCATGGGTAGGGTGGGCTCCAGTACAGTCACAGTGTTAATACTATCATGACAGTAAGTGATCTCTGGTTGGTCACTTCCTTTAAAACAGCAGGAAAATAGAGAGGACAGGCCACGCCCCTGGGGCTGCTTCACCTGGGATGCCATGTTTATATGTGGGACCTCACCAGAAGTACTGACTAAAAAGAAAGACAAAAAAGTATCAATCAAATGTGTTTTCATTTACTCCCTGGTACTGATCTCATTGCATTTTGCAGCAACTCCTCTGGTCAGAGATATGACTAACTGAGATTAAGCAAATAATAAATTTAAGCTGCTTATATTATACAATTTACTAAGAATGCTCATATTCATCAGAGAGTGAAGCCTTTTCATTTTGGACTCTCTTTGAACTTTGCTGTAGCACTTCACACAGAACAAAATTGATCTCTAAATCAGTGTTTTTCAACCTTTTTTGAGCCAAGGTACATTTTTTTTCATTGAAAAATCACAACACCACCAACTGAAAATGTTAAAAAATGAAACTCTGTAGCCTATATTAACAATATAAAGTCATTCTTGTCAAAGTGTCTTGAATAGGAATCAAATAAACACAAAGAACAAAGTCTTTTATGATCTTTTATATGTCTTCTTTCAAATAAAAGTGCAATTAACAATATAAAGTCATTCTTATCAAAGTGTCTTGAATAGGAATCATCCATCCATGCATTATCTGTACGCCGCTTAATCCTCTGCAGGGTCGCGGGGGGGCTGGAGCCTATCCCAGCCAATTTAGGGGACACCCTGGACAGGTTGCCAGTCCATCGTAGGGCCACACACAAGACAAACAAACACGCACACTCACATTCACACCTACGGACAATTTAGGATATTCAATTAACCTTATATATATAGGAATCAAATAAGCACAAAGAAAAAAAAGTCTTTTATGATCTTTCATATATCTATATTTCTATTACATGATTACTCTGCCAGTCACTAGACAGCACAGACACTCGACAATGGCATGTTATTTGCAGATAATTAATTTGTTTCCAAAAAAAAAAAAAAAAAAAAAAAATGTTTTTAGACCAATTAGGTGAAATTGGATTTCTCATGGCACACAGTGGTTGAAAAACACTGCTCTAAATGGTCAATATAAACAAAAGGGATCATTACAGCAAAGCAAAATCTGTTCCAGTGGAAATGTGGAAAAGTTATAAATTGTATCAAACGGCATAAAATTGCCCACATATTCATACATCAACATTAGATTCAGCAGAAACAGTTTTTGAGTTAAGAATGAGAGGAACAGTGTGATTACCATTGCACTGACTAATAAGATAAGATAAGATAAGATATTCCTTTATTCATTCCTCAGTGGGGAAATTCACTGTAATTAATTCAATGATATATTCATGCTGAGCAAATTCATTTTTCCCTAATGACCTCCTGGGCTTGTTCATGGCACCACCTTCAGGGCACACTGTACAATTTTAGCCCAACTAATAGTTAAATTGTAAGTATGTTGTCACTTTTGTAACTTTACTATTGCAGGTTTAAACGAACTCCATAGACTTTACATTGTAGAGCTGAGGCTTCTGACTTTTAATTGTTTTTCAGAAGATTCAGATCACAGTGCTAACTGATAGCCATGCATTACTATCACAGTGCCATGCACACACAATCACACACTCACTTGTTAAATACTTCCTATCTCTTAAATCTCAGTACATTGATTGGCTTGCACACCCACAAACATGTCTGTAGCATTATGCATATTACACAAACACTTGTCTCCTAATCATCAACAACAACAAGATCAAACACATACATTACAAACTAACACAAATAGACACACACACACACACACATTCATCTGGGTGTGATTAACATGCCACTAGTGGGACATTTCCTGTTAACCCAGTTGAGCCATGAGGTGTGGCTCAGTACACTTTCATCACAGTCCTGTGTTTGATCATTTATTTAAGGATTTGATTTATGACAGAAACAGTACTTTAGTATGGTACAAAAATAGTTTAGTGTAACAGTGAATACCAGGCACACACTCATGTCCTTACAATGTCACGAAGCACGTGTTGTTGTTGTTGTTAGAATATTAGAATCACAATATAGTTTACACAATTTTTTTGCATGCAATGTTGCAAGTTTTGTGGCATATTCAGTAGTGTAATTTATGGTATGGATTTATTTGTGGTTTATTATCCATAGCACTTGTACTTCTACTGCTCAACTATCTTTTCATTCTTTAGTCTTTGAGAGGCTGTAGTAATTATCAGAATCTCCTAAAATGCGATTAGAGATTGCTTACTCAAACACTTGCTCTTACAATCAAGAACTTGTTCATTAGGAACAAAAGTCCTTAAATAATCCCAGCCAGTTTTTACACATTACATGGAGAATCTTTAGACACTGAAAAATCCTCTGATCAAGAAGTTGCATTTGAATTTGCAACTTGGTTTCAAAAGAAAACAAATATATAAGGAACCTAAGATAATGGTTTTTAATAAGAACTTGAGGTTGTTCATATTTGAGGTGGACAGGGGCACAAAACAAGGGTGACCTCTGTCACTCTTCTTGTTTGTCATTGCCCTCCAACCATTGTTGGAAAACATTAGGCTACAGGGAGCTCTAAGAGGCCAAAAAAGACAAACTTTTTACCTTTTCAGATGATTTACTCATACTAATATCTGATGCTTTAAACTCATTACCAAACTTACTTGGTTTAGTTATTACTTTTTCAGTTGTCCGTTTACAGGGTAAAATGGCAAAACAAGGCTGTGAAACTGAACCTCAAAATTTAAAATCTTAATTGATTGTTAACAGTATGACGTCTATGGGTATAATTTAAATTAATAATTTAATTTTATCCTGGTTTAATTTAAAGCCAGCTGTTTCTAGCAAGAAAAAAAAATAGAATAAAATTAATAAAAAATAAACAAAATAAATCACAATTTTATTTTATGTGAGCTAAAAAGTCTCATTAAATATTAGAACTATTTTGCATTATCTGAGCACAGCGGGGCAGAGTAACACTGTGCAGGAAGTCAGTCAATTAAATGATCCTAGTAGCATTTTATATCTACAAAACAATACACTACAATAGGTGTTTGCCTTTGGCCCGTGGCCCCCCATAAATTTTCCATTTTAGCAGTCCAAGAGAAAAAGTTTGGGCGACTCTGCTGTAACTAGTCAGTGATCCCCCTGACCATCATCACTCATTTCTTAGATAGAGTCTTGATATAAAGTATTTGGTAGTCAGATGTACCTGAAGTGTGCTGCTCGCTGCTCTTGACACTGATGCCAATCTAGTTTATAAAGGGATGCTGATTAATAACTGGCTCCCCTCTCAGTAAGTAAAAGTTTGCTCCATTGTCAGCAGTAGAGATCAAGCTAGTTTTAAGGCCAGACTGGGCTGACAGGTGGTTCAGGAGTGACAGGATGGTTATGTGAAGCCTACTGACTTGACAGACAGGCAGGCAGACACAAGCCCAGTGACACTTAATGAGATTCAGCCTGTGACATCTACTTAGGTGTTGAGATAAACCTATCATAACATTAACAACATTTTCATGATAAAAATGTTTAAGCTGAAGAAAGAATTGAATTCATTTGTGACTAATCAGGGATTTCTGTTTTATTTTTTTTGTCTTGTCAGGAAATAATGTCAGAGAATGGTTCCCTGCTAGTGAAATAACACAGAGCTCTAAAGGTACAGTACCTTTAGCTTAGGTTTGCATCGTTGAATCTGTCCCTAGAGGGTGGGCACAGTCATATCCTGTCCTGCTCCTAGGTTATGTTTTTCTTTGTTTCATGTCATTCAATCATGTTTCTTGTTTTATTTTTTTTTTATACTCACCCCTTATTACTTTACTTCCTGTCGTTGTGTATTGCTGATTAGTATCACCTAGTGATTTTGGATCTTTGTTCCAGTTTTGTTGGATTTTAGATTTTTGCCTGCTCTCTGTTGAATAAGTTTGCCATTTTGGATTACCTGCATTTGGATTTGACCTTTGCCTGCCCTACCATTTGGGTCCTTGTTATGGATTTATTAAACAAAAAACTCAAATGAACACAAAAGACAGATGTTTGGCTGACACCAGAGTAACTGGCGGTGCTGCAGCAGAGAGTCCATAGTGAGTGGGGGTGAGTGTGCAGTTGACTGCACAGTTGAGGCGGCTCGGGAAGGTCCGGAGGCTGCTGCCCGGGCTCAGGAGGGCCTGGGGGCCACCACTCAGGCAGCTCTGGAGGAGCAGGAGACTCTGGTGGCTATGGAGGCACAGGAGACTCGGGCTCTGTAGGAAGGGGCTGCTGCAGGTGATGCACTGGAAGAACAGGGGACTGCTGCAGCTGGGGCGCTGTAAGAACAGGTGACTGCTGCAGCTGGTGGGCTGGAAGAACAGGAGACTGCTGCAGCTGGGGGGCTGGAAGAACAGGGGACTGCTGCAGCTGGGGGGCTGGAAGAATAGGGGACTACTCCAGCTGGGGCGCTGGAAGAACAGGGGACTGCTGCAGCCAAGGCATTGGAGGAACAGGAGGCTGCAGCATGGGCACTGCGCAGCCCGGGCCGAAACAGGAGCTGGAGGTGGCTGCGGCCCAGCTGAGACAGGGACTGGAGGGGACTGGCAGCTGGAAAGCTGGAGCTGCCGCTGTTGCTTCGGCTTGTAGCTGGAAACCTGGATCTGTGGTTTGGGCTGGCAGCAAGACTGCTGGAGCATGGTATGAGGCTTTGGCTGGAGGTAAGCAAGTCGGTGCAGCAGGCCAGTGGCTAACTGACTCAGGTGCAGATTCAAGCAGGAGGCTAGCAGGCCGATGTCTAGCCAGCACAGGTGCTGGTGGAGGCAAAAGGCTAGCAGACTGGGTAGCACCAGGGAGCAGCAGGTCTGTAGCATAGTCATTGGGACAGTGAGGTGGAACTAAGGTCAAAGCTGGAGGCACAGGAGTGAAAACAGGGCTACTCACGGGGGCAGGTATCGGAGAAAGTATATTCCAGGTGGTGAGTAATGGCAGGCTTACTGCTTTTCTGGTGAGTGCCTGGTGGTTGAGGCGCTGGGTCTTGAAGGTAGGTGACAAACTGGTGAAGCAGGTTGAGCAGTGCACAGGAGAGACAAAGCCAACAAAACATTGGAGATACTGGAGGTACTGGAAACACTAGACACTGGAGACATGACAACCTTGAAGCATGGAAACACTAGAAGACAGGAGCATGGAAACAGTGGTAGACAGGAATGATCTGGCAGCTTGCAGTTGAATGAGAAGTCTTCTTATCCTGTCACTGATGAGGTGAAATTGGAAGCAGCTGTGACTGGAAAGAACCCCAGCACCTGAAACCACACCCCCAGCCAATGAAGCAGTGCCTGAACTAAAAGAACAACCATAAACCAATTAAAAACCAAAAAAAAAAAAAAAAATGCACAGAAAATAAGCAAGAAAAACACAAAAATTAACTGAGAAATTGAGACCGAAATCACGACATGATCATGATTAGCAAATAAGCTGAAAATGATTTGATTGAACAATGATGATGAAAAATGTGTGACTCTATAACTGCTAAATGCTCCACTTTGTTTACCAGCTTGTCATGAACTTTGTCTGCCTGCTGTTTGCTGCTGGTCAGGTGGAGAACAATGGGTTTATCAGAGGTTTTTCACTGACACTTGCAGCAGCAGCACTATCAGCTGCTGTTGAGTAGTGAGGCTGTAAGGCAGGCTGTAAATCGAAAACAATGTTGTTTTTGGCAGCCATCTTAGTTTTAGTCTTCGTCTTAGTCTTTTGGACGAAAAATGCTTAGTTTTAGTCACATTTTAGTCATTTCTCTATGTGACAGTTTTAGTCCAGTTTTAGTTGACAAAAACTGAAAATGGTTTTAGTCTGGTTTTAGTCGAAAACTCAAAAAGGTTTTAGTCTAGTTTTAGTCAGTTTTGGCTAAAAAAAAAGTATTAGTCTTTTATCAAATTAATTTATGTCACTAAGTATTGGAAATTGGAATCAAGGTTGACAGGTTGTATCAAGTGTTGCAATTCATAAAACAACAGTTAACCTTAATGCTTTTGCATAATAACCAGATTCCTTACCAGATTGATAGCTCTAGCCTAGACTTTTCCATTGATGGGGATGCAATGCTGCTGTGCTGTACTTCATTGCTGTTGGGCAGAAACCTTCTATTGCTATAGTTCAAATTATATTTGTTCAAGCCCCTTTGTTGACGCTGCCGCCATGGTCCATCAATGAATTAATAAACTAAATTGCATGTCTGTGTGTGTGACTAGTGACCAGTGTGTTCTGCAGAATGTGCGCTGCATGCGAGGTGGTGGGCGTGACCAAACAAAGATAGGATGCAGCAGCATTGCTGATACTTTTTAGCTTTTGACTGACAGATTACATGCACGATAGGCAGAAATGTCATGCATTTTAAACGTCTGACAGACCACCCACTAACATTTTCGTCCAGTCTCGTCTCGTCAATGAAAACTCACACGCGACTCGTCATGTTTTAGTCATCAAAGAGTACACTCTTGTGTAGCTTTACCTATTGCACTTCATCATATTTTACAGGGTCATCAAATACAGTCTGTTCTGCATGTAAAATAACTTGTAACAATTGTCGTAACTTGATGGCTAAAAATGCAATATTTTCCCCTGAAATGTACTGAAGTGAAAGTATGAAGTAGCATCAAATTAAAATACTCAAGTAACCTAAAAGTGTATTAAGTACATTACATGAGTAAATGTACTTACTTACATTCCATGACTGTATGATACTACAGTAGAATTTTTTAGTCACCATAGATAATAATAATTTTATTGCAAAATAATGTATTTATTTCATCCCAAAGTGTTGGAGAGATGGACTCACTGACTGGAACTCTTGCAACTGATGTCCATGCACATTTTGTTGATATCTGACAATGCACCCTGTCAGTGTCTTTGCCTTAGTCACATAAATGTTTTTTACATGCATGTCAATGGTTGCTGCAGTCTAATAATGAGTCTAATAATGATCAGTACTGTGTTCATGTCATGTATAAATGGATGACAGGGTTATAATTCATCCTGATGCTCAGATAAACAAGTCAGCTCAGAGTTCACAGGGTTTAATCAATACTTTATTGATCCCTGGAGGGAAAGAGTGTTTTCTCTGGCCCCTCCTCCACATGGAAGTCAAAGGTTAGTGTCAGTGACAAAACAGCAGTCCAGTGAGCTGGAGGGGATTTACTGACAATTCAGTCATTAAATGTTTGCTAAAGGTTGTTCTTTCCCAACATGTATGTGTTGTGTTGATGAGGCTGCTAACCACATGTCGTCATAGAAAGAAAAACAAAAAACAAACTGAAAAAACAGCCATTTTAATTGGTTTCAAGGATTTTATGTAATCATACTGAAGAACACTAACATGACCAACCCATCTGTGTCTGTGGTCTCCAGTCTTAATGGATAAGGCTAGTGTTATTTTCAGTTTTTTGTCATTGTCAACAAATCCAATGGAAATACCAAAACCAACAGTATGTTAGTCTGTTTCTCAATATTTTCTGACTTCTCAGCTCTAGGCGCACTGTTTCCTACTTTAAAAACAGCTCACAAATATGTATTTCATTTTCAAAAAAGGCTCAATAATTTCCTAAAATGCCATTGTAGTTGATTGTAGTTTTTTGTAAATATTAGTCAAACAGGAGGAAATAATGTACTTGTTGGGGACTTTTTTTCAGTGACAGAATAGTCAATATTTGGTGCTTCAGTGAGTATTTGGGACAGCAGGATGTGGAATTGAGTCAAAATAAACTCCACTACGTGAGAAGGACTGCTGGTTTGGTGACTTTTCCATTTTGTATGCCGTTTCATTTCATTTTTACAATGATGAAACACAGGACTCCACCTAATAATGAAGTGATCTTACAGATTTATGTTGGTAATCGTGTGTTTTAATTATTTCAACTTCTGAACCCCCCCCCTTGAACTGCTATCTTATTGTGGTGGGGGAGTTTGAGTGTCTGAATGATCCTGGGAGCCATGTTGTCGGGGGCTTTACGCCCCTGGTAGGGTCTCCCAAGGCAGACAGGTCCTAGGTGATGGGTCAGACCAAAAGCAGTTCAAAAACTCCTATGGAAAAATATATAACAAGGACCGTTACGTCGCCCGGTATGGCGGAGCCGGGGCCCCGCCCTGGAGTCAGGCCTGGGGTTGGGGCTCGTATGCGAGTGCCTGGTGGCCGGGCTCAGCCTGAAGGGACGACGTGGGCTCGTCCTCCTGTGGACCCACCACCCACAGAGGGAACCGTAGGGGCCGGTGCAGTGTGGATCGGGTGGCAGTCGACGGCGGGGGCCTCGGCGACCCGATCCCCAGACTCAGCATCTAGCTGTTGGGACCTGGAACGTCACCTCACTGGGGGGGAAGGAGGCTGAGCTCGTGCGGGAGGTCGAGAGATACCGGCTAGGTATAGTCGGGCTCACCTCCACGCACAGCTTGGGCTCTGGAACCCAGCTCCTCGAGAGGGGCTGGACCCTCCACTTCTCTGGAGTTGCCCGCGGTGAGAGGCAATGGGCTGGTGTGGGCTTGCTCACAGCCCCACAGCTCAGCCACCATGTGTTGGAGTTTACCCCGGTGAACGAGAGGGTCGTGTCCCTGCACCTTTGGGTAGGAGACAGGTCTCTAACTGTTGTTTCGGCCTACGGGCCAAACAGCAGTGCGGAGTACCCGGCCTTCTTGGAGTCCCTGGGAGGGGTGCTGGATAGTGCTCCGACTGGGGACTCCATTGTTCTACTGGGGGACTTCAACGCTTACGTGGGCAACAACAGTGAGACCTGGAAGGGGGTGATTGGGATGAACGGCCTCCCCGTTATTGGACTTCTGTGCTAGTCACAGTTTGTCCATAACGAACACCATGTTTGAGCACAGGGGTGTCCATAAGTGCACGTGGTACCAGGACACCCTAGGCCGGAGGTCGATGATAGACTTTGTAGTCGTGTCATCTGATCTCCAGCTGTGTGTCTTGGACACTCGGGTGAAGAGAGGGGCTGAGCTGTCAACCGATCACCACCTGGTGGTGAGTTGGATGCACTGGCAGGGGAGGAAGCCGGACAAACTTGGCAGACCCAAACGTGTTGTGAGGGTCTGTTGGGAACGTCTGGCAGAGCCCTCTGTCAGCGCAGTCTTCAACTCCCACCTCCAGGAGAGCTTCTCTCAGATCCTGGGGGAGGCTGGAGACATCGAGTCCAAGTGGACCATGTTCTCCACCTCCATTGTTGAAGCTGCTGCTTGGAGCTGTGGTCGCAGGGTCTCTGGTGCCGTGGCGGCAACCCCCGAACCCAGTGGTGGACACCGGAAGTAAGGGATGCCGTCAAGCTCAAGAAGGAGTCCTATCGAGTATTGTTAGCTCATGGGACTCACAGTGAGGGGAGGATGGAGCGTGAGGTTGACAGGCGGATCGGTGCAGCGTCTGCAGCCATGCGGTCGCTGTAACGGTCCGTCGTGGTGAAGAAGGAGCTAAGCCGAAAAGCGAGGCTCTCGATTTACAGGTCAATCTTCATTCCAACCCTCACCTATGGTCATGAGCTTTGGGTGATGACCAAAAGAACAAGATCCCGGATACAAGCGGCCGAAATGAGTTTCCTCCGTAGGGTGGCTGGGCACACCCTTAGGGATAGGGTGAGGAGCTCAGTCACCAGGGTGGAGCTCGGAGTAGAGCCGCTACTTCTCCACATCGAGAGGGGTCAGTTGAGGTGGCTTGGACATCTGTTCCGGATGCCTTCGAACGCCTCCCTGGGGAGGTGTTCCAGGCATGTTCCACCGGGAGGGGGCCTTGGGGTAGACCTAGGACACACTGGAGGGACTATGTCTCTTGGCTGGCCTGGGAAGTCTGGGCATTCCTGCTTAGACTGCTGCCTCTGCGACCCGGCCCCGGATAAGCGGAAGAAAATGGATAGATGGATGAACTTTTCCTCATTTTGGCTTTTTTAACAGTTAAGTTTGGCAGTCAAAATACTACAATATGCTGCTGTTGCCATGTATTAGAAGATAATTAGAGGTGTGAATCAGAGCTATATTTAGATTTAAATATGCTTTTTCATTGTTGGTCATCCAAAACTTATTGTGAATCTAAAAGTGCTGTTTTCAGTTTTCTTAGATTTTTTTCTTAATTTTTTATTTTTTTTTAAAGACCAGTGATTGGATGTTTCTTGCTGAAATGCATCTTGCGCCAGTTGTAAATAACTTTTTTTCTTGTAACTTTGACTTTTCATCACATAAGCCATAAAAGTAATGTTACAGCTAACATTGTCGCTGGAGAAAGTTAATTGGAATTTTACTTCTTAAACCCTGAGTGCCCCAAATAACTCCGCCAACTTAGCAACTCTATGACACAGCTGTGGTGCTGTTACACTATTGGTACCCCCATTGAATATCACTAGGTGTTTTTATACATGTTGCCACAGGATGTCATAAATAAATGGCATTTTTCCAAAAGTCAAACATTAGACTGCTGTAATGTCAATGGAAATTTGACATACACTGGTTGTGAGCTAGTAGGTTTTCAGCCAGAGGTTTAACAATAAAACTAATTAGTTTTAAGTGCAACGTTAAATTATGAGTGTCTTTCCCCTACTGCCACGATGACTTGTCTACAAGAAATATCAACATCTAATGTGATGTCATGACCTTTCCTCTGCCACCACCCTAAAAACAAACTTTTTCTCCCCTGATTTTCAGTCACCAGAATGCTATCTGCAGTATTTATTCGCTAAGGTTGCCTCAACAGAAAATCTTGTGTCCATCTGACAGAATCTGATATGGAGATATGTATAGTTGGTACAGAAATTTCCCCATTGTGGGACAAATAAAGGAATATCTTATCTTATCTTAGAGGAGAAGTCTAACAAGCCTTTATATCTGGTCACAATGAAGCTACAATAAACAATATAGAACACATTGTTGTTGTTTTTATAGCATATACTAACTGTGAAATAAGTTATACCACAATTATTTCATATGTTCAGCAGAATACCCAGATGTAAGTACCAGAAGGAACCAATAGTATTTTATTGGTGCCTGATGCATACAATAAAATAACAATGTAAATTGTGTGCGTGTGTGGATCATCATCAATTTCTTACCTTTTTGATCAACTTCTATGTGATGCAGTGAGATGGCAAGTTCAGCTCATGCAGTGTGTGTGTAGCAGCAGTCAGGTGTCAGATGAACATCTGCAGCAGAGATCATTCACCAACGCCGCAGCTCAAACTCCAGTGTCATTCCAACAATATAATGGTTAGCACTGAAGACTTTTCTGAATTTCTCCTGAAAATATATTTTTACATGCTTTATGTAATCCAAAGAAAAAGGTAGAGAAAATACGAAACAAGGGAATAAAAGTCAGAATGTCATGCTAAAATGAAGCTTAAACCCCAAAGACACAGATTTAAATTCTTCAGCTGAAAATATGGCAACAAAAATAAACAGAGATAAATTTAAATTTAAATCAACCTGTGGCACTTTCAGTAGAGCAACAGTTGAAAACAAAATGTTCAGAGTCTGCAGTCATAATCCACAAGAGGTTTGTTCAGTTAGAAAAAAGTCACTAAGAGCTGATTTAGATAGGGGTTTCCTGTTTGTTTGTTTGGCCGAAACTTGCAGGTGTCCAAGAAAATCTCTTTCATTTACTTCATCAATCCATACCTTGTTTGTTCTCGTATTTGTGTCTCTGTGTTCCCCTTTTTCCTTCTTCGATTCTGATGTGTTCATGAGAGTAAATTAGTGTCTATTGTGTCTCTCTGCCTGTCAGGCAGAATATACAGAGAAACTGACAGATTGCCCTGGGTGAGAGTGTACAGTATGTAGAGTTCAAAACACACACTACTGCATTCCTGGTGAAGGCAGTCATGCCCAGGCCTCACCCACTGCACTGTGTGTGTGTGTGTGTTTGTGTGTGTGTGTGAGAGAGAGGTGTGGCATTGTCTGTGGTAATATCTGTGCAGTATCTCATTGTGTCTCATAATAGGAAATATTTCAGATGTTTACTGTCCTTCAGAATTAGTTTTACTAACTTTTACTGCTTTCATTGTCACAACCGGCCGTGTGGCCATGACGAAGAAGGGAGATACACACAAAGAAGTACATTTGAATAATGATTTTATTAAAGTAAATTAATAACTAAGTTAATTTAAAGTAGGTTTAGTGTGTGTAAACAGTAGAATCAGTAGTGTAAGTGTGTGCATGAGTGGAACAACATGGTGGTGTAGTGTTGTAAAGTGCAGCAACACAACACAAAGCAAGCCAAACCAAACCAAACCAAACAAACCGAAATGTGATCTCAGGCAGGAGGAAGAGAGAGAGACTGAGCTTTGAAGGATTTTTAAAGCTTCTGACACACCGAGCCCAGGTGTACCAGAGGGCTGTACTACGAAGCGAGTTTAACCTACTCCGATTTAACTCAGGGTTACCAAGGCAAGTCGGGGTTGACAAACTCTGGCTGTCCCAGCTGGAGTTAATCGGTACTACGACGGTGATTAAGATGTTGGTTTGTTGAGTCCGTGTTAACTTAATTGTCTGTGCGCGTTCGCATAAAAGGGGCGTGTTCAGCGGCACCAGCAGAGTTTCTGCTGCATGGCTCATGCTCCGTATTTCATGTCGGAAGAATGTACATTAATAATGTCCGGATATGAGGAGTTTAAAGGAATACTAAATGCCAAATCAAACACTGTGGCGGCCAACAAAGCCAGGGGGGCTTGTTGGCAGCGCATTGCCGACAGAGTAAATTCGTAAGTGTGGTGATTTTGTCATGTCTTATGAACTCTGCTTGTATTTGTAATATGATTGAGATGTAAGGACACGTAAAATAGTCTAAATGTAAATCATGTAAATATGTGAAACCAATGAGGATAATTCAGTTCCAGCCTCCACATGGCTCCATCTGTGAAACTGAGCCGTTCCTCTGTGTTAATGAATGAAGATCTGCTCCTAAAGCTCCTCGGCTGTAGACCGACCTGTATGAATGTAAAGCTGCCGTTAACAATAACTTCATTCTAAGAATAATTTCAGCTGCAACTCCAGTGGAAAGCGCACCTGGCCACAAGTCAGGATGAAATATAAAAATATAATCTCAAGCGGTGTGTATTAGTAGTCCTTTAATACTATAGTATTAGTAGTCATTAATACTGAGTACAGATGTGGTGTGTAGCCTGCACATATAATAGCCTTTTCATGTGTTCACAGCAAACAAAAAAAAGTCAGACAGAGGGAAAACCGGAGGAGGGCCACCTCCGGCTGCTTACACAGAGGCAGAGGAGTTGGCACTGGCCAACAACAGAGGAAGGCCCATAATGGAGGGAGTCAAAGGGGCTGTGACGTGGAGTGGGGAAGGACTCAAATGCAATAAACCAGGATAGACGATAGATAACGTCTTTTAATGAAATGGCAAACAAAATCTCAAACAACAAAACTCACTGACAAGGATAGTGTCCAGGATAGTGCAAAAAAGTCTCATAAAAGAAAAGCAGATACAAATCCAAAAACTGACGAGAGTAATCACGGGCATGAGGGAACAACAGAAAAGGAGAAGAAACAATCCGGCAAGGGCTGACAGAAATGAAGTGGCTTATATAATGTCCTAATTAGTTGTTGGTTGCAGCTGAGAACACAGGTCACAAGATGAGGCGGGAGTGGCTGACAGGTAAGGTGATGCAGAGGCGGGGTGAGTAGGAAAGTACCGGGACCTGAAGTGAGAATCTATGGCAGGTGAATAGTGACAGACTGACAGAACTTAGACAGGTAAACAATGACAGGTAAACTAAGACATGACAGGGCTATAACTGACAGAACACAGACAGAAAGCCAATACATAGATTTAAGACAAAACTACAACACAGAACAAAGAAACAGAACGAGGACAAGACTACGACATGACTATGAAAAGACCGACAGAACTAAAAGAACTATAACAGAGACTAAGGCTGAACAGAAACTAAGATGGAACTATGACCTAGGACACTGATCAAAACTATGACATGAAAACTAAGGCAGGTAAACTAAGACAGAACTAAGGCAGGACTACATCTAAGGCTAAACAAAAACTAAGGTAAACAGAGGCCTGGCAGGCAGAACTGTGACAGGGGCAGTCAGTTCTGACCCTGGTGGCAGCTCAATGTCCACTCATTATGTACAGGGTAATATCATATCGATTGCTGTGATTGCCCAGTTTAAAATTTGTATGTAGTTCACATGCCTGTCTTATGTACAGTGGATGATGACACCATGAATCAGCATGCCCCTCAAGTGTGGAAATAGTTGAGGTGTTCTGTAGATTTATAAAGGCTAATATGTTGACACAACTTAACAGCTTTTCTCATTCATTTTTGTTTCTTCAGGAGGACTTGGGTGAGGAGACCATGTCAGCCTTGTCTTGACACACACATCCAGGTTGACCCATCACTTGTACTTTTATGTCTATTTAACAGTGACTAAGCACACTAACTAGCCTATGTATGGCAAATTGTCATGAGCTGATATTTCCAGTCACACATCTATTGAATGAGAATGAACCCTCATGAGTTGCCAATTGCATTACTGTCTTTCAGGAGAAAAATCAACCACTCTCCCCACCCAGGGCTACCTTCTCTCAGGCCTCTCAGAGAACCAAAAGGGTAACTTTCCCTTTGCTATTAAAATGATTATTCATACTGACAATATGTAACACTAATGATGCCAAATCATGCATGCCATGTTTGTTCTCTCACTGTGTTTTGCTGTGCAGCCTGGATCTGACAATGTGTGTTTGCTTTACAAACGTATGCTAGAGCTTGATTGCCACAAGAAAAGGCTCTTCCGGTTGGGTGATCCAAGGTCACTGGGTCCACTATGTCTGGTGGCGTCATCTGCTGGCATGGTGCTCTCTCTCTCCGAATGGTGGCAATGTTATGCAGCACCACACATGCTACCACCACCTGACATGTCCACTCTGGACGTACCCGCAAGCCTTGCAGGCAAGCAAAGCGTCATCTCAAATGTCATCTCTATCCTGACCCTTGTGTTGCTATGGGCCGTGTTGTATTTAATTTGTTCCCTTGTTTGTGGGTCAGGATAGGGGGCCATCAGGTAATGCAGACAGGGGTACCCTCTGTCCCCAAGCAGCAGGCCATCAAAACGCCCTTTGAACGATAGTAAGCAATTACAATTAATGTATTGTCTTGAATATAAGTAGAAATGTCAAGGACAGCATAATGTAGACTAGCCTACATGTCACATAAAATACAATATGATCACATACCTGAACATTGAAAAGATTTCCTGTTCACATAATCCCCCTCATGTTCTCCCAGGGGCGCTCCAATGGGGATATGCATGCAGTCAATCAGGCCAATCACCCTCGGGATTCCTATGGAAAAAATATGTATTCTGTATATATGCCTTCCCTATGCCTATGCATATTAAAAATAGATCTAAGTAATTTTATATTGCGAATTACCTGCGATTGCATAAAAAGCCTCTTTGATTTTGTGGACGCTTACATGGCCAGGGAACACCACAAATGCATCCAGCAGTTTGGTGAGAGCAAGTACCACCTTGCGTACTTGCACGGCAGACAGTATTCTTGCTCAGATATTCTGCATCACCGATGGAATACATCAAGTGTCCGCTGGCAAAATAGCGCAAAGCAAGGCACACTGTCTGTTCAACGGTGAGGGCATTACTCCAGCGAGTGGCGTTAGAGATGTCTGGCCCTAGAAGCCGGCAAAGATACTGAATGCCCTCTGATGAGAATTGATATCTTTCGTATAGGACCTCATCAGGGTAAGCTAAAGGATTTTGACGGTCTCTAAACACCCTCGCCCTGTGGAGTGAGCCTCTCACAATCCGTGCGCTGATGTCAATTTGGTCCTCTAAATGTGCCGGCATTTTTCCTCAACAAGCATGTGGCTGGAGGGGCGGAACTTATATAGAGTAACCCCGAGTTAACCACAAACATAAACTGCTCCAAGCAGTTTAGAGACGCAGCGTAAATTGCCATGGCAACACACCTCGAGTAAAATCTATCCACCTTCGTAGTACAGGTTAATCCAGAAGTTACCTCCGACGTCACGAAGTTACTCCTGAACTTACCCCGATAAGCCGGTTACCTCGCTTTGTAGTACAGCCCTCAGATCTGCAAATTAAAACAGGTCTTCCCCACTCTGCAGCTCACCCTCTGCCCTGCCCACCTGCAGTACCAGCAAAGCAAACATGGTCAGCAGGTTAGAGGGTCATCACATCATTAACACTGTTATTTCAGCAAGCTACTGTCACATGATCATGTTCTGTTGTCAGCATTGCAGGTGATTAGAACAGTCATGACAGTGGACTGTCAGTAAGGAAATAGCTATAGTAAAATATGCATTTTTCCAGTTTTTTGGTGTGGGGGAAGCAAGGATCCTAGAACTGGCTGCAGGGGGTGGCTTGGGAGACATCCCTGCCGCTGCTCCACCACCACCCTGAGATGTTATGAGTCTACCAGTCAATCATTTTCAGGTGAAGGCAGGATATTATAGTATTGATAAAAAAATAAAAATAAATAATAATAATAATAATATATAAGTAGATTTGGAGCCAGTGCCTTCAGTTATCAAGCTCCTCTCCTGTGGAATCAGATCCCAGTCTGGATTTGGGAGGCAGACACCCTTTCCACATTTAAGAGTAGGCTTAAAATCTTTCTCTTTGACAAAGCTTATAGTTAGAGTTGGTCCAGGTGAGCCCTGTGCCATCCCTTAGTTATGCTGCTATAGGCCTAGACTGCTGTAGGACTTCCCATGATGCACAGAGCTTATCTCTCCTTCTCTCTCTCGTCCACCTGTATTCATTCACAATCCATCAATGCATTTTACTAATGCAACTTCTTCCCTCTCTTGCAGTTTTGTGCTCTCTTGTTTCTCTCCTCTATCCTATTGCTTTCCGAAGGTACATGTTTCACCAGAGCTTCAGAGTCTCCCGTGTTTACAAGCCTCACACTGCCCACATGTCTCTGTTTAACAATGCTATTATTAATTTCATTACATTTGTGGATTGCATGTTCTCTCTCCTCCCCCTGCCCCATCTCTCTCTCTTTCTCTGTCTCTCCCTCTCTCTCAACCCAACCGATCAAGACAGATGGGGCTCTACAAAAAATATCGTAAAGAGTATGGTCTAGACCTGAGGGCTGTACTACGAAGCGAGGAAACTGGCTTATCGGGGTAAGTTCAGGAGTAAGTTCATGATGTCGTCGAAGTGCCTTGAGATGACTTTTATATTGATTTGGCATTATACAAATAAAATTGAATTGAATATATATATATATACATATGAGAGAGAGAGAGAGAGAGAGAGAGATAGAAAACAGAGAAAGAGTGAGAGAGAGATATCTGGTCTTTCAGTTCAACCTCAGCAGTGGTCTCCCATTCATCATGTAGGTAGTGATTTACATTTAATTCCAACTCTTCAATATATTTTTTTCCTGAAACTTTAACATAGGCAAGTTAGGTAAAAAGTAACTCAAATCATATATATATATCAAATATACATGCATCTTATTGTCATACATCATCATCAAACATCCTCAGAGTGCTATGTATACCTTGATGATTGAATTCTGCTCCCTTTCTCTCTCTCTCTCTCTCTCTCTCTCTGTGTGTGTGTGTGTGTGTGTGCGTGCACACCTGCATGTGTGTTATGGAGCCAGGTGACATTTCAACATACAGTATACTGTTGTAGAGCAGTGAAAGACCAGACTAATGGGTTATGTCATTTTAGCTAGGATAATCCCAGTATCTGGGACACGTTTACAGTTTTTTTTAACGCATCGCACCCATGCAGATACTATACTGTCCAGGGCAAATGGGCTGGAATTCTAGCAGAATTCTTAAAAGAACAAGCATTTGCACAGCATGTAGCGTTATCCTTATATCCTGGTATGAAAACTGAACTGTCCATGTGAAATATTTTATTTCCTTTACATTAAATTCCCATTCCAGTTGGACCTTTGAGGCACAACATATGGTTAACAATAAAGTACATGCTTTATATAGGGTTGACCACTCTACACGTATATTTTTTCAAGTAGGTTTCAACAAATGCGGCAGGAAATACGTATATTACCTGGTATTAGTATTAGTTAGTTAATTTGTCATTAAGAGTAATTACAGTGAAATAGCCACTTAAGATAAGGTTATAATGGTTAAGTTAAAGCAAATTAATGGTTTAACCAACATTTAGAGGCCTCTGTGCTTTTTTTCTTCTGGAATTCAGAATTTTACCACAGACATTTGAACCATTGTTGATTTGCTTTGGTTTTTATTGAAAGACTTGTACATACTGGTGTTCACTGGAAGATGGCAATATGCAATAGTAGTGAGTACAGGTGAGCAAATATACAGTGAGTACCAGCCCACTTCAAGAACTGCTTTATTGTCTCTATGTAATCCTGGCTGTTAGCTCCAGAAGGGGTCTTGGCCTGAACGTGGCATCAATCAGTAGCACCAACAAATGCTGATTAGCTGCTCAAAAGTGGTGGGCAGTCTGATCTTTGTGGACCAAGTGCTTATGTCATTCCTGTTGTTGTTGTATCCTCAGGGTGCATATGGTAGCTGAGCTCCAGCTCCAGTTGATCTGATTGGATTGGAATGGCTGTGCAACATTTACATTGACATTTGGATGTCTTCGAAAACAGACAAACCTATTTTGAAAGTGTTTTAATGAAAGACTAGAACCTGATGTTATCCATCATGGCAGTTAACAGACTTATGGCTTTTGGCAGGAATGATTTCCTGCATCTGTCCTTGTGACACTGGAGCTGAATCAGTCTGGTGGAGAATGAGCTCTGCTGTCTTGCCCAACAGACTACAGCAAAGTACACGGCAGTAGCCACGACTACAGAACACTTCCAACATTCTGCTGCCTGCACAGAAGGATCTCAGCCTCCTCAGGAAAAAGGGTCTGCTCATCCCCTTCTTATATACAGCTTCAGTGTTGGTCTTCCTGTCCAGCTTGTTATCAGTGTGGACACCATGTTCCCCTCCTCTCCCCAGATACACAAGGGCTGTGTTGGCGTCCTCTTCCTCCTGAAATCGAACACCACCTCCTTGGTCTTGGCCACATTCAGGTGCAGGTGATGCTACTTTACCTTACAGGTTAAGATTTTATATATAAAACACACTATAAACTTGTAAAATGTAATGTATTGATATAGATTAAACTACCCAACAGCATATAAAAGTTAGAATCAAGAAAACCTTTATAAACCTTTGTTTTATTGTATTTTGACAATACTCCATCTCAACTCTGATATATGGGTGTAACATCCACATGTGGGTGTAACACCCACATCACCCCAAATGTTGCTCCCAGGCCATCTGTGTTTAATCCCAATAAAATAGGGTGCTGTCCTTTCATCTTCTCTCTGGTCTCCTGTCCTGGTTAAGTTTGTCTTTAAATAGCCCTGGTGGGTAACAATCTTCAAAGACCGATGACCTTTATGGTTCAGTACAGGCTGTGAACTGATAAAACAGCATTCATGACACAGGAAAGCAGCTAAACAACGTGCTGTCCAACTTAAAAAACAAACAAAACAAAACAAAAAACGCACATTGTTTGTATCTTAGTTATCATTTAATGCTGCAGATCAGTTAGTTAATAAATTAGTTTGAAATTATGTTATTTAAAATTTTAAGCCCAATCCACTGTAGATGGGGTTGACATCATGGAACCCACTCATTTAATTTCTTCATATATACATCCTGCCATTTTCCCACACATGAACTGAGAACAAGCAACAAGGATGTCCAAAAATCCTTTTGCAACTGTTTATTTTATGGTCTTTTTTTTTTTTTATCTTTACCTCGTTTCCTGGAAAGAACTATATAATTTGGTAATAATTATCAGAAAAATAGACAATGTTTGGAGGCACTTATTTAAGTCAGTTTTGTTGAGTTTGTAAGGAGCTGTTGATTTCCAAAGGAATTCACTCAAATATTGCTCCATAAATATTATTATTTATCTATTATTTTATGTGTGTGGTTGCCTGTAGAAATATCTGACATTTTTTCATTTTGTTAAAATGACTAAAAGACTCTCTAGGTTATCCAAGCCATTAACTGAAATCAGTTCACTTAAAAAAGGACAGCTATTCAGGTGGATGGTTGTAGTTAAGATGTGAGACTGAATTCCCAACTCTTGGCTGGCTCAACTGTGGCCAGATGCTTGCCAACCAAGATCACTAACTCACATACAGAAATGTATTCTTTTTTGATTTCTTATAAAATTACTTCCAAAACCCATGTTTTAGAGCCCTGATGTCTCTATCACTCTGCTTCCTCATCACTCTTAATATCTTTCTTATTAGTACATGGAGACCTTATGACCTTAATTTCATTTAAATGCACCAGTACAGCAGCTGTAGAACTGCACATGGTGCTGTCGGAATTGATATGTCTTACCTGGAACACCTGTAATAAACTAAGCAGAGTCATCATCAGTGTTATTATTTGCATCTGTTCTTCACTTTTTCAACAAAATCAGAGATGGGAATATGATGGGATAGCTCTGTTAGATATTTGGTTGCTGAGCCATCAAACCCAAAGCTTAGATAGACCTGCTAAACAGAACCAGCAAATAACTGAACTTAATTTTGATCCAAGACCAAACTGAAGACCATGACAAGCAGCACTGTCACATCACTTTGCGTTTAGCGACACATTTGCTTCATAATAAGTGAACAAATTTCTTTGAAGGATGATGCTATAACTAAAAAACAACTACAATGACAATGCATTCTTCACACTTTAACAACAAAATAGGTAGTTTGTTAGCGTTCCAAAATGACCTGTCATTTCCAAAAATGATTGATATGTGCAGTTTCTGATTTACAGCCACTAAGGTTAAGGTCTTATTAAATTTAGGCAACTGAAGGTTCGGTTATGGTTTTAGAAAGACAATTCTGGACATGGTTAGTCAGTGAGGATGAAATTCATTCTGCCACTTTCTGGTGTGACCAGGCCATCACAGTTTCCATCTAGGTTTGCCATCGCTTCTCATGGAGAACAGTCTAGTTATTAATCACATGACAGCAAGATTTTGCTTGTTAGGAAAGTGCAAGGTCTATTTAAGCATTCAAACAAACTACCAATGATGCTGCATTAACATATGAAATGATATCTGACATGAAGACGTTTTGCATTCTCTTCCATGTTTAATCATGGTGGGGATTCCAGAAGTCCTTCAGGTGGTCCAATGGACAGGACTTAATGGTGTCCCTTAACCTTTAGGAATCCAGTTTCACTGTCATAAGCTACTGTATAACAGCTGCTTAAATAGGGCTTCACAGTTGTAATTTTTTTCTTCCCACATCCCACTGCAATTTAACAATAGTATATAAACAACTCAAATTAATCTTTTGATTCCTGGAACAAAACAATTTTGAGGCCTATGACTTCAAGATACATAAATACTATTATATTTCCAAATGTCACAAACTGATGTTGACAGTCTCTCGATCCACAACAACAAATACAGACATGATGAAAACAATCATTAGAGGATTAAAAGTTCTCCAAAATGTCACAGGCTGGTATCAGCTGTCTTCATCTTTGGAGCGCTGACAGAGTTGGGTAGTGTTGCAGTTTCAGGCTGGGCGTCCCTGCAGAAGAACACAGCAGGGTTTTTACAGGCCCACATTGCCACCTCTCCTCCCCCTCCTCCTTTTCCAGGACTTGAGCTTGACAGCCGGCTATTATTATTCATCCCTGCACGACTCAAGTAGCGGTCCCTTATCCTGTCTGCTTGGTTCAACCGAATCTCACGGTTCTGGGTTTGGCTGGAGAGGTACGCAGCAATATTTCTGGTCCGATAGCCCTCCTCTCTGTTCCGCCCCAGTAACATGGATATATTGGGGTTCCTCATGGCATAGATCAGAGGGTTGATAGCTCCGTTTGCCCAGGCTAGCCAGATGGCCACTGTGTCCATAGCAGGGTTGAATGTGTAGTCGCCCATTGCTGTAATTAACCCCATTAAACAATATGGCCCCCAACAAAAAATGATAAAAACAATCATGATCAGAACTGTGGTGGCTGTTCGCATTTCACTGTAAAATCGGAGTAAGTATGCGTATGTTGTTACTGGCCTGACTCGGATTTCAGAGAGCCGAACTGTCTTACAGATGTTATAATGACAAAAACACATGAGAGAGAAGGGCAGTAAATAACATATAACAATTAGGCAGATGCTATAGGCCGTCCCCATGCGTGAGGTCCCAGAGTGGAACACATACATACAGTGGTAGAAACCTTGCTTATGGATTTCTTTAGGTGTTCGGACTAATAGATACCAAGGTAGAGAGAAAATGACTGCAGTTAACCACACAGCTATCAACAACTGAGTTGCTTTCTGACGGCCTATTTTGGCCTGTGGCTGTCTGACTATGGCGTAGTATCTGTCAAAGGAGATCAAAGTCATAGTCAGGGTGGAGATGATACCAAAGCAGGTGTTGAAAAAGCCATTTGCCACACAGAAATGATCGCCGAACATCCAGATACCATCCTTACTGAAGAGCATGACGAAGGAGAATGGCAGACATAGAATAGCTGTGAGGAAGTCAGACAATGACAGCGACATGATGAAAGCATTGGTCACCGTTCGAAGCTGTCTGTGTTTGATGATGACAATGACGACCGCAGAGTTACCCAGGCTGGAGAGGATGAAAATGGAGAGGAGTACCAGGGCCTGAGTGGCCACCGTGATGCCCTGCAGGACAGAGTTACTCTCAGCAGCGCTCAGAACCGATGGAGTCGACGCCTGATGGATTTGACTGAGCTCACTCCCTCTTTGGTCTCTAAACATTGATAGGTTTCCTTTGGTTTCCACTGTGGCCTTTGTGGTGGTGGTTACTAGGCTGGTCACTATGGAAACAACCCTAAAGAACCAAAAAAAAAAAGAAGTGGGATAAATCATTTTACAATCAGCATAGTCTGGAAACAATATGCTCTCACTGCTAAAAACAGCATTTCATGCATAACACAAAAAAATAAAACATTTTCGTAAGACCTGGGTGTTACAATACTGTTTTATACCTGCTTGTCATTTAACAAAACAAGCCAAACATCTTAAATTTTGTTTAAAGGACATTACAGTAAGTAAGAAAAAGTATCTGGCCAGATATTTGTTGCAAGCTTTTGGTACTTGACAGTTCCTCAATACTATGTCTGCAAGTGGTCGCTACCAAAAACGTATTAAGACTTGATACCCTGTAATATTTTTCATAGGTACACTTTGAAAACAGACAGCCCTATTTCAAACCTTTCAACTACAGAAGGCAGTAAAGCACTTTAGATTGGGCGGCTATAGCTCAGGAGGTAGAGCAGTCTATGTGTCGAAGTGTCCTTGGGCAAGATACTGAACCCCAAATTGCCCCTGATGGCTGTTCCATTGGCATGTGAATGTATGTCGCTTTGGATAAAAGCCTCTGCTAAATGAAATAGTAGAATAGCAGAATAGTAGCACTTATTTGCAGCCAGCTGTTAAGCTATGGTTTGAGTTACTGATTAGTATCATCAGTAAAAAGTAATGTATACATCAACAATTCATTAACCTTTTTCACATCAATCAAAGAAATGGTTGAAAAATAACAATGAACAGTTGTTATATCTGTGAGTGTTGACATTTTTATGGCAAATTTTTGTCACAATTTGTCTTGGATGTAGTTAGGTAGCTAGCAAGCCAACTATGTAGGAAGATGACATTGTGATTCTTAATCCTGCCTGGACAGCAATTAAGACATCTGAAAACAGGTCAGACTCAGGTCAGAGGCCTAGTGACGGTATTCCTCACAAGTTTGGTTGATTTAAGTTAAATAAGAATAAATTTGAATAAGAATTCAGTGAGAACAAAAACTCTGGGGAAGCATTTAGGGATTTCCCACCTACCTACTGAATGGAGAGCAGCTGAACTGAATCAGTACCTTTGCACTCTGCCAACATGAGAATAAAACCTATGTTCCGTGTTTCACCTGTCCTCCACGTTCAAGTTCTAACCAGCTCCTTCACTTACTATTGGACCAAATTTTATGACAGCATTTAAAACCCTGAATTTGGTTTTATATTGTCCAAATTCAAGGGGCTATGATAGCCTTGTCTACTGCAAACCAATTAGTGGAGGTACACCTTGGTCCCCTTGGAAGAGGTGGTTCAAAAAAAAAAAGATTATGTTTTTATGTCATTCCAATGTGTGAAAAAAAGTTTAATGTCACACCACTCTTACTATGAATACCATTGGATTTGGTATTACTGTAGATTTTCACACTGATAGCTTGGAACCTTATGTCACCATGAAACCTGATGGGGTCCTGAGGGAGGCCCAGAATTTGTAACTACACCACTGATGCTGTGGGGCTGATAATTGATATTTTTTAAAGGTTTACTCTACATTTGGGACATTAAAATGATGTCTACTTACTAATTGTATCTCTGCTGAAATTAGTTACTTTTTCTATTTTGACTGTTGAAAATATGTTTTGTGTTAGTAACAGGTCACTGTAGCCCCCAGAATTCATGAAAAACTTGATTTCCACAAGTAATTTTAACAAGTTGTTACATTCGGGTGTCACTCTCATGCAAATCTGCACCATGCTTTAATTTCAAAGCAGAAAAGAAAAGATGGAAAGGTGGCTGGACAGTCAGAATGATATGGTCACTGGTTTCACGCTAAACCATGGTGAAATTCCAGACGGTTTGTTTTAGTGTTTAAAACGTTACTTATCATTAAAACCATGTTTATTTACCATCCTTTGAAAAACTCACAGTGAATACTGTCCAGCATCAACCAAAGTTAGCAACAGTGTCCCAGACACAGGTGCATAGGCACAGCACTCAAGGTGGATTTGTTTTGCGTCAATGAAAACATGGCAGAAGGCAGTGACCGCACTACCATCAAGCTCCTTATGCACATAAAAAAATACTAAGCCCTAACTGCAGACCTTTCACGTTACAAAAGACATGAAGCCATTTAAAATGCATTCTAACATTTATGCAAACAGAAAATGTCAAGTGCTGCTAATATTATTTGTGGTTTTCAAAACATTGGTAAAAATAATTTCAGTGTGTGTATCAGTACTTTATGAACGTTTTTATCACATTTTAACAATACTCTAATAATACAGATAATTCATACCATTCCATCTCTAATGGTCAGAGTGACCTACCTTGGCACAACAGGTGAGGCAGTAATCAGCTGGTCAGTGAAGCTTGGACCCCAGGTGTCAGCTGTGTCGTTGCTGCCACTGCTGCCCCGCAGGGCTGTGCTAACAGATGTATCCATCAATAAAGCGCAAGAACAGCACAACAAAACTCATCCCTTGTCTCACATGCATCCATTCAGATTAGAGCCAGTCTGTGATGGTCCCTGCTCATAACTCATCCATTTGTAGTTTTCTATTTCATTATCTCCAAATTCATCAACAGGATAAAGTAACTGACAAGAGGAGGTTAAATCTGTGTTTATAGGCTAACACAAACTTATAAGGTTGGTTTAATAAAACTGTCATAGTGCAATATCTAGTTTCTTTTTACATTAGTAATGGCAAAATAAAACAAGTGTTTAAGATAAAAAATGATGTATATGTATATATATGTGTGTATATATATATATATATATATATATATATATATATATGGATACCAATGTTTTACAACACTGTTGAAAACAGTCAGTTGTCCTGTGAGTAAATGTATGTGATGACAATTATGCTTCATTCTTGTAACCAGGACTACCTATACATTTTGTACGCCATAAAACTCCCAAGTGACTTTCTTCTATTGAAGTCCAGCTCTCACGAGGAAAAGGTCACTGACTGATGCCATGATTGATACATCATAAAAAAGTACCTGTGTACAGATTTAGCAATTGTGTCACATAAATTCAACTTTAGAATGGATTATCATCTAGAATTTTCAAGTAAGGTTTCATTGTTCGTTCATCAAAGCTTTAAAATGTTCTTTCGAGGTGGAACCACCTGTTGTCTGTTTTTGCTTGTTTATTTTAATTCTGTCTTTTTTCTCTCTTCTGTATCATCACTAACCAATTTTGATGGCATATTTGGCCAAAATATGTGCAATACTACATTAAATTAAATTCACTGTAATATTTTGCCATATTATAGTGCCGCTGCATTTCTACAATACTTGATACAGGTATTATGATACTGTATGTACTATGAATACTGTAACCACAGTAATTTCAAAATTACACACCTTCGAAAGTATTAAGCACACTACACACACTATGTCTAATCTGACATACACAATTCAATCTAGACATAAAAAACAGCCTACACAGTGGCTATAATAAGCAAGTTAGCAATAGCAGTTGTTTTCGATGTAGCCTAATATTACCACACAGAAAGCTTTACAAAATCATACCCCAACTGAATATTTGTTAGACACATTCGCAGTTAAATAACTTACCCTCAAGTTATTTGTTTTTGTTTACATTCCGTAAAAATTAGGCTACAGTTGTATTAAGATTTTGTTAAAGCATGCTTACGAAATTAACATACATGTCCGTTATTCGGTTATAAACCACTGTTTAATTATCTCCTGTCTTCCTCGTGTTACCTTAAACTTTGGTCATTTTGTTAAAAATCTCTCTACAGTAACCTCCACACAAACAAGCTATGGCTGTCTGTCAGTCATTCTGGTCCAAACCCTTGTTTTTCTGATGTTTCGGGTTTGCACAATAGAGCAAAAGTGTTTTCAACGGGATATTTTTTAGAGCACACAGCAGACGGCATATAGGCTACAGGAAAGCTACATTATAGTCACTACTCCATGTCGTAAATGTCAGTAGGCCTACTGTACATGTGCTGCTCAGATTTTGGCCTTTGAAATCCTTCGTAAGGAATGGAGAAGAAAGTCAGTCCATATCTTATTTCTCAGCTGTGTTCAACGCCGTTGGAAAAGAAAACATCGTCGGAGAGGCTCCCATCCTGTTGATTTCGGTCAGTAAAAACAAAACTAGCCTTGCTTCTGCTTCTCTCTGTCTCCATTATTAACAGATAAGTAACCAGACGTGAGCTGCTTCAAAAAATTCCAGCTGTGAACGAGATTCTGCACGAGCTCCTCCACTCGCACCGCTGTCTCTCTCTCTTTCTCTTTCTCAGGGTCTCTCTACCTGCCAACAATTCCTGCTCTCTCCAGTCTGAAACCACGCCCTCAACATGAACGTGCTCAGCTTGGTGTGACGTTTTATGCAGTTGCCGTGGTAACTGATGATAAATTTTGCATCTATCGCCCTCTAAAATTATATTATAAGATGCTGGCAAAATATGCTGTTGAAATGTGAAATTTCCCCACTGAGGGACGAGTAAAGGTTTATCTTTATCTTATCTTAAATATCAACCCTCATATATGATTTGACCAGTTTTGTGATGTTTATACAGTTAAGTCACACCAAAGCTGGTTTAATCCATTACAGGTCTGCTCTAGCTGTACAGAGCTAGTCTGGATATATTTGAGGTGAGATATCTGATGCTAGTAGACTAGACAAAATGCATGCAAAATTTCCTAAGCTTGTCAGCAGTAGCTATGGTCAGAGAATGAGCATAAAATAGCTAAGCAATTTTCCTTGCCAATTATGACAAAATCAAATTGAACTGAATACATTTTAATCCCATATTTGATGGAAATGCAAAATAACTAATCCACTGATTAATAATTTTCACTATACTCCCAAGCAAAAACATTACCATAAAAATAACAAAATTTTCTATTTCAGTGGGTGACATGGTGGAAATTCTGTAAAGTCCAGAGAGTAGACCTCACTTTGTTTATGTCAAAAAGCTCTTGCAAGAGGACCAAAACTGCACAACACAGGGGTCTGTACCAAAGTGAGCAAAGAATGCCTGTTTGCAGTCAGTAATTCTTCAGCGAGGAGGGACTCTCTACACTCATGACCTCAAGGCCATAGAAACAGGGAGTGAATTATTTTGCAACAATCAAACAGTTAATCATGTGGCACAAATATATTTTGCAAAAGTCAAGTCAATTTTCCATTACATGTGACAATATGTTTTTGATGAAAAATCAACATTTTCATAATGGAAGGATTCTAACAGGCATCTTTTGTGAAATGTGTCCATTTCCATGAAAAATGAAAATGTTATCAAAAAATTGACTAAAACCAGGACACAGTTGGATCTGAAATGCAAAGTCCAGTTTGCCATTTGATTTTCAACTTTGTCTGTAAATTCATTTCAAAATGTAACAGAAAGAATCATAACGTCTGGAAGAGATGTTTTTTCAAAACTTTGATCATATTTTTTCTGTAGAACATTGGACATATGCAGAGTACCAATTACTAACTAAGTTTTTGGTTACCAAGTTCATTGTGAAAGAACATAAAAATCTTGCACAATGTCAATTACTTGTGCTTTTTAACCAACTCCAGTTTAACCAATAACAACATCTGGGTTAACGTTATTTCTGGAAACGAAATGAAATGAATGAGACATGAGACTTTAATATTTTGAACTTACAAAAACTTTATTATATTTGCACAAAGTTCAGTTCTACATAATGTTAGTTAACTAACATGGAGGGTTTTCATTTTACAACCTCACACAGACACCTTTTAATCAAAGGTACTAACACCATAAATCATAACACTTGTTATTAAGTTTTGACTTTGGTGCAGCAGGTTTAATAACTGAGGCTACCAGACGCTCCTGTTAGCATCATTAGCTTTGCTCAATCTCCACTGTCTCCCACCGCCCTGGACACCCAAGAGAAACACAGTCAACACAGCAGCACAGTCAAACTCCAGCCAACAAGCAGCTCCACAAACACCAGAACAAACACATCGAGAAAACAGCACAGACGTCCCGGACAAAGACACCACACAGCCGGCGGCAGCTAGCCGAAGCCTGATGCTAATTCATTACCTGGCTATTTACTAGTAAACAAAAAAGTGCCTACTTTTTGCACAGTCTGTTAGTGCAATTATCAGCACAGCAAGCCGTGTCATTTATCCAGTGTTTCCATGAATAATTATCCAAAAGGCAAAAACACCACAAACACAGCCGAAGTTGAGTGACTGAATGAGCTCCGTGTTTGAAGCCGACAGCCAGCAGTCAGCTGTCAATCAAAGTGACGCGCTCTTCATTATGCATAATTTCAGATTTTAAACGAGTGTGTTATGAAAAAATTCATCCCCCGTACAGTTGTCATGAAGTGGAAAATCAGCTAAAGAGACCAAAACCATTTTTTGAACCAGGCTGTCAACATGTTTTCTTCTGCCTTAAAGTTGGAGATTTTAAAATGGGGGTCAAATGTAATTGACTCCCTTTTGGAGCCTGCCCCTAGTGTTCATTCGAGTAACTGCAGCTTTGCGATACTTCTGTGTAGGCTTCATTTGGAGGTTGCCACTTGTGCTGAATAACACTTTGTATTGATTATTCTTAAATCAATCTATCACATTAACACAGCGAATATTCTCTCCTTTCTACCACATATAACTGTGTTCTGTGTTGAACAGCAGACCGTATAGTTGGCGTTGCGACGTTATTGCTGAAAGGGAAAGGAACAGTCAATACTTCACTGTGTAGTGTAAGCGCTCATTGGTGCCTCACTTAAACGCTATGGGAGCTTTGAGTTTTTGAATGGGCAGATCACTCAATCTCTCTTCAAGGTATATTTCATTTAACTCGTGTGTTAATTCAACAATTCATTCACATGCATGTTAAGTTAATGCTAGATTTATAATGGACTGGAACTTATTATGCATACGTGATTAAGGTTGGTAACACACTAACATTAGTAAGTTAGATAAACTGTGCTAATAACCTGACTACATTAACTCTGAGCCCGCTCGCTAATCTTATGTAATCTAATCCACAGTTTTGATATTGTGACCCTGTGGTAGGTAAATTAGCCCAGATTACTGCCCAGATGTTGATTTTATCACAGCACAGATTGCGTTTTTCATAATTAAGCTGTGGTGTTTTCTGATGATCAAAGTCCTAAAAGTTTCTGGTGAGATATATACCTTTGTTGTTTTATAGCAAAGGGTCAATTTATAGCCTACTCTTAATCGTTCCTACTTCAGCTCCCCAGCCGTGGTCAGGAAGCACAGAAGAGATTTGTTTACCTCCAGGGCCGAAGTAACTTCGGGGTAAACCCCCTTCACTTTTACCAGCAGCTGGAAAGCAACACACGGGAGCTCCACTTAGTCGTGAGAAGCGGTAGCCTTTATAAGTTGAACTGTGATTTACACTGCCAACCTGGCCACTTTACTGCTAGCTGCTGACCCCTGTCTCTGCCATAGGGTCTTTGCCCGACTCTGCTGCATTCACTGTCACTCGTATTTCCAGTTCCCTTCCTCTTGCTCGACTGCTACTCACTCCATATGCGCACACACGGCCCTGTCTCTTAAAGGAGCCACGCTATTCTTATAACAATACCATTGTACAATTAGAGGAGATTTGTAAACGTTTCATTTGAATACTTGATATTCTCATAACATAAGCAATTATTAGCCCTGCCAGTCATTGCAAAGCAGCCCCTTGATCGAAGTTAAAGGAAGAAAGAAGGAATGAAGAATACACACTTTGTTCACAGTATTTATTGATTCCAAACTCTGTATTTTCAAGGGACGTTTCACTTGCAACTCTTGTTTTCTAATTTGCCATGGTGAACATTTTAATTAGACCCGCCATGAGCCCTATAAAGTATGCTATAAATCATCTTTGGATACTATTTGGAGACCAACAGCAAATAAACGAAAAATGGAAAAATCGGTCCGTTTTCACTGAAGTTTGTTTTAGGTCATCCGATCTAGATATCTTTGGTTTTAGTGTGCTTCTGCATGTACCATAGGCGTCAATAAAACGAACGAACAAAGTCTAGCACTACGCAGAGCATTTCAGCGTTGGTATTATGATGTAATGACTCGGCCCTCATTTGTAGTTTCCTTCTTTATGCTACGTTGTTTTCGTCCACTTCCGGTTTCGGTACCAAACGAAAACACGGTAGCACCGAGGAAATAAAACGCGAGAAAATCATCTTTTGAGCAACAATGGGTAAGCTGCAGTTACGTTTATTTTCACTTTCATCTGATGATAGTCAGTTTGACAAGACAGTTGCCGCGTCGCACATATAGTGTGGTTTTACTAGCTAGTGTAGCTGTGAACTGGCTATCAGCTACATCCCACTGCACAGGCTACACCAGCTCAAATGATTCAGCAAGAAGCGTCTCTTTACTTAAATAACCCCACAACTGTATTCATGACAGTTTAAATAGCGACCAGTAAACGTAATATTGTGTCCCAGCTGCGGACATTGGGAAACGTGATTTAGAGTTTTCTTTGAATCTGGCTAGTGGTTGTCTTGGTCTGGAACTAACGTTACCTTTGTGCTCCTTTCCAGAGAGCTCTTAGTTTTAAATTGCTGTCTTATCTAAATTAACAAGCCACCCATCATATTTGCACACAATTCATGGAAAAGCTGGGGGAGAAGACCTTCAAAAATACCGCACACCATATTTTATAACTATTAGTTACCAGAAAATACTGTTGACCTGAATAGGTAAATGCCACTAACGTTAACGGTCAGTTAGTAAGGCTGTTCAGATTTCCTGCATCGTGGCATATCCTATATACTTTGGAACTTGGACCCACTTAGAGTGTTTATGTTTGAAACTGCAAAATTACCCATAAGGAATTTATATAAGGTGTTAATATGTCCTTGCAGCTGTAGCCATGAGTTCAACGTGTCCCGGCCTGTACTGTGGCAGGCTGATGGTCAACGGATCAGTGGAGGGAGATTGTGGTGTAAGTACTACACGAGATCTGTGTTTGTCTGCTAATAGTATGTGTGGGACTACCTGTCATCCATCTGTGCTGTAATAAGAGATATTTTGCCCACTCTCATGTATGTAAATGGGATGAACAAAATATTAACAACACCTATCAATGTAATTGACTGTAGTACATGACCAGTACTATGACGTCAGTAATAAGAAAAAGTTTTTTGTTGATTGCGTTAAATTGTACAGGTGTACCGCATGAAGTGGCCAGTGAGTGTATACACATACAGTCTCTGTTGACAGCTTGTCAAAATACTCAGCATTTTCATTGTTCAGATTTGAGGATGTTGTTACACAATTTCTTGATGGAGTATTTAGAACAAGCAGCATGAGCGCCCAGACAACCAGACATGTATGATTTTATTTAACTTTTTGAAAGTGAATTTACCCAAACCGTATACTGCAGAAAAACTCAGTAAAACTCAGTGTGTGAATTTCCCCACTGTGGGGTGAATAAAAGTATCTTATCTTATCTTATGTTAAATCAACAGGCTTATCCTGTATATAGGTGGGTATGAGACCTCAGTGTTCTCTGATATGATATGATTGTGTCCATAATACTGAGTATCAAAAAATGTCCCAAACATGGCATTGAGTGTTTTTATTAATATTGTTTTTTTTAATTTTATCTTTGAAAAGATTAATTCTGGTCTCAGTCATAATTTTTCAAACATTTTTGTAAGCAAAGCTCTTGAATAGCAGCTTGTTTAACGATATCATATGACACTGATGCACTGAGAAGTTGGAACATGTTTTGTTAAATCTGGGTGGGGAAAGTTTAAGGCAGCACTTGTTGCTCCCTCATTACAACCACTGAGATGCCCTTGAACAGGGCTCTTAACCACAACTGCTCCAGCGAAGCTGCTCAGTGGCTGGCAGATCAGACAGTAGTTTTATGGGGCAGCTTCCAGGTGTAAATGTGTAACTGTGTGAATGTGACCAGGGTGTTCCTAAAAAAGAGAGCATTGCTCGAAGTGAAATTTCCCTGAATATATAAAGGTTATTAAAATGAAAAAAAAGGGCTTTGTACTGACAAATTTATAGTTTTGCTATCAGTACTGAAGCTCTGTTATAGGCAATAGAATATTTTAAATAATACCCACCCATCCTGCATTCCTGTGTCTGTCTGAAAGGGGAACACTAAAGGCACGCAAGACTGATATGACCTATGTGACTACTTCCTGAAAGCATGGGGTTTTTCTTAGAAATTGATGTGGATACCACACTGGTCAGTGAGACTACATACCGTATATGCACTGCCACCACCATTGCCAAAAATGGCACCTGTGAATGCAAAGCTGAAGAAGGTACAGAAAGCTATAGTAAATGAACTTCTTATTAATTTGTAATTGTTGTTGTGGAGTGAATGCATCATATTGGTATAGATTACGTCCTAGTTTAGATTAGGGAAGACTATGGGGAAAGTGGAAAATATTAAGTGTGGCTGTTGGGCTTACAGTGAATTTTTGTAGGCTGTTTTTAATCACAGCCATTTTTTTGTCTCGTCAGGTCTGTCCTCGTGGAGAACGGACCAACCTCCAGAAGGTGTGTGAACGCTGCACTGAGTCCCCAGAGCTCTACGACTGGCTCTATCTGGGCTTCATGGCTGTGTTACCACTAGTGCTGCACTGGTTCTTCATTGAGTGGTACTCCGGAAAGAAGAGGTGGGGCCACACAGGACTACAGGGGTTCACACACACACACACACACACTCACAAACATGCTTTCATAAGGCACCTTCTGTACACTAGGTTTATTTTGAAACTGTTTCATAAAGCAGGTTTAGGCTATTTGAGTATTTTGAATAAACAGAACAAATGGATTTGACCTGTGGCTGTATCCTGATAGTGAGTGTACTATGTTCACTGTGTGTTTTCATTTTTAAATAAATAAAATTTAAGAAATCAAAATGCCTAGAGGAACATACAGCCATTCTGAAAGTGTTTAACCAATGTTTTTAACATATGAATGCTATTATATCACATTTACTAACCAAAAAGCATAATCAAACTGATCGTCAAGTTTAGTTTCTTTTTTGCTTTCTTGCTATAACGTAACATAACTATAGCATAGCATAGCATAATAATAATAATAGTAATATAAATGACCTGGCTGTGGTTTGATGTCATGTTCCATATTATACATTTCATGCAGTAATTTTCAACACTTACAACATAAGGAAAATGTACATTACTCACATTAGAACTGGAAGCTGAGATGACAAGAGGACGTCATTCATTGGGGCTGAATTAATTTCTGCTTGTGCCAGAATTTCCAGCTGCTCTACAACATGCTGCCAAAAATTTTAATTTGTTTTATTTATGGAATTGGTTTTGTTTGTTTTGCTGTAATATTTAAGAATGATTTTTTAGATCTGACTTGTGTTGCTTTGTGGTCAGTCCACTCAAGTATGTGTTAGAGTAGGACGTCTGTGATAAAGAAATTATTTTCTGGGTTTCTGTTGTTTGATGTTGCGTTAATCTGTCTGTTGTTGTGTGTTCAGTTCCAGTGCTCTGCTGCAGCACATCACAGCCATGTTGGAGTGCAGCGTGTCAGCTGTGATTACCTTGCTGGTCACCGAGCCAGTGGGAATGCTCAGTATCCGTTCCTGTCGAGTCCAGATGCTGTCAGACTGGTACACCATGCTATACAACCCCAGTCCAGACTACGTCAACACATTACACTGCACCCAGGAAGCCGTCTACCCACTGTAAGTACTGACAACAATTATGACAAAAATAATCCTAAAACACATATGTATTCCAAAACTTCCAGAAAACAGGGGTGGCTGTAGCTCAAGAGGTAGAGCGGTTGTCCACCAATTGGAAGGCTGGTGGTTCGATCCCTGGCCTCTGCAGTCTATGTGTTGAAGCGTCCTTGGGCAAGATACTGAACCCCAAACTGCCCCCGATGGCTGTTCCACCGGCATGTGAATGTACGTCGCTTTGGATAAAACCATCTGCAAAATAAAATTGTAGAATTGTAGAAAATACAGTTAACAGTGATTAACATTTAGAATAATAATATTATTTTGCTTTATCTTGCACATTACCTCTACTATTACATTATTAATCATAGGGTCAGTGGTTTTGCTTGTTTAGTGTGTTATGTGTTGTGTTGTGCTGTATTGTGTTGTTTTGTTTCAACTGTAGCTGCTCCAACAAAAGAATTTCCCAGTTTGGGACAAAGTACATCTATCTATCTATATAACAATAATTTAAAAAAAAAAAGAGAGGAGGGTGGGGATGCATGAGGTCCTTGGACTCAAGAACTGGGTATTTGTTTGTAGCAGTAAGTTTAGTTTTTACTTTCCCATTTTTTTTGGCAAGTGAATTATCAACAGCCTCACACATTTAACTTTTACAAACAATTAATATTTTAGTATTGTTCATTCAGATTGGGGAACTGTGCTCTTATATAGAAACTGTCACTATTTTTGTGAACTGCAAATATGCTCATGTTCTGATATATCTTATTCCCTGTACCAGGGCCATTTCAAGCTTCCTAACCCTAACCCTAGTTTGTCAAACTATGATGGATAGATTCCTAAACCTTTAGATGGTCCACTAAGATGCCGCAATCTATTACACTTCACGAGCAAAACAGGCTACAGTCATAATAACCTCTCATATTAAAATTAAACCTCTTAAGTTGAGCCACTCAGGCAAGTTAAACTGATAAAAAGCGATAATACAAGGAAAACAACAATCCTCTGTACGTCAATAAATAAAACAGATATTGAGTGTTTTTAAAAGATGTTTACTTTAAATTAAAAAAAATACAGTAAACCAACATCTATTTTAAAGTGCAACAATGAAAACAAACCAACACTAAAAATGATACTTCTATAACATCACAGTCTCACACTTATCAACATCACAATTAATATATTTAATAGGTCCTGAGGAATATGACAGTCCTGGGGCTTCCTGGTCAGGAAGTTCAGAAGATCCTTCTGTCTCAATGCCTAGAGTTCCAAAATATTTTAGAATTGCTCCTGCAAAGACAAAGCTCCTTTGGTTACCAAGCAAAATAGATCATAAGCATATATTCCTATTGTATAATTGCAGTGATGTTGCACTAATACAGAAATTCATAATCTATCCATCCATCCATCCATCCATTTTCTTCCACTTATCCGGGGCCGGATCACGGAGGCAGCAGTCTAAGCAGGGATGCCCAGACTTCCCTCGCCCCAGACACCTCCTCCAGCTCTTCCGGTAGGATCCCGAGGCTTTCCAAGCCAGCCAAGAGACATAGTCCCTCCAGCGTGTCCTAGGTCTACCCCGAGGCCTCCTCCCGGTGGAACATGCCCGGAATACCTCCCCAGGGAGGCGTCCCGAAGGCGTCCGTAACAGATGTCCAAGCCACCTCAACTGACCCCTCTCGATGTGGAGAAGTAGCGGCTCTACTCCGAGCTCCACCCTGGTGACTGAGCTCCTCACCCTATCCCTAAGGGTGCACCCAGCCACTCTGCGGAGGATACTCATTTCAGCCGCTTGTATCCGGGATCTCGTTCTTTCGGTCATGACCCAAAGCTCATGACCATAGGTGAGGGTTAGAACGAAGATTGACCGGTAAATCGAGAGCCTCGCCTTTCGGCTTAGCTCCTTCTTCACCAAGATGGACCGATACAGCGACCGCATAGCTGCAGACGCTGCACCGATCCGCCTGTCAACCTCACACTCCATCCTCCCCTCACTCGTGAACAAGACCCCAAGATACTTAAACTCCTCCACTTGAGGCAGGGCCTCTCCACCAACCTGGAGAGGGCAAGCCACCTTTTTCCAGTCGAGTACCATGGCCTCGGATTTGGAGGTGCTGATCCTCATCCCAGCTGCTTCACACTCGGCTGCAAACCACCCCAGGCCGAAACAACAGTTAGAGACCTGTCCCCTACCTGAAGGCGCAGGGACACAACCCTCTCGTTCACCGGGGTAAACTCCAACACATGGCAGCTGAGCTGTGGGGCTGTGAGCAAGCCCACACCAGCCCGTTGCCTCTCACCGCGGGCAACTCCAGAGAAGTGGAGGGTCCAGCCCCTCTCGAGGAGCTGGGTTCCAGAGCCCAAGCTGTGCGTGGAGGTGAGCCGGACTATACCTAGCCGGTATCTCTCGACCTCCCGCACGAGCTCAGCCTCCTTCCCCCCCAGTGAGGTGACGTTCCAGGTCCCAACAGCTAGATGCTGAGTCTGGGGATCGGGTCGCCGAGGCCCCCGCCGTCGACTGCCACCCGATCCACACTGCACCGGCCCCTACGGTTCCCTCTGTGGGTGGTGGGTCCACAGGAGGACGGGCCCACGTCGTCCCTTCAGGCTGAGCCCGGCCGAGCCCTGTGAGCAGAGGCCCGGCCACCAGGCACTCGCATACGAGCCCCAACCCCAGGCCTGGCTCCAGGGTGGGGCCCCCGCTCCGCCATATCGGGCGACGTAACGATCCTTGTTATATATTTTTCCATAGGGGTTTTTGAACTGCTTTTGCTCTGACCCATCACCTAGGACCTGTCTGCCTTGGGAGACCCTACCAGGGGCGTAAAGCCCCCGACAACATAGCTCCCAGGATCATTCAGGCACTCAAACTCCCCCACCACGATTAGGTAGCAGTTCAAGGGGGAGATTCATAATCTATTTTTATATTAAACATTCTAATGTACAGTGTCCCTATAAAGCATGTACCCAAATACAACGTTGTCACTTTAAGAGGTTTCTGCATTAATTTACACATTGTTAAAGTAATAAAATGAAGATAAATGGTCCACTGCCACAATAGTCCAAAATAACCAACAGTAGGCCTAATAAAAAATAATAATTAGTGTTATTTATAAAGTAGTAGCACACTTCTAATTAGAGACCTATAAAATACACACTAAACTTAATAAATTAATCATAAGTAATCCTAAAGTAATGTTAAGTGTCAAATATCTCAGAGACAACTGCCACTGGACGATGACAGAGCAGACAACAATACTCCCTCCCTCTCTGCTAGAATCTAAATAACCGGCTCTGGGCTCAGTCAGTCAGTCAGTCCCATGGCAGGAAAGCACAGTGCATTCACATGTGACATGTTCATTTTATTTTAGCCAACTTTCATGAAGCAAACACTAAAGCTGGGTTTATGACGAACAAACTCTCGCCAGCTAACTAACATTTATCCGAGGTTAGCCGAGCTAGTTAGCTAGCAGGACAAATAAACATCCTTGCTAAAAACTCGGCATTGCACCTCCCCCATCCACCCACATCACAAACCAATGCCTTACCTTTATCCTTTGTACATTTTTCTTCCTACGTTTTCTTCTTCTTCTGTTTTTCTGCTCCACTAGGATAGTTTCTTTTAGATGCCATTACGGTGTTTGCCTTATTTAATATGCTCACTAACGGGAATGATGGGTAGTCTAGCAGTGCAGTCACTACTAGATGGGTAGTGACTGCACTACTAGATGGGTAGTGACTGTACTGTCACCCAGCGTCACTCACTGGGTGACAGTGCAGTCCAACGATTATGACTTAATTATGCCACAAAAACACCAGCCACAGCTTATCATTGCAGTTTATTTTATTTATATCCAACATTTACTTTTTAAGCATATCAGGGATATAATAAAGACATGAGATAGCTAAAGATAAAGACAGGTCATTTTAATTCTCCTCAGATGAGGCTGAACATGCAGCTTTGGGGCCCCCTGGTGGCTTGGGGGCCCTAGGCATTTACATAGTCCGCATATTGCAAGAAACGGCTCTGCCCTGTACTGTCTAGTATATTGTCATTTTCTGTGCATCATCATTTTCTTTCACTGAATTCTCTCTTGTTTTTGTCTTCCTCAGCTACACCATTGTATTAATCTACTATGCATTCTGCTTGGTGCTGATGATGCTGTTGCGTCCTCTGTTGGTGAAGAAGATAGCATGTGGTCTGGGCAAATCTGATCGCTTCAAGAGCATCTATGCTGCTCTGTACTTCTTTCCCATCCTCACTGTGCTGCAGGCTGTGGGAGGAGGACTGCTCTGTGAGTATTAATGTAGGTAGGCTTCTGCTACTGAGCTTACATCCAACTGGCACCAGTGTTATGAGGGTTATTTCCTAATTCCTTCAGGACTTTTCTTGTAATTATGACCAAATTGTAGTTTGAATAACGTTTGAACGTTGAATAACGTTTAATTGAGCTGTTGTTGTTTGGTTCACCTGTGCAGCTATGAGTCTCAGTTTGTATATTTCAGACTATGCATTTCCCTACATCATACTGGTCCTGTCTCTGGTCACCCTGGCTGTTTACATGTCTGCCTCTGAGATACAGGTATTTATAAAATGTAGCAACTTAAAAAAAACATTCTTGACACCAGACATAATTTTAAATGTTGTTGTTGTTTTTAACCTTGAAAGTCCTTAAATGTCATGTGCTTGAATTTTATATATTTAATTGTATTTGTATGTATCTACTTAAGTTTTAACTTAATTTAATTCAAACACTGAAAAAAGATCCAAGATCCAATTCTTGACGCATTTAAATTTGACTTATTGTTGTTGTTCTTGTAACTACTATTTCACTGCATCATATTCTTGCTCTTAAATCACAAACATTCAGGTTCCATTTCATGACCACTTTAATTTAAGATGCTAAAATCAGTTTGCTGCCACAGTCCTCTGTGGGTTGCACAGAGGAGCAAAAGGACCTTGAACCCTAACCTGGTATACTTCATTATTTAAATGAATATTCAATTAATCAATTTATAATATTTTGTCAAATGTATCAGTTTATTAATTTTAATTAACACTGAAAAAGTCTTTAATTATTGTGATGGCACACTCCAGGCTCCATATTAAAATAATAATAATAATAATAATAGCTTTATTTGTATCGCACTTTTCAAAAACAGAGTTCCAAAGTGCTTTACAGTATAAACATATAATAATAATACAGAGAATAAAATGTAAAAAGATAAATAATTAATTTAAAAATAAGTACCACAGAAACATCAGCTAAGAAAAGCCATACAATAAACGGGAGTCTTAAGAAGAGATTTAAAACAGGATACTAAGTTTACTTGTCTGAGATCCTCAGGCAGGATTCCACAGCAGAGTGACCCGGGCAGCAAAAGCCCTGTCACTTTTGGTGACAAATCCCTGTTTTGGAACCATTAGTTGGGCCTTGTCAGAAGATCTCAGGCATTGATTTGGCTCATCAGGAGTTACCAAATCACAGATATAGGCAGGCTCAAAGTTTTAAAAACTTTAAGTAAAATCTTAAAAGCAATTCTAAAACTCACAGGCAATCAGTGAAGGGCAGCAAGTTTTGATGTAATGTGGTCACTTTTCTTAGTACATGTTAAAACCTGGCAGCAGCATTTTTACTAACTGCAGTCTTTAGATGTTATGCCTGTTCATGCCAGAATAGAGCGTTTTGTTTTGATTTTTCAGCCTAATGGTGGCTTGCTTCACTGATAGTGACAGCTCTTTGGAATTCATATTGAGAGTCGACCTCACCAGATTCCAAATGCAAATACCACACTTGAAATGAACTCTAGACCTTTTATGTCCTCCTTGTAAATGAAATAACGAGGGAATAACACACACCTGGCCATGGAATCGCTGAGCAGCCAAGTGTCCAATTACTTTTGGTCCCTTAAAAAGGTGGAGGGCACATATAAAATGTGTTGTAATTCCTACATCACTCATCTTATTTGGATAAATACCCTCAAATTAAAGCTGAAAGTCTGCACATCTTGATTGATTCATTTCAAATCCATTGTGGTGTGTACAGAGCCGAAATGTACATTGTGTCAATGTCCAAATATTTATGGACCTGACTGTAGGGCTTAATCAATGATGTCAGTGATTTCCTGTGCAAAATCGGGCTTTCCATACCTAGTCGTATTTGTTGTAATATAATTGCTGGGAAGATTGTTTTAGTATCAGTAGCATTGGAAACAGAATCAGAATCACTGAACATTTAGTTTCTGTGTATATGAAGCTGATGTCCTAGTATTTCTAACCTGTTGTCTGTGTGTGTGTGTGTGTGTGTGTGTGTGTGTGTGTGTGTGTGTGTGTGTGTTCACCCTCCACAACCGCAGTCTTTTAATAACCTGGTTGCAAAGAAGAAGCGTCTGGTAGTCCTGTTCAGCCACTGGCTGCTCCACGCATATGGCATCATCTCTATCTCCAGACTGGACAAGCTAGACCAGGACCTGCCACTACTGGCCCTCGTGCCGGGTCCTGCCCTGTTCTACATAGCCACAGCCAAGTTCACTGAGCCCAGCCGCATCCTGTCTGAGGGCGGCAATGGACACTGAGCTCATTTGCTGACAAATCCTTCAGCTCTTAGGAGTGACTGACAGCAGTGTGTTACTGAGTCATCCAGTAGGTTTGAATAGGCTAATGTGAACAAACTTGCTCAGCAATTAATGACCATATAGTGATGAAGGTCAACTCCAAATGGTGTGCAAGTACATTAACAGTTTAAGTTGGACAGTAAGTGATAACTACTGTTCAATTTTTTTTGTGTAATTCCATCCAAGATTTGTACACAGGACAGATGGTTTCCAAATCAGTTCACATGGCTGAATGCCATCTTAAAACAGCTGAACATACAATTATTCCCATGAGACTTTCAGCTCTTCACTCTTTATTTGCACAATCCAAGCTCAGAACTGCGTTGTGAGTGCTCACATAATCCTTTACAACATTTTATGTTAGTGTGATTGCAACTGTTTCTCTTTATTCTACGTAGATTAAGCTATCAAGATTAAGCTGCAATCCTTCAAATGGCCTTCAGTGGTTGTTGAGGCTGAGTTGATGAGTAGAAGCTGCTAATGTACTGTATATGTATATTGTTGTAAATACCTGTACATGTATGTTTGTAAGTAGTATATTTGTGTTTGGTAGGATTTGCTACATGCACAAAAGATCAAATTACAATTGAAGCTTCATTATAATGTATAATTTCAGTGAAACTCTTGACACTACAAGTGCTCTATCTATTATTGAATCTGTAGTGAACCATGTCAGCATTAGCTCACAGTATTTATGATTCTTTTAAACATATACCTGCTGTCTAAGTCAAACAAACAGCGCAGTCTCCAAAATGAACATTAAATGTGTTTTGGCTGAAGTTGAAAAATAATTACTATGTTATCCTTCATATTCCTCCAAATTTGAATGTTTCTAAGGTAAAAACTTCATTCTCAGATATTATCAAAGTCAAATAAAGCCAAACCTTACAACCTTTACTGTTGTAAAACACTATATCACTGAAAGAAGATCAAAATGAACATTGTCTATTGGCTAGATTTGAAAAGTAATTCAAATCAAACTATGTTAGCTGATATATTCCCCTAAATTTTATTGTTTCTAAGGTAGGCAGTGGAGTGTATGTTCCTGATTTTGAAAAGTAACAGAAATCAAACTATGTTATCCTTTGTGTTGTAAAATAGTTTCAAATCAAACTATGTTATGCTTCATATTCATTCAAATTGTAAAGTGAAACATGCATCTCAAACATTCTGAAAGTGAAATACATCTCACTGAAAGGCCAAAATGAACATTGAGTGTATGTAGGCAAAATGTGAAAAGTAACTCAAATCAAACTATGTCATCCTTCATAGTCATCAAAATCTGAATGCTTCAAAGGTAGAAATATGTTTTTCATACCTTCGGTGACATAGTGTTTTAAATCACTTTGTAAGGTCAAACTATCAGTCACTTCCAGAAGGTTAGAGAGGCAAGTTTTTATCGTTGGAAAAATTCTAACTTGAGTATGAATTTAAAGGATAACACGGCTTAACCTGAGTTACTTTTCATTTATTTATAGCTGTCATTCACTTGCAGAAGGTTCCAGAAACAAGTTTCTACCTCAGAAATATTCAAATTTCAGTTGATATGGAAGATAACATAGTTTGATTTGAGTTACCTTTTACCTAACTTACATGCATTAAAATAAAAAATATATATATATATGGAAGAATTTGTAATAAAACGTAAATCACTGAAAGAAAAATGGACAGCTGCTGCCTTCCTACCTACATGATGGATAGGAGACAACTGTTGAGGATGAACTGAAAGACCATCTCAATTAACAAATGTACCTTGGCTTTCTTATTATAGATTTTGTGGACTAGTACAATTTGAAAAATGGGACCTTAACTTATGAGATCAGGTTATTTGTAAATTTTGATACTGTGAAATGATTATAAATTATAAACAAGCTCAGCCTTTCCCAGTCAGCCCTGTATGTACTGATTGGGAAAAGGCCATATGTATCTACAGTAGTGCCATTTTAGGCAACATTGTTCTCCAGCCACCCTCTGATCTCATTGTCATTCCTCCTGATCCATTCGATGTTGCTCCTCACTGTCTCCAGTGCCTGCTGACGGGGCATCTCCCCAGCACCAGCATCCACCGTTTTACTGAAGAAATGCTCCATCTACAGCATGGAGAAATGTGTTACAAGAAGTCTGAACGCAAACTGTCAATATTTGTTTAAACAAACAATATCACAACAACACAATATTTTATCCCATTCTCAGCCATCATTAAATAATACTCTATAATAAATAAAGCCTTGTGAGGCTTTAATTCAAACTCCAATGGTTACAGGTTTTCACACAGATAGACAGCAGCCAAGTGGGTTAGGTTCAGTTCAGCAAAATACATAAACTTAGAGTAAATTGTATGAAGGCCAGTGCTAACCTTCCAAAGCTGGAGCTCTGTATTGTAGGTGGTGGTGATTTGGGTCAGTAGACGACCAAGGTTCCTGTCATTAATGGTGTACCTGAAAGATAATTCATTAACATAGCCGCAAAATACAATAAAACACAATTTTTTTTTGAAAGGGCACTTCTGGAGATATGTGTCTGAAAATATAATTAGTCTTTTTCATTCTTGACACTTTTCAATGAATTGAGAGCATGTCTTTGACTGCAACATGTTCTGTTGAATGTCCTTTTGTCTCACAGAATACATCCTGTAATTTCCTTATTGTTAAAATACCATCTGGAACTATAAATTAAATTACCAAGGAGAGTGAAAATATTATTCCCCACTTCCCCCTTTAATGTTAATACAATCTAAATAGTGTCTAAGATGTAACTTTGGCTAAAAATCACCTACTGTGATGTTGTGATCTATATCTTCAAATAAACCTTCATTCACCGAGTATGCTGGGCTTTCACAAGAAACTTAGTTTTAATTCTAGGGAACATGAGTCACAGCTGAGATACTTTGCAGACCAAGTAGCCTAGGAACTTGGAACATAGTAATGCAGCCACTAAAGTGATAATGTGTCAGTGTTGTGTTTACAACTTGTTCTGCTGCCCCTAGGTGGCAAAAATTATAATTTATGCTGCTTTAAAATTCAGTTTATTTTCGATATGCTGGCTGGCTTGATAAATGTGTCAGCCTGCTGCTGTCAGCTGTGGTTGTTGTCACCTCTGTTTGTTGCACTAACCTGTTTACAAGGTAGTCCCAGTTGAGTGTAGTCCAGTCCCAGGCCATGCTCTGCCCCAGTGGGTTGTAGGACACATATCGCACCACAGTGAACAGATCCTGACTCCTCATCACACTCTCATCTTTAGTAGTCTCCAGGAGCCTGTTAAATGTAAAACCCAGTCATATTATCAGACTAAAACAAAAAGTGGTGCTACAACACAGAGGAGTGCCCTACCCCCACCCACTGAAATGTAATCACACCATGTTTGTTCAAATGAAATTCTATGTATCTCTAATAAATATCCAAAACTAAAAGTTCACTACATACATGAGATACAGTCGAAATATCACAGATATCTGTTCCCAAGCTCAAGATTAAACTTCTATTCTCAAAATTTTTTTTATGAGAGAGATCAATTTTGTCTCTCTCTGTCAGTATTGATTTTCTCGTCTAACTCCAGGTAAGATAGCAAACAACTATGTTTTCCAAAATATCAGACTCTCCCCACTTTCCTTGATAAACCTTTATTCATCCCACAGTGGGGACATTTAAAAAAACCCCGATGTCTCCATGGCATACTTTGAATGACATCAGTCTTTCTGCAATGCATGTATTAAATGATATAATTCTAATAATAATTGTTGCTTTTCCTTTCTTTCCTTTTGCTAGTCTTAATATAAATATGCAAAATAAGCAACAATTTTTTTACATCTTAGGTGGCACATTGCCTATGCTGTATTTGATTTTGGTGGGTCTAAATGATACAAGACAAAAATGGCAGCTAGTATTGCTAGAATATATTGTAAAGATATATATTATATTGTGTAGTATTATATTGCATTTTAGTTTTTTTTTGGTTGTTTTTTTTTTAGATGCACTCAGTTTTTTTAATTGTTAAGTTTTTACTGATATTAGTGTCAAAAGATTAGTACTGGGATTTGTGGTCTCTTGTCTCCCCCCTTTCCTTGACGTCTCCATGGCATACTTTGAAAGGCATCATCAATCATGTTGTAACATTTAGCACTCCAGTGATTTGATTCCATCATCAGTATGTAGCCAGACAACAATATTTTCATGATGATGATCATCATTATTCATTCATAATGAATGCTTTTTTTTTCAAAATTTCAAAATTATAATGTAATTTAATGTTTCAAAAGACACTGACAAATGAATGTGATAGATAAAAGAAGTTATTAGAATGTTTAATTCCTGGTTAGCTGACAGTAGGTCCTTAAAGGCCATGCCTACACCAAATCTGCCTTACACTGACAAATATCACAGAATTAATCTGAAATTCCAATTCAAATTACACAATCACAATTTTATGGTTTTGATGTCATCTGACAAAATCCAGCTATATGATTGGCCTCTGTCCCTCCCTCCAGCCACACTATCACTTCCTAAAACCACTACCATTCTCTTCCTATCCACCAGATACCCTTTGATCTTCCCTCCTTTCCCCATCCCCTGACTGTCCCACTCAACTACTCACATGTCCCCTCTTTCCTCATCAGTCTGCCATATTTTGAACCAGCTCATTTTTATGTATGCTTTTGCATTCAACTTTTCATTACTTTTATGTGACTTGGCCTGTACCTATCTATGCACCTACCTGCAAGCTTTTCTGACTGCCTGCCTGCCTGTCAACCTGCATGCCTGTCTACCTACCTGTACCTCCCTGCCCGTCTTTTGGTAAGCTTTGATGCATCAATAGACCACTGAAATCATCCCACTGCCTCTGCTGTCTGTATCTGGGTCCTTTCTCTGTTGCCACTCTCCCTCACCATTGTCACACGATTTAAACCAAGTTATCACAGACAGTAAAAATGTCAGAAAGTTGTCCTCCTCACTGACACACAGTTTCCTTGTTTACAACCTGTTTGACCGCTCATGTTTTTATAGCAATGTGTCTGTCTTCCAAGATCTCAGCAGGTAGTTTTCTTTTAATTTGCTTGCCTTACAGGATTTCTGGGTGATAAGGCCAAATGCAGCTTTAAAGTGAAGCCTAACCCCAAAACCAAATGTGTGTGACACCTCACATCAAAAGGTAAATGCAGGGTGTCCAAGTGTCCATTTACTGTTGGCTCAGACACAGGCACAACACAAAAACAGCAAATGTCTGGTTAAGTATGTCTTTGGTAGATGATGCCAGAATTCACAGAGATCTGTATTTGAGGTGTGGTTACTGAAAAATGACAAACTGTTGCAGTACACAGATACACAAACACACACATAAATATTCCATTTCCACCATAGCTTATCAGGTATAGGTCTAAACACATATATGGTTTAATCACATCCAAAATAATGTAATAAAACCATATTTGTCTATCAGGTCAAGAATTTTGTACAGATTATATGTTTTAATTACTTGTAGAGGAGTGCCACATTCTTCACAGATGCCAGTCCATAAAGCAGCTTGTCCTTCTCTTGAGCCAAAGAAGTATTTTTGTACCTCTGGAACATTACATTCCACTTTGTTTCAGTGCCTGAGTTCTTCATGCCATATTGATAGACCAGCAGCCTCAGGTTCACTGCTACAGTGCTGCAGGTCAAAAGTGAAAAACATTTTAGTATCAGATTACCAGAGATTAATGCAATTTTAAAACAATAGCTGTGTTAAAAATATGTTGTTTCATGGTAAGAGTAAAGTAAGAAAAATTGACCACATGTAGTCCACTAGATTGGTGATACCTGAGACTTCCATCAATCCACTGGTCAAAAATGCGAGAGGCTTCATTCAGGGCCTCCTGATTTTCCATCTGACATGCAATGCCAAGCACAGTTTCCCTCAGTAACCTGCAGCCACATGACAGGATTGTGAAATACCCATTTTACATTGGTTGGTAAATTAGTGCATGGGTTAGCATAAAAGAAAGAGCACACATTTTGTTTAATAGCAATGATATTGTTACTGTTCATGTTTACTGACTGAGAACAATGAAAGCTCTGAGGTGTTAAAATATGAAATAATTCATGTTTAATTATTCACTGTTAATGCTGTACCTTTCTGTCTGAGGCCCTTCATCAATCCATCCAAGTTGTGTTGAGATTGAATTAACATGGTCATGAAACAGTTTCTAGAGAAAAGAAACAATGACTTTGTACTTAATTAACACTAGGGAACTACATAGATTTTTAGAGGTTTCTACTGTGCCACTACACAATAATGCACAACACGTATTTATAGTTAGTGGGTTTTTGATCAGTATGATGTCTCAACAGTTACTTGGCCAAATGATAATATTTGTAGCTTGAGAAGTCACTTTCTAGCTATAATTCTTGTGGCAGTTTCTTTTGCTCAACCCTGGAGGCAGATGTTATATAACCAATTAAGAAAATTAACCAAACACATACAACATGCTGGAAATGAAAAAATTAAACAGTGGGCTGACATTAAAAAGGTCTTTGTTTTAAAAGTGGAAGCAATCCAATCAATCAAGATGTTACTGATTGTGCAGCTTCAGCTCCTCCAAGCTAAGGGGCCCCAACCACAAAACCTCAGTCACCTTTAGTGGTGCCCTGCCTGAAGATCCGAGCCTGCACTCAGGCTCACAGTGTGTAGCAGCAATTCAGTGGCTGCATTTTGTATTAACCTAAGGCCTGAAATTGATTTTTGACTTTGGCCTGTATACAGTGAATTGCAATAGTCAACACACGATATAAGAGATGAGCATAAGAGAGGACCTTCAAAGTCATTCTTACTTACAGTAAGTGACAAAAATGTTTCTTTTTCAGGTTAGATAACTCCCCAAATCAGTGCTGTTGGCCTTTGTTAAGGTAAAGAACAAAAAGACCTAAATATTACTTCATTATACAGGTCGCTATAAAGAGAGCAAGTGACCAGCCCCTTACCTGAAACTTTGGGTAGAGTGCAGCATTGCCTGAGAGCATGTCCTGAACATAGGAGATAGAGGAAGCCACACGGTCCCAGACTATGTAGTCAGTCTCATTTGTCAGGTACTTAGTAAGGTTGAAGGCATGACCATAATCTAGAACATCTGCCCTGAACAAAAATAAAACAGTATTTACAATGTCTATATATGATTGGAAGCATCAATGTTCACACAGTTTTGGGGTGATATCTTACCTTGCAAGAGCAAAAACATCATCAATGTAGCTTGTTCGATCAGCTGCATCAAACTCCTGTTTAAGAAAGAACACTAAATTAAATAGAAAATTAACATAACAGTAAAAGTGAATTCTTTGAAGATTGCAGCGTTGGTAAACCTCCCCTTGAAATGATACAATGTATGTGTCATAGAGGGTCGTTTTTGGCTCTTTACTTGAGAACAAACTTTCACATGTTATTATTTGTTTGGGTGAATTAGATTACATGTGTGCCATGTCTCTACCCAGATCATAATATTAATTTTGATTATTGTTCCATTCTGTCTGCTATACTAACTCTCATGTAATTCCAGATCCAGTTGCTCCTTCCTGTCAGTGCAGTAACCCCCTTCTCGTCATTTCTGCCATCTGGCCTTCCCTGCCCACACACTCACCTGCTTCCTATTTCCTCTAATCAGTCCAGTAGTATATATACCAGCTCATGTCCACTAGTACTCTGCCAGGTGGTGGATTGTGCTTTAGTCAGGCTGATATCATGGTGTCTGAACCTGGTTTTATTACTCAGCTGGACATAGAAACCTGGTATAATACTACTGGTGTACTATAATTCAACATGTGTAGTAGTGCATGCTTAGGTGTCTATGCTCTCCATCACACTACACCTAAGCCAACTGACAGGACAATTACCCAAAGTTTACAAAATGTATGGAATTAACAGCACAGCAGTGGATGAGGGTGAGCAATGTTTACAGCAGTCAAACATACTGAAACATACTAGAAATACTACTTGTTGAAGTTGAAAATATGCAAGTTAGTGTGTACATGTGCAGTTTGTGAGCACAGAACGTAGCTTTACCAAGTGGTTCTTTTGAAGCTGTTCACTGATGGTGTTCCACATGTAGTTGTCATGGTTGACTCTGTAGAATCCAATGTGATCATTGTTAACCTTCAGTAGCCCGTCTGCTGAGGCTGAGTAGTTACTGATGACATGATCTGAAAATCAAAACAACCAGTCAAGGCAAGGCAAGTGAAAATGGACATTTTGGCTATATCGGTCAGTTTCTCCTATAAAATACAAATCCTCCAAGCTGAGCACACTACCTGTGTTGCTCTTGTTAAACATTGCCAACATACTCTTGTTGCTTTTCACAGAGTGCCATTTGATTGGAATTGTCCACTTGTACCTGCAACAAAAACACATTTGCACACACACACACATATATACACCTTTGATATTACACATAGTTATTTTATTCATTATTGATTAAAACAAAAGTGATTAGTGCAGCTATGAGGATTTAACATGTGACTGGGCTTTTTATTTTCTTGGTATCACCGACCCAAGAGGTGAAGACGGCTGGCTGGCATCAGCTTTAGGATCCAGGAGGAAACGCTTTTGTTTCAGCTGGGCATTCGTGTCTGAGACCAAAAGGTCTAGTACAGGATAACCCATCTGTTTGGTCCATGTATCCATTACCTCTGCAACTGGCAACCCACTCACCTGGGCACAGAGAGGAGAAACTGGCTACTGAGAGATTCACAGACAAAGCTTAAAGCAATATTTAGCAACATTTTGGTAAATACGCTTTTTTGTTTGTGAGATGTTCAGTTGGATATCAATCTGTCTGTGTCAAGTACAGAGCTAGAGTCAGGATGTGGTTAGCCTAGCTTAGAATAAAGACTGGAAGCAAAGGAAAGCATTGCTAGCATTGCTTTTTCCAAAGTTCAAAAATATAACTATCAGCACCTCTGAAGCTCACTAATTAACACAATTTATCATGTTTGGTTTTATTCCATACACAAACAGAAACGTAAAAAAATAAGCAGGTCTTATGTGCTGGAACTGTTTCTTGTTGAAGAACAGCAATGTACTGTAACTATTTGCAGCTTCCTGGCATGGGCAGTTTGAGACAAATTACGGACACATAAAGCCAGTAAAGGTTGCCAGGTTTGGTATCACTGCGCCTGTACAGAGACCAAGACCAAAACCTGTGTTCGCTGACCGTATCTGGTAACTCAGGCTATAGCTGCAGTCTCTGCACAGAAGTACTGAGAGGATGGTTACTCTATTCTGCTATAGTTTCAGTTCATAACTCCTCCTAAAACCACACATTACCACATAAACGATGTAAATATTGAACCAACAGGATACAACATGTTAATTAGTGAGCTTTATTTAGGTGTGTTTTTGAACTTTGCACAGAGTCAGGCTGGGGATTTACCCATTTCCAGTCTTGCTAATCTTGGCTAACCACATCTAGACGCCAGCTCTGTACTTAACAAACACAAATGACACATGATATTCATCTTCTCACCTCAGAAAACAAATAAATATGCTTTCCTAAAATAGTGATTTTTTTCTTACAACAATTGAGTATTAATCTGCCCTTGTACAAAATTTGAGGATAAAAATGAAGTGAACATACATCGGCGAGAGAAGCCCAGAAATTGGCTGTTTTGGCATTCTTGAAGTAGTAGTCTTTCAAATATTTCTGGTGGGAAAAAAATGGCTTTTATCATTGAGCTCCTGGAACACTTGAAATCTTCATTAGCATTAAGCAAAGAACTAGATCCATTGGTAAATATCTGTCATGAAGCTATGATAGTCTCTGACTTACTCGACAGCCATCTCTGAACATGTCTTTACCCATCCAGTCCTCCAGCATCCTGAGGATGGACGCTCCCTGAATAAAGTTGGATAATTTTCATTACAAATAATACTTTGTTGCTCGACAAATTGTCTTTATCTTGTTGGCAATGTAACTGACATGTTATTGTTCCCATGAGAAGCAAGGTTTTTCTGAACCTGAGATTGAAACCTTTATTGTGTGAGGTTTTCTGGTAGTTCGTACCTTGCTGTATGAGATGGTATCAAACACAGAGGTGATCTCTGCTGGGGTCGACACATTCACAATGATCGGGTGAGAGGAGAGGAGGGCGTCGTCCACCATGACAGGAAGAACATCACTGATGATCATGATGTCTCGCTGTATACAACAGGAAGTCACAAGGCAAGGTTATAATGACTACTGCCAATGGGACTAATAATTAAGTGCATCTTTGTTGCCTTTAGTGGAGAACTCACCATGCCCCAGTTTGGTTCCGCTTTCTCCACACCGATGTACTCAAAAAAACTGGCAAAGCCCTCATTAAGCCAGAGGTCATCCCACCAATCCATAGTCACAATGTTCCCAAACCACTGGAAACACACAATTGGAATTAGCAGGGACTAATTAACAAGCTATGGGCCCCTTTTGACCTCTCATTCTTTTGACTGCCTGCATAGAGAATCAACACTTACTGCACATATGTTTAAATTGCAAGCTGTCTAGCGATTTTAAAGGTTTAATCAAATCATTTCTGGCAGGCTTTCAATCTGACATTGAGAAACACGCACAATCTACCCTAGCACATGTGTATATATATTTGACTCTACTGTAGAAGTTTAAGGTTTATTGTTCAATACACGTGAGAAGGGGGGCTCATAAAAGCTTGCCACCTAGACTATTTATACATCATCATATTCAAATGAACTACTACTGATCCCTCATTCCTGTAACTTTGAACAGTTCATAAAACTTTACTGACTGCCTCAAGATAAACCTTTATTCGTCCCAATGCCTCTCCTCTCCCATCATAGTAAGATAGCTGATATCTTGTAAAGAAATGTTCCCAGATTGTGTATCATAAAAAGCTTGAACAATAGCTCATAATGGATTTTAAACATTTACAATTCTGAACTCTGAACTCTTTCTGATAACATTTCATTTTCAATAACAAATCTAAGCCACAGCTTTGTTAAAAACACTCAACATTGACACAAGATTCAGTGATTCATGCATATAAATGAGGTCTCTGCAAACATTGCTACATCTACAGCCATTTTGTCATTCAAGACAATAAACCAAAGCTTTGGATAGATAGCATAAATACCAAATTCTTTCAAGCCACATATCTCTAAATATCTAAATAAATTTCATATGACAGACTAATTTTTTTGGGGGGGGGGCTTTTACACTCTGGCCCCTGCATTTTTGGTGTGTCTGAGGAGTGGCATCCCCTAGATGCTACGCTAAAAGAGCGGCAATATTTGGCCCAGAAATATAGTGTAGGTAGGTAAGAGCAGGGCAAAATTATTGAACTTACAAGTACTTCAAAAAAGTCTTGTATTTTAGTAAATTAAGTAAATTAAATTATTTTCCACCACTGCATTCAAGTTCCAGATATAAGTAACACAACCAAGTGAAAAAAAGTCTATGTGAGTAAATAACAAATTAATAGATAGTAGTACCTGGTGAACCAGCTCATGGGCGATGACGGTGGCCACTCTCTGCTTGTTGTAGGAGGATGACTGATTCTCATCATACAGCAGGTTAGTCTCCCGGTAGGTGATGAGGCCCCAGTTCTCCATGGCACCAGTACCAAAGTCAGGGATAGCTATCTTATCTGGATCAAACGACAGTCCACCGTAGTAACCTTTCATCATCTATTTTATTGCATTACTGCTTTAACAATTCTCGTGAGACAGTGAGATTGGATATTTTTGGTGGTTTTATGCAACCACCTGATTTTTTTGTCTAGCACCACTATTAAAACAAATTTCCTCTTGTGCATGAGAAAGATTAAAATGTACTGGGTAGATTACCATGAAGTTTAATGATCACATAAAGGCATGTTAATTTCCTCTACTGTGTCTGTTGGGAAGGTGCTTACAAGCCACTGTCGCTAAATTTCTTATTTTTTCAAATTATTATTATCATCATTATTATTATTCCCGCCATCAGTTATTTGATGCTCTCATGTGCAGATTATTTTCCACTGAATTGGGTAATGGCTCTTACTTTGAGTAAACTCAAACACTACTGATACTACTACTACTAAGCCACCTGTTTTTAATTAAATCACATTTAACAATATTGTTATGACAGTTGCTCACAATTTTCCCTTACACAGTCTGTTACTGGATGGACACCATGTTTCATTATTAGGTACATGCTGTATATCTGGTCAGAAGAAAATTTCAGCAAGATTTTCATAGCAGGCAGACTGCTCAGTCTTTGCAAAGTTAAGCAGTGTTGTGCAAAACATGTTGATTCGATTGCATATACTAAGGTGCAACTGTAAATATCTAGTTGTCATAGCAGGTCTGCGATGGTGATCTGGCTACTTCTGAGTGTTCCCAAGGCAATAAAACTGTAACCTCCAGGGGCCACAGGCACAGACTTTTAGATTTGTTATTCAGCCCCAGAAGTATGTGTCTCACTGTGATCACTAAGTGGAACACAGAGAAAAATAAATTCATGTACTGTAGGCACTGTAAATTAGACATGCTTAAAATAGTATATAACAGTATAGTAGTATGTAAATCACAGGCTTTGGCTAATGTGCCAGTCAGTTTCCAGCCTAATGTGGAGTAATAAGAGGTTGCCATGATCATTAAAAAGTTGGTCTAAACGTACCCAGTTTTGAGATAGAGTATGTCATGTTGAAATATTCCTCGAAGTAGTCAAAGATGACCTTGGTCGTGTTGGCTGCATATGTTGCGGTTCCTAACTGACTTGGCTGGGCATAGATTCTCAACTGTAAAGGCAGAGGAAGACAAAACACATAGATGTGCATGTATTGGTATGTGCATGACAGTATAAGTGTAATAGTCTGAGTTAATTTCAAATCTTGTCATCAATACTTGTTGTAAAGTAATGCATTGCTTGTGACACATAATGGTAAACTCACAGGAATTCCTCGGTTGGACTTTCTTTCCACATAGCGAAACTGGTGCACAGCAAAACATACCAAGTAGGTACTCATTGGAATGGACTTCTGGAAAGAGGTCTTCCTTTTATTGCCAGGCAGATCCTGTGTGCCCTGGAGAGGCAGAGGAAAAGGCTAATAGGTTGATGTGGATGTGGATCTCCTGGATCCTCTGATTTTAGTATTCAGAGTGTTAACTCCAAGAGTGGCTTCCTTTTCCTTTCATTTTTTCCTTTGACCATAGCTATGTTTGAGAAATTATGCTCTTTCAACCTACAACAGCTACTCTTCAGTCCATTAATTGACCCATGATCCATCCATACAAGTTCTACATGCTCTACATGTTTTACTTTAAGCAAAAAAAAAAAAGATCCTACACATGACATGAATATAAGAGGAAAATAACGAGTTTCTGGTGATTTCTGAGATCAGTCAGAGGTTACACAGCACACTCCAGTGGTCAAATTTCTGTGACTAAGACAAATAAAACATTTGCATTGTGTTCAGTCTGACTGCACCTTTCCAGTTTCAGAGACCTGATTTTGAGACTTTGTTTTTTGAGACTAAAATGACAGCCATAATTAATCAATTACTGCATTGTGCTTCTAAGTCAGAATGAGGTCCCATTGGCCTGTCTTCTAGCCTAGCTTCTTCTTGGCCTAGCTTCTTTCCACCCGCTGTTTGTGATGGGAAATAAGTTGCTAGCTACATCAGTTGTCAGCTTTGAAGTGCGTTTTGGAGTGTTTTTGTTACTTTTAAGTACTTTTCACTTTTGACAAATTTAAGCTAACACTTTGCCCCTGCTTCCATTCTTTTTGTGTGCATACCTAAAATGCCTAACCTTTAACGTAATTCTAACATATTGAGTAGGACCCTTTATGATACTTTTGTGGCTATGTAGCATTTGAAATGAACCAGCATCTGTGTATTTTGAAATGTTGATGTTAGTGTTGCTGACTTGAGGCCTACCTCTGGCGGCATGTTGGACAGAGCTCCATAGTTAGCATCATGAGTAATGGAGATGTTGTAGGTGGCCTTCTTGTTGGGTTCATCGAAGCAGGGAAAGGACTTGCGGGCATCTGTTGGCTCATGATCAGTCGCAGCAATCTTCCTGGTGATCAAATGGAGGACAGATTATTCCAAAACATGTTTAAGACCAGGTGCTATTCATCTTTTCCCTATAGTTTTCAACCCCAACAATTGTTTAGATACTCTAAATAAAATTTATACTCGAAAACAAAATAAAATAGTGTTAGATGCAAGTTTGTAATCTCTGATTGAGACCACCTCTGGCATTTTGGCACCAGTTACTTCCCCTGACCAAGCCTGAGCCCTGAGAAATTTACCTACTCATGAAACTAAAAGCATCCATCTGCCATTTTGAGACCTGTGGAGTGAATGGGCTCAACCAGAGTAGTGTTTAAAATAAGGACCCTTACCAAAACCTTAACTTTAAAGTTATATTCTCTCCAAAATATGTCTTTTGGCTAATTTTAATACTTATCACCCAAAGACTTGAAATGTGACTTGGACTTGTGTCAATAAGGTTTTCATGTTGGCAAATATCAGTCAAATCAAATATACATCTCTGCAGTCCCCCAACTTTCTCAGTATATATGAAGTAGGTAGGTTCTTTAGCCAATGGAACATCTAACAAGACAAGACAACGCTTCTGGTGGCTGTACAGGTTAGTGAATATATGACCGCTAGTCCTGTGTGCCTGGAACAAGATCTTTAGACCTCCGCCTCCAGGTCTCTTGCGTCCACTTCCTGTGCCTCATTGACTGACATGGGGTGGCTCTCATCAGAAGGTAACACCACAATCCTGACTAGAATAGACAGATTCCCCAAGATTCACTTTATTTCTCTGCCTAAGCTGCCTTCTGTTAAGGAAATGGCAGTTAATCTGTTAATGGAAATGGTAGAACTGACCCATGTTTTTTATCATTCATTATCTGTTCATATACCAGTTGTGGTAATAGCGAATAGATTAATAAACACTTGAAATGTGTAAAGTCCACTCACCACCACATTATGTTGTGGTAGTAGCATTATGTGTTGTGAACAAATATTAATTTTCCTATGCTGCTTCTACATGCTGGGTTAGTCAAAATAAGTATTACCAGCCTTTTCTTAAGAGACCGAAACTGTGTTCTGCTGTCTTCTCTCTACATGCCACTTTCAGTTTTCGTTCTGTCAGTAAACAAGTGTGTCATGTGTACTGTATGTTGTTTAAGGCCGAATCAAATCGAAGAACTTACTTGGTGACCCCTTCCTCAGTGTAGATGACCCTGTAGAATCCCACCACAGAGCCGTTGAGCCAACCCTGGAAGTCCAGGCTGAGCACGTACACCTCTTCTGGGCCAGTGACGGGTAGCTCCTCTGTGGTCTCCACCACTACATACTGATGAAGTTTGTATTCAAAACAGCTCTTCACTGCCACTTCCTTCTGGCCCATCCTCAACCTGGGCATGGCACTGACAAACGTCTCCCTGATGTGGAGCCACAGGTGACGGGTAGGTTTGCTGATTTTCACATGGGCCTCCACAGTGCCACTGTAGGTGTCGTCAACCAGATCCGGCTCCAGGTGGAGATCATAGTGGACTGGGTTTACGTAGGTGGGCAGACGGAAATTCCTCCAGTCCCCACTACTGTCATCGGAAGGCGTGCAGGGTCCCCTGTCAGGTGGAGGGGGCTGGGTGGTGGGAGCAGTGGTGGTGGTGTCTGACCTGGAGAGGCCCACCCCGAGGCCCACCGCCACGGAGCAGACCACTACCATCACACAGATGATAATTACATGCTTACTGCGGATGCAGTAACGCTTCTGTTGCTTCTCCAAGTCCATGCTATCAACAATGACTTCCAAACCTGAGTAGTAAAAAAAGTTTTAAAAAAAGCCTTTCTGCAGGTAAACTGCTCTAAAGCTGACCTGAAGTCAGAGATGCAGGCTTTGGCTACTACAGTATTTATATTATAGCTGTGTGAGCAAATCCAAAGGTTGCCTCTGAGGTCCTGAGGGGTGGAGAGATAAAGTGAGGAGATGAAATCTGTCAGACAGTGAAGACAATCTCTCACATTGAGAGAGAGATTTATTCTGTCCCCTGTGCTGTTGACACGCCTCCTCTTGTTAAACATCTACAATCTGCCTGTAAATGCACATTTGCCTGTACATGTTGTTCTCTATGTATATGCATTTAAACAGAGCATGAAGTCAATGCCTGCAACTAACTTTAAAAATCACTGAACCATTGTGTTGTCTGTGTGTATATGTGTGCGTTTGGTTTGAATCCCTATTAGAGTGATTTAAATTTCAAAGTGAATTGGATGCAGTGGACTCAGATACATAGTACCCTATCTAAGAATCTATTGTTTGGACATGACTGTGTCTGCTGTTGCATTTGCTCTTTGTGATTGCGTAATAGGGACTATTTGTGTTGAGCCACAGTAGTAGGATAAACTATGTTAAAATATTCATTACTTCATACTTGTTTCAGTAGCAGCAGGGCCTGAAGATAATGATGTTGGTCATATAGGTGTAATTAGTTATCTCCAGAGGATGATGATAAGCCTACCATCAGGTCCACCAAATTCCCACTTTTACACAAAAACATGCATATCTAATGGGCAGACACAAAATTTACTGATCACGTGGATGCTCTCAAGAGGATGCACCCTTCATACTTTGGACACACAATAGAATTGTAAAATTAAAAGAGTTATTTCAGGCTCCTGTGCTAAATTCCTGTTAATTTTTCCCACCGATAATGTTAGGTAAGAGACAGCTGGAGCACTTCAAGGCTTGGATGGACACGAACTCTTCCAGTTGAATCATCAGTGAAAAAGATGGATGACTATATTAGAATATATGTAGTTCTATGATAAAAACACATTCCTTTCAAAATCTTCTATAGGTATCAACTTAGGTTAAAGTCTGGTGACTGCGATTGCAATGTCATTTTCATCAAAACTTTCAGTCATCCCCTCATGGCCTGTATGGAAGCATCCTTATGCTTCTGTGTTTTTTTTGTTTCAGGTTTTTCCTTTAATTTGTCACACATCTTTATTTCATAATATGCAGTAATAGGCAGATGGTCATTAACATTCATGCCGCCAAGAGAATAATCCCTTTTGACTTTAATGAGTCCATGTTCTTTCCATGAGTACCACCACCAGGACAAACTATTAGCCCCAGCATTTGTAGGTTATGGCTTTAAAAATAGCAAAATTGTTAATATATTTCCCCACTGTGGGACGAATAAAGGTTTATCTTATCTTATTGTTGGTTCTATCCACCAATTGACAATTGCAGCAACTAGGGGGTGATACCAGGGCTTTAAATATTTTGTTTTGTTTCTACACAAGCTAAAGGATCAAAGCAGTTCCAGCAGACCAGCTTATACAACCAGGCTGACCCTGAGCTTCTTCCTCACATTGTGTATTTATTGTCTTTGCCGGTTTCACAGAGATAAGTCACTCATAAATTTATGGCTCCTCATACCTCCACTAAACATGCATAAGAACTCATCTAGACACTTCTGTCTTGAGAAAAGAAAGGCAAGAAAAGGAGGAACCATAATAAGAAAGGGTAACTTATTAATTTTGCTTATCAAGTATAGATCTATAACCATTAAAGTTCCCTTGCAGAAAAACAGATTATTCATTAACTTGCTGACACTCAGATAACTTTGATACTTACGCAAGTTATTTCTGTTGTCAAATTCACAAAAGTACTTCACACAAATACTGTGTGACCATGCAGGACTCTCACTGACCCTCCATCCTTGTCAATCGCAGCACCTGCTGGTCTGCTTTCTCCACAGCTTTGTTCATTACCTGAAGTTTCAGTGTTGCTGATGTTATCCAGCAGTTTGTTTTTTTGGATGCAGTCATAATTAACACTATCACTATTAGAGCTATCAGCAAAAGTTGAACAAGCCAAAATGTATCCCCACTAACCACTTAATCCTACTGTCATTTACAGCATACCTAATTCTGATTGGCTCACTTAAGGTAACACTTCCATCAATTTATCTTTCCATTTTCCACTTCCTCTTTCACCACAGCCTTCTCGTAAAACACCCACATTACTGCTGGTGCTGCACAAATCTGCCTGTTTGCATGGAGAATCTCATTCTGCATTTTACCCTCATATGTGAACAAGACTGCAAGATACTTAGGGCATCAACTCACATATCACTTGTTAACACAAAGCAATTTTGTGTAAAAAGTTTCTGAGTCTTATCATGGTGAAAAATTCACCATCCATTCACCACACAGACTGCATAAACAATACTAATGTGCCTTTACTGTCTATGTTGTACTGCATAACAGCATTATAACAGCAGATAAAACAACATTGCCTTACAATTTCCAATTTTTACTGGAATTGACATAACAATTTTTGCTCATGTTCAGCTTAACAATAATGAGTTATGCCTCCACACTCATTCAGCTTTTTCATTTAATTTGTCACCCATTTAAATTCCACAATTTACAGAAATAGGCAAATGGTTTTGAACATTCATGCTGCCAAGAGGAAAATCTCTTCTGTCTTGAGTCCATGCCACCTTAAGTAACAACTTTACATTTTTAACCCCAGTAATTACACAGTTAAAGCTTTAAAAATAACAAATTTGTTGTTGGTTCTGTCCACCAATTGACAATTGCAGCAACTAGTTTCAGCGAGTTACGAGTTTCAGCAGACCAGTTTATGGAGCCAGCCTGACCCTGAGCTTCTTCCTCACATGGTGTCTTTACTGTGTTTGCAGGTTTCACAGTGATAAGACACTCATAAATGTTATGGCCCTTAATTATTTTTATTAGATCAATCCTTGATCTCTACTCAACATCTGGATGAGAGACAAGACATAAAACCTGGTGAATCAGATCTAATGTCCTAGATATGATTTTAGCGATGATTTTGCCAGCATGCCCACTGAGGGCAGGCTGAAGGGGAACTTTTTTTATATATAGTTTTATAATGTCCATAAACACATAAACATCAGTTACTTTATCCAACTAATAGATGAGAGAACTGTAGATGGACAACCTGGGAGGCTGTGATCAACGGTTCCTGAAATCTTTGGGGGTTGCAGGCTCCAGAATGAGGAAGGCTCTTAGGGACCTGGCAGAAGAGGCAGAAGGTTCTGGCTTTGGTTTCGAAGGAGGGATAAGCTGTGGGGGAAGCTTTGAGGAAATCCTGGAGGAAAGCCAACAAGCAAGAAAAGGAAGGCTTGAAGAAACTGTGGGACCAGATCAAAGCAAGACTCGCTCAGCTGAGGCATGCTGAAAGGATCAAGGAAAACAAGGATGAGCTTCCTCTGGGACGCCTTCAAATATACTCGAAGCCTGCTGGAGGAGAAGAGAACCAGAACTCTGCAGACCACCAAGCAAGAGCTGGAGGAATACATCAACGACCAGCTCAGTGGCAACCAAAAGGAGAGCCCTCTTGGATCACCAGGATATTTTCCTTGCCCACTTGAACGTTCCTTCCAATTTGACACACCTTTGCACTCACCTTCTTCCACATACCATTGTTGGGGCCACTGGAAGTCCACAGGTGAGTTTGTTCATTGTGTGATGCAAAAGACGAGATGAAATAAAGCATTCCAGTTCAGGGTCTGTCTCATGTCTCATGTGGGAGGCAAAGGAGCCCAGCCCCCACAGTCTTAATGTTAACAACTAGGTGTTAACTCCAGCCAGGACCCATCTTCAAGCCCCCTCCTCAACTCATTCTCTTCTCTTCAGCCCTGCAAGGAGGCAGGGGCTACCTTCTTTTCTCTCCAGCTCTGCCAAGGAGGCAGCAGCTTCTCCTCTCAGCTCCAACAAGGGAGCAGAAACCAGCTCTCAGTGTGGCCTGCTCACGGCAGTCACACCAACCAAGAATCAAGAAAGAACCTACAAGGAAGGTTCTCCCACCAGCAGCTGCAACACAAGCCTGCTTGCAGATTTCAACAAGGGAACAACACAACCAGTTAGCACAGAGCTGCTCACTGTTAACCAAGGGGCAACCAGCTTCCTCTGACCTGGACAACCAACGACTACAACCTTATCAGCTTGGATCTTCCACAACTGCAGGATCCCAAGCTAACAAGCTTCCCCTTCTGCAAAGGACTGGTAAATACGCTGGGCATAGATAGTTAGACAAGCTAAGCTGAACATGGTTAAGCACAGGATTGTTTGAGTTTCATGAACATGTATTGATTCAATTTGTGATTGAGCTTCATTGCTGTGATGATGCTAGGATTAGTTAGCCAAACTGTAAATTGATGTTAGTTGTGCTTCACACCAACACAGGGTTTGCATGCTAAACTTCTTTAGTAACCTGGCACCCTCTATCCTACACAAATCACACCTAGACACATTGGCTGTAACAAAGAACACACTCTCCCTCCCCTGCCAACAATCCTTGGGGCCGGCCATCTTGTGTGTAGCCTTCCTTTAGTCTAGGCCATGCGGCCTGACACCTTCTGAACCAGCCATCTTGTTTTATTCACTCACTCACGCATACATACGCACACACGCACTTATTTAAATGTTAGATACATGTTAGACTAATTTGGAAATATACATGCTGTGTCTTTAATGTGGTACAAGAGTAAATAATGCCAACCTATACTTTGCCAAGAACTCCGAAATCCTTCATTTCATGAAACTGTAATAACGATAATCATAACTACATGGACAACGTCACCACCCTCCTCCAGACAGCAGCATACACCTCCCAACTCCTGAAAAGGCTTGAGGAGCTACTGTCATGGACCTGGATTAAAATAAAACCATCTCTCCCTCTCAGTTGAGGGTGAGAAAATACCACTTTTGATTGAGCAACCAGTGCGAAACCTCGGAAAGCTTTACACATCCTTCACTGTCCTCTGCTTCTCTGGAAGAACAGCAACTTTGGCTAAACAGAGGAGCTGTGAAGGACCCCCAAACATTTCTTGTTCCCTTGATGGTCTGCTTCTTGTTTCGAAATCATTGATCCCTCACCATTTTCTGTTACACATAGAGTTGTCCTTGTCCCAAGGGCGGAAGTACTAAAAGCACTAAAACAACTGTAAACTAACAGAATAATGCACTTAACCCAGCAAGAAATGCTCACAGGTCAACCCATTCCTGTGCCATGTTTTCAAGGACTGCATGAGGGGCCGCCACTTGACTTATTGACTAAAGAATTTCACAGCATTTAATATGTATGTGGCAGATTTTGTTTCAACAGGTGAAAGGAGCCACAGATAAATGATAGACACTCCCTGAAAAGGAGCGCACAATACACTCCGGAGATTGGCTGTATGTGAAAGCTTACAAGCGAAGGCCGGATTAGCCTAGGAGAACAAATCCATATAAGATTGTATTGACCACACCCACTGCAGTCAAGGTTAAGGGCAAGTCACGCTGGTATCACATAACATGTTGATGCAAAGCTGCTGTTCCCACACTTAACACTAAGAAAGACCAACAGAAACAAGAAAACAACTAAAGAATAGCAATTCCCTGACCCCTAACTCACTTGCAAGCAAGGAGAAGGCAGTCACTGAAAGAGCCATGGAGACTGGATGCTCATGGGACTAGAACTAATAATAACGGGACTGTGCCAACTGATGGGAGAAGAACAGCCATTTTCTTCCACACCAAACAAAATGAAAATGAAAAACCTCCAAAAATGCCTTACCTAGACCCAATCAGTCCACAATCCACTAGAACCCTATCATCCCAGAGGAAACTAAATTTCCCCTCTGGGGGATCAGTAAAGAATTATCTTATCTTATCTCATCCTAAACCATTGCCCAGACAGAAAAATGACTGCTTAGCTAGAATAGCAGCCATGGTGACACCATTAGAAACGAAGAAATCGTGGACACTAGGATGTTGGGATGTCAAATTCTCTGTGGTACATGTGTAGTAAAAGGAGCAGTGGGACTTACATAATGTCATTACCTGACATTGCTGCAAGACACAGTGGTCCAGAGTGAAGCCTCTATTACACCATTTAGGTCCCTGGTGTCACTTACTGAAGCTGCGAAAACAAATCATAAATCCAAAATGTGGACTAGCACTGCACAGAACTCTGCTATGACAACACAGGCCCCCCTTCCTGAAGTGGTAAAATCTCACTATGATCATTTCTAGCAGGGGAACTCACAAACATATGTGGTGTACCTGCCACATTGGAAGTGGAAAGAAAATTGAGGGGACAGGCAGGGGATCCCGTTTGAGTCTTAAGCTTCCACTGTGATTTTCTGCTTGGGCAGATAGAAAGGAACCAGTGGTATGAACACATCTCATATGCAGTGAGGAATGCCAGAGGAAAAGGAAAATTGTACATGATCAAGGTACCCTCACCTTTGACCTTGGAAGATAGCCTAACCCGGATAGCCTAACCCGGAGACAAGCGACCACAGGACCTGGAAGCGTGTTGGAGGGGCAATGCCATTGACATATGCCGCCACAACAAACATTCAGTTATTTCTCCCCCCGGTGCGAGTTGTGTGGGACATGTGCCATTCTGTATGCAAGAACCCTTGCTTTAGAAAAAAGACTGGAAATGATGAATCTGCTGACCATTTTCTTCTGTATTTGGTAGCAGAAGACGCCACGTGCTGCTCCTAGAGGAGGATTGGACTTTTAATCTTTTGGACTCCCTCTGAACTGATACCTAGACTGACTTTTAAACTGTCTTATATTGTTTTACTATTTTTAGGATATTTTTATTGCCTTAATCTGTTTTATCAATAAACCTTGTTTAATTGCACCCGCCACCTGTATGTTGTTTGAGCCAGCACCACTCCCCAGTAGATTTTAACATTTTAGCATATTTATTGAGTTTTTAAACTTGAAAGTCACCCCACACCAGTGACACTAATGACTTGGAGAGTGTGACCTGTACATATGGTATACTAACATGGAATTTTCTTTTGTGGTTCAAACGTGAAAAGATGTTTCTCATCCTGTCATTTATTCTGCTCAGCTGTGGTTGTGTGCTGTCTCATGTGTTGCAGGTATGTATATCTTGAGTTATTAAGTATTTAATTGAATTGTATGTCACTGGTTAAACTGGCCAAAGTTAATGTGTGTTTCTGTAACTTGCTATTATAGAACCTTTGAGATAAGATAGCAACAGAGGACCCGAGGAACAATCCGAGGAGATCCTTGTTCATCTTAGTGGCGAAGCAAAAGATGTCGTTAGGTTTGGCACCAGAAACAGTGGCATAGATATCACTGCTGCATGCACCTTGCAGCACTGTCCTGATTTGAAGAGGAGTCCTGCTGATGATATTGTTGTTGCTGGTGCTTGAGGTCACCATATCTACCCAACAGCAGTATATGATCTGGAGGTGAATATGGTTCTATGGTTTCAAGCTGCTTATCCCAACATTGGTCATCACAGGACAAATGGACTACTTGATTGTGGGTGGCAATGGTATCATGATGCACTCATATACATGATGAAAAAGTCTGAAGACTATTGGAGACTTCTGGCTTCTCCAGTCGACATTGCAGATGATGATTGTGGCTAGTTCTTGTCCCTGCTCTCCAACTCTGAGAAATGGAGGGGAGGGCCCTTTGGCACAGTGGACGGCACAGTGAACACCTTGTTTGGGGCAGACTGCCTGCATCAGCACCTTTGTCAGTGGGGAGCACAGTGATGGTTGAACCAATTCAGTCAAGATCCAGGCCCAGAAATGCGCTGGTTGGCCATGTTGTCTCACCTCTGTCGGGTGACAGGTGGGTCCCCCTTAAACTGATCGACCCTAGCAGTGAGACAGTGACTCTGAGGAGAAACTGCAAGATTGCAGATGTCTTCCCATGTGTCATAGTTGAAGAGCTGTCTCTACCTGAGAAGGTTCCTGTCAGTAACCATGATGTCACACAGTGCCCTGTGACAACAAGGTCCCCTGAGCAGAGGAAGGACAATCTAAACAAGTTGGGGCTACAAGACTTGGACTTGGAGGGCTGTGAGGTGTCTGACCAGGGGAAGGATAGGCTTTTGCAGGCTGCGAAGAAGTATGAGTCTGTCTTTTCAGGGGACAAGATGGACTGTGAGGAGGCTACGGACTTCGTCCACGAAAAACATCTCATGGAGAGGCCATTTTGCTTACCGTACCGTGAGTATGCATCACCACTGGGCTCGGTGTGGATGAAAGACGGCAGTCTGTGCATTTGTACTGACTTCACATAGCTCAATGTGGAGTGCAGTAGATGCCCTGCTGCACTTGGAGGAAATGTCTTCTTTTCATGGACTTGACTTCTGGGTTTTACAATGTACCACTTTATGAGGCACACAAGAAGTACACGGCCTTTTCTTGCCCTTTGGCCTTCACGAGTACAATAGGATGCCCCAAGACCTGTCCAACAGTCCCACAACCTTGATAGTTTTTGTCCCAAATGAGCAGCTGGCTCTTGAATGACTGGAGATGGTGTTCTCCCATCTGAAAAATCCCAAACTTAGGCTGCCCCCCAAGAAGTGCCATCTCTTGAAGAGTTCAGTCAAGTTTCTGGGGCATGTTGTCTGTATAGACGATGTGAGAACAGACCCTAACAAGGTGAAGGCCATTGCTGACGTAGAAGAGAGGCAGAAGTGATGGAGAATGATGGTGTCACGCCTTCCTGGAGAAAGATATGGTCTTTCTTGGGCATTGTCTTCTATTATAAGCATTTCATAGCTGACTGCTCTGTGAAAGCCAAAACAAAAACAGACTCCTTTCTTGGCGGCAAGTTCAGTCTCAGGCCAAGAAAGACAGGGAGTTGAAGAAAAAGTTCTGTGCATAGCCAGCTTTGACACCATGTGACTGGACACTACATGTGAGGAATAATTCCAAACCCTGAGGAGTGAGCTTACTTATGGTGTCACATTGGCTCACCCTGACTTCAACAAGCCTTTCATCCTTGCTCTTTATGCTTATTTTGAAGGCATTGGAGCTGTCTTGTCAAAGGTGTCACCTGGTCAGAATCAGAATCAGCTTTATTCTCCAGGTATGCATACACAGACAAGGAATTTGACTCCGGTTTCACTTTGATCTCCGTACTTACATATAAGTAGACTGACAACAAAGAGTAGACTGACAAGACTAGGAGAACATGGAGTATACAGAGTATGCGCAGATAAATACAATATACAGTATATACAAGACAAAACATAGGTGGATATGGAAGTATACACAGTATACATAGTAGGCATGGTTTGTGCTGGCAGTGATATTTACATTCTAACCATAGTGTGTCAAAGTGACAGCCTGAGGGAAGAAACTGTTCATGTGTCTGTTTGTTTTGGCGTGCAGTGCTCTGTAGTGCCTACCAGAGAGGATAAGTTGGAATATATATAGTGTCCAGGGTGTGTTGGAACTGCAGCAATGTTTTCTGCCTGATTCCTGACTCTGGACCTGTATAGGTCCTGAATGGAGGGCAGTTCTGCACCGATGATTCCTTCTGCTGGCTCCTCCTGAAGTCCACTGTCATCTCCACCATTTTGAGCATGTTCAGCTCCAGGTTGTTCGGACTGCACCAGAGGGCCAGATGTTCCGCCCCCCAACTGTATGCTAGGCCTCCCGCCTGTCGCCTTCGCCAACAAGGCTCTGACCTGGTCTTAGATGAAGTCAGGAGTACAGTGCAGGATGCTTTTCAGCTGATGAGCAACTGCCTGAGGAAGACCCTTCCAGTGCTATTCCCTAAAGCCAGCTTTTGAGTTTTCAGGAGCAAGACTGTAGCAACAACAAGTATGGTGTAGTATATGTGAGAAAGAGGAAAGATACCAAACATGAGGCAACATCTGAACCAGATAGCATCAGGGACTCTCTCCCTGGCCTGGGAAAAGTTATTTTGGACTGGCATGGAAAGAGACATAACCAACCTTATGTGACGATGTAAGAGATGTGTTGGCAAAACACTTGAAACTGAAGGCTGTGCACCCCTTGAAAACGTTCAGACATCTGAACCAATGGAAGCTGGTGTGCACTGAATTTTGGAGTGATGGACTAAGTGACAAGAATATGTATATGGCTTTCCCAAGAGAATCCATTTGGGTCAGGGACCCAACTTTGAGAGCAGACTACTTAAAGAACTTTTGGAGATGGTGGGGGTGCAGAAGTCACACAGTACACCTCACCATGCAATGGGAAATGGTTAGTTTAGTTTTATTACTTTGTAAAGAATTGTTGATTTACAAGTTTATGAACGGGCAGTGTTTTAGCTAGCTTCTAACAACTTGGAGAGTGTATGTGACTTGTACATGCGGTATACTAACATTTTCTTTTGTGGTTCAGGCGTGAAAAAATGTTCCTCTTCCTGTCTCTTAATTCAATTCAATTTAATTCAATTCAAAAAACTTTATTTATCCCGAGGGGCAATTTAAGGCACGAAGAGCAGTGAAGCCAAACAAAAGCAACAAAAGTGAAGCAAACAAAAAAGCGACAAAAGCAAAGGCAGAAGCAAGACAATGGCAGCTTTAAAAAAGTAACCGTGCAATGCAATAAATATTGTGACCAATTTAAAACAGTAAACAAATACTGAATATTAAGCAGAAAGTAAACAAAGACTGAATGAGGCAGTAAGGTGCAAATGATGTGTGCAATGGAACAGTGCAATGCAATAAATATTGTGACTGATTTAAAACAATAAACAAATACTGGGGCAAGTGTGTGTGTGTGTGTGTGTGTGTGTGTGTGTGTGTGTCAGTGTGCTCTGGGTTCACTTATGTCCAAATTGTGGATATACACTAGACTCAAGATCAGTTGATTCGGGACAGCGGTGCAATTGGGAATAAAAAGTGGTGTCCTCAATTTGGAAAACTGTGATTTTTAGGTCAACAGTTAAGGTTAGGGTTAGGTTAAGGTTAGAGTTAGGAAATGAATGTAATTATATATAAATTCCCCAAAAGTGGTTAGGGTTGGGGGGTTGGGGGGTATCAGGGGTGGGTTAGGAGTTGAGGACCTGAGGAGGAGTGCAGACTATACAGTATATACTGTATATTGTTTACTGTATATTTATCTGCACATAGTTCTGAATACTTATTTATAATATTTCTGCATATTTTGCACTCGGCTACATATATTTGCACTACATGTCAGTTTTTTTTTAGGAAATGCCTATGTTCTCCTAGTCTTGTTAGTCTACTATTTGTTGTCAGTCTACTATATGTAAGTACGGAGATCAAAGTGAAACTGGAGTCAAATTCCTTGTATGTGTACGCATACGAATAAAGCTGATTCTGATCCTGATTCTGACTCCAAAGGAATTGAATTTCCTTAGGAGGTATTGTCTCTGCTGATGTTTCCTGAGGATCTCCTCTGTGTTGGAGCAGAATTTCAGCAGGCTGTCGAAGATGGTGCCCAGGTATTTGTACTCCTCATCTTGCCTCATCACCATCTCTTTGGTCTTGCTGACGTTCAGTTCCAGGCATGAACTGTCACACCACTCAACAAACTCCTGAAGAGCCTGTCCATGAAGCTGTGAAGGGCCCGAGCGCAGAGAAAGGAGAACTGTGTTTGTCAGCGTATTTCACCAGGTGGCAATTAGGCTGTGTGGATCTGCAGTCATCGTTGTAGAGGATGAAGAGCAGAGGTGAGAGGACACAGCCCTGTGGGGAGCCAGTTGAGGTGTATCGGATGTTGGAGAAGGTATTGTAGACCAGGACTCTCTGTGACTTGTTGGTAAGGAAGTCCAGTATCCAGGTGGAAGTGGGAGGAGAGCTTGTCAGGATGGTGGCAGGGTGTTGAATGCAGAGGAGAAATCTGCAAACAGGAGTCCGGTGTTGGGGTGCTCCAGATGTTATGAACAGTGTCTATGATGAATGTTTTTGCATCATCGACGCCTCTGCCTGCGCGATAGGCAAACTGGAGTGGGTCCATCGGGTCAGTTGCTCTTATGATGTGATGTTTTATGACACTCTCCATGGCCTTCATCACAAGAGAGGTGAGAGCCACGGGCCTGAGGTCATTTTGAGCTTTGGTGGTGCTTTTCTTGGGGATGGGGATGACTGTGGAGTATTTCCAGAGATGGGGGACTGTGCTGCTGTCCATGGAGCTCGCTAGGGTCTGAAACATGTCCCCTAGCTGTGTGGCACAGTACCTCAGTAGCCACTGATGTTGTCTGGACCAGGTGAGCTGTTCTCTCCTGTGGTTCTCTCATGACTCCTGGTGTCCTGACGTACTGCGGTGAGCGTATTGTGTCATTTCCGGTTTCTGTGCCCCTGGTAGCGTGTAGTCACTGCCCGAGCACATCTCAGCTGGTTTATAATATCTTTCGTACTCTTATTTATTACCCACTACTCATTTAGCGTACACTAGTATTGTTAAAGAGCACTCACAACTCCTTTCTTCTAGCAACCTTCTGGTTATTCACACAGGTGTTTAAACGCCACTAAGTTTTGTTAGCCTCATTAGCTTGCAGTTAGCGATGGCTTCTCTCTCTCCCTGTCACTCTCCTGCTCTCTCTTGCCTGGTGTGTCACATGTTTAGCTATTCCTCTGCCTCCTTTAATGATAATGGTACTTGTAATAACTGTAGTGTATTTGCCGCGATGGAGGCGAGGCTTAGTGAATTAGAGACACGGCTCCGCATCACTGAACCAAAATCTTTAGCTGCGGTAGCTAGCCAGCCCTCAGTAGCCGGTGCGGACCGACCAAGTGTAGCTCCTGCTAGTGTAGCTCCTGCTAGCCGTCCCCCGGCAGCTCCCAAGCAGCCGGGAAACCAGGGCGGCTGGGTGACTGTCCAAAGGAAGCATAATCCTAAGCAGAAGCCCAGGGTACACCACCAACCCCTTCACGTTTCAAATAAGTTTTCTCCACTCAGCGACACACCCACTGAGAAGCCATCTCTGATTATTGGAAGCTCCATTTTGCGAAATGTGAAGTTAGCGACCCTGGTGGCCATAGTCAAATGCATCCCAGGGGCCAAAGCGAGCGATGTTGAATCCTATTTGAAACTGCTGGCTAAGGATAAATGTAAATATAGTAAGACTGTTATTCACTGTTATTCAAAGACAATGTCGGACTCCGTAGTTTTCTCTGGACCCCTGCCAAATCTGACCAGCGATAACATGTTTAGCCGCATGTCATCATTCAACCGCTGGGTGTCGAGGTGGTGTCCAGCCAACGATGTGGGCTTCATAGACAATTGGCGGACTTTCTGGGGAAGACCTGGTCTGATTAGGAGAGATGGCATCCATCCCACTTTGGATGGTGCAGCTCTCATATCTAGAAATCTGGCTAAGTTTATTAGTGGACCAAATCCGAAACAAATCAGAGTTCAGACCAGGAGGCAGAGTTGTAGTCTTACACACCTCTCTGTGTTTCCATTAGGGCAGTTACTCACCCAAAACCGCATAGAGACAGTGTCTGCTCCCAGACCACTTCAATTCATTAAATCTAAAACTAACAGGAGAGGAGTTCTGCACAAAAATCTAATACAAATTAAAACTCCTGCAGAAACAGTACATAGCAGGAGAATTAAATGTGGATTCTTAAACATCAGATCTCTGTCTTCTAAAGCTGTATTAGTAAATCATATAATATCAGATCATCATATTGATTTATTTTGTCTTACTGAAACCTGGCTGAGTAATGAAGAATATGGTAGTTTAAATGAATCCACTCCAGCCACTTTTTATCTGAATTCTCAGAGTTTTTATCAAGTTTAGTCCTTAAAACAGATAAAGTAATTATTGTAGGTGATTTTAATATTCATGTTGATGCTGATAATGATATCCTCAGTACTGCATTTATGTCATTATTAGATTCAATTGGCTTCTATCAGAGTGTTCATAAAGCCACTCATTGTTTTAATCACACCCTTGACCTTGTTCTGGCTTATGGCATTGAAATTGAAGACTTAATAGTCTTTCCCCAGAATCCTCTTTTATCAGACCATTATCTGATAACGTTTGAATTCCTATTACAGGATTATACGCCACAACGTAAATATTTGTACACCAGATGCTTATCTGACAGTACTGTTGCTAAATTTAAGGAAGTGATTCCATCGCCATTTAATTCAATGCCATGTCTCAATTTAACTGAGGACTCCTACACTAAATTCTGTCCCTCCCAAATTGATCATCTTGTAGATAGTGCTGCAGGCTCAATGCGAACAACTCTTGACTCTATTGCCCCTTTAAAAAAGAAGTTAGTAAAGCACAAGAGGCTAGCTCTTTGGTAAGCCCGCAAACTCAGAAATTAAAGCAAACATCGCGAAAGCTGGAAAGGAAATGGTGTTCTACCAATCTGAAAGAATCTCGTTTAGTCTGGCAAAATAGTCTTAAAACATATAGGAAGGCCCTTCGCAATGCCAGAGCAGCCTACTACTCGAAATTAATAGAGGAAAATAAGAACAACCCCAGGTTTCTTTTCAGCACTGTAGCCAGGCTGACAGAGAGTCAGAGCTCTGTTGAGCCATGTATTCCTATTGGCCTCAGTAGTAATGACTTCAGGAACTTCTTTAATGATAAGATCCTAAATATTAGAAAAAATTCTTCCCGTCCTCCCATCCAACAACGATTTGTCCGCAAATATGGGATCCATGCAAACAGCTGTAAAAGCTGATGTATGTTTGGACTGCTTGTCTCCAATTGATCTTAAGCGGCTGACTTCAATGATTTCTTTGTCAAAGCCGTCAACCTGCCTTCTAGATCCCATCCTAACCAGGCTACTTAAAGAAGTCTTACCTGTTATTAGCACTTCTTTAGTCGACATGATCAATCTGTCTTTATTAACAGGCTATGTTCCACAGTCTTTTAAAGTAGCTGTGATAAAACCTCTCCTTAAAAAGCCTACTCTGGATCCTGAGGTATTGGCAAACTATAGACCTATATCTAACCTTCCCTTTCTCTCGAAGATCCTTGAGAAAGCAGTCACCAACCAGCTGTGTGATCATTCACAGAACAACAGTCTATTTGAGGACTTTCAATCAGGATTTAGAGTTCATCATAGCACAGAAACAGCTCAGGTGAAAGTAACAAATGATCTTCTTATTGCATCTGATAGAGGACTTGTCTCTGTACTCGTCTTGTTAGATCTTAGTGCCGCATTTGACACTGTTGATCATCAAATCCTGTTGCAGAGACTGGAAAATTTAATTGGCATTAAAGGAACTGCGCTAAGCTGGTTTAGGTCCTAGGTCCTTTATCAGACCAATCTCAGTTTGTACTTTTCAATGATGAATCATCGATACACTCTAAAGTTAACTACGTTGTTCCACAAGGCTCTGTGCTTGGACCAATCCTGTTCACCTTATATATGCTTCCCTTAGGGAACATTATCAGGAAATACTCCATCAACTTTCATTGCTATGCAGACGATACCCAATTATACCTGTCAATTAAGTCAGATGAAACCAACCAATTAGCTAAACTTCAGGCATGCCTCGACGAAGTAAAAACCTGGATGACCTGCAATTTCTGTCTGAAGTTATTGTACTTGGTCCCAAGCACCTCTGACGCACATTTTCTAAAGATATCAGTACCCTCGATGGCATTGCATTGGCCTCCAGCACTACTGTAAGGAATCTAGGAGTTATCTTTGATGAGGATTTGTCCTTTAATGCACATATAAAGCAAATTTCCCGGACTGCCTTTTTTCACCTCTGGAACATAGCAAAAATCAGGCATATCCTGTCCCAAAAAGACGCAGAAAAAGTAGTCCATGCATTTGTTACTTCTAGGCTGGACTACTGCAATTCTCTATTATCAGGCTGCACCAATAAGTCGTTAAAGACTCTCCAGTTGATCCAGAATGTTGCTGCACGTGTATTGACAAGAACAAGGAAAAGAGATCATATTTCACCCATTTTGGCTTCTTTGCACTGGCTCCCTGTCAAATCAAGAATTGAATTTAAAATCCTTCTGCTAACCTATAAAGCTCTTAATGGTCAAGCACCATCATATCTTCAAGAGCTCATTGTACCCTATCTTCCCAATAGAGCACTACGCTCCCAGAATGCAGGGTTTCTTTTGGTTCCCAGAATTTCCAAAAGTAGATTTGGAGCCAGAGCCTTCAGTTATCAAGCTCCTCTCCTATGGAATCAGATCCCAGTCTGGGTCCAGGAGGCTGACATCCTTTCTACATTTAAGAGTAGGCTTAAAACCTTCCTCTTTGACAAAGCCTATAATTAGGGTTGGTCCAGGTGAGCCCTGTGCCATCCTTTAGTTATGCTGCTATAGGCCTAGACTGCCGGGGGACTTCCCATGATGCACCAAACTTCTCTCTCCTTCTCTCTCTCCTCCTCCTATCTCCATTCATAACCCATCAATGCATCTTACTAATACAACTTCTTCCCTCTCACGTAGTTTTGTGCTCTCTCGTTTCTCTCCTCTCTCTTCTCTCCTGTCACTCTCTGCAGGTTCGTGTGTCACTGGAGCTGCAGAGTCTGGACCTGTGTTTACAAGCCTCTCTGTCTCTCTCTCTCTCTCTCAACCCAACCGGTTGCAGCAGATGGCTGTCCATCACTGAGCTTGGTTCTGTCCGAGGTTTCTGCCTGTCAAAAGGAAGTTTTTCCTCGCCACTGTCGCATCAAATGCTTGCTCATGATGGGAACTGTTGGGTCTCTATAAGTAATATTATAAAGAGTATGGTCTAGACCTGCTCTGTATGTTAAGTGCCTTGAGATAACTTTTGTTGTGATTTGGTGCTATACAAATAAAATTGAATTGAATTGAATTGAGGGCTCTCATCACATCCTCTGTCCTAAAGGTGAGTGCAGAGTCAGGTTTGAGTGTAGATATTGCTTCCTCAAGCTGGGTGGTGTTGTCTGTCTCGAATCTGGTGTAAAAAAAAAGTTCAGGCTGTTGGGGGGAGAGATGTAGGGCTGCTGCCTACAACCTGGATGGTTTTAAGAGACAAGCTAAACCTTTATTCATCTCACAGTGGGGAAATTCACAAACAGTGGTAGCAGTGTTCACAGAGGCCATGTTTTTGAAGCCCTGCCAAGCTGAGCGGAGGTTCCTCTGTGTGAATTTTTCCTCCACTTTTTTTTTGTACTTCCATTTGGCAGTTTTTATGGCCTGCTCAGAGCCAGTGAATATGACCCTCTTCTTCTGGGAGGATTTCTTTGAGTTCTTTGGTGATTCATTTATTCTGCTCAACTGTGGTTGTGTGCTGTCTCATGTGTTGTAGGTATGTTTATTTTGAGTTGTTGAGTATTTAATTGGATTATATTTCACTGGTTAAACTGGCTGAAGTTAATATGTGTTTCTATAACTCACTATTATAAAACTTTTTAGATAGTTTATTTTTGTAATTGATATTTTAGTTACTTTTTCTAATTTTATTTCCAATTATATGTTTTTTTCCAAACAAGTCATACCACTATACGAACACTATAGCAGTAGCGTAGGACTTCATGCTGTGTTCCTCGTCCTGTCATTTATTCTGCTCAACTGTGGTTGTGTGCTGTCTCATGTCTTGCAGAATAAATCAGTTCAACTGTCCCATTCAACCTGACTCCTGTGAAGTGAGCTAAGATAGCAGCAGAGCAAGACAGAGAAGGTCACATTAGCATGTTAATCATCTTTCTGTCATTATTGTACGTTTAAAATTCTGTTGATTATTTTATATTTCATTTGTTAATTTATTTTCTGTCAGGTTGTGTGTATCTAATGATCCAGGAAAACAAATTGGCTGGCAGACCAGATGGCCTGGGAGTGTATACAAAAATTGAGACAGTATTGTACAGGTGAACAGACCTAATCTCCAGAATTAGATAAAAGGTTCTTCCTAACAGTGCATAAAGAGATTTATTTAACTATGCATTGCACCTTTTTTAATTTCATTTCTCCCCCTAAGTAACTGCGTCATTAGGTTTTGAAATACCCAATCTATTATTTTTTTTGTGCCTTGTCAATAACAACAGATGGCTGTGTATCTGCTGGTTGAGAGGGAGAGCTTGATGCTGTGGAACAAAAAGGCCTGTTTGTTAATAGGTTTAGATTAAAAAAATATGTATTGTACAAAAAATATATATATAGTATGTACAGTATACTTGTTATAAAGAGTTAACAAATTGTGTCTACTGTTGCCACCTACTGGTCATATTACATTTAGATGTAAACTCATGACTAATACTGGAAATTGTCTTGGACATAACAGGCTATCTCTTGTTCCTTCACAATCTGGATCAGTCCGAGATGATATAATGAAACAGCCAAATTTGTACTTTCTGACTCATGGAGCCATTGAGAGCCATTGGCCAGGATGCACTCTTTTATGGAGCCTGTATGTTTTATGCCATTGAGACTGTATTTCTGAAACAGCCCAGTGTCTCTGGTGGCTGTGATTGTGGAAACCTCTATGTCCTATGAAATACGCAACCCGACTTTTAGACCATAGTGAAAATTAAATTTTGACCCCTGGCCTCAGGACGCCAATAGTGAGAAAATTTACACCTCCCATCATAAAGATCATTTGTCTCATTCTTTTCACTTGTTTCAATTTCAAATAAAATTTCAAATTCAAATAATAATACATTTCCTATTTATTTCTAACAAATTAGTAATATTTACCACACGTCTACTTCTCCCATGTCCTCCTAAGCTTGGCCTTACCAGCTACTGAAGAGCATCAAACACATCGTCAGAGGGCACTTGCATACACATCATTCACTGAGTATTACCTGATAAACTGCAAAATCAATACATTCTTATGTATATAGATACTGTATATATGCATAGAATATGTGTGTGTGTGTGTGTGTACGTGCCCTGTGCAAGACCCATCCAGCTTCAGGATTGGGTTCATCACCAGCTGGTACTAAACATTCCTTCGGTCAGTCGTGCAAGGCTGTTTCTTGACTCAGAGGTCTCAAAACAGGAAGGTTAGGGAAAGTTTACTTTATGGAGGGAATGAAATTCTGGTTACCAGGCTACAATGATAACTCTAAAATAAATGGGAAGCATCAAAATGAAAAAAATATGGCTCACATTGAACAATAACTAGTAAACAAGTGGAGGCCTTAACCTGTCATCTGGATCTGACACAGATCAGTAATTTGAGACCTCTACTGTAAACACAAACTCCAGGTTTCAACATTCTTTCAGAAAACTATAGTTCACATCACAAATGCTACATACAAGTTTTTATGTCACACATTTTATTTTATTTTTACCAACAAGTTAAATTTCCATGATTGCTCATCAAAAAACTGCATTATTTTGCAGTGTAGAATGACCCAACCAAGCCTGAAACACTAAAAATAGAAGTTCACAAGCAGTGAATTTCTATGTCATCCCTTTGTTGAAGTAAACCAAGTAATTGCCCCAGACTACTTCAGTATATCTCATTCAAATGTTTCTGACAACAGAGCAGCTGTAGAGTTTTCTGGGTTCATTTTGTGCCCTTTGTCTATGGGAAACGTTTTGGATACAAGATTAGGGGCAGTCTTGGTCTTGTTATTGGAAGGTGGTGTGATGTTTTGGAGCTGTTGAATCTCCTTCAGTGAAGGGGTGTTGGTAGTGCTTGTGGTCTGGTTTCGCTTCCTGTATTTTAATGACCATTTGGGTGGAGTCTTTAGGGACTTCTTTGGAAGATGGGATAGTCTTGTGACTCCAACCACCTTCAACTTAATGGGGGCTTCAGATATTCCTGCCATATTCCGTGCCTGGCAGCGATATTCACCAGCATCCTTGTATGATAAACCGTTCAGGCTGATTATCGACCAGCGAACCCCAACTCGAGGAGATTCCTGAATAACTGGAACAGAATAAGGTACACAATCTTAGCTCACAGCACTCTATACCAGTTTTTTTCGCTCTAAATATAGCTTGGATTTTTACTCAGGCCAGACCCAGTGGCCTGTGGTACTCCCAATTTGAGACCCAAGCCCAACCTGAAGAACCAGTTTTCCTTGATTTCATGCATTACTGAAAATTAGCTTTCAAGAACTACTAACTGGCTATACTGTCTCTTTCCTTTTACCCTGTGACTGAATGTAAATATCTAATATATAATGTTGTTTTGGATTCTCAATTTAAGTTTGATACTTGGAAATATATAAGACCATATATAAAACAACAAAATATATTTAAAATGCTATCATTTCATAATACCATGTTTATCTACTACAACAAACTCTTGTAGTTGTCTGTGTCTACTTGTTAATCTAAATGAATTGAAAATTATGCCTAGAAGAGTATGTTGTTCACCCAACAATGAAGTCGAGTGACTATGGGAAATGAGTGGAGTGACAGTAGAAAGCCAAGCTCACAAGGGTTTCAGAAAGACAAGATAGCACCACTTACAACTCTCCAAATTCCTGGGTAGCTGGTCAGAGTTCTCAAGAATGTCTTCTTGACAACAATCTGTACAGAGAACCAAATCACAACATGACTTGACTGATGCTCTGATGTCAGTGATATCACTTTATCACCTAAGAGTGACCCTGGATTGCTCACCAGCGTAGGCTGAAGTTTTGATCCATGTTAGGGTTGGTGTAGGGTAGCCAGTGGCATCACAGCGAAGGATTACATTGCTGCCCAAGGGAGAGATGACTCTGGTGGCTGCAGGCTGGATTGAAGGCCTCATACATCGGGAGAGCTCAGCCTGGGTCAGCAGAATCCCTGACTGACCCATGGACCTGCTGCATATCAGCATCTGGTCCATCAGAACCACAGGACTCCCCAGAGACATGGACAAGGAAATCACCATGGAGATCTGGCAGTCACACAACCAGGGGTTGTCATGGAGACCTGGGTACCCAGGACAATTTGATTTGTTTACATCATTCTCATGTTTTATTTGTGTCAAAAATTTTCCATATTGTTGTTCAGTAGTGCTGTTTTACCAAAGACATTTTCACTATTGAAACTGGTCACTGTGATGTCTGTTGACTATCCAATCCATCTATCTATCTATCTATCTATCTCTCTCTCTCTCTCTCTCTCTCTATATATATATATATATCAGAGCCGGCCCAAGGCATAAGTGAACTAAGCGCCTGCTTAGGGCTCCGCGGCCACTAGGGGGCCCCCAAGAGCAATTGAGAAAAAAATATTTTTTTTATTCTTTGCATGCATGAGTGACGATTTCTATACGATCAAAATTATACTATCGTACAAAAACATAATTTTATGTGGTGCTGTTGATGTAGGCCTTACTGCCTCTCTTTAAATGTGAAAACTCCGCTACACCGTAATGTGCAGGCCTCCTGCCGTGCAGTGCGCACTACGCATCCAACTCGCGAGCACTTCAAATCAAAACAATGTCACAAAAAGGACGTACCCTTCTGGGGCTGAAAAAGGAAAGAGAAGGAAAGAGGAAGAGGAGAAAAACAAAGGTATGTTTGCAAGTCTTGGTAATTGAATGTTTATCAAAGAGATTTGTGTAGCAGTTAATAGCAAATTAGCTAGCTAGTTAGTTAGAAATGTATCTTTTAACTGGCCAGTTAAATAGCTTAATATTCTTACCAACATGTTTGTATTTGTGTAATACAAAGCTTAAGATTGGGTTGATTATCGGGGTTGGCCCTATATATTTTGGGGTTTTGTTTTGGGGATTTTGCTTGCTTTGCTCACCTTGTTTGCTAGCAAGTGTGGTGCTAGCAAGATGTTTTGCATCAGGCTACTAGTTATAGTTTGAGATATGTTGTTTGCACAAATTGCCGGGTACAAAGAGCCTGGCAATTCATGTGAGTAAAATAAACACAGTCCTTATTACATCAACTCATAAGTTATGTGAAACTTCCCCAGGAGCACTGTCAAAGTACTTTGGCACAGAAGCCCAGTCCATATCCTCAGGCTCAGCCGTGGGTAATACGTCAGGTGAGGAAGACTGTCACCATAGTATAAGGATTACACCTAAAGGGAAATAAATTAAGTCAAATGTGTGGATTAAGGTAGTTTATTTTGATTGATTGATTGATTGATTGATTTTTACTAAAGCTTTTGCACATATTTATATAAATGTACATAGTTTTAAGACCTAATTGTTCAACTTTATATTTATTTTTTAAACTATGTTTGTTACCTTGTTTCAGGTAATCTGTTTGATATTTGATTTAATTCTGTCTGTTGTCTGTATTGTTTTTATCGAAGTGATTTTATTTGTTGTTGCACTTTATTGTTGTTCAACTAAAAATTATTTTATGCACATTGCTGTTGCAGTTTTTCTTTTATGAAACAAACAATCATAAACCAGATGACACTTCTACAGTAAATATATTGCTTTATCACTTGGAATGTTGTGTAAATAAACCCCAGGCTGCTCTTGTAGCTGAATGTGCCACATTTTTGAAATTAACAATCATATGTGGCAGCCTTGACATCATTCATCATTCATTCATTGGTATTATTTGTATTATTATTGCATTGGTATTTATGTTTTTAACTGGGCCACCCCCTTAAATGTGTAAAATGTTAGGCTGACAAAAGGATAATGTAAACAACACTGCCAGAGCCACAATGGGTTTATTATAGGTGTGTGAATGATCAACAATTAATATTATTGGCAGAAATAGAGGGCCCCAAAATCAAATTTTGCTTAGGGCCCAATGGAGGCTTGGGTATATATATATATATATATAGCCAATATATATATATATATATATATATATAATTATATTATATAAGGTGGGACCTTTTTTTTAGCTAAGTTCTTTTATTAACTTATCCTCACTTGCATGTTTTATAAGTTGGTTTTATATTTTAAAATATTTATTACATTTGTCTTGCAGTGTTTTTATATTGCATGTTGTATGTGTATGTGTGTATATGTGTGTATTTTATATGGCGTGATTTTATGGACTTTGTTTTTATTGCATGCACTTGACTGCCATGTCATTTTAAATTGAGGACAGAGTTAATAAGGAAACAATTAATTAAGCACCCCCCCCCCCCAGACCAGGATTGGACAATGCACGGTTCTTCCTGGTTCTTAAGTGAGCTGGCACAAGTGAACGGCAAGAGGAAGAGGAAGAGGAGAAGTGGAACAGGAGGAAGAAGAAGGGGAAAGGAACAGGAACACGTGTGGCGAGGGAGCGGAAGGACGGAGCACCCGTACGAGAGTTTGCGCGGAGAAACAAAGGGACGAGCCTGCAGCCGGGGAACCCGGAAAGGGGAAGTCTCTTTTAGTGGCTTGTTTTTAAGCTATTTTAATTGTGAGCTTTTGAACTTAACTTAAAAAAATATTTTTAATAAATACTCTTTTAAACATCATTTTTGTGTGGTTTTTTTAACAGTGGAAAATTGCTTTAAAAGCTGGTATATTGAGCCACACTATGGTGTGATATATATATATATATTTATTTTTTTATTTTTTTATTTTTTTTTCCACAAGTCTGACATATATGAGTGTAAAAAACCAAGACCAACTCCCAAGTAAATGAAGTGTATGAACTACACTGCAAAGTTGTTTGCCATTTATCATGGTCATTGAAATTAATACAAAAAACATGAATTCATGAGTGTCATTATATAGTTTCTATCGGCACCCCCAAATCTGACCGATGTCCAGCACCCCTGATTATAATAAGCATTAATGATGCCATTTGATGGTGCCAACTCACCAATACTTCTCAGATTGGTATTAAAGTGGACTTGCCTCATCAAAGAACTGTATTCAATAGTTCCACTTGATAACATATATGTGATATAATGTTAGAAACACTCCAGCCAAACAATAAATCTTAAAAGACAGACTATTAATCTTAGTTTACATTGATAGGTAAATCAATTAATTAAATAATTAATTATCAGTAGCTCTTTAACATGGATGTTTACTTGGTTTGACTAAAGTAAAGCTCTATTGGTTTGAAAGGTATTTCCACATTGGGTGTCTTTTTGTCCTTGCTGATCTAAATCATGTGTAGCTGTTTCAGACAGAAATATAATATATATACTGTACCCAAAATTCTTCTTTGAACTGGTCCTCCCTGTTGTCCTGGGAGAGGAAACCAAAGGTCCAGTAGCTCAGCAGGTAATATAGTCAGCCTGAGGAGAGGAGAAGAGAAAAGTTATTACTATCTATTGAACTACTAATGACAGCTCTGTAGCTCTCTACATCAGTAAGCAAATTGGTTCTGTGGTATTTGGATACACCTGTTGCTGGACAGGTCAAGGTAGGTGATGTTGGGGAGAAAGAGAGAAGCGTGGGCAGGGAGGCTGGACAGACGGTTATTGTGGAGACCCAGAGTCAGTAGGCGAGGCATGTCTCTGAGCCCTTCCCAGGGGAAGGATGTCAGGAGGTTTCCATCTAGACGCAACTCTCGTAGGGCCTTCAGGTTGACAAAGCTGCTGGGGTGGATTGATGTGATGGAATTGTAGGTCAGCCACAAGAATCGCAGCTCTGACAGGTTGTAGAAGGCCGCACGTGGCACCCTGGAGATCAAGGTCTTCTCTAGACGCAGTTTGGCTGTGTCAGCTGGGACATTAATGGGAACAGCTGAGATTCCAGGGTCACTGCACTGCACCAACCTGCCATGTTAAACATAAACCTGTAAGGGCTGAAGTCTGGATGGATAAACACAAACACTTTTTTTTAGTTGTTCACTCTAATTGATCTTGTTCTTGCTTTATATATTGAAAAAAATGACACAAATGATACAAACATCATTAGTGTAAATATTCTGTTACGTACGTACTGTTACGTTGTCTAACAAATATGCTGAATGCATTTTCTACCTGGAAATTCATTTGCAAATGCCTTTGTTTGATTTTAAATACCTGTATCTTTTACATCTGCTCCGCTCTTCCTCTTCTCCTATTTTGTTGTCATATTGCTCCTTTTATATGGAGTGTGCCACCCGTATCTCACAGAGCAGTCATAAAAGCTCTGTAAGAATTCCAGCTGTTGCTCTGAGTTTTTTTCTACACTGACCACACATGAGAGCAGTGTTTAAATGAAAGAAATCAAAATGAGACTTCAACAGTAAAGCAGGAAATAGTATCAAAAAGGTGCATTTAAGAGCCTTTTCAGAGATATTCTTGTGATTTCATGGCACATTACTACATCAAACCAGTCGTGGTAAATACTCCACAATGCTTCTTTAACAAAACAAAAATTAATGGATTTAGGTAATAAAGTAAGTAAGTAATAAATATTTTTTTTCATTATCAAATTAATATTATTTCTTTCTTATTTTTCAAGCAATTCATCTGTCCATTATCTATTACCATTTATCCTTTGGAGGGTCGCAGGGGCTGGAGCCTATCCCAGCTGGCATTGAGCAAGTGGTGGGGCACACCCTGAACAGGTCACCAGTTCATCACAGGGATAACACATAAACAACTATTTACACTCACGGTCACAACTACAGGAATTTACCACCAGTTTATTGACCAATTAACTTGTACGTCTTTGGACTGTTGGAGGAAGCTGTAGCAGCCAGAGGAAATCTACGCGGACACAGGGAGAATATGCAAATTCAATAATTTAATTTAATTACTTTTCTGAAGTCACTTACTACATTTTTTTTCTTAGCTTATAAAAAGCTTGAATTTATTCACTTTGTCAATCACCGACAAATTCTACTCTAGAATAATATATCTGGTGGCATAAATTGTGGAATCTTTGGATTTTGCTTATGGATAAGTCAAAATCAACAGTATATGATGTTCAACACATGTATTACTGTCAGAGTGATGATTTTTTTTGCCAGCTTGTATTAAATTTGACTGCAACAAGATTACTGCAATCCTGCGTCTGCATCTGTTATCTGAATATTGTAAACTAATATGCATGGGGCGACCATATGATTATACCTTTCTTTTGTGATACCATTTAGTGGCACATTAGCACTGCTGTGTCAGTTCCAGTAGAACTTCAATTGAACTGTGATGGAAAGTCTATATTTAATAGAAGCTGACTCCACTTTTTAAATAATTCACACTCAATACTTTTTGAAGGTTTTGTTTATGTCTGCCCTATATATCCTACTCAGTGGTCTGAACTGTTGCATATACTAAACTAAATGGGAATTTTGGAAACGAAGACTGAATGAACAGTGTGTGAGTGAATGAACAGTTTCTTTCATCCTAATACCTTTGCTTGGACTATGTTGCCCAGATTCCATCTCTGTAGCATCTCTGTAGCACGTGAATTGTCTCTGTGAGTGAGAGTGGCTGCTGATTACTAGGACCATAGGCTACACCTATGCCAGATGCCTTCTAAGTAATTTTGTCCAAAAATAGAAGTCTATCCATCAACAGAATAAAAGCTTTAAAAGTGTAACCAGATTGTTTTGACTGTCTCAGGTCAATTAACTTATCCCCAGCTAGATTCATATGTAGAGCTAGCTAGCTAGCTAGCTAGTCTAACAAGCTTGCTTGCTGGCAATATTATATTGATCATACCTGTAAAACCTCCAATAATAGCCCGTGCATGTATTTGGTTGAATAGCGTAGCACACCCGGCCTATTTTTTTATTTTTTGTAATGAGATCTGTGCCCTTGCTTGGACATAAACCCGTACACACACAAACACACACAAATGAGAATGAAGTCAGCCTCACTCAACTTGAGCTCTGCTATTCCATTGTTCCCATTCGTGCAGGCACATAAAGATGGACAGGAGTGGACCACCAACAGAGTTGACTGCAAGATTTGAACGAGGACCAGCAGATACATCCTTCATTAGACAAACCCTGTACTCAAACAGGCCCTTTGTATCTCCATATTCTCAGTCATCTCCAGTCTGAGGTTGTATCCACAGAGCAGAGTGAAACTGAATCCCAGATTAGCTGGGATTACATTGCTTACAAGTGGCATGTAATCCCACGCCTCACTGACAGTGTAACGAATCACAACATCAGGTCCATCCTAAGCCTTTTGGGCCTTGAGGGCAGTTTGACTCCACTACCCCACCCTGTGGAGTAATTCATATTGAGCATCATATATCACACAGCATTCTAAGGCATCAGTGCATTTAGTCAGATTTAACATCTAAAAGCTGGTCTGAATTGTATTTCCTCTAACTTATTAGATGGAAGCCTCATGGAAATGTCCTTTTTATTGTTCAGTGTTTCTGACAGGACATAATTGCAGTATGATATGTCTCATAGCTCAGTCACCAGGGAGTCACCAAATAATAGCCGTAGTCCTCCTCAGGGGCTGCATATACAAAGGTTTTTCCTCCAGAACACCTGAAGGTCAGGCTTAACCTAATTTTTCCCCCATGGAAGCAGTACTAAACTAAGGAAGGTTCCATGAGATCACACTGTTTACTTTGACAGTGCACATCAACACATGATGGACAACCTGCAAGTAATGTACCAGATGACTTGCACGTACCCGATTAAAACCATATTTAGTCAACAACATTCAACAATAAGACACAGTTAACTGCGAAGGATGCACAGATTGTCTTTCAAATTCAGGCAAGAGAAGACTGCATTTCTCAGCCACATTTGGAGGATCCTTTGGAACTGGACAAACCTAATTGGCCCAATATAACGTATTTAGGGAAGAAATTGGAATAAGGAATATGATAACCTGTGACGGATCTCTCTCTGTGACAGGTAAAGCAAAAGTGTTGCCTTTGGTTAGTGGAGCTATTACTGTGACACCCACTAGCCACAGGCAGCCAGTTAAAATACAGAGGAAGCAGCAAGCAATATATGAAAAATAATGAATATTAAATCTTATAACAATTACACTAAAATATAATTTTATTGGATATTAACAGCTTTATGCATAAGAAATAATAATGATATCCATATTAGATTAATTACACACCAAGCCAGTGCAGGAGGAGCTCGCAAAAACAATATTCACTGTTCAGGGTATAGAATATTGCAGACAGGGTTACAGCAACATAATAATAATAATCTATACTTTATCGATCCCCTTGGGGAAATTACTTCTCTGCATTTCACCCATCCTATTCATAGTTAACTTTAACTATACATACTAGGAGCAGTGGGCTGCCACGGTGCAATGCCCGGGGAGCAGGGGTTAAGGGCCATGCTCAAGGGCCCATAGTGGTGGTGACTGGGACAAGCAGTCGCTCCCACTTTCTCACCTCAACCTCTTGCCAGTCCACGGACAGGCACTAAAGAGTGGCTGGAAACAAAACAAAGCTGCCATGACAGACCAGTTGTGCGACCTCAACACCCAGACCAGCAAGCCGCAGCTCTCAGCCTCTCAGGTAACATGCTTCACCTGCTCAACCACCATCTGCCATGCCAGTGTGTAGCTTAATTCCATTCATCACCCTGAGCCACGGGTGCCTCAGATTGTGAATTATGATGGTGAGTTGCTGTCCTATCCCACTTAACAGTCCTGGGTGGCTTTTATGATAACTAGCCTCATTGGGAGAGCATGAGAGTGGGCCTCAGCAAGTGGGGCACACAATTTTCCATTTGTCTGTCTGTGGTAGTGTTTTCGAGGGCTTAAAGGAGGATTTTTGATCATAGCACTCCAGACGGAGACGAAGCCTGGAGACTACCGGCACACGGACAAGATAACAGTCAGTTGGCAGACCATGCCATTCACTTCCGCACCCTGGCAGCTGACAGTTACTGAAATGATAATTCCCTGTCTGACACTTTCCTGCACAGGACACTTTAATTTCATCTTGTCTCTCGCCCTGGCTCTAGCGACATCAAGGAAGATGTCCTCTCCCGCCATCCTGCCTCCTAACTGTGTTATTGGAGCTGTGACCTGGGGCATCGAGAGTGAGGTCAGATGAGCGCTGGAGTGGTGCTGGCGAGGTGGATGTCTGATTGCTACAAGAGTGCGGGCAGTGGCTCAGCTATGACTCCCCAGGTCCATGCAAGTGCATCCCAACATCATTTCAACATCATTCATCATTCACAACATTCTCTAAGATCAAGCCCACCAAGACCAGTCCAGTGGTCCTGATTATTCATACCAGTGTCTCATTAATCACCGGCCCCTGATTTTGCCATAAGTCAACCCTGTATATATATTCCCCTGATTTCTCAGCCTCATGTCAAAGCAGGATAATAAGATCCATAGGAAATCAGAGGCGATGCTGTGCTCTCTGAAAAAGGTGAAAAGAGAGGTTATTAGAGAATTATGTGCTAATTTATATATACAAATGTAGTAGAAATAAACACAGTCTCTGTAGAGTCCTTTATAGAAACAGTCCCTTCATGCAGCTCATCAAATTTCACTTCACTTATTGGTACGATAAAAAAGAGGAGGTGGAGATCACATGAACTCTTCATAGGAATGGTAGCTTAGAAAGTTGCTCCGTGAAACCCAGCACTGATTTCAAAAATCACTGATAATCACTCCACTTCTTCTCACAATGTATAGTGAGGAACAACAAAAAAAATTTCAGCCTTCCATGACAAAAATATCAGAGCCTAATCAAGAAATTTGGAAACACCAGTGTAAAAGATTTATCTCTGATGCAGCCAGCTGAAGCTAGCAAGATAATGGATGCCTTTGCTAACAGGCCAAGGTACACGAAGTGTAAAATCTGGTCACAACCCACATGGAGTTTTCTTTTCTCAGTTAAAAAAGACCAAGAGTTTAAAAGACCAATTTGTGTCTCCACACAGACTATCAAACATGGCACAAGAGAAATTAAAGCTACTATGGACGACATAGAAGGGAAAATCAGTACACTAAGCTCCGATATGAACAAGGCTGAAGGTGAGATCAATGTACTGGCTTGCACAGCTGACACATCCAAACAACAAATTGAGGCTGTCCATGAAGAAAAGCAAAAACTGTATAATCGCATAGATGATTTCGGCCATAGGTTTCAAAACTTTTCAGACCATGTACCACTATGTACAAAACCAAATTTCCAAAGTACCACTTCCCACTGCAGATACCAACAATGTAACAATGAAAGAGCCGCCTTGTCTACAATAATAATAATAATAATAATAATGATAAAATAATCCCAGATACAAGCGGCCGAAATGAGTTTCCTCTGCAGGGTGGCTGGGCGCACCCTTAGAGATAGGGTGAGGAGCTCAGTCACCAGGGAGGAGCTCAGAGTAGAGCCGCTGAAGAGTCAGTTGAGGTGGCTTGGACATCTGTTCCGGATGCCTTCGGGACGCCTCCCTGGGGAGGTATTTCGGGCATATCCCACCGGGAGGAGGCCTCGGGGTAGACCTAGGACACGCTGGAGGGACTATGTCTCTCGGCTGGCCTGGGAACGCCTCGGGTCCTACCGGAAGAGCTGGAGGAGGTGTCTGGGGCGAGGGAAGTCTGGGCATCCCTGCTTAGACTGCTGCCTCCGTGACCCGGCCCCGGATAAGCTGAAGACAATGGATGGATGGATGGATAAAATAATAAGAGATAAGATAAGATAAACCTTTATTCGTCCCACAGTGGGGAAATTTGCAATAGTACGTATACATATGATACACATACCATTTCAGTGAGAAGGAAGACCCTATTTGGATAGGCATAGTCTTGGAATGTCAGGCATGAGTACGACAGCATAAGCCACAGATCTGGCTTTGCAGCCATTTGCTTGTTCAGCTCAGTACTTGGTCTTTGTGGCAGTGAGAGCAGTAAAGCCTTTCTCACTAAGACTGGTGTCTTGTGACAAACAGCAAGAAAAACTGTACAGCCTTCTGTGAGAGCATGCATATCTGTAATAACTGAAAATGAAATGAAATGAAATTTTTTTTTTGCTTTTAAGTAAACACTTGGGCCAGTTTGAGTGTCATTGTTAGGCCATTGAGAAATGCACACCACCAGGTGGAGCTCACATACCACTACCACAGTTGGGGACTAGTGATTTAGACAACAGGGGACCAAGCTGCAATATTTAAGTCCAGTGTGTACTGGAGCAGACAGAAGGAAACATATGATTGATTTTCTACAACAACGAGATCCCATTCATGCTGGAGCAGAGATATAAAGCGAATCCTGTGAGATGGGTATTGGCCACCATTGTTGACAAAGACCATATATTAAATCTTATCCCCAACTAATATGAGTACAAGGAGGTACTATAGATAAAGGTTTCAGATTAACAGAAAGTCAGGTTTGAGTTTTCAAAGATAAGGTAAGATAATTCTTTATTGATCCCCCCTAGGGGAAATTCAGGTGTTGCAGCAGCACAAGAGAGTGGCACACAAAAGAATACAAATAGATAAAGTATAAAAGCATATATATATATATATATATATATATATATGAAGAAAAAAGTATGTACAACAACTAGTTCAAGTGGCAAATCTAAAGTGACATAGTGAAATTCCAATTTCAGCAGCAATCTAAAGTGACATGGTGATTCCAATTACAGCAGCAATTGTTATCAGTAATGCAAATAGTGCAGCATGAATAGTGCAGCATAATGAGTAAAAAGAAAACAGGGGAGAGTGAGGAGAGTCCTGAGTGCGACATACAGTTCATCAATTTAGCTATGTCGGTACAGTTTGTTCTCTCATGTCCTATGTTTTTATGTTTGTAAGACTTGTTAATAATATACATGATGTATAGTGCACATAGGTCCTCTTAGTTATATTATGTCCAATATAACCTTAAGGGACTTAATGTTGTTGTTGAAAAAAACAATGACAAATCTAAAATCATTTAAAGTGGACTCATTTTAAAAAATCCTCAAAACTCCCCCCTGGTAGGAAACAAAGTTTTAAGTCCTGGAACTGGTAAAAGTAGAATTCTATTGTGATTAGTAAGACAGTTCATTATAATGAAACAGAAGTAGTAACTGATTGTGATGGATTCTATGTAATAGTGCATGGTCAACAAATGGATAGACCTGTTATTCTCTGTAATATTATGATTAGTCTGAACTCCCTCTGGCTAATATTATGATAGTAGGCTACGCTGTAGGTTAGTTGTTAGAATATTCTGTGTAAAAGTTAAATCATTAAATATGTGTGTGGTACCTTACTTGACATTAGCTACATATTGAGAAACATTGTGTCCATTTCTGGCAACAGAGCCGTAACAGTTACAAAGCAAACCCTTTTTGATAAAAGATTCTTTACAATTGTGTTGATTTAAGTGAAATTGGTTGCTGTGGCTTTCTATAATCAACAAAATAATGGCAATCTAAAGACAAAGACGGGGAGGGAGGTCAGCTAACAAGGATTATGTTATTATTTACCCACAGTTGATGCAGGAAAGGGAGATGAAAGGGGCTGCAGGGATTGGTGGCTGGCATTTTCCTCAATAAAATAAATTAAAGTAAATTAAAATTTAAAATATATATCTTGGTTTCTTTGTATTAAAGCTGACTGAAAATATTGTGCAGTCAAACGTCTTTATTGAAGTTTCTTTTCAAAAATGCTATAATACAACAGTGTATCAGGGTCACATTGAGAGAGATTTTAATAGGATGAGAGCAGTCCGTCTTTTATGTGACAAATGAGTGACATTGATGACCTGAAGTCACAGGTTTCACCAATAAGCACCTTATTGTATGACTACATTGTGATCATGAATCCTGCGGTACCTATCGCAAAGAAGGTGGGTTAAACTTTGTTATGGATGGGAGTAGGTGATCAAAAAATGTACTGTGAGATTTCTGCAGCATGAACATGGCTGAAATTCCTTGTTTGTGTGTGTGTGTATGTGTGTGTCAGTGATCACTCACTTAGAGATTTCACTGTCTTGAAATAACTGCTGGTTTTGTATAAGAAGAACACCACGTGAACTGAAACATTAAAGAGGTACTGCACACTTATATTCACTCGTTTTTTTTGGCTGTAAACTAAATATGACTGTACTGTGATGAAACACATCAATATTGGTGTTAAAAGGGACATCTAATTAATTAATTAATTATTTTATTATTGATTTTTTTTTTTATTGATTTATAAAAAATGTGCATTTCATGGGTTGAAATTGGGCTTGACATGCCATCTACTGTTTTTAATTATCCTGAACCGTGCAAGGCCAATGCTGACATAGAGTCAACCACTTAACTACTCAACTACTTTATGTCATGAAATTTAAAAGAATTGTAACTCTAATCGCAGTACACACCCCCTCTGCAGAAGAACAACAACTATTAACTAAGAACAACTAATGTGATGATTGCTCTTCATGCCAAACTGGAACAGTGTTTCAGAAAATGAGGTAAGTAATTTGATTACGTTCTGTCATCTCTGCTTCTCGTGGAATCCAGCCTTGGTGAACTAATAATAACTTATGACTAGTATAATTTTGCCTTGGCAGGTGATGGCCTTTCTTCTGCATTCGCGCATGCTAGAACGAAGTCCTACCGTTCACAGCTGTCGTAATGCAGCAAGTTAAGTATATAGGACATTGGCAAGCATTCAAAGTTCCCACTGGTTTTTAACGCAGCAGAGTTGACGTACTGGGTGTGGGCGGGGCTAGGAATCCAAACCCGCCTTGCTCTGGGCCGCAGGCTGTACTACATTCGCGAATTTAGTGGGATCGCGCAGCACGCCTCTCGGTCGGACATTGGGACTGGGCTATCAATCACTTCATTCGTATGTTTTGATTCCTGGAAGTTATTGTCAGTAGAGTAGCAGGAAAATGTCCGCTGCAACGCCGCCCTTGAATGACCAGTATGTTTTTCGTCGACGTGAATTTGAAGAGATGCCGTCAGAAAACCAGATAAGATGGCATACTCCTCAGCCTCTCCACGGAGCAAGGAGGACCGTACCACAGCACGAGCGACACCGGGTAAAGCAAAAGTACATTAACAAGCTATCTGCAACGTAAGAGTTCATGCTAACCTTGTCGCCCTTATACGCGTCACTCATGGAAAAACACTTCGTTGTGGTTCGACTGTGTCGGAGCTAAGCTTAGTAACGCCCTGTAGTCGTGAAAGACTGTCTTGTCAGTGCCTGTTTACTACGACCTCAGTTTTGGCAGTTTTCAGCCAACGTCAGCCTATGTAATAAGCCCAAATAATGCCAGCGCATGAGCCAAACCCCGTTCATAAATTTGATACTTAAATGCTAACCTGATAAAACATGACGTATTAATGTTAAGAATGAAGTATTTAAGTCGGCATACATAAGTTATGACCCTGATAAATAAGTGGCTGCCTGGTGTAACGTATACAGTACATTGCAACAACTTAAGAAGGGGACACCAAACTACAACTTTCAGTGTGGTTTATTGGCATGTCCTCTTCATAAGAGACAACATTTTGTGACAGGGCTTGGCCTCAGGGTTGATTGCATGATAAAGTTGTCACAACAACCATATATCTGCCCAAATTATGGAAGATAGGATTTAGTATCATGGAAATAAACTAATAAACTATACAGCCAGTTTGTAGTTCCATCCATACTTGTCAATGCCGTTCAAATGTCACAGAGGCTAAATACTGCTGATGAAATGAATAGGTTAGATAATCATTAACAATAGTCAGTTTTAGCCAGTATTAACTGGCACACTTAAATTTGAAGTGATGTGATTTGTAGTGATGTCACTTCTAGTTCACATGGTGAGGAACCAGGCACACTGGTTTTTACAATGCATGGTGGGAATTGTCTGAGGTGCTAATGCTGTCATACGGAAATCACTGTAATGACTGTTGTCTAATTTTTGCGGTACCCTCCAGCATCCAAGCAGGCTCTGACATAACTGATGGCATGGGGCCAGTTTATGCTGGGCGAGTTGATTTTGTAAACAGTTACTATCACCCTGAGTTGAGGCTGTTTAAAGCTTAGTTATGGTCCTATATAAAAATAACATAAAATATAAAAAGAATACTAACATATCATACACTTGTCCTGTCTCCCCGTAGCCATTGTTGCAGTATGGTGCTCAGTTGATTTTTATAATCTGCTGTGATATGTTTTTAGTATAAAAACACATACTGTATCTTAATATTCATGTCAACACAATAGGTAGGCTACTTTTAAATTGCTCATTAGAGATTCCATCACGTTTGTTTGTGCCCAGCAAAGACTATTTTATTTCAGCTGCTCACTGCTCAATGACTGCATTGAGCACAACACTATGGGCTCGAATGGGCTGCAGGAGTGACATATAACATAATAAGTTAACCAAAAGTGGATTCCATTGCATCTACAACCTTGCCAAATTTCCCTGTTTTTAAGGTTTCTTTGCTTAAATGCAAATGTAGACTTGCCAAAGAATATTTACCAGTTACATATCGAAATCCACATTAACCACTCTTCACCTCAGCACAAATTAGATCACAGCACTTATTTAAAAAGAAAGGGTGACACTTTTAATGCAAAAACTTTTAGTGCCTGTTACTCCCATTATTTCACAGTGGTGAAGAACATGAGGAGCAAATGCCAGGAGCTGAGTTTTCATTAAAACTAAATTATGATTAGTGTGTTAACTACATTCCACATTCACATCCACTCACCTCACACGTTTAAAACTACGTCCACACTACAGGGTTTTCATTTTAAAACAGCGTTTTAAAACGAAAGCGATCTCCATGCAGATAAGTATTTTATGAAACCATTTCAGAAATAATCTATGTCCATTTTAACACATGCATATGGGCATGCATGTGTCGAAGGACATTGTCAGAACTAATGCTATTTTGATTAAAACATTGCCTCTAGCATTGCTTTTTTGTCTTTCATTTTGATCATTGTATTTTCAGTGTCCAGTTTTCAATATAACATCCATTCTGTCAATGTCCAAACTCAAATACTCAACAATATCATAACACGTACTCTGAGTTCACATTTGCCAATGATGCTTATAGCCTTCATACACATATACTCTTATTAGTTGGACTTTTGAATTGTATTTCTTTTACAGTAGAAAACCTCACCTTTTCTCTTTAATGTATTATTCTTATACCACTTTACAATACGTTATATCTAGCTATACCACTAAATGCTAACAGAAAGACAGTAATTTAGCCTGTGAGGTTAATGCTAAATAACCAGTACAAAATGGCTGAACACACTTACAGCAGGTTCACCAAAGCTACCATATACTAGCAAACTTTTAAACATTGATGTATCATAATGAATCCATTATTTAAACAGCTTCTTTGAATAGTCCAAATGTATTAGCAGTTTTCCAGACTCCTCCCTTGTCAATCAGTTAATACAACGTGCATGCTAGCCATTGGCTCTGTTAGTAAGTAAGTAAAAAGTAAGTAAAATTTATTTATAGAGCACTTTTCACAGACAAAGGTCACAAAGTGCTTTACTAGGCAATATTAAAATACAGGAAAACATATAAACGCTAACGATAAAAAACCCAATAAACATGATAAAGTGACTAGGTGAGCCATACAGTTAAAAGTGCAAAATTGCACAGTACATAGTGGTTAACATTGAAGATCAGTAATACACCAAAAACAAATACAGAGTCAGTGGATACAGGTTACCCAAATGATTGTCTAAACAGGTGGGTCTTTAGCTGGCTTTTAAAAGAAACCAGGGACTCAGCAGACCATAGGGGTGCAGGCAGAGCATTCCAGAGTTTAGGTGCTACAGCCTCAAACGCTCAATCACCTCGTGTCTTAAGGCGACAACAAATTTAATGCATTTGACCTGAGAGAGTGCGCTGACTGATAAGGATGAAGTAGCTCAGAAACATAAGCGAGGGCCTGACCGTGTAGTGCTCTATAAGTAATAATTAGAATTTTGAACTGGATCCTATATGTGACAGGGAGCCAGTGAAGGGATTTTAGTATTGGGGTAATGTGAGAGTGTCTATTTGATCTGGTTAGTAGTCTTGCAGCAGCATTCTGGATCGCTTGCAGATGATTAAGAGCAGAAATGCTAAGTGAAGAGAAAAGTGTATTGCAGTAGACAATGCGAGATGAGATGAAGGCATGTATAATCATCTCCAGCCCAACAGAGATCTCAGTTTACTAATATTTCTTAAATGGAAAAAACAAGATTTGGTCAGGTGCTTCACATAGGTGTCAAATGACAAGGATTTATCAAATATTACCCCTAAGTTTCGCAGGTTTGAGTGAGCAGCAGTGGACAGATGCCCAATACTTTGCGTGATCATATGGGCAACAGTTTCTGGAGCAACAACCAAAACCTCCATAGAGATGGAGAACCTCCTGTCAGTCAGATAGGATGAGAACCAGTCAAGGGCTAAGCCTGATATGCCAATGCAATCACGTAACCTCTTGATATGGATGTGATGGTCCACTGTGTCAAATGCAGAACTGAGATCGAGAAGTACTAACACAAAGCAGTCACCTGCGTCAGAAGACATTAGAATGTCATTAGAAACTCTCAGAAGTGCAGTCTCAGTAGAGCGCTGTTTCCCAAACCCAAACTGAAACTTATAACTATCATGTCTCTCCAATGCTGCAGAGAGTTGAGTGGCCACGACCTCTAAAATTTTTGACAATAGTGGTAATTTAGAGATAGGTCTATAGTATTATAGTATTATTATTCAGGAGAGCAGGATCTAAGTTAGGTTTCTTTAATACTGGTTGGATGGACAACCACAAAACTCTTGGCAAAACTTTTGAAAACAGGTACGATGGAAGAACATCCACTGAGCAAGAGGACATCGTCATTTTCCTAATTAAATCCATCAGGTCGTGCAAACTGATGGATTGGAAGGAGTCCAGGACAGTGGGGGATAGAGTGGGGCTACAGGTGGGTGGGCAAGTCCCGGAAAGCATGCTTGACCTAATAGCCATTACCTTATCCACAAGGAATGTGAGGAACTTGTTACAAACATCAATTGATAAACATGGTAATGTAGAGGGCAGTGGTGAAACAATATTATTAATAGTGTCAAAAAGAACCTTGGGATTTCTCTTTGTAGATGAAATTAAGTTAGCAAAATAAGCAGACCGGGCATCCTTTACTGAGACATTATATGAATAACAGAGATCTTTCAGATACAGGCGATGCACTTCTAGCCCAGTAGCTTTCCATAGGCGTTCAGACCTGCGACACTTCTGTCTCAGACAGCAGACAGCGTCTGTCATCCAAGGTGAGGTGTTGTTGTTCGCCTTGGTCCTAACCTTTAATGGTGCCACTTTGTCCTGCAAGGTTGAGCATTTCTCATTAAAAGACTACATTAAAAACTCTACATTATTAAAATCTGTATTGATTTCACAAGAAAACTGTGCTGTGAACTGATCAGCTGTACCCTTTGTAATACTGCAGAAGTGCACAGTTGTTGTAGGACACAGAGGTTCAGCAATTGCAGAGAGGTCAAAGAAAATACACCTATGATCACTGATCAGTAGGTCCTCACAACAGAGGTTTTCAATATCTAGGCCCAGAGAAAAGACAATGTCCAAAGTATGGCCACCCAAGTGAGTGGGACCACAAACATGTTGCCTAAAATTAAAAGATTCAGTAATTTTAAGAAATTCAGTAGCAACAGGATTAACGACATCATTGATGTGCAGGTTAAAATCACCAACTAATAACACCCTTTCCAGCTTAATAATAGAGGTCAGAAAGTCAGCAAACTCAGGTAAAAACTGATCAGCTGGACCAGGAGGTCGATAAATTAAAAGACAATAAAACGTCTTTAGCCGACTAACTTTAGTCAACTGCAGTTCAAAAGTAGTAAAGAGTTCTGTGCACCAGTGTTGTTTTCGTCAACAATGACGAAATTATTTCGTTGACGCCCCTTTTTTCATGACGATAGCGAGACGGTGACGAGCTAAACATGGCTCTTTGATGACTAAAACATGACGAGTCGTGTGTGAGTTTTCGTTGATGAGACGAGACTGGACGAAAATGTTAGTGGGTGGTCTGTCAGACATTTAAAGTGTATGACATTTCTGCCTATTGTGTGTGTAATCTGTCAGTCAAAAGCTAAAAAGTATCAGCAATGCTGCTGCATCCTATCTTTGTTTGGTCCCGCCCACCACCTGGCATGCAGCGCACATTCTGCAGCACACACCAGTCACTAGTCTCACACATAGCACGGCAGCATTGCATCTCCATCAATGGGAAAGTCTCGGCTAGAGCTGTCAGTCTGTAAGGAATCTGGTTATTATGCAAAAGCGTTAAGGTTAACTGTTGTTTTATGAATTGCAAGCACTTGATACAACCTGTCAACCTTGATTCCAATTTCCAATACTTATTGACATAAATTAATTTGTTAAAAGACTAATACTTTATTTTATTTTTTTTTACTAGAACTGACTAAAACTAGACTAAACCTTTTTGAGTTTTCGTTGACTAAAACTGGACTAAAACTATCACATATAGAAATGACTAAAATGTGACTAAAACTAATAAGCATTTTTGTCCAAAAGACTAAGACTAAGGCCTTGTCCACACGTAGCAGGGTATCTCACAAAACGAAGATATTTTTCTACAATTTGGCCTGTCATCCACACGAAAGCGCAGATTTACGGCATTTAAAACGATTCTTTTAAAAACCTCCGACCAAAGTGAAGATTTGCGAATACTCCGTTTATGTGTCTGCATATGGACATCAGTAACTGGGGTTTTACGTTTCGAAACGTCACTGCCTGTGACAAAATATGTTCTTACGTCACATATGTGACCTGTGTTTACATTCGGAAACAGTATGGATGCCCTCACAAGGGTTTTGGCGCTGTCTCTTGTCCAGGCGCTTTTTGCTTGCTTGTTTTTACAAGCCCAGATACTGCTCCACATTCACGAACACAGGCGAAGGACGAAGTTAAGGACGGTTATTTTCCGCCACCTTGCCACAAGCTTACTCTGATTGGATTGGATTTGGGGAACTACTGCCACCTAAAGGTCTGGCATGCTTATGAATGTGCTTAACAACGCACTTATGCGGTTAGGTGTGGATGATTTTTTTTCTAAAAACAAGGTGGTGTGTTCGTAAGTTTTTTTTTTCTAGATGGAGGGGGCAGGATATTCGGTTTTACAAAAACCCTGCTACGTATGGACAAGGCCTAAGACTAAAACTAAGATGGCTGCCAAAACAACACTGCTGTGCACACCAATTGGCAAGAGAACCGATTGTTCCAGACCACAGCCAGACCTCCACTATGTCCAGATAGACGTGGAGTCCCAGTGAATGAGCAATCCACAGGGCACAGTTCCTTTAAGTGGATAAATTCCATATTTTGTTGCCAGGTTTCAGTCACAAATAAAAATCAAAATTTTCCCTTGTGAACAGGTCATTTAATATGTGAGCCTTGTTCCCCACAGAGCATGCATTTATCAAGCACATTTTGATGGATGCAGCCAGTGAGTTGTTATCTGTACAGGATGTTTTGGGGTTACATGAATGGAACGCAACACTCTAACACCATGATCATAACAGGGGCGTGAATGCCGGTTAGTGATTCTGACTGGGATATTAGTTGGTATCGGACAGTAAGCAGAGTTAGAGGTGGGTATTACTGCCAGGGGAGAACAGGGAGCGCTGGAGTTTGAGACCCGATTTGCTACTGGGGTCGTAGCAGAGGGTGTGTGTGATGTAAACAGTCAGTTACATGGTGTTGTGGTGTCCACACAGTGGCTGTCAGCGGCTCAAAACTGTGTGAATCAGGTCAAGCAAGTCCAGAAGTAATGCCAAACTGTAAATCAAGTTTTTGATCACTTGTTAACCTTTACCACAGAAGCAAAGAATGAATGGCTGTTTTCTTACTAAAGTAGATACAGTGCTCACTGGCAGCCGTGGCTGTTGACTCAGCTGACAGCAAAGTCCATTATGGGGTCATGAAGGCACAGATTAAAAGACAGATTAAGATCAGTTACAAATTAGACAGAGAAACATAAACTTTCAGAAGAACATTAAAACTTCAAATTTAAAGCAATTAAAAAGGGCATTAAAGTAGCTCCTGGTGAGTAAAATTATAGCAGTAGGTACCAGCAATAGACACTTCATTGTTCAATAAAATGTTTGACATTGTCACTTGCATGCATTAAATGCAAAACTGCCATGAAAGTGCATCACGAATAAGCCACAGCTCATATACAACCTCTTATCATATCCCTTGGTAATGGAGCATCCTATGATTGACACACAAACAACCAATCATTTAACAAACTCCAAGCTTGCTCCCTCCCTTGCTCATAAACAGCCTATCATAGTGGAGCATGCCATGAGTGACACACTGACAGTCATTTAACATAGATACTATGTGTGAATGGGTCAGCATAGAATCATCACGGGGTGCTTTGGATATAAGCACTGATGAGCCGGTTGGCACCTTGCATTCCAGCCTCTGCCGTCAGTATGTGAATGGGTGAATATTGACCTGTGTTGTAAAGTGCTGTGAGTGGTCGGTAGACTAAGAAACTGCTAAATAAATGCAGTCAATTTACCATTTAAATACTGGACTTGGCTGCAATGTTTTGACTGCCATTTGCTATTACTATTTCATATCAGATATTGGTGAGTAACGTTAGCATTTAGTAGCTTCATAATCATCCAAAGATGATTTCTTGACTTGTACCAGTAGCAATAATAACATGATTTGACAATTAAGACAAATAGACACGAAAGATTTACAAGTCCTTCCATTCCTCATTTCAAAGATAAAAATAATTTTTAATCATGAATCTGAAATGTTAAAACAAAAAAGCTGTTAAACTAAATATAAGGTGGTAAATTAAAATTAAATTTAAAAATTAATCATATTCCTCTTGTTGTCATGAACAAAATAAGTCATTAAAATTATCGTAATTTTTGATATTGACTGAAATAAAACATTGCATAGTTATACTATGGTTTTATAGTTCAGCTTTATTGCCCAGGCCTACAATATAGCCAGCCTTATGGCATCTGAAAGGGTAATGTGATAGGGGTGTGACGAATCAGGCAAGTACACTGGAAGCAAATGGGTGTCTATGTCACTGGTTCAAGGCTCCATTTTCTCCTGTCCAGACTAAAATGCAATCCTGGAGTTTTCAAACATAAATAAGATCAACAGTTATTGCAAAAGTCTCAGTTTTAGCACTTTGTGTGGATGCTAGATGTAAATGTAGCAAAGTTATGCAATTTAAAATGAAAATGTATTAGTGTGGATTTAGCTTAAACCAGTGGGTGCATTATGTCTTGGTCACTACATGACTTTCAAATTTGTCAGACTGCTGTGCTGTTCACACTACACAACTTTCTGTCTTGTAATCAGGAATCTTTAAGTTGTTTTGGTTTGACTGCTCAGCTCAGGGGCCACACATTACAAGACTCTCCAATCTATGTTTTGTTATGAAAAAACATGCAAGAAGTGACATGGGAAATGATGCAATACCATACATGGGACAGGATGGATCTCCACGAGAAACATGCTGTCCAAGATGTTTGTGCGCTGATTTACAGCCAAGTTGAAGTTGTTGTTGTCTTGTTGCATGTAGGTTCCGATTGCTGCTTTGATGTTCTTCTGTCTCTCCTTCTCCACTTCTCCCCTCCCTGAGCCTGTGTCTGCTGTCATTTGCTGTAGCTTGTTGCATGGCTCCCCTACCTGGCCCCAACATGGCCAAATATGTGCCTGTCAATATCTTTGGGTATCTTGAAGACATTGGCGAGTTCTCACCTAGCTCTAGGATCGTGTCTTTGAACAGTTCACACATAGTGAGCACTGATTTGCCTCTGATCGGGGGGGGAGCTTTTGTTGGTGATTTCCAAAAAGTGGGTGGTGAGTGAATGGGAATGTTTCATCACATTAAAAAACACTGTTTCTAAATGACCTAAACTTAGCTTAACATTTCTGTTCTCTGTCAATATATCTACAATAAGCAATTATTTCTACGTCTTTTTTATGCTTTTAATCTTAATCTAACCTAAACAGAAGACATGAACAAAGGAACCAAGACTGAAATCATTTTATTAAAAACCTGTTAAATATGCATCTATTCGCAATGAAAGGTGTGACAACTCACAGCTGTTGATAGTGTGTTCCAGGTGCACAGCAGTCACAAGTAGCAGCCATCAGATCAATGATGGAGAGATCTACCACTGTAAACAGAGCTCAGTCTGAGACAACTGAACTTTGTACTGTAAAATCTACTGGGGTAACAGCTTTAGTGGGACGTGGATGTCCATCATCGTCTGATTGTGCAGTCATTGTGGTATTTCAATTCTCAGTATTATATCTGTATGAGCTGGATTTGTCATCCCTGCCATCCTTGAAAAACATGAGTAAAGATTCACCTGTTTGTTTGTTTTGTTTATTATCCTTTCAGGAATTTTCTTTGTGTCTGTGGCAACTCTCAGAAAAATACAACCACAACAGAAAATTGAAGTCAGACAAGTGCTCCACAACAGCACTACCAACATTAGCAGTGTCAGGCGTACTGGTTGTCTTTCTTCATTTTAGAGCTGAAACAATTGCTCATTTAATTTAGTCGATTGATTGATAATTAATTGGCAAACATTAATCTATACTGATCATACTGTTGATTGAATAAAACAAAACACACAATATGAATTCATTGCCTTGAGCTGCAGGAAATTTTAAACTATTACTATCACTATAAATCAAGAAAATTATGAGCAGATTAAGATAAGATAAGGTAAGATAAACCTTTATTCGTCCCACAGTGGGGAAATTCACAGCCAAGAATTTGGTTATATATGGTTTTGAAAAAAATCAGGTCCAAAGGGCTTAATAGGTTGAAGCAAAGCAAAATGCCACATGTGTGATTTATGAAAAACATACAGTACAACATGCAATACATAACAGTACAGGTGCAGCTCTGTTCATCTCCAATGGGATTTTATGACCAAATGCTTGTATGGGATGGTCTTCACTGTCACCATGTGTTCATTTGTATGTGTAACCTGTCTTCAATTTTGCCTCCGCAGGTTGATGGCAGCCAGACCCAACCTCGACGTCCAAGTGATCCCAGCCCCAGATGGCCCCATGTGGATGACCCCACCACCAGAGAGCCTCACCTGGATGACTGTGAGCGGATGGGGACTCTCTTTGGGATGCTCAACAAGTGTCTGCGGAGAATGGGCTTCAGCCAGATGTACTTTGGGGACAAGATAGTGGAGCCAGTAGTGATTGTCTTCTTCTGGCTGCTGCTCTGGTTCCTTGGTATCCAGGCCCTTGGACTGGTGGGAACTCTGTGCATCATCATTATCTACATTCAGAAGTAATGTGAGCTGATGATCAGAGTGGGGCCTGCTGTTTCCTTTAGTAAATGCTTACACATTGGGCAGTTGAGTCTGCAGTTGGTCTGTGCTTTTAGGGGGGTCAGCTGTGGAGAGGGCTGTACTACTCTGTAGTAATGGTGTCTTAGCAGTTCTCCAGAAATGTTTTCAAGCTTGTACAGTCAGACTAAATCCAAAACTGGGTCCATTCTTAAGGGTTGTCTAGACTGGAGCTTCTCCTGCCTCAGTAACAGGAGTGGTGCTGTCCTGCTGCCTCTGTTGCTGTTATTGTGATTAATGGCATTGATCACTGAAACAGTCAAATCAGTGAAAACATTGTGAAGAAATGGCTTGTTTCTGTTTAAATCAGAGGGTACAATGTGAAGGCCAGGGTCCCCAGCACTCACAAAACCCAATGCACACATCTCTGTGTAGTGTTAGATTTAAAAAGATTTTAACATACAGTATGTAAATGTGATGTGCAAGCGCAGCAGTAATTCCAATAATCAATCACAAGAAACAGTGTCTGAATGTAAAGCTGACAAACAGTACATGCTATGCTCTTGTGAAACCCTACTGTAAAATGTTTACTTTGTGATTGTTACTAGCAATGCACAGTATATTGATGGGTGATAAATGAGAACATGTAATTATTGTTATTGCTTGATAATGCAATTAGCCAGTAATTACGTCCAGTAATGCAGAGGGATGCCATCTGCAGAACCTGGTTCTAAATGGGGATCAGTTCTTAATAAGTAAGCACCCTTGCCTCTCTAAATTTCTCTCCTCTGCTTTCTGTGTCTTGGTGCCTGTGCTTGCCAGATTAACTTACTCTTGCTACCAGATAAAACAGATCATTATCATTTATTGTTATCAGCCCAGTCTTTCAGTTTGTCACTGCTAATGTGACAGATGCTCCCTACATGGCCAGAGAACATCACAAGTGACACACTGAACCTTAACATGGTTGCTGCACACAACTGCACTGGAGTGATCAACTGAGTTCAGTCACAATGTTCATTTATGCATAGAGCTGGTCAGTATACTGATAGAATAGCAATAATATTAGACTAGATAGTGTTGTGAGGTTTTAGTTATATTGTGAAATACCTTAATTTTTTCTTTAAGTCTGTATAACATTTAAGTTACACAGTTGTCTTAACCTGTCTGTCCTGTTTAGTTGAGTGCAATTAACAGGAAATGCCTCTTTTTAATTATCATATCTGATTGTCATTGTACTCTTCCTTTAATCTATCAACACAAAGCGGATTGTATTTCTCACGTGAGTTTGACCATGGGATCATTCGTGTTTATTTGGGTTTCTTGACTAAGGAGCTAGATTTTTTTTGTAATCCATCACAGTAAAAAGAAGAGTTCAAACAATGATCAGCAGTCGCATGATTGGTAGCTCAATCTTTATATCATGTATGACAGTTATATATTCTAGTACTCTCGGGTAGCTTAGTACAACATATTCTACTCTTCTGTTATTATTGTACATGACAGATGAGATTGCTGACTGATTATTCAAATGTACAGGTGTCCAGGTTAACTGACCACACACTGTTGTAATGAACAGAACTGTAGTCATCACACTGATTTTATAGTTTACTACTGAGCATAAATGTTTCCAGGGGAAACATCATCACTGATGGTGATTTATAGTATGTTCAGTATGATGTACAGTATAATGTACAGTATTTTCACCAGGCTGCATTTGTAACTGTAATTGACTTTTTGAACATAAATTATTGTTTATAAGATGTTTGCATTGGAAGTTTTATGCATACCTACTAAAGAAAAATTGAATCAAAATGTATTACAATGTCTATGATTAAAAGTGAGCGTTCCTACAAATGCTCTTTGGCTGTCGTGAGTTTTACAGCAAAATGTTGACAGATCCAAGATAAGGTCATTTGTCACATTAGGTCAGTGCCCTGTTATTTAAAGTCTAGTCACTGTTTTTAAGATTTGATGGGGAAATCAAACAGTCCTTACTTAGAAACTATTTTTGTACACTAAACCGTTTTATTCATTGCAGGAGTTGTCCTCGTTAATTCTGGGTGGTGTTTACATATCAGGCTTGTGTTGTATTGAGATGTTACAACACCAGGTTGACCAGATAACTAAACATCCAAACTCTCTCTGCACTGCACATTGTTCCTGGGGCCTTTAACAGAGCAAACCTCAGCCACAAACTACCAAAATACAGACAGCATTCCTGGTGTCTCACCAGGGATAAAAAACACACTGGACCATTGCTATATGGTAATAAAGGAAGCATATCTCTCTGTCACCCATGCAGCTTTGGGACTTTCTGATCACAGCTCTGTTCCTCTTATCCTGGCTTAAATTTTTCAAAGAAAAATTATTCTCTCCTCTGGTTGAAACAAAGGACAAGGAAGAACCCTGATTTGGTGGAGGCAGCCACAGCCATGCCTCCTATCCCTCTAAGAATAAAAACAGCTGACGCCTCTTGCTTGCTCTTTTCTAATTAGCTTTTCCTTTTTCCCCCTTTTTTGAAGCTTTTTATCTCTCCATTTCCTCCACATGCCCCAGAGTATTTTTTTTTCTAGTTTTCTAATTTTTTTCTAGTGTGCTTCTCAATGCAAATCACTTAAGCTTCAATAAAACTGGCACCAAGCAGAGCATTGTAACACTGGTATTATGACTTAATGACCCTTCCTTCTTTTATAGTTTCTCTCAATGAGCCGTGTTGGTATGCCTATACTCATCTTGAATACTATTTGGAGTTAAACAGCAAATAAGTGAATGTGCATGTTTAAAACCCCCCCCAAAAAATCAAAACGTCAGTCAAAGTCAGTATTCTCTGAAGTGTGGTCTTATATTTGCTGAAGGTATTTCTTTACCAAAGGTCATTTGACATAGATATGTTATTATTTTAGTGTGCTTCTCATGCATCTCACTCGGATAGACAAAGACTGGCAAGAAACTAACAGACATCCATGTTTATTTTGATATTCATTCAGTTAATGAATGAACAGTTAATGTTTATAAACCATAAATCGGTAGCTTCTAGAAAGAAAAGACAACTTCAGTTGCTGCAGTGGTGAATCATCATGTAAATCCCAACAGGTGTTGTGTATACACAACCACTAACAATAAACATATTCATTCAGTTTTTGATATTTCCTACCTAGAAATGTGATTCAAAAAGCATCTGGGAAGAAATAAGATATTCCTTTATTCTTCCCTCAGTGGGGAAATTCACTATGTGATACTATGTGATTCACCAAATGATAGCTTTGTTTACTGCAGTAGTCAAAATAACACTAAATCAGTACGTAACACCAAAAAGTGAACAGGTATCGTCCATCGACAAAGCCTAACAAGATCTTAACAGAAATCAGATTCAGATTTTAATGTGTCTGAACTAGAAATGGGTTTATAAGAGTTTCTTGAACAAAACAACAGCTTCAGTCAATGCAGTAGTCAAAATAAGTCTAAATCAGTAACTGACTACAGAAATTGAATAGGCGCTGTCTTTAAACAAACAAAAAAGAACTTTTTTTCTTTCATAATAAATCATTTTGTAAAGTTTCTGGCCAAGTGTGTTCGAGCATCTGGAAAGAAACAACATCTGCAGTACAAAAAAACCCCAAAAAAACCCAAATCAGCACATAACACCCCAAAAGTAAACAGGTACTCAGGCTCTCTAGAAAAAAAAAAAAACTGACCAAGAACCTAAAAGAAATCCACTTTATCCAATATTCTATTTTTTAGTGTTTATAATCTAGAAATATGTTTTTAATGGCTTCTGGGATAAAATGATTGCTTGGATGCTTCAGTTACTGCAGTGGTCAAAATTAGCCGAACTACTTACAACTACCAAAGTTGTGCATATACTGTCCGTAGGCAAAGTCATCATGACATACAAATATAAACAGGTGCTGTCTATGGTCAATCACAGACAAGACATATAAAGAAAACAGAAATCCATGTTTTCCTTCTGGTTCATTCAATTTTATTAATGTTTTTGACCTATAAATGTGTTTCTAAGAGCTTCTGGAATAAATGACAGATTCAGTGACTTCAGAAGTCAAAATAATCCTAAATCAAATGTACAAATGAGAGCAACATTAAAAAAGGTTAAATAGTAGTAGTAGTAGTAGTAGTAGCAGTAGTCCGTGTGTGCCTGTGTGTGTGTGAGTGTGTGAGAGAGAGAGAGAGACCAGGCGAGGGAGAGGCAGAGAGAGATAGAGAGAGAGAACTGTGAATGAAACCTGAAACAGATCAAGTTTGAATTTATTAACAATTAAGGACAGAGGTCCAACTGCCAAAAATAGCTTTACATCAATCCATCAATCAGAACAGAGGAACAAATTGGAGGTTTAATCTGTTAATCAACATCAGCTAAATTGATCAAAATCGTTTTAAATGGGTCAAAATATTTATTGCATTACACTGTTCCATTGCACATATCATTTGCACCTTACTGCCTCATTCAATATTACTTTTTACTTACTTACTTACTTTCTGCTCAATATTCAGTATTTGTTGACTGTTTTAAATTTGTCACAATATTTATTGCATTGCACTGCTACTTTTTTTTTTTTTTAAAGCTGCCATCATCTTGCTTTTGCTTTTGTTGCTTTTTGTTTGTTTTACTTTAGTTGATTTTGTTTGGCTCCACTGCTCTTCGTACCTTAAATTACCCCTCAGGGATAAATAAAGTTCTTTGAATTGCATTGAATTGAGTAGTTGTGGCCTGAAAGTGATCAGTCATTGAAACGGAGAGAGCCACTTGAACAAACACACTCATTCAAAAACTTACCTCTACATCAGTGTTACGACTGCGGTCGTATGTTTGTACACATTGTGTTGTGTATTTTCTATGTACATTGGTGTGTGTGTGTGTGTGTGTCAGTAGGTGACTGCCGCTTAAGGATGCGCCGTACCGCGCACAGGATTGGCTGCCGGGTTGAAGGATCGGCGCGTGATTGGTCACTCTACTGGCGAATAGGACTCATAAGGAGGAAGGACGACGTCGCCAGAGGGCACACAGAGAGGCAGTGGGCGGTCCATCCTCCACGCAAGTTCAACCGGCATTTTTGAATACAGCTAGTACGCTGCGTAGACCTGAGTTGTGGAAACGTTTGGTAGGAGTGAGCTGCCATTTCTTTTGTACCGTGTTTTTCTCCTGTTTAAGTTAGTTAGGGAGGTAAGATCCTGTTTTTGTTTTCTTGGCATTTGTTTTATTAGGCAAGTTACTCTGAAGCTTAGTTGGGTTTTTGTTTGTTATTTTGGCCTTTGTATAAACAAAGTATAAAAGTATAAACATATTACCACTGAGTTATTCTCAGTCGCTTTTTGTTGTCACGTTTATTTCATTGTAAATAAATCAATTTATTTTGTGTTTAAATATCGTTGTGTGGCTGTTTGAATTCACATGAAGGGTGGACTTTTCATGTTGCGTTCAAGTAATCCCTAGGCTGGGCGTAACAATCAACATTGTAAGACTTTGCTGACCATGTAGATATGTGAGAATTACAGTGAGAAAGAAGTCTGGCACTGTCTGCTTTCCTCCAAAAATTTCTGGTCTCAATTAACATTGGAGCTTATAAGGCAGGCATTCGTTTTGCTCGGAAGTGTAGCGCCCTGAAACATATTATTTCATTATTTTCTTGCTGATTTCATATCAGTGTGTCTAGTTAAAAACATTTCATTTAAGTAAGTATCTTGGTTAATTCATATTTTCATTATTAAAATTGTTAAAAATATTACTTACCTGTATACTTACCTCCTGTGAAGAGAGAAAAGTTGTTGTACTTACCCTTTAGAAGAGAGCGCTGTCGCTTTAAGGAGAGTCACGGAAACGTGTGGTCTGCAGGCTGCAGCGAAATATGCTTGTACTGAACTGAGGGCTTGTTAATAATAAAAGTTGCAAAAAAGAAGATGGACGTGGGTTTTCTTCAGTACATTTTAAGGGTGCAACATAATTTTGGTGTTTTCGCCCGGCTCAGGCAAGTTTCAGCCGGAAAAGGTGTGTTTTTTTGTGTGGAGAAGACGGTATCGCGCTGGATAACGAGGGCAGCCGAGCTAGCTTGTCATGTCGGCTAGCAGCAGCAACCAGCACACTGATGCAGCAGAAAAGACACACATGGAAAGAAAATAAACAAAGCAGACGTGTTTCTTCAAGTTGTGCGTAAACATGGTCAGTGAGTGGGAAACGCTACTGGCTGATGTTGAGAAGAAACTTTTAACTTTATCACTCACTGATCTCAGTGCAGTATGTGAGGAGCTAGGACTTCAGCCCAGCCGGGAGATAAGGTTTTCGTGTCGGCTACTGAGAAGGCTGATCCTGGGTCACCTGGAGAGTGAGGAAGTTACCAGTTTAGAGGATACAGGGCTATCAGTGCTTTTAGCCACACATGACTTTATGAACAGTTTGAAAAAAGAGACCTATGATGCTGAAGGAGATAATGTGTCAGCACGGAGGGGAGACAAACGGGCAGCCAGAGACTGTTGTGGAGTGCCCCCTGTCAACGGAAGATGGCACTACACCTCAACTAGCTTTGTCACCACAGAGGCCAAGCAGCTTAACGGGCTCAGAAAGAGACTCCACACAAACCAGAGGCCAGGTGAATCTGCATCCCACGTACAGGAAAGATTTCAGGATTATTGGCCAAATTGGTGAAGTGGGACAAAAAGACAAACTGAACTTCACCAGCCTTGAAAGACAGATTGAACGTGGACTGCAAAAAGGCTATGATGAAGGTGAGATTGTAGAAGCAGTAATCCTGTCAATTGCACCTGAAGTTAAGTTAAAGAGCTACTTGGAGAGCAGACAAGAATTATCACTGAGCTCTTTAAGACAAGTCCTGAGGACTCACTTCATAGAGAAAGATGCCACAGAACTTTATCATTCACTGACTTGTGCGGTCCAAGAACCGAAAGAAACCCCTGTGCAGTTTCTAATCTGCACTATGGACCTCAGGCAGAAAGTCCTGTTTGCATCAGAGAGAGCCAAAGTAGGACTAAAGTACAACCCTGAACTTATACAGACCCTGTTCCTGCAAACATTGTTGACAGGGCTACAAGATGATGCTGTACGGGCAGATATCAAGCCTTGCCTCCAGGACCCAACTGTACAAGATGAAATGTTACTTGAGAAAATGAGTGCCGCCTACAGTGTGGAACAGGAGAGAAACTGTTAACTAACTAAATGTTATCTGTCACCAAACAAAAAGGTGTGAAAGTAGCCATGGTTCAGGAGGAGGAGAGCAGTGAAACTGAGCAGGTTAGTGGTGTAAAGAAAAATAAAAGCCATTCAACTAAGCCAAACCCTATACTTGAGAAGCTTGATGCTGGTTACAAAGTAATCTGTGAAGTGCTCCAGAACCTCACGACACATGTTGCTAGTCTCAGCCAAGCGAACACAAAAAAAGAGGAAGACAAACCAGCTAAAACTAAGCAGAACAACTCTGATAGGGCCAAACGAAATCTAAGAAAATGTCCTCAGTGTGAAAAATCAAATCCAGAGGGAAGATGGACACACTGTTACAAGTGTGGCAGCAGTGAACACTGGGCTGTAGGTTGTCGCAAAAGAAAAGATACCACTGCCAGCACATGCAAAATAGAAGTTGCCACTGACAAATTGAATCATGCTGCTACTTTAACTAGTCAGGCCCCATTGACAAGAAAACAGGAAAGAACAGCTAAGTTAGTGGGATGCAAAAGTCTTGTTCAGTGCAACCTGGGAGGGGTTCCAACCACAGTGTTATGGGATACAGGATCCCAAGTGTCTATTGTTGATTTGGACTGGAAAAATACACACTTGCCAGAGTCTGAGATTCGACCAGTGCAAGAGCTCCTTGATGAGGGTATGTTGGATCTTACTGCGGCAAATGGGACAGAGATACCCTATGAAGGCTGGATCGGAGTGGAGTTCAGCTTATCGGCAAATAAGGACAGTGAACTGTTAGTAAGATAAGATAAGATAAGATAAACCTTTATTCGTCCCACAGTGGGGAAATTAGTGCCCTTACTGGTGACGCCAGACCCACTTGCAAAACCAATAATAGGTTTTAATGTCATCGAAGAGTTAGCACAGACAAATGTGTCTACTGACAGATCAGTTGCAAGCAAATTTGTGCACAGTCTCGGATTAGCCCTTGATGTTGGACACAAAAAGGCAAGAGCAGTATATTCAGTACTGAAAAAGCAGAAAGGTTCCTCAGAAAGTCAAATTGCAAGACTGGGAAGACAGGATGTCGTCATCCCAAAGTACAAGATGGTAAAAGTAGTCTGTGGCAAACTCAATAAAGCCACATTAAAGGAGCAGTATGCAATACTGGAACCAAATGAGGACACACCATGGCCTACTGGACTGGATGTAAAGCAGCAGTTAGTCCAGTTGCCCAGTGCAGATAAAGCAACCATTTCTGTTTTAGTTGAAAACAACACAGATGATGACATCAGGTTACAGAACAGAACTGTACTTGGCTGGTTGTATGCTGTAGATGCTGTAAAGGACATTGAAGAAAAAGCTACATCTGAGACACCAAATGAAAATGGAGATTTTAGCAAAAATGACCAAGTGAAACCATGTCAGAAAACAACAGTGGGAAACTGTAACAAAAGTGAACCTGAAAAACAACTTCGGGACCCACCTGTTGATCTTGCTCACTTAACGTCAGAGCAGCAGCACAAAGTGAGACAGATGCTGAGGGAGGAGAGTGAGGTATTTGCTAAGGATGATTGGGACACTGGATGCATTCCTGACCTGCAGATGAAAATCCATCTGAAGGATGACATCCCAGTGACGAAGACATACAATGCCATCCCACGTCACCTGTATGAGGAAGTGAAAAAGCATATACAAGACCTACTCAGCAGAGGATGGATCCAGAAGTCAACCTCTTCCTACTCATCGCCGATTGTGATTGTGAGAAAAAAGGACTCTTCTATCAGACTCTGTGTAGACTATCGGTAGCTAAATGAAAAGACACACCCTGATCAACATCCCATCCCAAGAATCCATCCAGAATCCATCAGGGCTTTGTCAGTGAAGACAGCCGTGCATGCACCGCCTTCATCACGCCCTGGGGATTGTATGAGTGGCTCAGGATCCCCTTTGGACTGACAAATGCTCCGGCTGCTTTCCAGTGGTACATGGAAGGATGTCTTGGAGACTTGAGAGATGAGGTATGTGTGCCGTACCTTGATGATGTCTTGGTGTTTAACAAGGACTTTGACGTCCATGTAGAGAGTGTGAGAAGGGTGCTGCAAAGGCAGAAGAGCTGTGGAATCAAACTCAGACCAAAGAAATGTGACTTCTTTAAGAGAGAAGTTTGCTATGTGGGACGAGTCATTTCAGAGGAGGGATATCAGATGAACCCGACAGAGGTAGAGGCTGTTCAAGCTCTGAAAAAAAGAAAGCCAAAAACAGTCAGAGAGGTAAGATCTCCGCTTAGCTTCTTGGGCTACTACAGGTCATTCATTGCTGATTTCTCCAGAATTGCTAAGCCCCTTTATGAGTTGTAATCTCACCCAAAGACAGAGAAAACTAAAGCAAAGAAAGGTAGAGGCAGTCGTTCTCCCCAGCTACCCCCATCTCATCCAGTGGAGTGGACAGTCCTACATCAGCAGACTGGTTGACACACTGTCAGATCCCCCAATAATGGCATATCCTGATCTCGAGAATTTGTGTTACATGTTGATGCGTCTGAAGAAGGTCTTGGGGCCGTCTTGTGTCAGCGTCAAGGAGGAACATTGAGGGTGGTAGGATATGGATCGCGAACACTCACACCCACAGAGAAGAACTACAGGCTCCATTTGGGAAAGCTGGAATTCTTAGCTCTCAAATGGGCTGTAACAGAGCGATTCCGTGACTATCTCTTCCATGCCCCTCACTTCACAGTATACAGCGATAATAACCCTCTAACATATGTGATGAAGACCGCAAAGCTAAATGCTGTAGGGCATTGCTGGGTGTCAGAGTTAGCTGATTTCCGCTTCACTCTGAAATACAGACCTGGAACTGTCAACCGTGATGCAGACTTCCTGTCCTGTCAACCAGCAGAAATGGACAAAATGATGGAAGAATGCACAGAGGAGTGCATGCCAAGTGACATCACAGCAGTTAGAGATGGACTGCAAGCTCAGAACAAAGGTAACACTGACTGGATTTCAGCCATCACGTGTAATGTAGATGTGCTACCTGAACTGGCCACTACATGTAAAACTACAGTACAGCCAATACCAGCCGCAGAGATTCAGGCAGATCAAAGAGAGAATGAAGTGATGAACAAAGTCATCACTCTAAAACAACAGAACGAATACCTGAGATACAAAGATAAGATCAAAGAATCAATAGCAGTGAGACGCCTCCTGAGGGAGTGGCCTCGACTTTATTTGGATGAAGATGGAATCCTGCGATGAAAGACAAACTCCCGAACCCAGCTTGTAGTTCCTGAGAAGCTAAAGTCACTGATCTATCAGCAACTACATGAGGAAATGGGCCATTTAGGAGCCAACAGGATGGATCTTTAGCCAGAGAGAGATTCTTTTGGACAAAAATGAGAGAGGAGATTGAACATTATGTGACAAAAGTGTGCCGTTGCTTGAAACAGAAAAAGCCAAACAAAACAAAAACACCTCTGCAAAGCATAGCAACATCAGCACCCCTTGAGATGATCTCCATTGATTATTTGCATCTGGAGAGAAGCAAGGGTGGAGTGGAATACATTCTGGTAATAGTTGACCGTTTTACAAAGTTTGCACAGGCTTATGCAACGCCAAATAAGTCAGGCAAAACAGCTGCACGCAAGATCTCTGATGACTTCATTTTGAGATTTGGATTTCCAGCCAAAATCCATCATGACCAAGGAAAGGAGTTTGAAAATGAGTTGTTTAAGAAACTGCAAAGTTACAGTGGTATACAGCACTCAAGGACAACTCCATATCACCCCCAGTCCAATCCAGCAGAGCGATTTAACAGAACATTGTTAAGTATGCTGCGGAACCTGGAGGAGACACAAAAACCTAATTGGAAAGACTATTTGAACAAAGTGGTTCATGCGTATAACTCCACAGTCCATGAATAAACAGGATTTTCCCCCTTTTTCCTGCTGTTTGGGAGAGAGCCTACTCTGCCCATTGACCTGATGTTTCCCAGAGAAGGAGCAAGTCCACAGTCTCATGCTGGCTATGCTGAGAAATGGCGAGGATCGATGCAGGAAGCCTATAAAATTGCACAAGAAAACATGAGGAAAGCTGGCAAAAGAGGACAAAAGCACTATAACCAGAGGGCATGGAGTTCTGTTCTTGAACCTGGAGACAATGTATTGATCCGGAACCTATCAGAGAGAGGAGGACCAGGAAAGATACGTTCTTACTGGGAAAGCAAGGTGCATGTGGTCAAAGAAAGAAGAGGAGAAAATAGTCCAGAAAAGAGAAGTCCAGAGAAGGTAGAGAGAGAACTCTACACAGAAATCTTCTATTGCCTTGTCCTTACCTTGTTGATAGCCAGAGCACCAAACACCTGAGAGAAAGAAGTAAGGATCATAAGAAAGAAAAGAATAACACACCAAAACCAAGGATAAAGACTCTGAAAGTTCAACTGAGGAAGAATATGCTGTGTGGACGACTGGACACAGTCAAAATACTCACCTTAACCCACAAGCGCCAGTCTTCAAACCCACAATGAAACGACTGTCCAGAGTAGAAGTTCAGACTGAAAGACTCATTCAGGATGAAAGGAGCCAGCCACAAGCTGGAGGAGATACTACTCCAGACAGGGATCAGGTGGAGCAGACGACACATCAGGAGCAAGACATGATTCCGAGTCAAGACCCCTATGCTGAGGAAATCCCAGAACCAGAACACCAAGTGTGTGAAGAGTATGCAGTATCATCAGGGGATGACCACAAATCTGAGAGAGCTAGATGTTCTACAAGGACACGCCAACCAAGATGTATCCTTACATACAATGAACTAGGAAAACCGAGTGTTATGTATTTGAGAAAGTAGACTTGAAGATAAAGTAACTGTTTGAATTCATAGTCACTAATACAGTTAATGCTAATTTGAGTTCATATTTGTTTGGATGGTATCTGTTGAGTAATACAGTTGCAGTGATTTATTAGTCTTTGTTCAGAAATTGATTTCTTGAGACTATAGGAAAGAAAACACAAGAGACTAAACATAAGAAGATAAACAAGTTTATTTACAGAAATGGTTACGTTACAGAGTAACAAGGTGACGGAAATTGTATTCTGTGAGTAAAAGTAATACACTTAAAGCATGTATAATGTTAATGTACATTAAATATGTTGGAATGGTAGTTATTGCCACATGTGACTTAATGGACATGGGAGGCCTACCAATGTACCGATGGATTAAGACAATACAACGAGAAAGGAAAAGAAATAGTTAACTATCCTGTTGTCATGCTGTGGTAGTCACCAGATGTGTAGCTATTGATATTTGCCTGCTTATGTAACTGTATACTAGTCAGTACTCATCTGAAGGTGTTCAAAAGTGTTATCTTGGTGTTAAACTAATGTTTATATCTTTACATCTAAGGGAAAATGTTTTGCCAACATTTTATTCTTTTAGTGGGGAAGGGTGTAGCGCCCTGAAACATATTATTTCATTATTCTTGCTGATTTCATATCAGTGTGTCTAGTTAAAAACATTTCATTTAAGTAAGTATCTTGGTTAATTCATATTTTCATTATTAAAATTGTTAAAAATATTACTTACCTGTATACTTCAGGGGAAGTATAGTAAGAAGAGAGTCACGGGAACGTGTGGTCTGTAGGCTGAAGTGAAATATGCTTGTACTGAACTGAGGGCTTGTTAATAATAAAAGTTGCAAAAAAGAAGATGGACGTGTTTTTTTTCAGTACATTTTAAGGGTACAACAGAAGCTCATGAAGTATAAGTCTGTTTGCATCCATGGTTGCATGTAAATGTATGTAAATTTCCCCACTGTGGGACGAATAAAGGTATATCTTATCTTATGTCTGTGACCGACACAAATGTTCCTATATTTTGATGTAAAACGTTTTGATGTAAAAATATTGAATGAGGAGTAAAATGTTAGAGATATTTTCAGAAGATTTTATGGCTCCTTTCCAATGATGTCACCCGATCTGAACATTCTATCCAATACACACCCATTTTAAAAGTTTTTTGTAATTTTTTTTAACACAGTGTGGCTAATAAGTGAAAAGACATAGCACACCATTCCTAATCAATCACCAATTTTGTATGTGCTGGCAATGGTGCAGGACTACAATTGCACCAAAAATCTGTTCAAAAGAAAAATAACTATAAGAACCAAAGACAGCAAATTCAGAAGAAATTGCAGTGTAAATGCTTGATGTTGCAAAGCTGACACTAAATTACATTGCTGGCTTTAAAAGTTGAATAATATCGGTAATGTATGAAAGATTTGAAATATTTTGAGGTTTGTTGACAACCTGATGCTAAACTGAATTGCTGACTTTAATGTGTGTGAAGATGCAACGGAAGGAGTATGAATAGTTGGAAAAGTGGGAAGAGGATCAAGGATGTAAAATACAGTGTACGCAGCATGATGAACATCATTGCTAGACTAATGACTGGGAGCTAAACAGCATGGCTGGAGCATTTATTTTGAAAAACAAGGTTTTCTGAGTTTCCTTTTAAGATACAGTTAATCTGTGTGGCTTTTATTTGTAAAATAAAGTGAAAAAAACAACACAAACAAACAAACAAACAACAACAACAAACGGCATCATCCTGAGATCCCTGTTAAAATAGTTACTGTCTGTGTCTTTATTTTTAAAAACTAGGACCATCCCTGTTTCCTGTAAATACACAGTCATCATTAGGATCTTTTTTTTTTTAAAGAATAAAAAACAAGCTCCATTCTTACCTTCCTGTTAAGACAGATAGTTAATCTATAAGGTTTTGTTTTATTTTGAAAAATAAGATAAGATATACCATTCTTCTTTATCCTGAATGAAAATCAAAACTGTTTGTAGTAGTAGAAGTCGTATAAAGAAGTAGTGCAAAAATGTCTCTTTACTGTTTTACTAAGGGTTATGCTAAATGCTACTTCTTGGTCAAAATCATTTGTAAAATGGCAAATATAGAATTTCATGCAGGTTGTCAAGGAATTTCATATTATGAGCTGTGTTTTATGGACCAAGAGTGGCATGGTGGTGAAGGACACCATTCTGGCCCACACACATTGTGATGTATGTATGTATGTATGTATGTATGTGTGTGTGTGTGTGTGTATACACAGTACTGTGCAAAAGTTTTAGGCAGGTGTGAAAAAATGCTGTAAACTAAGAATGCTTTCAAAAGTGGAAGTGTTGATAGTTTATTTTCATCAATTAACAAAATGCAGTGAATGAACAGAAGAGAAATCTAAATCAAATCAATATTTGGTGTGACCACCCTTTGCCTTCAAAACAGCATCAATTCTTCTAGGTACACTTGCACACAGTTTTTGAAGGAACTCGGCTGGTAGGTTGTTCCCAACATCTTGGAGAACTGTGATGATGATGATCTGTGGATCATCTGTGGTCATTGTCGTGCTGCAGAATAAACTTGAGGCCAAGCATATGCCTCCCTGATGGTATTGCATGATGAATAAGTATCTGCCTGTATTTCTCAGCATTGACGACACCATTAATCCTGACCAAATCTCCAACTCCATTTGCAGAAATGCAGCCCCAAACTTGCAAGGAATTTTCACCATGCTTCACTGTTGCCTGCAGACAATCACAATTGTACCTCTCTCCAGCCCTGCGGTGAACAAACTGCCTTCTGCTACAGCCAAATATTTCAAATTCTGGACTCATCAGTCCAGAGCACCTACTGCCATTTTTCTGGACCCCAGTTCCTATGTTTTCATACATAGTTGAGTTGCTTGGCCTTGTTTCCATGTCGGAGCTATAGCTTTTTAGCTGCAACTATTCCATGAAGACCACTTCTGGCCAGACTTCTCCGGACAGTAGATGGGTGTATCTGGGTCCCACTGGTTTCTGCCAGTTCTAAGCTGATGGCACTGCTGGACATCTTCCGATTTTGAAGGGAAATAAGCTTGGTGTGTTTTTCATCTGCTGCACTGAGTTTCCTTGGCCGACCACTGCGTCTATGATCCTCAACGTGGCCCGTTTCTTTGTGCTTCTTCAAAAGAGCTTGAACAGCACATCTTGAAACCCCAGTCTGCTTTGAAATCTTTGGAGAGGTCTTGGAGAGACCTTGCTGATGCAGTATAACTACCTCATGCTCAGTCTTGCCATGGTGTATGACCTGTGACATGAAACTGTCTTCCACAGCCTCAGCTTGGTAGCAGAGTTTGGCTGTTCCTCACCCAGTTTTAAAGCCTCCTACACAGCTGTTTCTGTTTCAGTTAATGACTGTGTTTCAACCTACATGTGACATTGATGATCATTAGCACCTGTTTGGTATAATTGGTTGATCATACACCTGACTGTAATCCTACAAAATCCCTGACTTTGATAAAAATAAACAATTATTATTTATATTTTTCAAAGCATTCTTAAATTATAGCATTTTTTCACACCTGCCTAAAACCTTTGCACAGTACATATATATGCATATATATGTCCAGCAGTGCCATATATATATACAGTATATAAATATACATATATACACTCACCAGCCACTTTATTAGGTACAGCTTGCTAGGACTGGGTTGAACCCACTTTTGCCTTCAGAACTGCCTTAATATTTGGGGGCAAAAATTCAACAAGGTGCTGGAAACATTCCTCAGAGATCTTGGTCCATATTGAAATGATAGTGTACTCTGGCTTACACACAATAGCACCTTATACAATCAACAGTATAAGGTGCTATTGTGTGTATAGAGGTGCACATTTGTTGTTCTGAGGCAAAGCAGCAGCTGATTTCCCTGTTGTACCTGTAGCAAGTCCTGGTGAAGGTTAAATTGTTCTTTCTTTTTCTTCTGCTGCTAGCTAAGCTAGTTTAGCTGTCAGAAGCAAACATTTAGTTATGGCTGAAGAGTTGCAGGAATTGCGGGATTTAGTTGCACGGTTAAGGGCAGATAATGAGAGGCTGCGCCAGGAACAGGCTGCAGCCGTGCCCAGCCCCAGTACCATGCCTTCTGCCTCTGTGCCACCTATTGCCCTTCCCACTGTGAGTGCCCCCTCGACCGAGAGACTCGTATTCGTCCCAAGAGATAGGAACTGTCCTACGTTTAGGGAAGGTCGGGTATAGGGTTGGCAGAATGGATTGAAGAGGTGCAGGCTTGTATGAGGGCGCGCCACTTAACTACAGCTGATCAGGCATTTTTTCTGTACGATCATCTAGAAGGGGAAGCGCGTGAAGAGATTAAATATCGCTCTAGTGCAGAATGAGCAGACCCGTCAAGGATTATTGCAGTGTTACAAGAACTGTATGGGTGTTCAGAGTCCTATGTAGCCTTACAGGAGGCCTTTTTCTCTGGAGTTTTCTCTTTGGCCAGCAGGGTACAGCCTTGATTTACCTATCGTCTCTGAGGCACCAGGACCTTGTCTTGCAGGCATTGCAAAAATGCCATCAGGCTAGCATGAAGACCCCCCAAGATGTCACAGGTCGGGTAAAGGTTCGAGGCAGGAAGGCTTGTCGCATCCCTGGTGGTGTAATGAAGATTGTGGCAGCCACCTGCTCAGAAAAGTACTCTAATGGTACTGTGATGTTTGAACCTCTGGACTGGCTTACCAGCTGGGCTTCTTGCGTCTCCTGCTCTAGTCCGAGTGATTGGGGGCATGGCTTACATCCCAATAGTCAATGTTGGCTTAACTGATGTGCTGCTCTATCCCCGTACCATTGTTGGCACCTTGGACGAGGTCCATGCTGTCAGTCTGCCTGCAGGAGTTACGGAGGTACCATCGGGTGTGGCAACCATGGCGTCCCACTCTGTGTCTCCTGCTGTGCCAGACCAGATAGACGCCATCGATCTCTCTTCATTGCCTGCAAAGGAGCAGTGTCAGGTGAGGTCTCTTCTTAGGAGGTACACCTCTGTCTTCTCTGCTCATGATGGCAATATAGGTTGCACTAACTTAGTCTCTCACGACATCCCTCTCTTAGATGACGTCCCTGTTAGGCAACGCTATAGGCGCATTCCCCCATCAGAGTATGAGGTGGTTAAAGAGCATATTCATCAACTGCTAGAGACACAGGTGATCAGAGAGAGCAGCAGCCCATATGCCTCCCCCATTGTGCTGGTCAAGAAAAAGATGGCAGTTTACGCATGTGTGTGGACTACCGGCAGTTAAATGCCAAGACCAGGAAGGATGCTTTCCCTCTTCCTCACATAGAGGAGTCCCTGGATGCACTTACAGGTGCACGCTGGTTTTCCACCATGGACCTGGCTAGTGGGTACAACCAGGTTCCTGTCACGGAGGCAGACCAAACCAAAACTGCTGACCGAGAAATTTAGGGAGTACCTGCTGGGTCACAGGTGTGTTGTTTACACCGACAATAACCCGCTCAGCCACTTGTCCTCGGCTAAGCTAGGCGCCACCAAACAGCGTTGGGCAGCACAACTGGCCTCCTTTGATTTTGATATCAAATACCACTCTGGGAGAAGCAACAGCAACGCTGACGCTTTATCCCGCCAGCACCCATCAGGAGTACAGGATCTGGAAGTCATGCTCCCTGGCACATCTCTTCCAAAACCCCTCTAGCAGGCCTTGCAGCCGGAAGGGGCAGAGGTAATTCAGGCCATTGTTGTAGCTTTGCCACAGCATGAGCCCTCTAATGTATGTGCTTTTCAACAGGCTGATCCTGTGATTCAAGAACTTCTGGCGTTCTGGAGACAGAAGCAGCATCCCAATTGTGAGCAGCGGAGGCAGATGTCGCGGCCTGCATTGACGCTACGAAAACAGTGGGACCGACTGGTGGAGAAGAGTGGTATCTTGTACCGTCAGGTCCTCCGTTCTGATGGAGCTGAAGTGGTGTTGCAATTGTTGTTGCCTGCTGTTTTAAAACAAGAGGTGCTGAACCAGGTGCACCAGCAGCATGGCCATCAAGGTGTAGAGCGGACATTGGAGTTACCGCAGGCTCGTTGTTACTGGCCAGGTATGTCCTTGGAGGTGGCACAGTGGGTTCAGGCCTGTGAGAGATGCCAAGTTGCCAAGGATACCAAGCCAGGTGCTAATAGTTTCATGGGGCATTTGTTAGTTTCTCGGCCAAATGAGATTCTGGCCATTGACTACACTATGTTGGAACCTTCTCGGAATGGACTTGAGAATGTCCTTGTTACGACTGATGTTTTTAGCAAGTACACGCTAGCCGTTCCCACTCGTGACCAACATGCCTCCACTGTTGCCCAGGTTCTGGTGGCAGAGTGGTTCTCAAAGTTTGGGGTGCCTGCTCGTATTCATTCGGACCAGGGCCGCAACTTTGAGAGCTCTCTAATCAAACAGCTCTGCATCCTGCATGGCATTGAGAAGTCTCGCACAACCCCATACCACCCAGTGGGCAATGGCCAATGCGAGCGCTTCAATCGGACTCTCCACAATTTGCTGCGCACCCTGCCAGTGTCTCGGAAAAGAGACTGGAGTTCCTGCCTGCCACAGGTACTCTACTCTTACAATTCCACTCCCAATCAGGTGACTGGTGAGTCTCCATTTTTCCTGATGTTTGGTCAGGAACCTAGACTGCCAGTGGATTTCTTGTTGGGTAGAGTACAGGAGCCTGTTGGTGGTGAGATCCATGAGTGGATTCAGGAGCACCAGACCCGCTTGCAGGTAGCCCTTGAAGGTGCCAGAGAGCGGTTGAGAGTTGCTGCTGAGTGCCGAAAGCACAATTATGATCAGCATGCTCGAGATGCACCACTAAAAGAGGGCCAGTTAGTGTGGCTGCGTGATTTCACCGCCAGAGGGTGGCATAAAATTAGGGATCTGTATGGCCCAGTGGTGTACAGAGTCGTAAAAGCTCCAAGAGAAGGAGGGTTGGTGTACACCATTGCACCTGTGCATGACCAAGCAAAGGCCAGGCAAGTAAACTGAGCACTTTTGAAGGCCGGGGTTGGAGTAGACTCCCCTGGGAGGGCTTCTCCCCCTCGTCCGCCTCTCCCTGATGAGCAACATTCAGAAGAGGACCTGGCATATGATCTGGTAGTTCTGAGACCGGAAGCCCCATCAGTGGCTCCTACCAGAGCAGCTGCAGAAACCCAAATGCCCCGGTTACTGCCTTCACAACCCGACCTGAACCCCGTTGTGCCAGGTCCTTCAGTGGCTCCTACCACTGTTGCAGCAGATAGACCATCTGCCCTGTTGGCTGTGTCACCATCTGCTTACCCAAACACCACCGAAGCGGTAGTTCAGCAGACAGCACGGCCCAATGCTGGCCGGCATCCTAATGTCCACCATCTCCCAAGGTCTGTGGGGGGGTTGGCACCAGGTGCTGGAATTGCCCCTGACCCTGTGTCTAATGCAGTTACTGCTCTTTTCCGCCCTTGGAACTAGCTCTGGTAGTGGGAGGTTGTCTGATTCATCGTCAGGGCAATGATGCAAGAAGTGGGGGTAGACTGTATCAGTATAGTCCGGAGTAATTGGACCACATTTCCCTCTTTTAGGCGTGAGCCAATCATGGGGAGCTGACACCATATAAGGTGGGGGTGGTGGCCCCCTGGACACCCTCTTTCTCCCACTGAGGCTGAGTGCCCGCCCCTCCTGTTCCACTTCCGGTTCGCGCACCTATAACCGCATCCAGGTGTAAGTAGTGGCAGCTGCCGAAGTTCAGTGTTTTTAGCATTAGCTATCGCCAGCTGTAATATTAGTGTGTTTTTATATTTTAGATTTTACCAAGTTTACTAAGTTGGCCTGGTACCACTCTGGCATAAGCTCCGCCACACCCCCCTATAACGCTGCTCGAGTTGCCACAATCGCATCACGCAGTTGCTGCAGATTTGATGGCTGCACATCCATGATGCAAGTCTCCCATTTCACCACATCCCAATGGTGCTCTATTGGATTGAGACCTGGTGACTGTGAAGACCATTGGAGTACAGTGAACTCATTTTCATGTTCAAGAAACCAGTTTGAGATGATTTGAGCTTTGTGACATGGAGCATTATCCTGCTAGAAGTAGGCATTAGAAAATGGGTACACTGTGGTTGTAAAGGGATGGACATGGTCAGCAACAATACCCAGGTAGGCTGTGGCATTTAAACGATGCTCAATTGGTACTTAAGTGTGCCAAGAAAATATCCCCCACACCATTACACCATCACCACCAGCTTCAACCATTGATACAAGGCAAGATGGATCCATGCTTTCATATTGTTTACGCCAAATTCTGACCCTGCCATCTGAATGTCACAGCAGAAATCGAGACTCATCAGACCAGGCATGTTTTTCCAATCTTCTATTGTCCAAATTTGGTGAACCCGTGTGAATTGTAGCCTCAGTTTCCTGTCCTTAGCTGACAGGAGTGGTACCCGCTGTGGTCTTCTGCTACTGTAGCACATCTGCTTCAAGGTTCAAAGTGTTGTGTGTTCAGAGATCTTCTGCAAACCTTGGTTGTAACGAGTTAAAGGTTATTTGAGTTACTATTGCCTTTCTATCTCGAACCAGCCTGGCCATTCTCCTCTGACCTCTGGCATCAACAAGGCATTTTGGCCCGCTCACTGGATATTTTCACTTTTTCAGACCATTCTCTGTAAACCCTACAGATGATTGTGCGTGAAACTCCCCGTAGATCAGCAGTTTCTGAAATACTCAGACCACCCCATCTGGCACCAACAACCACGCCACGTTCAAAGTTACTTAAATCCCCTTTCTTCCCCATTCTGATGCACTGTTTGAACTTCAGTAGGTCCATGTTTACATGCTTAAATGCATTGAGTTGCTGCCATGTGTGTGTGTGTGTGTGTGTGTATATTATGACAGAAAGGATACAGATATGACATACAGATAAGATATACCTTTATTCGTCCCACAGTGGGGAAATTTACACAGTATCAATATCATAATAGGCTAATATATAAAATGAAACTTGTTGCACATATTCATAGTGCAGTTGTTTCAGTCTTTTTGAGTTTCTTTCAAAAGGCACTCAGCCCAGTGTGGATAAACTAACCCTGTTTATGTTGTTACCCTGTTGTTGTGTTATCAGTGTTGTATTGCAAAACTATGATATTGTTTGTAATGACCTTGGTCATGTTGTGAGGATTTTTGTGTATAGGACCAACTGAGGCAGAGGCGTGCACAAGTGAAGAGATTTGATTGAGATTTGGTGACTGAGGGCAGGCTGGCTTGGTGGCAGAGATGGTTGAACTGGTGATGGCAGTGGCTGGACACAGGAAGCAACACTGGAGACACAGGGACGCTGGGAACTGGACACAGGGTGCCACACAAGAAACATGGAGGCACTGGAGAACAACGTTGGCAATGAGGCACACACTAGGGCAGTACTACTCAACAGGGGGCCTGAGGGCCGCATCCAGCCCGCAGGTGCTTATTTTGTGGCCCCCGACACGCCTGGTTATGAATGTATAATTATTTTTGCGAAGGCTATCAGACGGAGAAAAAACAAGACGGATTTGTAACACACAAGACGTTACTCTGAAAACAAAACCTAAGCATTGATTCCGGGGTGCAACTCTTGCGCTTTTGTCTCATTATCACTAGAGGTCATGTGTCAAGGCGGCACAACATTATGCACCTTAACTAATGATGATGACAAGGAAAAGGAAAGTGGATGATGAAAACAGGGTTTTCAACCCTGCATGGGAAATGAAGTTTGCTTTTTCGGAGATACATGGAAAACCAATGTGTCTCATCTGTCAAAAAATTATTGCTGTGTCAAAGCAAGCGAATCTACAACGGCACCACGAACAGCTTCACTCAGAGTTCAAAGATGCCTATCTGCCTGACAGCGATCTCAGGAGAAACAAAATCCAAACATTGCTAGGTGGGTTTCAGGCCCAGCAGTCCATGTTCCGCATTGATGTTAAAATCAGTGACAACATCACAGAGGCCTCGTTCAAAATCGCCTGGAATATTGCCAAAGCCAAGAAGTCGGCTACAGAGGGAGAATTTCTCAAGAATACATTTGTGGAGTGTGCGGAATCACTATTTTCGGAATTTAAGAACAAGGATGACATCATTAGACAGATCTCAAAGTTGCAGTTGTCTGATTCAACGGTGACCAGGAGAGTAGAGGTGATTTCAGACAATCTCTTAACACAGTTGCTAAAAGACACTGAAAGTGTAGAGTACTTTAGTCTTGCATTGGATGAATCCACCGACAACACAGACATCACGCAGCTCATAGTCTGGGTGCGCTTTCTGAAAGGGGACAAATTTGCGGAGGAAATGCTGGCCTTGCTATGTTACAAATATATGCTAACACTAATGTCTGGTCCTTTGCCCCTGTTGTGGTTTAAATCTGGCCCTCCTGGCCTCTAAAGTAGAGTACCCCTGCACTAGGGCAATATACTGAGAAGAGAAATAAGGTAAGTCAAAGACCACACGAGGCGGAACTAAGTCTGGAGGAGAAACACTGGAGAATTCACAAGAAAGAACGCAGAGGGCACGAGACTACCAATTAGATGGAATTATCTGGCACAGGAGTGGAATCAGAGCTAGGCTTATGCAGGAAATGGGTTGGTGATGATTGAAACCAGGTGTGCCTCAACAGCCAGATCTCAGAGGAGGAATGAGTGTCAAAACTGTCACGCCCTCCACCTCTGGCGCCTGTTAGCGGCACCGCTCCCTCTTTCGGAGGACGCGGGCACTGCAGGCAGCGAGCAGACAGCTGCGGCGCATCGGTAATCAGCGGAGGCGCGCAGGTGATTGGAGCCAGCTGCAGCGATCCTCATGACCAGCTCTTAAGAAGCGTTCAGATCCTGAGTCGACGCCGGACTGTGAACAGTTTCTTTTGGATCGCCTGCCCGACGCCACGCACCTCCGCTGATCGTCCACTCATCCGCCTGGAACCACACGCTTTACCCGACCAGCCAGCACACGCTGAATCCGCCGGACGCTGCGCACCACGAGCCGCCACAGTCATCACCTCTCCGCCTGCCGCCTCCACTTGCCGTCTCCGCCTGCCTGCCTACTGCGTCCACACTCCCTTTTAGTTTTGAGCTAAGTGTTTTTGTGCCCTGTCGTATGACAGTCGGTTTTTGTTTAGAAGTAGTTCGTTTCTGTAGTTTACTCCTGTCTGCCAGTGATATTTAGTTTGTTTCAGCAATTGTACTCCAGTCTGTCAGTGATTGTTAGTTTGTTTCTGTAGTTTGAACTCCTGTCAGTCTGTGATTAGTTTGATTTAGTTACCTCTTTGCTCTGCTACGCCTTGTGTAGGTTGTATGCTATTTTTGTTGTATAGTTTGTTTTTTGTAATTAAATTCCTTTGCTGAATTGTCCACCGTGTCTGATTGTTCTGCTCTTGAGCCTCAGTATTGCCGTAACAAAAACCAGCCACGCCTCCAGTCACACACTGAAAATAAAAAGGAAAAGACAAAGACAACAAAACACACCGAAACACAAAAACCCCAGACCATAACAGTTCATGATCTGTTGTTCCTGTTCTTGTGGGAAGAGGTGATTTCTTCTCTCTCTTTCTTCCGCAGGGGGTCGTCTTGCAAATCTGCAAAAAACGGGAGGCAAATGTTTAGGGTATAAGTTCTCCTTCTCATGAAATACTGTAAATCATATAGAGTGTAGGATTTCTTACCTGTTCTCATTTCAAAATGTCTGGATGACACCTACTACAGTGTAGCGGCTCAAATTAGGTTGGAACCTCTGATCAGCCTCCTGCATACTCAGCCCATGGTTGACCCAAGTGGCATCTCATCTGTGACAATTCTCCTGTTTTTCTGACTTTCCTCTTACCACTGCTCATCCTCTGTGTCCTCTTCCTCCTCCACCTCCCCTTCCTTCTTCTCTTTCTCCTCTTGCTCCTTCTTCTGTTCCTCCTCCTCTTCCTTGACTTCCTTCTATTCCTCGACCTCTTCCTCTAACTCTCTCTCTAAAATTGTCCCCCATTGTTGTGCACAGCAAACCTGAATCCTTTTTTTACTGTAGTGTTCAAGCTCTGATTTCTAAGTGCATTCTGGGTGCAGGTGAACAAAAATGTGTGTGGTATTTCAGTGGCAGAGTTTAGCAAACAACTCAATTTTGAATTAAGCGTCTAATGTAGATAACCCTAGTTATTTGCAGAAAGTGGTTTCAGAAATTCAGACTTAGTGTAAAACAGAGGAATGCTAAACCATAAGCACATAGGCTTATGGTTTAGTATTCCTGGTCAGTAAATAGGCTACATGAGTTAGTAGTTTCAATAACTGTGCCACAGGTACCAATTTTTGTGTCTTGGCAATTCCAAAAAACTATAAAGTAAAATATATATTGCTGTACCAATCACACTACAGCACTTACTTACTTACACTCATTATGCTGATGAAATCAGTGCAACTATGGTTGACCATGTTTTCAAGCATAGTTGCTCTGATTTCGTTAGTTATTGTGTCTTTACTCAATATAAAGACCAATGTAAAGACCAATGTTTGCAGTTTTGCAAGTGTGTTACAAAATTACAACTGAGTGTAAAGCAGAGAACGGGCATTCAATTTGGCACAATTGGTAAATGCATTGATTACTAAGATCTAAGATTTATTACTATTATTATTAAGTATTGATGGTTCCAGAAATTTCTGAGACTCAGGATCTCACTTTTAGCCAGGTTAGACCACCATGGTTGCCTATGCTGCATGGCTAACCTTGTGCAGAGCAGGTTAACACTTGGTGACAGTGGCGAGGAAAAACTTCCTTTTAATAGGCAGAAACCTCAGAACAGAAGGAGACTCTAGATGGGTGGCCATCTGTCTTGATAGTTAGGTTGAGAGAGAGACAGAGAGAGAGAGAGAGCCATGGGGCAGGGGGAGGGAGCGAGAGCACGCATTACTACAATCCACAAATTTAATAATAATAATAATGATAGCAGTGACATGTGGGCAGTGGGTGATACAGACTCTGCAGCTCCTGAGACACATGTACCTGCAGAAAGCAACAGGAGACGAGAAGAGATAAAGAAGAGAGCACAAAATGCACAAAACTACGAGAGAGGGAAGAAGTTGCATTAGTAAGATGCAATGATGAGTTATGACTGAATACAGGTTGAGGAGAAAGAGAAGGAGAGTTAAGCTCAGTGCGTCCCAGCAGCATCGGCCTATAGCAGCATAACTAAGGGATGGCACAGGGCCATGCTGCTGCTCTGTGGTAAGCGTATTGCCTCATTTCCAGCTCCTGTTAGTGTAGCTCCTGTTAGCTGTCCTCCAGCAGCTCCCGAGCAGCCAGGAAACCAGGGCGGCTGGGTGACTGTTCGAAGGAAGCATAGTCCTAAGCAGTGTTGTTTTTGGCAGCCATCTTAGTATTAGTCTTAGTCTTAGTCTTTGGACGAAAATGCTTGTTAGTTTTAGTCACATTTGAGTCATTTCTATATGTGATAGTTTTAGTCCAGTTTCAGTCGACGAAAACTCAAAAAGGTTTTAGTCTAGTTTTAGTCAGTTTTAATAAAAAAAAAAAAAAAAAGTATTGGTCTTTTAACAAATTAATTTATGTCAGTAAGTATTGGAAATTGGAATCAAGGTTGACAGGTTGTATCAAGTATTGTAATTCATAAAACAACAGTTAACCTTAACGCTTTTGTAATAATAACCAGATTCCTTACCAGATTGATAGCTCTAACCAAGACTTTCCCATTGATGGAGATGCAATGCTGCCGTGCAGTGTGTGTGACTAGTGACCGGTGTGTTGTGCAGAACGTGCGCTGCATGCCAGGTGGTGGGCGGGACCAAACAAAGATAGGATAGCAGCTGATACTTTTTAGCTTTTGACTGACAGATTACACGCACAATAGGCAGAAATGTCATGCATTTTAAATGTCTGTACTCTCTCAGTCTTCGAGGATCTGACCAAGGAGTGCTCTGGCCTGTGGAGATGGTTTTCTCCAACAATGAAAACTTTATGGCAGCGCCAGGTGAAACACACACTTGCACACCCAGCCAACCTGAGATTCACATGGAAAGGGAAGATATGGAGCTTTACAGAAGGCTGAAAATTCTTGTTCTGTCATGGCCGGACAGCTGAGGAGCAGTGGGGGACATAGTCGCTGTAAGCTTCACACGGACCAGAATTAGACTAAGCCTAAGAGGCTAACAGTACTGCCATGTTCACTTTTAAGACAGTGTATTTCGTGTTATTTTTGTCTATATATGTTGTTAAGATGTATCCAGTTCTGGGATACTGTTCCTGCTGTTTTTATTTTCATGATGGCATGGATGTACTATAGTGACCTAGAGAAATGGAGAAAAGACGAGACCAATGATATGTAAGTGTATATTGTATGGTGGTAATGGGTAGTGGGCAACATAGTCTCTTGGAATATCAGTGGCTGCAGCACGCCAGTTAAACTTAAGAAAGTCCTTACTTACCTCAAATCTAAAAACACAGACATTGCATTTAGTCAGGAAACGCATTTCAGGGATGAGGGAGAAGCTTTAAAATTGAAAAGAGACTGGGTCGGAAAGGTCTTTCACACCTCAGTATCTAATAAGAGATGTGGGGTTGTAATACTTATCAATGAAAAACAAAATTTTGTGCTGCTTAAACGCATATGTTATATGAGGCACTAAGTCCAACCTTTTTTTCATGAAGTTAACAAAATAGTGGGAAACATGGATGGCCAGGTTATTTCAACCAGGAGAGACGAGTTCACGAAGAAAGATAATTTATTACAACAAGTGACATTGATAATGATATTGATATTGAAACTTGACAGAGAGTCTTTGATATTTTGGACTCTGGGGGGAGAAGTTTTCATTGAAGAATTACTGTCTGAGCGGTCACTGGATAACCCCCCCAGAGTCCTGACACTGGTGGTGGTGGTGGTGATGAAGTGGACGATGATTCTGCGAAGGCGAGGTGGTGATGGGGAGGTGGAGGGGCACGCAAATCACTGGCATGAAAGAGCTAGGGCAAAGAAGATCATATTTTAAAAGGAGAGCATGAAGATGATAGGCTAGCGATGAGGGTGTGAGGCTATTGGATGGAACAGTGGGAAATGTGCATGAGCATGCGCAGTAGGAAAGATGAGAAATAGCTTGTGATCGAAAAGCATTGTTGCCTTCCTGGCTGAACTTGCGCTACAGCTTCATTTTAGGGGGAGACTTCAATCAGACACTAGATGATCATTTCAATCAGAGCAAAATTAGGACAGGTCTAACCCCCAGAACCAGAACAGCAATAAATACTTTGCAGGAAGAACTTGCACCTGATAGATATATGGAGACTTATTAATCCAGGTAAAAAGGAGTTTACATTTTATTCCCACCTCATAAAACGTACTCAAGATTTGACTATTTTCTGATCTCTGGCTCAATCATTGATTTGGTTGTGGACTGTAATATAGGGGTCGTAGCAATAACAGATCATGCATTGGTGGAACTGATAGACTGACTAGATTTACACTCTGAGAAATGTAAGATTGGGAGATGGAGAATGAATGCAAGTTTACTACAAGATGAACAATTTGCTACAAAACTAGGTGACATAAGTATAGGATCAACAGCAAGACTAGCGACTGTTTGGGATTCCCTCAAAGTATTCACAAGAGGGAAACTTTTAGCTCACATGGGGAAAAAAGGAAAACAAGAAAAATTACAGTATTATATTATTAGAAACAGAGATAGCTAAATTTGACAAACACCTGGCAGAACATTATGATGATAACAAAATGAGTAAAATTTGCCAACTAAAATATCAGCTGCAAGAAATATACAGTAAAAAAGCACAGTATTCACTTTTTAGGCTTAAAACCCATTTTTATGAACATGGTGAAAAGACAGGAAGATTACTAGCCAAACAACTTAAACATCAGGATGCAAATAATATTATCACTGCAGTCGAAAAGGATGGTGAACTGATCAATGTAGTCTTTATGAAAAATTACGTACTTCAATTGACACAGTTGGCTCTGATGATTTGTACTCTGTCTTTCAGAGGGTGAAGCTATCACAGGTCCCACAAGAGGATAAGAACAGTCTAGATGTCCCTATAATGGAGGTTCAAGTAAGTAACAGCAATTATGAGAATGAAAACTGGGAAGTCACCAGGAATGAATGGCTTCCCAGCAGAATACTACAAAAAATATATAGATGTACTCTGTCCAATATTAACTCATGTTCTCCGAGAAGCTTATCATTACAGCTCTCCCCAGATAGTTTTCATGAAGCTATTATATCCCTGATTCCGAAAAAAGACAAGAATCTAAATGACCCAGCGAACTATAGACCCATAAGCCTAATAAATGTCGACTATAAAATCTTGTCCAAGATACTAACACTGAGATTAGACAAGGTATTACCAAAAATAATTCATTAAGATTAGGTTGACTTTATCAAAAACAGATCCTCAACAAACAACATGAGAAGGCTGCTACATCTAATGTGGATGAATAGATCAAACTTACAGCCTGTGTCAGCTATATTTCTAGATGCCCAAAAAGCTTTCGACGGGGTAGAATGCCCTTTCTTATTTGCAAAAAGGTCAAGATTTGGATTTGGTGACGCTTTCTGTAGGTGGATAAAGGTGCTATACTCAGCCCCTAAGGCTGATATGTTATATTTTGTTAGTGAGCCAGGAACCATCCAGCTCTATACCAATGCTGCTAAAAATTATAGCGGAATACTCCAAAGTGTCAGGATACTGTATTCATTGGCACTAATCTGAGATAATGCCCGTGTCTCAAACTTGTTCCCCCAACTTGGTGGCTGATTTTAATTTTAAATGGCTCTTAAAAGATATGAAATATTTAGGGATGGAACTAAATCCAGACATGGAAGAAATTATCACTACCAACATGGCAACTTTATTAAACAAAATTAAATGTAACCTAGATAATTGGAGTAGACTTCACCTGACATTATGGGGGAAGGTGAACACAATAAAGATGGTCATGGCCCCACAGATAAACTATTTAACAGGAATGATATTTTTACGTATCCTGTATCCCATTACGTATTACTAAGATATGATAGAATGATAAAACATTTTCTTTGGGATGGGAAAAACCTAGAATCAATAGGAACAAACTTCATCAACCAAAGAAGGAAGGTAGACTCTCTTTACCACATAGAATATTATTGCATTTCTTTTGAAACCGCATTTGACATTTGAATGGGGTGAATACTTTGGATTTTGGTTGAACGGGCATTTACCTCCCCTTTTACTCCCTTTGAAGTTTACTCACAGACATTACAAAAAGGAAAAAATAACTGTATGATGAATCCTATTATGGCGCACTCTAAGAAAGTTTGGCAAGAAGTACATAAAAAATGTGAAGTTCCTACTTATATTCAAAAATATGGCTCTATCTGGCACAACCCTAAAATAAAAACAGGCATTCAGACAATCTACTGGGCCCATTGGTTTAAAAAAGGTATTAGAACATGAAATGATCCATTTGAAAATAGTAATTTTCTTCCTGATAGAATAAAGGAAAAGTTTGGTAAGTTTCTGGTAGGACAAGGTCACTTCTGGAAGCATTTACAGATTGGATTACTACACTGTATCGCAGGGAGGGTTCACTTTCACCAGGACAAAAATCTAATACAACACTATATGCAGTTACCAACAATGTTTCACGAGGCATCAAAATGGTATGAGATGTGTCCCTGGACGAATAATAGTTCTTGTAGGAATCTTAATAAAATATGGGAGAAGGATTTGTGTTGCGCGCTGGATGATAAAACATGGGGAGGAATCCTTTCACTGAAGAAGAGAGACCAGAAGTAAATTTGTTCAGTATAAAAGTGATTTATGTTGGAAATGTAAGAAAGAAAGTGGTACATATATGCATGTTCTGTGGGAGTGTCCCTTGGTCTCCCCCCCTATGGAGGAATGTCCGCAACTACATGAGTAGATGGTTAAAATCTTAACTACCCAGGTCTCCAAGACTATGTTTCCTGGGGGACAGAACAGTAATGCCACATTTAGATACATTTTTATTTAGAATTATTAAACTGGACCAGAATGATTTTGAGGTGTTGGAAAGAATCTCACACTCCCACACTGAATATGTGGAAGATTCAAATGACAGAAACAGCTGCATACATGAAGATGCTGGGGAGAATGAGTGGGATAAATGACACAGTTAACAAACACTGGGATGGTTTCAGTAAATATATATCTGTGGAAGTTAACCCAACCCTGTAAAGATTAAGGATGGTACTGCAATACATATAGATGCCTGCTTTTCTCATGTAAATGTCTATTTATCCCTGCCTGCTGTTTTATTTCATTTTGTTTTGTCTTGTCATGTTCTGTTTTGTCAGTCAGTTGGACAGATATTACTGTATCATTGTCAATAATGTTAAAAAAATGCAATAAAAATTTGAAATTAAAAAAAAATATATTCATTTTCATATTCACGCTAATAATAATAGCCTCAATACTGCATTTATGTCATCATTAGATTCAATTGGCTTCTATGTTTTCACAGTGTCCATAAAGCCACTCATTGTTTTAACCACACCCTTGACCTTGTTCTGGCCTAAAGCATTGAAATTGAAGACTTAATAGTCTTTCCTCAGAATCCTGTTTTATCAGATCATTATTTGATAACTTTTGAATTCCTATTACAGGACTATACGCCATTACGTAAATATTTGTACACCAGATGCTTATCTGACAGTGCTGTTGCTAAATTTAAGAAAGTGATTCGAGTGATCAGCATTTAATTCAATGCCATGTCTCAATTTAACTGAGGACTCCTACACTAAATTCTGTCCCTCCCAAATTGATCATCTTGTTGATAGTGTTGCAGGCTGAATGTGAACAACTCTTGACTCTATTGCCCCTTTAAAAAAGAAGTTAATAAAGCAAAAGAGGTTAGCTCTTTGGTAAGCCCGCAAACTCAGAAATTAAAGCAAACATCGCAAAAACTTGAAAGGAAATGGTATTCTATCAATCTGGAAGAATCTTGTTTAGTCTGGCAAAATAGTCTTAAAACATAAAGGAAGACCCTTCACAATGCCAGAGCAGCCTACCACTTGAAATAAATAGAGGAAAATAAGAACAACCCCAGGTTTCTTTTCAGCACTGTAGCCAGGCTGACAGAGAGCCAGAGCTCTACTGAGCCATGTATTCCTGTTGGCCTCAGTAGTAATGACTTCATGAACTTCTTTAATGATAAGATCCCAATTCCAACCCCAACCAGGCTACTTAAAGAAGTTTTACCTGTTATTTGCGCTTCTTTAGTCAACATGATCACTGTCTTTATTAACAGGCTATGTACCACAGTCTTTTAAAGTAGCTGTAATAAAACCTCTCCTTTAAAAGCCTACTCTTGATCCTGAGGTATTGGCAAACTATAGAACTATATCTAACCGTCCCTGTGTGACCATCTACAGAACAATAGTCTATTTGAGGATTTTCAATCAGGATTTAGAGATCATCATAGCACAGAAACAGCTCTGGTGAAAGTAACAAATGACCTTCTTATTGCAGTTTGTAGAAAAACTAGTCCATGCATTTGTTACTTCTAGGCTGGACTATTGCAATTCTCTATTAGGCTGCTCCAATAAAATGTTGAAGACTCTCCAGTTGATCCAGAATGCTGCTGCACATGTATTGACACGAACAAGGAAAAGAGATCATATTTCACCCATTTTGGCTTCTTTGCACTGGCTCCCTGTTTTTCAATTGAGAATTGAATTTAACTAACTATAGCTAACCTATAAAGCTCTTAACGGTCAAGCACCATCATATCTTCAAGGGCTCATTGAATCACTGAAATGAATCAGCCCTCCATTTTTGCATGCACGCACACACACACACACACACACACACACACACACACACACACACACCAGGTACAACAGTTCACCCAGACCACAAACCTGGCAAATATGGGAGCAATTACCTGGAGGCCACAGTGAGTGAATCTTTGGTGAGGTCCTCTGAACACATGTACATACTGTAGTTACCCTCAAAGGGTGTAATACACTCACATGCACACACAGGGGCAAACATATCACTGTAGCACAAATGGGCAAATATTGACACTGTTCTTATGTTCACACCACTGCCGCTTCTGTCTGCTACACTTATCTTCCTCACCCTCACCCCTGGTTTTGTACTGATCAAAGAGCAACTTCATTACACCAGTGACAGCTTGCTGAGATGCTGGTACGTCCAAATAAAGCAACATCAAATATCATAATACAACTACTAGAACCATTCTTATCAAAATAATTCAAGTTTTCAAATCAGATTTATTTATATAGCAACAATCACAACAGAAGCTATCAGGATAATTTTCATAGTGAGCAGGTCTAGATCGTACTCTTAATTTTATTTACAGAGGCCGAACAATTCCCATCATGAGCAAGCACTTGGCAACAATGGTGAGGAAAAACTCCCTTTTAAAAGGCAGAAACCTCAAGCAGAACCAGACTCTGGGTAAATCAGAGATAGATAGATAGATAAATGTACTTTATTTTTTCCCAAACTGGGAAATTCTTTTGTTGGAGCAGCTACAGTTGAAACAAAAAAACACAACACATAACACGCTAAACAATGAGACATAAAACAACATACAGTGCAAAAACCAACGTTCAGTGCAATCAAAAAACAACATACAGTGGAACAAACAAGTACCTAAAAAACCCCACTGATTGACTGAGTAATAATGCCATAGTAGAGGTAGAGGTGATGTGCAAGATAATGCAAAATGTTGTGCAAAGAACATAAAGTGCAAACAGATCAGAGTGTTCTTTGCCAGACTGAGCTGCAGAGTTAAACAGTCTTATTGCTTGTGGCAGGAAAGATTTCCTGTATCTGTCCTTGTCTGTCCTTGTGCTGAATCAGCCTGTTGGAGAATGAGCGCCGCTGTCTGTCCAGCAGCTGGTGAAGAGGGTGGTCAGGGTTATCCAGAATGAATAACAGTTTGTCCAGTGTCCTCCTCTCCAACACAGCCTCAAAAGTGTCTGGTTTGCAGCCAATAACTGAACCAGCCTTTTTAATCAGTTTGTTCAGTCCGTTAGTGTTTCCGACTCCTATGTTGCTTCCCCAGCAGACCACAGCAAAGTACAAGGCACTGGCCATGACTGACTGGTAGAATATTTCCAACATTCTGCTGCACACATTGAAGGATCTCAGCTTCCTCAGGAAAAAGAGTCTACTCATCCCCTTCTTATATACAGCTTTGGTGTTGGTCTTCCAGTCCAGCTTGTTGTCAATGTGCACGCCAAGGTACTTGTAGTAGTAGTAGATTGAGAGAGAGACAGACAGACATAGAGAGAGAAAACATACAGCAACACAATGCAAGTTCCACATATGCACATAGAGATGTACAGTCAAGTAAATCCCTTGAAAATGTCAATACACTGCAAAGGAATGGTGTATTACATTCAGTTCATTTAGATGTGAAAAGCGTTGTCATAGAAAGCAGTTTGCCTGACCATCTTGCAAACAGGCCTTTGTCGCTCACAGATTTATTAATAACGTCAACAATGGCTCGATTCTATTGAAGTGTCCCGGTAAGTCACGACTGTGTATTATAGAAATTTCCTATGTTAAATCTTGTTGTAAGATAGGAAGAGTCTAAGAAAGGATTTTTCCCAATTTGGTGTTACACAAGCAAGTCCTTACTAACTTTAGGAATCCTCTTCTAGGTTAAGAAATCCAAAATACTCAATCCAACATAGTTTATTAATTTGTATGTCTGTTGCTAGAAATCAACACTACTTTTCTTTTCTCGCAGAGCTAAACAATTTTGTAACCATTTTTCTCATTTAAACATACTGAAACATACAAAAAATGGTGTGGACACTTAACTTTATGACAAATGAGTTAGAGGTGACAAAGAGGTGGTTTTGGAGCAGCTGAGTAGTCCTCATTGACCTCACATGGACATCATCCCCTGGTAAGTTAAATGATTATAACTACTAATAATAATAACCAATATTAATTTAACTCAACAAAATTGTTCTATATCCTCCATGTGATGTACAGATTGGTGACAAAGGAAAAACCTGAATAAATGAGTAAAGAATCATCATGACTGCAGATGCTCCCACACAGACAGACTGCATGGTGCAATCAAGCAAGTAACATTCACTCATGCTCTATGGCATGTATAAAAATGCTGAGCAGGACCAGTTGATTCTTATTTTTGTATCGAGATGGAAAGAGGAAAACGATCTATGTGACTTTGAAAGAGGTTTCAATGTTGAGGCACGGATGACAGGAGCTTCAGTCACAATGACTACTCAACTGGCCAGTGTTCCAATAGGAACAGTGACTTAAGTAATATCTGCATTTAGATCTATGGGTCAGACATCAGTAAATAGGGTCGGAAACCGTGGTCAACAGCACATATTTGATGCCCATGATGCTCATACACTAGTGCCATATGTCAGGAAAAAGAGAACAGGTAACTCTTCCTCAGGTGACTGAGAATGTCAATGCAAGATGTGATCAGAGTGTGTCGACAAGAATAGTCTGTTGACAATAACAGAGGGAGGGATATTATATAATGGGTTTGCAGTGCATAAACCCCTCATTACAGAGATGAATATACATTTCAGAGTTCAACAGAGGTCTACTAAGATCTGGAAAAAAGTGATACGGTCAGATGAGTCATCCTTCACTGTATTCTCGACAAATGTGGCATACACCAAGAGAACGGTACAGGCCTGAATACTTGACCCCTACAGTGAGAGAATCCGGTGGCCCTGTCATGCTGTGGGTGGCATTTTGCTGGCATGGTTTGTGTCCAATTGTCCCTTTAGAGGAAAAGAGCAATGCAAATTTTGTAAAATTGCCTTCCATCTTTCCAGAGTTCCAGAGACATGGAGAAGCAATGCCAAGACAGGTAGATAGATAGATAGATAGATAGACAGATAGATAGATAAATAGATGTACTTTATTTGTCCCAAACTGGGAAGTTCTGGCAGCACATGTTGGTCCAATACTGTGCTAAGACACTATTTTTTTTTCTTTAATTTGTCACGTGTCCTTTAAGTCTGCGTGCAAATAACACAACTTTTCAAATTGTATCCAGTGCATACGCCAAGTCCAATTTTACATGCTGGTGACTGCTTCACATGTTTATTTTTATTACCATGATGACAAAGGTCCCCAGACTATGGATCTGTCCTCCATAGTTAATGAGAAAGATTGGCATATTACCTGCAAAAACACTTTGGTATGCAATAAAGTCATGCTAGTTGTAGGCTGATTGAAGAGATAGTGGATGTATATATTTAGGCTTACTATTAGCCTAATTATAGCTGTCTAACAGACGGCCAAATTGAATTTAGCAGCGAAAAAACAGAAGCCATTCACCACCCTTACCCTTCAAGGAGAGACTACTGAAAGAGACAGGGACTGATGCTATGAAGGAAGAGAGAAAGAGAGAGAAAAATATACGCATTTTTATCTGTATTTATTTATATATATAATTTTTATAATAGGTCTGTGTTGTTAATGCACAATAAATTATTTTTTTCACTATCCAGCCAGGTATTTATCGTTTCTCTCCAATTTCTTTTGTTCAGCTCAGTGTTAACGCCCTGCGACTGCATTTCTTCAGCTTTCTGCTGGGCTGATTCTTAAAGTTTCTAATGAAAGGTCTATAGAAATGAGCAAACCCCAAGAAATGCTGTATCTCATTCCTATTGTGAAAAGTAGGGTGGTAGGCCTCTCTGACACTCCTATAATCTTAGTTTTATCAATTTGAATATTGCTTGGAAACATGAAACTGACATTTTTCAGCTTTGACAAAGAGTTGGTAGTCCAAGAGATGCTGGTGGATTTGGCACATATGTTGGATGTGGGAGTGTTCATCAAGGGAAAAATTCAAGATGTCATCCAGCTAAACAAACTGGTTGAGCATGTCTCATAATGTCCACTATGGGAATTGAATGCTATCTTCCACTCATCCCCATTCCTGATTCTCAAGTCCAGTTTAGTGTACCTGTTTTTTACAGTGATTTCTTTGAGGCCTCTGTAGTCTATGTACTACTTCATGGCCTCCATTTCTGAAACTGAGAGAGAGCAGAGGTGCCCCTCGGGCAGAGCAGTACCAGGTAACAGGTCTATACCACAATCGTAGGGTCTGTGGGGAGGCAGACAGGTGCCTCTGACTTGTTAAACACCTCTTCCACATCCATGGAGCAGTCTGAGATCTTTGAAAGTTAAAATCTCCACTTACTCCTGTGCAGAAAGGGTACAATGCCTATAAAAAGTATTCACCCCTCTTGGATGTTTCACCCTTTTGTTGTTTTTATACATGAAATCATGGTCAGTATAATTTGGCTTTTTTGACAAGGATTTGCAAAAAACAAAAACCTCTTTAATATCAAAGCAAAAACAGATTTTTACAAAATAATGTCAATTAATTGAAAATATATAAGGTAAAGTAAATGATTGCATAAATATTCACCCCCTTCAGGTCAGTATTTAGTCGATGCACCTTTGGCTGTAATCACATCACTGAGTCTGTCTGGATATGTCTCAATCAGACTGGCACATCTGGACACTGCAATTCTTCTCCATTCCATGCATCATCAACCACTTATCCGAAGTTGGGTCGCGGGGGTAGCAGCTTGAGCAGAGAGCCCCAGACTTCCCTCTCCCCGGCAACATTGGCTAACTCTGACTGAGGGATCCCCAGGCGTTCCCAGGCCAGTGAGGAGATATAATCTAATCTAATCTCCATTCTTCCTTGCAAAACAGCTCAAGCTGTGTCAGGTTGCTCAGGGATTGAGCGTGAACAATTCTTTTCAAGTCCAGCCACAAATTCTTGATTTGACTTGGCCACTCCAGAACACTCACCTTATTGTCTTTGAACCATTTCTGTGTAGCTTTTGCTGTATGCTTGCGGTCATTGTCTTGCTGGAAAATAAATCTTCTCCCAAGTCTGAGTTCTCTTGCAGACTGAGTCAGATTACCCTCCAGGATTTGGCAGTATTTTTCCGCATTCATGTTCCCCTCTACCTTTACAAGCCTTCCAGTGCCTGCGGCTGAGAAGCATCCCCAGAGCATAATGCTGCCTCCACCATGCTTCAAGGTGGATATGTGTTTGTGGTGATGTGCAGTGTTTGGTGTTCGCCAAACATAGCATCTAGTCTGATGACCAAAAAGCTTATTTTTTGTCTCATCAGACCAAAGAACCTTTTTCCAAGTGACTTTGGAGTCTCCCACATGTCTTTGGGTGAAATCCAGGCGAGATTTCATATGAGCTTTTTTTAACAGTGGCGTTCTCTTTGCCACTCTCCCATACAGCTTCGACTGGTAAAGAACCCGGGCAACAGTTGTTGTATGTACAGTCTCTCCCATCTGAGCCACTGAAGCTTTTAACTCCTTCAGAGTGGTCATAGGTGTCTTGGTGGCCTCCTGCTGGCATAAACTAGCTGGACCTCTGTTGAATTAGGTCAGTCACTTTAAAGGGGGTGAATATTTATGCAAACATTTATTTTACATTCTATAACTTACTTAATTGACATTAGTTTGTAAAAATCTATTTTCACTTTGATATTAAAGAGTTGTTTTTTGCATTTTTTGATCAAGAAAGCCAAATTATGTTGAACATGATTTCATGTATAAAAGCAACAAAGGGGGGTCCAAGGGGGGTGAATACTTTTTATAGGCATTGTATCTACAGATTTGGTAGGCACAGGCATGACAGATTAATCTCAGGATTGGCTTTCTGGGACAATTTGTTCCTGGACAGACTCAGAAGAGAAACAGGTGATTACAGCCATCTGATCAACCCAGAATCTTCCCAGTAGAACAATTTATGTGAGGATTATGTTTGACCAACTAAAGGTGTCCCAAAATAAGCAGATGTCGAGTGGAGTTGAAGATGTGGTTGTTGTCTTCAGTGGTCATTTGGACTGGTTGTGTGTGGTGTGTTACCTTACAAGAAGACAGTCATCTAAGATGCTGTCTTCCATCACCACTGACAGTGGAACAGGACCCAACCCCAATCTCTTTGGCAACTCCTATTCCATAAAGTTGTTCCTCAGGTGACTGCCCGATTCTTCCTAGCTTGCATTGGCTCTTCCGTAGCACTGGCAAGTGAGAAGATGGTTCCAGTCGAGAGTTGGTCCAGAAAGTATGAGGTTGGGAAGAGGAAGACTGTCACCTGTGGATGGGGGGACCAGATGCAACCCTGAATCTCTCTCTTTCCATCAGCTAGGTGTCAGTTTTTATGACCAGGGCAATGAGGGAGTCCAGGTTTGGGGGTAGAATGAGGGGGGCTAACTAGTCCTTAAGTGTGTTATTTTCCAACAACCTCTGAAGCACTTGCTTCACATTGTGTCACATGCTCCTCTGGATTTCAGGAAAACACCAGAACATTATCTAAATAAGCAATTCCTGACTGACTGAGAAGATCTTGCAGCACATCATTTACCAGAGTTGGGAAACAGTTGGCGCATTAGTTTATCCAAAGGGCATAACCAAGTACTCAAAGTGGCACAGTGGTGTGCTAAAGGCCATTTTCTACTTATTTTCTCTGATCCTGACCACCTGGATGGCATTTCATCCCAAGTAATCAATACATGGTCAGAGGGATTTGTGTTTTTTGACAACAAAAAAAGATCCATGAAGAAGATGAGGGTCAAATAATACCAACTGCAAGGGATTCATGAAGATATTTCTCTTAAATCGTGATAAGCTGAGGGAAGGGCTAGTAGATCAGGGGACTCAATGGATGATGGAGTGGGGTGACCTCTACTGGGGGTAGGATAGACTGCAGGCATGAAGATAAATAAAAAGGACTCCAACTAATAATCTTTTCCTTAGACCAATCAATGTGAGATTTGTTTTTTATTAATCATAGAACATCAGCATTTAGGGGAACTTGCAAGGGTTTACTGGTGGTGCCAGCCTAATTTGCAACCTGGATATCTGAAAAGTTTTCATCAGCTCCAGAAATGACTTGGGTGAACATTGACAGAGATTACTGATTGCGCCACAGAGTGGCCTCAAACTACATCTGGGTTGGGGGTTTTGAGAAGAGTAGGTTCGGCTCACCAGGACCTCCATACTTACTGGCAAACCTGCTCTTTCAGCCACAAGGGACAGGAAACAAGGAAATGGTTGGTCTGTCCCCAGTAATTTCCCTCATCCTCTGGAAACACGCATCTGGAGAGAGGCAGGCTAGTCCCAGCTGCATTGGTCCCTCTCCAAACAAAGCAGAAGTGGTAAAGCTACAGGAGGAGGGGTAAGCTGGACTGGGGACAGAGGCAGTTCGGGGGAGTGAAGGAGAACAGGAGCAAGAGGTGGACATGGGTAGCTGTCGATTATCTCATTAATATGGTGGCGTAAAAACGCTAATATTTCCCTCTGAAAAGTAGTCGAGTAGAAGTGTAAAATAGCACAAAATGGAAATACTCAAGTAAAATATAAGTACCTCAAATTTGGACTTAAATACAGTACTTCAATAAATGTACACTCCACCACTATGCTTTTAATAAACACTAGCACACACAGATAGCTGTTCATGGGTCATTCTTTTGGTACTAGCTTATCCTCCATGGTTTATATTGAATTGGAGCAAAGTATAATGTATTAATCAATTAATTGTCTCTGTGCATTTGGGTGTTTGAAGGCATATAGTAACACAGGTTTCTGAGCCTGTATGCAATGATTTGGATCATATTTTCAGAAAGATTGTGTCTGAATTGTCTCTGCGGGGCATCAAATCTCTTTGGTTGGTAGTGCTGAAACTGATCTCAGTATCTCAATATGGGAATTGTCAAAAGAAGTGTGAAGATTTGTATATAAACACACACACAGAGACACACATATACACATACACACATGTTCTCGGTCAAAAAAGGAAGTGGGGAAGAACTTTCATTTGAAAAAGAAACAGTCGCAACATCTGGAAGCTCTTTCACCCCTTGACCCCATCCCCCGCTTCATTCCTTCTCCTGGCCTCCTCCACATCACTCCAGGTCTTCTAGACTTGTGTCTGGAACGAGTTAAGTGTATACACTGGCATACCTGTGTGTTCTGATGTGTATATGTATGTTGGTACGTACATGTGTGAACACACACACAGGCCAGGCAAGCAGGGAGTAGCTTTAACCTCCAAACATAGAAACTATGTGGTAAGAAGTGATACTCTAGGCCTATTCAAAAAGATCTTTTCAGTTTATGTTCAAATTAAGTTACAATATCTTGCCAGGCCATATGAGGGACTCACAGGTAGTCACAGTGTTGATACACTCATGACATCAAAGGGCAAAATGTGAGCTAATGTTTTTCACCAAAACATATTATATGCATCATTGAGGTCAAAGAAACATATTGAAAGCAAGATACAATTTCTAACTTTCTAAATTCTACCTTTGACACAGTACAACTTAATGCAGTTGTCATCTGATATATACTGTATATATTAAGTAGCTGACACATTTTAGCTAATGTTAGAGCCTGCATCACTGTCACTGAAAAGAAACAGCATAAAGGGGGGAAAAAAAGACTGATATGGCCTAAAAAATATGAAGATTATCACTGAAAAACACATGAGAATTCAAAAAATAATATAAGTGCATGTTTTTTACAAGCATGTTACATTCATTCTTAATTAAAAGTTTGGACTTTTCTCAATGCATGTGTTTTATTTTTCAGCTGTTTTTTTTCGGTGCCAGTACAGTGTTTCCTTTTTAATATCAACTTTTTTTTGGATTTTCAAAAATCCAAACCTGGTGTCCTGGCCCGTACATAAATCATAAACCACAAATATCACACAAAAGATGTTAGCTTCTATTTAATTTTTAAAAGGTTTTTAACCACCTAATACCTTACTTAGCCTAGATTTTCTGACTATAAGTATAAGAATTCTACGAAATATTGCATATATTTCAGATACACACACATATACATACTGTCTCCTCTATTTTTAGTTGTCATAAATAATAATTATTACCAGTTTAAATTTGCATATACTGCTTGCATGCGCATGTACATAAAAGTGTGTGTAAAATAGCTTACTTATTGACTGGAAAGTACAAAAGTTCAAACAGCTCATTGTTCTACAGCAGGAAGAATTATATTATGCTGGTTTCAGTCTCTCAGAGTTACTTTCTCCTGTCTGCTTCTGTCAGTTTGCCATGCTGTAGTATCATAGGCTTCCTTCACTGCGTCATCCGCAGCAGATGGGGGGTTGCTCCTTTTAAGCCAATACTACGAACTGGATTGCAACCAGAGGAAGCGATGTCTTTGAGCAGGAGGACCGCAGAACTTTAAGGACGTGGTTTACTATCCGAGGGTTGGATGTTGCATTAGATCACTGAAAACTGTTTCAGTGATTATTGCAATTAGCAAGCGACTCAGCGCTGAGGGAGCGCACGAGAACACGCATATGTGCCAGTGTATGGTATTTTCCCCTGTGGTCGCCGATACGGTGTGAACACTACTCTTACATTTGAGGACACGGGTTGAAGGATTCTGCATCTTTAGGAAAGATCAGCGCAGAATTATGGTAAAGATGCAGCGGCTGTGGCTGGCGATCCTTACTGTGGTGTTTGTGTCAGTCCGCGGATTTCCCACGAACTTAAAGAGGTCTTTAGTCCGAGACAGAAACACCACAGCGCCTGTTCCTGAGGTAAATTACTCCACTATCCTGCATGCTGCCCACATTATACAGCTGCAGGTCAGAGAACTGCAATACATTTTTGTGAGACGATATGTAGACGATATATGCGAGACCTTATGAGAAAGTATACAGGCATATTGCGATTTAATACCTCATTATAAAAAATGTTTATTGTTTTCAGTTTATATATAGGCTATTAGATGTTCAAGACAACAACTACATTGAGCCCTTTAAGTGTTGATTTGCTTGGGTGTGATGTTCACAGCACAAACTCTGATGAATGTGCGCTTAGTTCATAAACCCTAATATAAATAAGAACTGAACTAAATGAAAACTGTACTGAAAGCTGTTAGCTTCTCTTATGCCAGCAATCACACACCGTGCAATCATGAGCTGGCTATTGTTGAAACCAGTTTCATAATGTGTTTGGCATCCTCTGATTCACATGCATCTCTCTATCTTAAAATAACTCTCCTCTCTCTGTCTTTCTTTGGGTCTGTTTGTCTTTTTCTCTTTCACTTACTTGCCTAAACCTTCTGCTCCTCGGGTGTAGATTTGACAGTGTTAATCAATGATTTACTGAACGCTAAAAGTAAACAGGCAATATACTCTTTTTTTCCATGTTTTTGCAACTTCTCCACACCGAAGTCAATTATGCATAGACTTAGTGTTACCCAATTATAGGAGTAAATTGTGCTGTAATGTCTGTTTTTGTTTTTGTTTTCATTCCATTTGTTGCTTTCTCCAGTGTTTGTACATTATTTTGTAAGGAAATAAATATTTGTAGCACAAATGAATTCAAAGGTGTCTAGAAGAAAGTTCCATAGGACATAGAAGCATCAGCTGTTACATCGTAGCACATTTATAGTTTAGGTATAATCATTAAATAATCAAGGATGCCATGTCTGATGTCCAAAAAAAGAATTAAAAATTACTATTATTACTACCTTTTTATATGAGAGGTGTTGCTTGTAACCCAAATTCACAGGAATCTATCACCTGATTCTGTAGGTCCCCTTGGCTCTATGAAGCAATTTAGCATCTCTCAGCTCATTGGTTTGGTTTTGCAGCCCGGAACTTTACTGTTTTGGTTGACTGTCACCACTCTCACCAATCTTGTTTCTAACACAAGTAGGCAGCAAACAGCAGACAGACACAGTTAAGCCATGTTTCCACCGAACCATGTTCCACCTTTCACTATAGTGCCCTTGAAACCCCTACCTAACTCATACCTACATGTACTTAAACCCTAGATCTGTTTTGTGTTTCCACCATAGACAGTACTGTCAAATGTAGGCGGGGTCATTTTTCCAACAGTTGTAAAGGAAACAACAAGTAATATTTTTCCTGGTCTTGGAACGCTGCAGCATTTATTAACTGACAATCTGTAACCTTTACTGTACATTTACAGCTAGATTGACAACTTACTGCTCATCTCTGCTCCTCTTGCATTTACCATCACTTTTCTGTCACTTGCTCTCTCTCACTCGCTCAACGACACACTCACTCCGCACATTCAGCACTGAGCTATGCTGCTCTTATACCAATGAGAACACAATGGAAGAAGAATGTTTCATGTTCTTTCTTCTCAGTATGTGGTTGTTTACTACAACAAGAAAACAAGCCCTGTTTAAGAAAAGGCTGCAGGCAGCAAGACAAAAAACTGGTGAAAAAAACAGGAGAATCGGGAAATCCTACATCAATTTGCAGACAATGAGACAGCTCTGGTTGCTCAGATTCTCTCTGACCAGTCAACAGACTGTAGTGTTTCTAGCTGCACCTTTAAGTAATGGATCAGTGTACCTCAAACAAAGGTGTAATGAAAAAAACGGGCTGGAATGGAGTGGTTCTATTGGTACCATTCACAACTCCTACTCCCACTTTTCTATTATTGAGAGTGTGTATGTCACATCACTTCTTGTGCATACTCATCTTTTGTCGGTGGGTGAGATCTTTGCAAATTTCCCCACTGTGGGACGAATAAAGGTTTATCTTATCTTGCACAAATGCAGTCTCTGAGGCAAATTTTACAGCATTTTGCCTTCAAATCAGTTATGGCAATTTGACTTGTCAAGATGCATTAACAGCATCTAAAGTTCCATACTGGCATGCTGCTTTGTGTGAGCAGTTGCTTCCATCGGCATACTCTGGATGCTGACATACACTGCTACAACTTTTTAGCATCAGAGGGCCTGAGTTTATTGGTGGTTGTGAATGGCTGCTAAAATGCATTTTGTGTTCCCACTTTATTTAGTGATGTGCATGCTTGTACTGCAGCTGCAGGCTGCATGCAATTCACATGAACCTGCTCAGACAGAGACTCTCAGTCAAGTCTTATGAATGGACAAATGACTGGCTGGGTTTTAGACTCTTGGCAGAGAGCATGGTTTTACACAGTTAGTGAAGAAGGGAATGTTTGTAAGTGGCCCGTTTCATCTAAAAATCAGCTATGCATGCCATTGGTTGATTTGCAAGATAACAGCTATTGACTGTATTGCCTGACTTTCTGTTTGCTTTTTATTTACAGTAGCTATCATTCTTTTAGTTAATTAAATTTAGTTCATTAGCTGCAATCTACCTGCATTTTCTGCTTGCTGGTTGTTAATTTTGGATGCTGTCTTTGTCTGGTTGTGTGTGTGGCAGGCCCAGTATTGGTGTGGACTGGGGGGGCTTTTATATCAATGATAGTGGTCAATTATGACATCATCCATTGGCTGACCCCTACAAGCAACCTCCATATGCAGCAAAGTCAAAAGTAAATGCAAAAACATCATAGGGATGAGGTGTACATGGATGAATGATACAAACTGTGTGACGTCAACATCAATGACCACAAGTTGTGACCTGTCTTATACTTGCAATGTTTGTGAACACATATAAATTGTTTTGGAAGGCATCAATTAGGTATATGGATTTGTTGATAATTTTTCTTGTGGTATGCTCTGTCATATTAAATGTCACTTATTAAAGGGACAGCTCTCCAATGGCCTTCACTCTAGCTGAGGCAAAGTCCCAGCACAGTCACTGTCCCAGCCCAGAAGCCAGCTCCCTCTCCTGAGCTGAAGATCCAAAGGTCACTTACCCAACTGTAACTGTATAAAAGCAAAAAGTATTTCAGTAATGTACATTTTTAAAGTTAGGACTTGGGTTTACTGCTCACTGCCATCTTGTCTGTACTGAGGACAGAAAATCAGAAATTGTGGAGGAAGTGCCTGGTCACACCAGACTTTTGGGACAGGAAGTAGAGCAGGTTCATTAATTGCAGGGATGGTGGTTTGATGTCTGGCTGTCCTTGAGCAAGACACTGAACACCAATTGCTTCCAATGGTTAGGACTGTGTTGCTATGAGCGAGAGAGTTGTGTTTTTGTGTGAGTGAATTTAAGGGACATGGTGAAGTGTTTTGGGTAGTCCTATGTAAATGCAGTCTATGTTGCATCCATTTTGAGGAACAGTTTTTCTTATACCCCATCAGAACAAAATCATGGTATAATATTGTATTTGTGAGACACATATGATTTGTCTGTTTGACCCTTCAGTTCTTCACTCCCTTAAAGGTGTCAGGTGTCAAGTCATGTAGTTTAACCATATTTGAAACACAGGGATTTGCTTTTTTTGCAGCGAATCCAGTGAAATTAATTAATTCACTCAAAAATGTTGTTTTACATGCTTATAATTACATGCGTATTTGTAACTTTCACCAGTGCTGTTTCTGTGCTACGATGAACGCTAAATCCTGATCGAAAATCCTCAAACAAACTATTGTGATGTAGGTAATTATAAAACTGATTGGCAACTGCTTTCTCAAGGATCTTTGAGAGAAAGGGTAGGTTAGATTTATTGCAGGTATACGTTTCTCACTGAGGCTTAACAATCACGTTGAATGCATTTTCTAACCTTTTGAAATTTACTTTTATACATTGCTTATATTTCCTTTTCTTATTCATTTTCTTTATATTTCACCTGATATTTCATGTAATATATTAGTATATTAGTATGTTAGACAGCATAATCAATGGCTTTTCATCATCTTATCTCTCAGGTGATAGCGGAGCATCATGGCGATGATCATCAGACACTCCAGAAGCTCCATCAGGAAAACCTGCTGCAGACTGTGCCCTCTGGTCCATCTTCCCCCAGATCCAAACACCGCTGGTCCCAGCACCTTCGCCAGGGTGTCCTGCCCCTTCCTGAACCCAAGGAGGGCCATGAACTTTTCCTCCTGGACCTGAGGAACTTTCCAGAGCTGGCCAGTGCAGACATGGGCTCACAGAACCCCAACATCCAGGTAAGCAATATGCATGTAGGGTGAAGTCAATAGTAGGTTTAGGTCACTCTTCTCAGAGCATGAAAGGTTCATATCACTGAAGTGCAGGTGTTCCTCATTAAACCACGTGGGGGTGAGAGAGAGAGTCCTTTTCTCTCCCCACTTTCTGTCCTTTACATCATTTATCCCTCTCTCTCTCTCTCTCTCTCTCTCAATACATCCATCTTGATGTATAGCTAGTTTGAGTCAGGATAGTGTCTTAAGCTACCATATGTAGGGCTTTAACAGTGTGGTGCTCCAGCTTGTCAGTGCCCCTCAGACACCTACACTGGGTCTAGTGAAACAAAAGAAAAAAGAGTAAAAAGTTATAATATAAAAAATGTAATATAAAAACAACATGAGAGCCATATGTAAAGGTCAAAAGATAATTTTTCAATGTGACTCTGAAGCCAAATTCTGGTGGAGTTGGCTTTCCAAAAAGTGTTATGGCTTGCGGAGTGGATTCAGAGTGAAATAATGTTGGACTTTGACTGCCTGGTCAACAGAGATACACATCATGAGTTCAGCAAAGCAACATATCCCATTTTATCTCATATCAAGGTACAGTACATGTACAAGTAATTTACTAAGTGTCAGTTAGTGCTGAAACTTATGGTCTCAAGTTTTTTTTTTGTTTTTAATTCTAATTCAAAGATAAACCACTGGGATTCATCACTTCATTCTCAAAGAGGTCCTCTGACACAAACATGGAAATTAACAGACATTTAAACAAAAATAAATACATAAATAATAGTAATGACAATAATGGAAAATGATTGAAAACCTTCAAGGTAGTGGCATGGATAACTTCAGCTTAAGGCAGTTTTTACTGGAATTAAAGATGTTTAATACAGTTTAATACTTTGAAAATTATTTTTATATTAGTTGAACATTTAAATAAGATAAGATAAGATAAACCTTTATTCGTCCCACAGTGGGGAAATTTACACTGTACAGCAGCAAAGAGATAGACAGTTAAATAGTAAAAAAAAAAAGTATACACAAGTTGAAAAGGTATTTACAATTTTAACAATTTAAACAAAATTACCAAATTTACAACATGAATTATTGCTACAATTATTGCTAGTTTACTGGAATGAAACTGATATTACATATCAAATATGAATATTGCACCTGAATTAAATAGAATGAACAGATATTAAATATCAAATATGAAATATTGCACTTGAAATTAATGGAATGAACAGATCTTATATATCAAATATGAAGTATTGCGCTTGAATGTAACGGAATATTGCACAGCAAATGAAATCTGGCATAAATACACAGACATGAGAGAAGATGACTTAATGACTTAAATGTATGTGTGCTTCCTAGTCAGCTGAGTCCCTACTTGTCTGATATTTTGCCAAGGCCTCTAAATTTTAAAACAATGTATCAGATCTGAACTAATCCATGGTAAATGTCTACCTTTAACTTTCCTTGTTTTTACAAGGGGCATGTTCAGCAATAACCGTAATAAACTCACTCAAAAGAAGATTCCATGCATCTTCAACATAAACTATAAGCTGAAACCTATTCCAGTCTATTGCAGTAACAGCTTATATTTATGTTTTTAGACTGCCCAACACTCATATATCTTGGAGAAAGTGGGAGATTTTAATGCTGAAGCCAGAAAAGAACAGGACGGTCACTGAAACAACCAGAAAGCACTCTTGACTTAATAGTCTTGTCTTGGTGAGTATCCAGTCTAGCAGAGATGATGAGCAACTCTGGTGAGTTATAATAAGCCGAATTCAATTTATACGAGGGGGATCAAGGAATAATCAAGCCAGTTAAAGTCCCCCAAAATTACCAATTCAGACAGACATCTGATTAAAGTGTGCATAAATGAAAGTGTGAGAGAGGTGGCAACTTAACAACTGTGGAGGATGATGTGCACCAAATAAGCATCATTGTATTATCACAGAAAACCCTCTCTCCATGATAATTAATAAATAAAATGGTAAAATGCATTTTATTATTTCAACTGTTCATTTTTAATTTCTCAGTCAGTCAAATATAGTTCCCTTCATGAAGGCATGAAGGATTAGCAGCAAAACCATCTATGTGTCTCCACAGAGCTCTGTCCACTGTCCACGCTAATACTTTAGTATACACTCTGTTGAGTTCTGAAAGACAATTACAATCTAGTGATATTATACAGGATTTGTATTTCATAATCTGTTTGTTTTCTTCCTCCTCTGCTGCTGGATTTCCAGCACACTGGGGGCCTTACAGCATGTTGCTGCCTCTCAAACTTTGGGATATTGATCTCACTTCTTTGACTTGTTCTTGTGGGGTTAAACTCCAATCTCCAACCTTCAATGTGACTTTTCATATTCCCATCTATCTAAATAAAGGTCACATATGAGATGCTGCCAGGTCCCATGCCAAGCTGACTGGTGTGCCACCAACCTCCAAAATGACTGTCGTTATCAAAATTGGATCCATTCAGTCCTGTAACATTTCTTACATTTAATTTGTAAGAGGAATACCATGATATTTCTTCTTTCAAGAGTTACATAGTCTTGCTTTAAGGAGCCTGCAAATTTAGATTACCACCAATAAAGGTAAAACGTTACCTTTATTGTCATATCACGGTCTTGACATGATTGACTTCATGGTAAATTGCAACTGTGTAATATCCAAGTAAATGCTCTACGAAGGTATGCTGTTTAAAGATAATGCAAATGTGGAGAATTTCATCCTAAATAAAAGACATATTATGATATGTCATAAGTCACAATTAATGTACAATTCTATGGAGTCAATTTCAGTCAGTCTTGACAGTGTTCAATTTTGAGGGTAAAGAGAGACAGGCAGTCCAAAATGAAGGAAGCTATTACTAGCTGTGTTGCACAATCCACTTTTATATAGCCCAGCTGGTCTGCAGACAATTATGAGACAGGAGTCCATGGTACAAATAAAACAATTGTCAGGTATGCTAGTTAGCGTGTGAACTGACTTCTGACTGGCTAGCATAGTAGTAGCATGTATTTTGCAAGGTTGCACTTTCTGGTTTGGTCAGGGCTTAACACAAGACAAACTCTGACATTCTCCTTTATGAGGTGAGGTGAATACATATAAATATATATGATATATAGCCTATATATGTGAGGTGGAACCAAACTAATTCATATTACATGTTCTATTCTATATTATATTCTAAATAGCTTAATCTTCACTAATGATGAATTAAGTCACTGGCAAAACATCTGATGTCTCTACTGAACCCCACCCCACTCTATCAAGCTAGCTGTGAGATTCATGCTACAGCTTTGAACTCCAATCAAAACACAATTTTTTGTGCTTGTCAAAACATGTAATTTTTATCAATATTTTGCTGTAAATGTATAATCATCACGAGCATTAATTAATGCATTACTGCTGTCAAGTCAAGAGATGAACTACACCTCTGCTATAAACATTCAGGGGAAACTTTTATCATATCCGGTGGAACACCAGACTTTTAAATATAAAATTTTCATTTTAACCATTAGCAAGATGGCATTTACATTTCTTAACCCCCGCTGTATTTAACCACTGAGTTCTTTCCCCCATGTCTTGAATATCATTAAAGGGTTGGAGATGATGAAAGGTGCTTCTGGTTATAACAGCATGCACTGCTGGACAAACTACGTGAGGACACCATTTCAAAATGATCTCAACCATCTTTTTCTGCATTATTGTCTGGAAAAAAAAATCATATGGGCTCATATTGGACAACATTTGTTGCGATACAGATATATGTGCAATAGGCCAGTATTGTAAATCGGATCAGCTCTAAACACTACAGTCAGAATTTTGTTTTCCTTTCAGGTGACCATCGAGGTGGTGGACAACACACAGACGGAGACAGAGGTGGAGATGGACCTGGCCAAGGAGAGTCAGCGTAATGACTGGTCAGTGTCCTCCTCAGAGTGGGCCAACAGCCACAAGAAACTGTTCTGGCCACTGTTCTGGGAGTACCCAGAGCAGGCGGAGAATGAGTTGGGAAGAGACAGTTTGGAGGAACAGTCTGAGGACTACAACTATGACCCAGATGAGTCCATCCTGAGTGGAGTAGGGGGAGACTGGGGTGGTCATTGGAACAAAGACTGGAATACAAAGAAAAACTACGGTAAGAATACTCTCTCAAAACCAAAACAGCACAGCTTTAATTCACACAAAATGTGGTTGAATGAAACTTACCTTGATAAATGTAAATTTTTTAATATATCAGTGCAACATTATAGATATTTTGAGACGATTCCAAAGATCGGTTTTGGGACTGATCCAGGCATATTTTAATGGACCAGTATCAGCAAACATAAAGCTGATCAAAAGCCAGTCCTTTCTTTACTGTACTGTGTGTTTTGCAGCTGCTCTCCATAATGACAGCAAGGCTTTACAGTGATGGTGGCTCTGTGCTCATGTTTTTGTGCTGTTGACTTGACAGTCAAAGTCACCCAGTTCCTATACACACACTAAAACACAGAATAATAAAAAAAAAAGACGATATCTCTGGTTCTGCTGCATTAACTTGGATTTTTTTTTAGACAGACAGACAGATTGGAAGGGAGATCAGCTGGTGAACACAGTGAAGCAATTTATAACACATTTGCTTTATCAGCTCACCCCCACTTACAGGATGATTTAATTTTTTTTAACAAACTGAATCTTCTTCTGTTTTTAGCCGTCATTCAGCCTTTCATCCTATCCCCACTTCTTATTTCCCCACTGTGGGATGAATAAAGGTTTATCTTATCTTAAAATTGGATTCAGGAAGTTAATTGCTGAGATCTGGAAAAGCAGCAGCATTGCTAGAAAGGTGTCTGACAAACACGAGCAGTCAGATAATCCGACAGGTTGCAAAGACCTTATACCATCATGTTAGTCAGGGAGACAAGGTTCCCTCAAGGCCTTTCTTTGTCCTGTGCACAACAATCACACTGAAGCGCTTGCTGGCAATTAAGGTCTTGCTCTCAGGCTCGTTTCAACAGTTCTTATGAAAAGATAAGAAATAAGAAATCAAGCAATAAGAAATGAGAAACAGAGAATCTGAGACATATGACATAAAATGTGGCAGAAGTACAGGAAGGAAATATGTCAAATAGAATACAAGAAAATAATATGTAGTGTGTAATGTGAAGAAACTGTAACGCAAACAATTGTGCAGTAACATAGTAAATGTATATGCTTAATGAGAACTGGATATAGGTAAGAATGTGTGTGTTTGTTTTGAATTTATTTTTTCTCTCTCATGTTTGTCTCTGTACCAGTGACGTGCGGTGAGGTTCATGACTGGTGAGGCACTGACTCCTCTGGAGTGAGATGTAAAAATATATGAACCGAAAATAGAAACTTATATTTCAATTTTGACCTTAATTAAAACATTTAGTTGTTTTAAAAGCTTTTAATTATGCTTTAATCAATTCCACACTGTTCAACAATAAGATAGCAAGAAAGACGAATATTTAAAAAGAATATTTAATATAAAGTTAAATTCGATTTTTTTAAAAATGTAAATGTTTTTTTTTTTGGCTGATCTCTCTTTTTTTAATTAAAATTGAAAATTGTGTATGTATCTCCGTCAATCTGTTGTAAAAATCGTCCTTGTTTGCTTTCATTTTTAAAAGTCTGGCTGTCGACGTGCACCTGTTCCCCATTGTGCCTATGGGGCACTGCCCCCTATCCGTGCAGCACGGTATTTTCTGCCTCACCCTGTGCATTTTCACTGTGCATTGATGGCCAATCAGAAAGACTAAATATGTCACACACATTCATTAAATATATTAGACAGACTGTGGAATGTCAGCATGTGTAGTACATGTGTAATCAAACATGTATATTGGTGATATAAAGAGAGACAGCAATGGGCATGCGCCAACTGCCTGCATCAGTCAGTGTGTGTGGCACAGCGCCGTCAGAGGTGAGGTACAGCTCATCGCTGCCTCACCTTGCCCTTCTCCTATGTATTTGAAATTGAAATTGATTTTGACCATAGAAATGTTGAAATCATACAGAAAACTAATTTTATAGAACAGTCAAGTGGACAAATTGATTTTCTCTTATCATTGTTAATATTTTACTTGTCATGATAAGTGCCTCACCTGCCTCCCCTGACTGCACGTCACTGCTCTGTACATACACCCTTCTGTTACCACAAGTCTCAAACTTTGATTGATCTGTATTCCAGTCATCCACTGTGAAATGCTGGTATTTTTTAGCCCACCAATGTGGTCTCAGACTTTTGGACCTCACTCTATATATAGTGGGAGAAAGCTATTAACATGAAATTTAAATTGGTTTTAGTCAAGGTTTTTAAGTCATTAAAATGCCATATAAAAAGAAATCACAACAGTGGAATTCCACAAATTAGTTTTCCTACTTGTGCTATTTAGAATCAGCATGGTTAGTACATGCTGATTGATTAGTACTTCAACTCTTTGGGTAGAGGCAAAGAGCTTTGTCAAGACCTTCACAAGAACATTGTTGAGCAATATAGCAATGGCACTGGTTACCTATGGATTTTTTAACTCCTACATGTTCCAAAAAGCACCATTGGGGTTATCTGCAAATTGAAGGAACATCGCTCCATCATCAACCGATGGAGTCAGAAGAGTAGCCCAAGAGCCAAGGACTGCTCAAAAATAGCTCCAGAAAGAATATGGCCCTAAAATACCATACTTGCAGTGAGGTTCTAAGGTAGAAGCTTCATAGACTCGTAGACAGACTCTTTGATGCAACTCTTTGATGTTTTTTGCTCTTTTAAATATCTCACTATTTTCAAATGCCAGTCACCATAACCAACAATTACTGCATTTAAGGCACCAAATCACTGTCCAAAGTTTTTAACAAATTTCTCAAAGCTTTAGCTATTCTTAAAACAAGTTACAATGTCTTCAATTATACATGTCACTCTATCTGATCATTATTGCATTGAATTTAGTGTGCCTGTGCTCATGCCCCAGGTTAATGTTGACCTCACTGTAAAGAAATGACATCTTACACCTGAAGTGGCTAAAAGGTTTATTATGCATATGAGTATGTCACTCTTACATAATCTCTTTTCATCTAACTCCCTAGTAAAAGAGTTTAACTACAGACAAGAATTAACCTTGTTACACTACTGAAACTATTTTTAAAAAACCTGTTTGTTTTCAGTCTGTAGTCCTTCATATTAAGGACCAGGTCAAACACTCAGAGTTATCTTGGACTCTGAACTTCTGAAGTTTTGAAGCTGACATTAATGTCACCAAAGTGTATTTTTATCATATTGGAGACATTGTGATGGACAGGCTCTCTCTTTCAGGCTGACAAAAAAATGAATCCTTGCTTTTATAACCTCGAGGCTTGACTTTTGCAATACTGTCAACTTGTTCGGAATGCAGCAGCCTGACAAGACTGACAAAGACCGGACAGAGAGGGCATATAATACATATTTTAAAGTCATTGAATTGGTAATTCAATTGGTTTTAGAATTGATTTTAAGGTTTTTCTGCCTGTCACGATGCTCACCTTGCAGGATGTATTTCTTGGTTAGACAGCCATTTTAAACATCCATCACATTTGACATACCAAACTTATAGTTGTGTACACAGTTGCAATTAGGGATTATTGGTGACATATCAGTTGTGGTCATTTTCATAGTTAACTCCAATTAAAGTGTAAGATAAAGATGAAAATAAACAGATTTTCTGGCTTGTTTACAGCGTATTTGTTTGACCTGACTGTTTGTGTTTCTTCCCCTAACAGAGTTTGTTGTAGCTTACTACATGCTTGCATATTGAACTCTGATGACACTCAAACACCCACAGTTTCATGTGCTCAGACTGGACTCTTTTCACCCTCATACACAGCGGGCCATACTTCCTGCCTGATCATTAGTGTGATTATTACTTTTCCCAAAACTGTGCAATGTTCATCTAGTTGCAGTGCATCATTAACTTCTGTGCAGAAACACATCTGAGATCTTTGAGGCTGGGCAAAACTTGCATGGTCTGCAGCCCAAAGATCAGGTCAGAACAGGTAGGAAAGCTTAGTATCACCGATTTTCAAAAGGCTTTATTTTATTCTTCACACCTTTTTACAGGACTTTGATACATTGTATTTTCATATTAGCATATAATCTGAGAAACAGTGGTATAGCAGAAATACTGTACCTTTAATATACTTTGATTTTAGCCTGAAAAAGAAGTATGCATTCAACTCCTGCACTAAGCTCCAGTTGTTTTCGACAAAATGTTGGAACTTAACTCCTTGGTTCACACTGTTCCAAAAGAGTTTTGCTATCATACAGCCATCACCACTGTCACTGCAAGACTTTCAGTGTTGCTTTTCCCTCTCCTCCTCAGTCTTTTGAAGCTCCCCCACCCCCCTTCCCTCCTGCATGCGTTGTTTAAACACAGCGGAGCATGCCTCAGAGGTCCCACACTGTCATTACCTGGCTCTTTTCAGCTGCTATTTAATTGCATAACCCAAATACACCAGCTGCGTGAGGAATTCACAAGGCTTACTTCAAAGTCCACTCTTACTATATTACTCCTTAGCTTTTCTTTTCTCTCCTCTGCACTTTCTCCCCTTCATCCATCTCTTTTCTCTGTCTTTTTCAGAGTATGAAGAGGAGTGGAGCAACTGGGCTCCCTGCAGTGTCACCTGTGGACAAGGCACCCAGAAACGCACCCGGTCTTGTGGCTATGCATGCATGGCGACTGAGTCACGCACATGTGACCTGGAGAGCTGTGCTGGTAAGAAGCAAAAAGTCTGTGATGTGGCATGTAAAAATCTGACTTGTGTGTTCAAGCCCAACATGGACAACAGTAGAGTTGAACTGGAAGCTGGAAAGGTGCCAGTTCAACAACTTGGCACTACTTAGGTTCCCTTGAGCAAGGCACCAAATTTCTATCTGCTCGAGGGGCACCACCACTGTCTCCCCTCAATTGCATGCCTATGGGTCCTACGTGAGCAAGTCTGTATTTTGGGCCTATGTGTATGTAAACTGTATAGTAAAGTGAAAAAAAAAGAATTTTGCCCTTGGCATGATTAATAAAGTAATTTTCCTTCTTCTTAGTTGATTGGTCAGTCATTAATCAGCCTTCTATTAAGTATTTTTGATAAGTATTCAGGGGTGGCTGTGGCTCGGGAGGTAGAGTGGCTGTCCACCAATTACAAGTTTGGTGGTTCGATCCCTGGCCCTGCAGTCTACATGTGTCCTCGGGCAAGATACTGAACCCCAAATTGCTCCCAATGGCCGTTCCATTGGTGTATGAATGTACATGCATGGTTAATGGTGGCTTTCGAACCAGCCACCATGTGTGAATGGGTGAATGCTGGCTTGCCATGTAAAGTGCTTTGGATGAAAGTGCTATGTAAATGCAGTCCATTTACCATTTATTTTCAGATCTGACAAGGATTTTTTATTTATTTATTTATTTTAAAAGAAGAAATGCAAGAATACTAGCACAGTTCCAGTGCTCATTTAAAATTTGAGAATGCCTCTAGTGGGTTGACGTCAAATGCACATATAAATAGCAGCAAAAACAAAAAAGAAAACCTGCAGTTTTTGCACACCATGTAGTACATATACAAAGTTAAGTTGCTACGCAAAGCAGTAGCTAAAAGTAGCTATTAAATGGTATTCTGCCGGCCTTGTGCCTTTGCAGAGCTTTGCATAGTCCCCTACAATCAATTTTTGGTCTAACGTCTTTGCTCATTCACTCTGAATGTGTAATATAACAAATCCATCCAGCACTTCTTGTCCTACCGTGCTCCTTGACATATGAATGCTCAGCAATCACATTTCTGACAGGGATCACACAACTAAAATATAGTAGAATAGCTGTGTACACCTAACTGAAAATAGCAGTGATGGAGCAGTGTTTTTATGAGATTGAGGATGCACATGCATGCACACAAGCACAAGGAGACAGGAAATAATTGTTATGCTTTCAGAATAAACCAACATAGTTACATATTACCATATGAACAGATAGGATGACAGAATTATGGATAAATTGTAAACATATAAGTAGAATATAGATCCAGCAGGATGCCAAGCAACTCTGAGTTGTCACATGACCTTCTCTCCACCATGGAGACCTAGAAAGAGGACAGACTACACAAAAACTACAAGAGGTGTGCCCATTTACAGTTTTGCAAGTTATCAGAAGTGCCTTTAAGTTTGATTTTACATGGATAGGGAGCCAATGGAGGAAAGATAAAATTGGTATAATCTGGTCAAATTTTTGACTTTTAGTTAAAATTATAGTTACAACATTCTGAACCATTTAGTGCATGGCAGACCTGACAAGAATATGTTACAATAATCAAGTCTGGATGAAACAAAGGCGTAAATTGGGCTTGCTGCATTGGCCATGGACAGTAAAGAATTTCAGTTCTGTAAATTAAAATCAAATTAATTAAGAAAAAGAAATTATATGTCATGCAGTTTTTCACCACAGACAAGCCCTTACAGGCATATAAGAGTGGAAATTAAGTCCACAACTGGTGAAATATAAAGCAAGAAAAGGAAAGGACCAAGAACAGACCCTTAAGGTACTCCATTCTTCACATCAGAAAAGTTTGAACAAAACTTTCATATTGGTAAGACTAACCAGGTGAGAGCCAGGCCAGTCAATTTAGGAGTATATTGTCAATAAAGAAGAAGACTGCAACCAAGTAAACATAGATGTTACAATGTTAGGAAGTTTCCGAAAGTTTTTGGACCAAAGGATCCAGAATGGGGCTGCACGGTGGTGCAGTGGCCAGCACTGGCGCCTCACAGCTAGAAGATCCCTGGTTCGTGTCCCGGTTCGGACGCTTGGGATCTTTCTGTGTGGAGTTTGCATGTTCTCCCTGTGCAGCGTGGGTTTTCACCGGGTACTCCGGCTTCCTCCCACAGTCCAAAAACATGCTGAGGTTAATTGAATACTCCAAATTGTCCGTAGGTGTGAATGTGAGTGTGTGTGTTTGTTGTTTGTCCTGTGTGTGCCCTGTGATGGACTGGCGACCTGTCCAGGGTGTCCCCTGCCTTCGCCCTAAGTCGGCTGGGATAGGCTCCAGCCCCCCCGTGACCCTGCAGAGGATTAGCGGCGTGCATCGTATAGATGTACAGATAATGGATGGATGGATGGATCCAGAATGGGAATGGGATTTGGTGAGAAAGATTGAATGTAAACACAACTATGGTTTGTTTACAGGAAAATCGCCATCATCATCATCAAAATCATTCTTAACTTGATTGTATTGTACATTATTTTTCAATTTTAAACTGTTCACAAACTAATGAAGGCCCACCCAAGGTTTCGGGCTGAGGTGTGGTTGCACCCCGTTACACTCTGACAGTAAAGCACACAGTCAGACTGAAAAACGCCCTGCATTAAAGCAATACAAGGGGGGATGTGTCCAGTTTGATTAATAGATTGAGACAGTTGAGACAACACTGCTCAGAGGTTTTTAATACTCACAGACAGGATTTTACAACCCTGGAAATTAGAGGTTGGATTTTTTTTTTTTATCTTTGTCGTGATGATTGCCAGGTAAACAGTAGAAATACAAAATTCACATTGCAAAGTGATCAACCAGGTAAGTGTACTTGACTGGTTAACGCAGTGCCTTGCCAAAAGTTGAGCCAGGTTAAATTTTGTTGCCAGAGGACCCTGTATTTTTTTTGCCAGAGTCTTCTGTGTTAGCTCCCCTGCTGCACAGCCGGACTGACTACATTCAAACAAATGATGGGCCTGTATTTTGTCATGCAGAGCTTAAGTTAGTCTGGTCAGTTTCTGTTCACATCAGCATCTTTAAATTGTTTCCAACTGACAACCATAGTGAAACACTAAAATGGCAGTAAAAAGGTTAGATCCCTTCTTTTTTATTTCTTCTTCTCTTGCTTAGTGCAGGACACTGAAGAGTGCAGGAGCTCAGTGCAGGAGACTAAAACCAAAACAGATACATAGTATTTCATAATTGCCAAACCTATTTGTAAATTAATGTGTCTGAAAGTCATTATGTGTTTGTGTGTTCATGTTTTGCTTGCTCCTTTCCTTCCCCATGTCATGTAGATGCTGCGATTTCAGTGACTGAAATGATGCCCATCCCGTCAGCCAACAGTACAGACTCTCTAGACACAAGTACGTATGGACTGTGTGGATGTATTGTCTCTACTGTTCCGTGCATCTGCACAATAGTCCACAGGTTGTGCTCCATGTTTTAAATGGTTGTTGGCTTGTATGTGAAAGATTATGTTCCATTCAGTGGTAGGCTACAAACTCAATCAATCACACTGTCAGTATTTGGTTTTGATGTTTAGAAATCTCCCTCTCCCAGCCTGCTTGAGAGAGCTGGTCCGCTCAGTCTGTCGATGAAACATCGACCCTCTCTACCAGAAATGATTGAAATGTTTTTTAGTTTCCATTTTATTGCTCTTCTGCTGCTAAGCACCAACCAGAGAATGTGATAGTTCTTCTCACTCGACAAAGATAACAAAGGATACAGCAGGAGAGGTCCCATGGTGGACATTTTCCATCTCAACCCTACATCCACTATAGAAAACAAATATGAAGAATAGCTCTTGACCACGGCCAAAAGCCTTTTTGAACTAATTTTTCACCCTTAAATGTTTTAGAATTGGACTGCAGGTTTCAAATAACATTTTTAAAACACTCTCCTTTTTGGTAATCAAAACATGCTAGCATTTTATGGGTTTCTCTTGTACATTTTGGACTGTAAACATTTAACTCTTGGCATGAGCCTATTAGCATATTGATAATTAGAGGTGTATAGCAGCCACACTGTAGGCTACCTGCATGAATATGATTGGATGATACTAGTCAGCTGGTGCAAGTGCAACCTCACTGGTCAGTGATGGTCTTTTCAATTTTGTTGAGGAAAGTGGTCATTGCTTCAATGTAGAATGAGGACAGGACAAACATTTTCAAACCTATTTAGCTTGCCCTGTGTCTCTCCAAATCAGTAAATTAAAAGCAACTCATAACTGGTGGCATCAATACAAACAATACATCAATACAGATTCCAGAGAACCAGCTGAAGAATGTTAAGACTTTCTGTGATAAATTTTAACTTTTTCCAATCTCCCAATCGCCCCACATTCCAACCCAGATGTAGACAGCTGTGAGAAGTGGCTAAGCTGCAAGAATGACTTCCTCCAGAAGTACCTGCACCAAGTGCTCACAGAGCTTCCCAGCTGTCCCTGCTCCTACCCCTCTGAGGCTGTTTACAGTGCTGTCAACATCCAGGATTCCAAACTTCACAAGACTTATCGCTGGAGGGATGCAAGTGGACCTAAAGAGCGCTTGGATATCTACAAACCTTCAGCCAGATTTTGCATCCGCTCAATGCTGTCATATGACAGCACAACGCTGGCAGCACAGCACTGCTGCTACGATGATCACATGAGACTGATAACACGAGGGAAAGGAGCAGGAGCACCAAATTTGATCAGTGCAGAGTTCTCACCAGAGCTGCATTTCAAGGTGGATGTACTGCCTTGGATCCTGTGTAAAGGGGACTGGAGTCAGTTTCACTCAGTAAGGCCACCCAATAATGGGCTTGACTGTGCAGATAACCCCCCTGAACAGGTGTTTCAGATGGAACTTAAAGAGGCCAGGGAGTACTGACACTTTCGGGTTGTAGAGTCACAACAAGAACAAAGGACAACATGGTGGTTGGTAGCTCCAGTCACCAATTTTCCATCTCCATCCTGCACAAGCACAGAAAACTGAACTGCAGTGTTAATGCTGTGTTTCTGTAGTCAATTTTCTAGGTGTGACCTGCCAGCTGAAGTACTTGAAGTTGCAAGTTTTGGTTCTTGCAATCTTATGGCCTTCCAAAGTAACCAAAGTTACTTATGTGTCAACTGACACACAAGTAACTTTGGTTTGAAGCCACATAACTTTCAAATTACATCAAAATATGAATTGAAGATATGAATAATGCATACTGGTGAAGTTTTTTTATACTCATATATAGAATGTTTGTTCACAGAAACAAAAATGAAATAACACTGGTGTTGTAACCATTGAAAGGTCAACGAAAGTCAGTGCTGAAGTGTTGTTAAGTCAGCTCTACTAGGACCCTTGTCAGGTAATCACTGTTCCTGTATGTTGCTGCTACTCTGTTGGGATGTGCTGAGCTGAGAGGAATGATTCTGATGGCAGTGGTTTGTGTGTGTACAGTATGTGTGTGTGAGTGGGCATTTGTGTATGGAGGATGAGCTTATTTATTGGCCCCTGAACAGTTTTAATCAGAATTAGTGTCCCACGAGAGGAATTCCTGTCAATCTGCTTTACAGGGAATAAAGTCAAATGGACCTTTGTACTAAAAAGTGTGTACTTGTTCGTCTTTATAAAAATGTTTCATCTGGCAATTACTACCAGAGCATGTCTGCATTTTTTTTTCCTGTCAACATCTACCATGTCAGAATTTGCTACACAATGCATGCTCCCACAGCGGTTAAGCATGCAGCCTCTTTTGTGTTAAAAACAAGGCTGTATGTTTTACAAAACTTTCAGGTGTGAGTATCCCCATCTGAACAAGACATGCATGACATGACATCCATGTTGACTTTAGAGCTTTGAGCTCAAAGTAGTTTTGCGTGCACCAGGCCTCCAGATCTCCACCCTGGCAGACTCATCCTGACCACAGATGAGTTCAGTGAGGGTGGCATCATCTATGAACTTCAGGAGCTTGATAGACTGATGACTGGAGGTGAAGTTGTTGGTGTACAGAGAGAGAGAGTAGTCCTGTTCATTACTCCTTTGTAGTAAAGACAGAGATGAATTTAATCAACAATATCAGAAATAACTGTAAAGTTCTACTTCAAGTTTGTTAGAAAAAATGCAATACAATCATATTTCCTTCACAGATCATATTTATTTTCTGCATATATCTACAAAATTGTGAATTTCCCCACTGTGGGACGAATAAAGGTTTATCTTATCTTAAAACAACAAATGTTTATGGCCTCTGCATGTTTGTTTCTCATCTGACATTATGTTACAATACACACTTTTTCTTGTGTTGCTGTTTCACAGAAACAACACACGTTTAACCCAAATCTTTCCCTAAACTTAAAGTGTTTTAGTGGCTAAACCTAACCAGACCTTAACCACAGCATTGTCACAGCAGGTAGTAAGAGAAATATATAACAGAGGTAGCTTAATTGGAATGCTTAAACATAAATAATGGCAGTGCATCATAATTAGTTATCAGACACTGACAATATTTGTAATCTGATGAATTATTTATATAGTATTGAGACCTGCTAAATCTGGTGTCATGTTTCACTCGGTGGAACTAATCTAATCGAATAAAGCAGCATAAAAATCAACATAAAAATGTGTAAACTTTGACGCAATTAGGCAATTAAGCATTAGCTGGAAAACGTCCCGTTTATTCACTCTACATGTAGTTAAAATTTATATCAAATTATTTTAAATGCCAAATGAGATGCGTCTTTTTATGAGTTGTAAAAAATCATAAATTACATTTTAGAAGAAGCAGATGTTAACTCACTCATGAGCCACTGCTATTATTAAAACAGATACCTCCAACTTTTGCCAGAATGTTCTGTGTCCCAATCCACTCTGAAAAGTTGGAAGTCTACCAGCTGCAGCACAGAGCCTGGTTAATCCACACAGTCACAGTTCCCTCAAACATAAAATGGAAGATGAAGTCTCTGTTTTCCCTTTTAGCTGAAATTAATCCAGTTTGTTCTACAATGACTGCAGATTGAAGAAAAATATTCCCGGTAGCTGTGTGTGGCGTCTGTGCAGGCAGAGATGAACAATGACGATGGTATGTTTACCTTTCCTCCAGCATTTCACTGTATGAGCAAAGGTGTGGGCATCTTTGACCAAAATGTCCAATTCCACTGACGACATGAGAAAAGCGGAAAAGAAATGTGCTGGAGTTGTTCCCTCATATTTATGAGCTCTTTTCTGGTAACAGTGTTCCAGAAAAATAAATATACAAACAAAACAAGATGAAACAATGCACACCAAGACACTGAGACAGCTATCTGTGGCACCATCTTCTATCTATCATCCACAGACATCTATGTGAAGATTCCAAGTTTCATGTCCTGATAATGTTTGGCTACCCTACAGAAACAGGTGAAGTCCTTCCTACATTCACCGACACCATCTACTGTGACCTCTGCCTTGATTGCTTCGAAGGTGGAATATGGCCATGCCAAGTAGGCAGTGGTGGGTAGTACCGCGTTACATTTACTCCGTTACATGTACTTGAGTATTTCTTTGGATAAATTATACTTTTAAGAGTAGTTATTTTGCAGAATACTTTTACTCTTACTCGAGTAAATTTGTGAAAAAATATGTGTACTTTTACTCCGTTACTTTGGGCTACATGCTTGTCGTTACATTAATTTATCTATAAATAAATTGAGATGAGCTCAGACACAGCTCTGCAGCTCTCGGCTGAGGGACACATCCTTAACCAATCACAGCAGCAGCACCGCAGGTGGACGGAGGTGTGCCCCGCTCCTCCACGGCCCTCCTTCACCTCACTGTAGCTCAAGAACATGGCAGAAGATGAACCGCCGGCGTCTCACCGAACTAGCCGGCTAACCCGCTGGTACCGGCCGGCTTCGGCGCCGGTCACGGTACTTTAATAAGCCGGCGTAATGTTATATGTGAACATTTCAGCCTCCAGCCGATCACAGTCAGTCAGTTAAAATTTCTGTTTCAGCAATAATATAAATATAAATAATAACGTTTGAGATCATACACCGTCAAATTTGATGTTGCTGTTTAGCTTCAAGCTAAACTCCTTTGAGGAACAGGTCAATGTCTCAGCTGATGTCAGTGGAAACAGTTTTTGTTTTTGAAGTAATAAATTGCATCTGAAGTTACTCACTACTTGAGTAGTTTTTTTACGAGGTACTTTTTTACTCTTATTCAAGTACTTATTTTTATGAGTACTTTTACTTCTACTTGAGTCATTATATTATAAAGTAACAGTACTTTTACTTGAGTACCGTTGTTGTTTACTCTACCCACCACTGCAAGTAGGTCAGCGTGAAATTGACAGGTTGCTTGGAAAGCTGCCTATCGAATAATAATGATAGCTTCATTGAGCACAGAATACACACAATATTCTGCAGAATAGCAGAATGATGTCTCCTCCTGACTGTTGCCAACCAACACAGCCCTGACGTACATCATCTAGTGGAAATGTGTAAGTGAATCAAAAAAATACAAATGGAAGATTCTTCCCTTTGGCACAACATGCAGCTTATTTTGTGCTTTCTATGCTGTACATCAACATGCCAGAGAACACCCAGAGAGTGATCCTATGGTACTGGATTCAGTGGAGAACTTATCATATGTGGACAACTGTCTCCAAAGCCTGTCAACATCTTCTGAAGCTAGGGTTCTCTTGGATAAGATCTGTGCCATCTTAGCAAAGTGTGTTTGGAGGTGAGCAAGTAGTTGCCTATGACAGTAAATCACTCCTACAGCTAAATCTGTCAGTGCAGAACTGTGGCTCTCCCAGAGTGTCACACAGGAGCCATCTCTTGACCTCCATTGGAGTTGTATTCCAGATAACGTGGAGTACAAATACCAGATCCCTGTCAGACATGAGATAACCACTTTCAGAGCCATATATCAAACTTTCACCTGTCAATAATCCTCTTGGGTACATTCTCACATTCACCTCAAGAGCTAAAGTGTCGGTCCAAGACATCTGTCAGGCTAGGTTCGCGCCTAGATGAGCTCATACACCTTCAAGATATAACCCAGAGATGAGTTGAGTAGGAAAGGGAGTTGGTGGACATACCAAAAATCCTCTCTGCTACTTCCCACCTTGTGCTGACAAGGTACAGTTAAATTGGCGCTCCACATTTTTTGTGATTCTTCTGAGTGGGCATACAGGGCTCCTTCAGATCTGCAGGCCAATATGTCCAAATGGAATTTTGTAATGGCCCACTCCATGATTGTTGCAAAATGACAGCTCTCCATGCCAAGACTTGAGTTCATTGCAGCTGTAGTTGGACCTCGGCTTGCTAACACGTGAACTGAGTTTACCCTTCCCATTGACTGGTACATCAACTAGAATGACTCTACGATGTATTTAGCTGGCTAAAATCTGAATCCTTTAGGTATATGGTATTAGCATGGGCACCTGTATTGCTGACATTCAGGAGCTGACCGTGGTGGAGGAACCAGAGATATGTTGATCGTCAACAGAATCTAAGTGATGACCTAACCTGCAACAGAACTGGTGGCCGCCTAAAGGTGGAGAAATGGATGTTTCATCTATTGAGTATACATGCGTCTGTCAGTCAGAAGCTCTATCACAAACTGACATTTTTATCCAGAGTTTAAGCCTTATTTTATGTTAAACTTGCAGGTCTTGTATGTTTTAACAAGGTTAGCAATTTTAGTCATCTGACTTTTGGACTTCTTAACTTCTCGTATCTCTCAGCTGGATGTAATTGTAACTGCCTCAACTGCTGCTAGCTGCTAGAAAAAGTTTGGTTATGTCTGGTCCCATCTCTTCTCTTTCAAAAGCATCCAAAATTTTAGTCATATTTTAAGCCTCCACCAGTTGCCGCAAAATTTCTGTTTGGCACCAGGATTTGATTGTATCAGCAATTTTGATTATGGCCTCCACCCAAACAAGAAAGGAATTAAGCAACTACTTTCTAATTTTATCATATTTCTTATAGCTCAATCTATCAATCTGTTACGGCCACTACGCTTTTCTGTGTTTTGTTGTGTGTGTATGTGTGCGCTACTAATGACACCTCTCTGCAAAGCTGCCTGCAAAGTCTCAGGATTCAGTGCTGTTGGTGGCAGCTCGCCTCTGTAATGACAGACTCTGTGATTGTTTGTAAGCCGAATGGTAGTTGTGTTGTATTTTGTGGACCCTTTTGTTTTCCTGGCAAGGACATATTTGATCAAACCCTGAAGTGTGGCCAGGCTTCAGAGCTTTGTTTAGTGACTGTTAACCTTCGTTCCTGACGCAGATTGTGGACTCTGTATTAGTTTCACTAGGTGCAGGGGTGCTGTTTTTGTTGTTGTTTGTTTTTTTCTAGCTCACAGGACCGTAGTATTTGTTTACTTTTATTTTGATAAAGGAATGTATTGGCTCTTAGAGAGTCCTCTTTTGGTTATATTTTGTTTTTGATTTTAAACAGCACCCTCCGGCCCTCTTCCTTGTTTTGTTCTGAATTGCTACTCGCCACTTTTAAGTTACAAATAAACTACTTTACCCTTTTACCACCTTGGATTTTGTGTTACTTCCCTATCCCCTAGACAGCTGGGTTGTAACACAATCTATCAGTTTTGTTGAGGAGAGTGGTCATTGCTTCAATGTAGAATGAGGACAGGACAAACATTTTCAAACCTATTTAGCTTGCTCTGTGAAGCAACTCATAACTAGTGGCATCAATACAAATCTTTATGTGTATCAAACTGGGTACAACATTTTAGATGCTTCTGTAAGATTCCAGAGAACCAGCTGAAGAATGTGAAGACTTTCTGTGATAAATTTTAACTTTTTCCAATCTCCCAATCACCCCACATTCCAACCCAGATGTAGACAGCTGTGAGAAGTGGCTAAGTTGCAAGAATGACTTCCTCCAGAAGTACCTGCACCAAGTGCTCACAGAGCTTCCCAGCTGTCCCTGCTCCTACCCCTCTGAGGCTGTTTACAGTGCTGTCAACATCCAGGATTCCAAACTTCACAAGACTTATCGCTGGAGGGATGCAAGTGGACCTAAAGAGCACCTGGATGTCTACAAACCTTCAGCCAGATTTTGCATCCGCTCAATGCTGTCATATGACAGCACAACACTGGCAGCTTTTGATTCTCATAAACCTCAGCACCTCAGACAGAAGCCCAGTTTTCAACAGTGAGAGTCCTGCAGCAACAGAAGTATCAGGTGCTCTGAGATAGATATCATAGTTTAAGTTGTTTGTTTAATTCTCACCTGTTTTATTATGAAGAGGATTTTCCTAAGGTGTATTGTTGTCTTCACTTCACTGTCTTTGCCCCACCCATAGGATTGTTAATTAGTTTCACCTGTTTTCCTCCCTTCCTTGTGTATTTAGCCGCTGTGTTCCCCTCTCTCTTTGAAAGTCCTTGTACCTAGTGTTAAGCATTCAAACCCTTCCTTATGTGAACGCCTCATATTCCCCTTGTGTTTTGGATTTTGTGCTTTGTGTCCCTTGACCTTCACCTGTCTATTGGACTTTGGATTTATTTGCCAACAAGGTTTTTTGACCCTTGCCTGCCTAACCACCCTGCAAGTCTTTTTGATTTGTGAATAAATTTACCATAGTCCCTTCTCTGGTGTGTGCATTTAGATCCATCCTTTGTATTTCTGTTACCCCTTATGCACTAACCATTACAATAGAGTCCATATTATTAGTGGATGGGCATCTAACTAATTTCACTATCATCTGAATTCCATCCTCGATGAAATTGTCCCATTTAAGACCAGGAAAACTAAAGACATGTCCCAGCCCTGGATAAATGAAAGCATTTAAACTCTAAAATGCAAATGCCATAAAGCAGATTGTCAGTGGAGTGCCTCTAAGCTCCCTGGCAACCATAAGGACCTCGAGGTTCTGATGAAACTATTCAAGGCAGAGGATATAAACTCACAGACACACCTACTTTTCCAATTTCACTGAACCCAATACTTCTAATCGCAAGTTCTTTTTAATGTTGTAAACCATGCCACTGATGCTCCCCTTTAGATACTACTCCTGAAAGCTGCAACAGGTTTTTACTCTTTTCCCTTAAAAAATCTCCCTTGAAAAATCTCCCTCATTGACTTAGAATAAAGCCATTTCTATCTTTCATCACAAGATTATTGCAACTACTTTTCTCCATCTGCAGTAAAATCTCTCCTCTCTACAGTTAATCCAAAATGCAGCCGTCACGATTTCAACAGGTACAAGAAACCAAGAGCACATTACATGTATCCTCTCATCTTTGCACTGGCTGGCTATTACGTCTTGGGGGTGATTTTAAATTTTGCTATTACTTTCAAAGCCCATAACAGTTTGACTCAAGCTATATTTCTGATCTTTTAACTCCCTGTCAAGGGCACTGAGATTCTCAAGTGCTGCTCTCCTGGTAATTCCTTATCCAGCTTTAAAAAGGTGATTTTGGAACAACCTTCCAAAGGAAATCAGCATGGCTACATCTTTATTTAAGTCTCATCTTAAAACGCATCTCTTCTTATAGTCTTGCCTTGCTGTGATCCTTATTTTATCTTATCTTTTATTGCCTCAATTTGTTCTGTTATGTTTTATTACTGTGTATAAGTCTTTTTGCATTCTATGTATTTCATGATTACTTTTGTTTACTGTTTTTATTTTGTAAGGCACCCTGTAAGTCCTGTTTAGGAAAGGTGCTATTTAAATAGTGCTATATAAATTTATTTATTATTATTTATTAATTATATAAAATGGAGGAAAATAGCTCCTAATCCCCTAAATCTAACTCCTGGACAATTGGGCAAACAATCCAACACAATCCTAAATGCAAACTAGATGAGGAATCAATCTTATCTGATCTCCACTATAGCCTCACAGGCTGGCCAAATTGGTGACCTGCTGGCAGGGGATTAGTAGGAAAAGCAGTCCATTCTTTGGACAGAGTGGATTGAAGTGGAAGGCATTCTAAATTATGAGCCCTTTGGATACATCTCTGCTTAAGTCTCAGATCCAGATCCTATCACGCCCAATATGCTCCTTATTATGTTCTGGCAAGATGCCTGTCAAACCATATTTGCCAACAGCAACTTCACTGGGCACTGCAAATTGAGACACTTCTGGGTTACATTCATCAGAGACGACCTGCTGCAGGCAGCATAGAAGGAACGGGTATAAGAAGACCACAATGATTATGGACCCTCAGCTACTAAGAGCCTCCTGGCCAGTTGGACATGTCATCCAGACCACACCTGTTTCAGATGGTTAGATGCTAGCTGTTGGAGCTGATGTCCAGTAATATAAGAGTGGTCTCAATCACATCTAACTGTCAGCAAGATTTTCCAAAATTTTAAACTACTGTGGTATGTAAACCTGCTATGGTAAACCTGCCAAAAATAGACATAAAGAGAGGATTTGTCAATACCAGTGTAGACTGTGGCCTGAGAACAGACCCAAACCCATTACTGCTCCGATTGTGACTTTTTTTTGCTTTTGCAGCCACATTGTACTTTTGTTATTCAATCGGCTCAATCGGCATCTGTTATGGTGCATTTTGATGGGATGACAAAAGGTAAATTAAGAAGACATCAGTATTTGTATTTCTGGAAACTGAATACAGAAATCCCTTATTTTGTTAGCATTCCATTCCATTATGTCCTATGTAAACAATATCTGCATGAACTTTCCAAATACATAATACTTCATACACATTTTGATCATTTGTTGATTAGTCTATCTCTGAATTAGGCTGTCTAAAAATCCTGCAGTCAGTGAAGCCTGGTACCATGTGCAAGACTCTCCTAGCTCCTTTGAAACTATTATCTGCACTGTATCATCTCATCTCCAGTGTGCCATCCAATGTGCCCTTGGATAAAGATAGCCTAATATGGTTACTGTGTTCATTTAAACTCATCCTCATTCCTTTTGGTATTAGTGCGTGCACTCAGTTGTTCCATTGAAGAAAAAAAATTGTGTTAAAATATTTTCTTTTCCCCTTGGTAGTTGCATTCCATCAAACTTAAACCTTGGTTTTCTTTGATGCTTGGAGAAAAGCTCTGAAAGTTAGGTGTGAAAGTGGCAAATTAAGATTGTTGATGGAGGAAAGTGGGACTGATTGTGTGTGTGTGTGTGTGTGTGAGAGAGAGAGAGAGAGAGAGAGAGAGAGAGAGAGAGAGAGAGAGACTTGGACTGGAATAACAGAGATTTGAAACATTTCATTTGCAAAAATAAATGCATTTTGTCCCTCTTTTTTTCACTGTTTTATGTTTTACTTGACAGTTAATGGGAACTTCAGTGAAACAGAAAAAGGGAAGAAGGTGTGTGAGGAGGAGGCACAGGACACTGTTACACCTAAGTTGATAGATGGAACCCCATATCCCCTTGTCCTTCTGTATAGATGTATGTGTGTATGAAATAGTCAACTCTGAAGGGGAAGTACGGGCTCTTCTTTGAAGTTTGTTCCATCTCACTTCTTTCTTCCTGCTGTTTGGAGTCCTGTTGCATGTTGGATTAAGGGACTGATGGTGTGTTGTTTTAAGGACTTAATCTTGTTGTAGGTTATTAGGGTTTTGATCAATATCGAGGGTCTGTTAGAGACAAATGAACACAATCTTTTATGGAAAGGATGGTCTCTACTTAAAGAAACATGCACATAGTTTTCTATTTTTTCTTGTTCTCGTTTTTGTTTTCTCTCCTTCTGTCTATCTGTCAGTCTATCTGTAGCCTCGAACGTGTCAAATTTGCAGTCAATAACTGATCCAGCCTTTTCAATCCGTTTGTTGACCCTGTTTGCATCTGCTGCTCCAGTGCTGCTTCCCCAGCAGACTAATGCCAAGTACAAGGCACCAGCCACGACTGACTGGTAGAACATTTCCAACATTCTGCTGCACACATCGAAGGATCTCAGCTTCCTCAGGAAAGAGTCTGCTCATCCTTTTTTTATAAACAGCTTCATTGTTGGTCTTCCAGTCCAGTTTGTTGTCAATGTGGACGCCATGTTATTTATAGTCTTCCACCATGTTCACTTCCTCTCCCAGTTCCCTGTGGAGCTCCTGTGCTACTCACCAGTGTATCTGACAGTGTTGCCCAATCAGACAAACTGTGGTCTGTCTGTCAGGGAGTCAGTAATCCAGGAGATGGTGGGCTTGTCCACACTCATCGCATGCAGCTTCTCACTGTGGCTGGATGGTGTTGAATGCACTAGAAAAGTCAAAGAATGTAATCCTCACAGTGCATCCGCTTCCATCCAGATGAGAGTGAGCTTTCTGCAGTAGGTAGATGGCAGCATCATCTACTCCCACATGAGGTTGGTAAGCAAACTGCAGAGGGTGATGATTTCACCTGCTGTCTGAGGTGGGCCAGGAATAGCCTCTCCAGCACCTTCATCACATGAGATTTCAGGGCAACTGGTTGATAGTCATTAAGTCCAGATCAATTGGCAACCTCCGGCACTGAAAAATGAAGCCAACACGGAAGTGCAAAAAGCTGCAGTTGCTCTGATGAACACTACGGGCAGGCTCCAATAGGGAGTCAATTACATTTGACCCCCATGTTAAAATGTCCAACTTAACGGCAGAAGAAAAAACATAAAACTTTAAATAAAACATAAAAAAATAAATAAAACAAAAAATGGCTTTAGTCTCTTTAGCTGATTTTCTACTTCATGACAACTGTACGAGGGGTGAATTTTTTATAATACACATTTAAAATCTGAAATTGTGCATAATGAAGAGCGACATCACTTTGATTGACAGCTGACTAATGGCTGTTGGCACCAAACATGGAGCTCATTCAGTCACTGAACTTTGCCTGTGTTTGTGGTGTTTTTGCCTTTCGGATAATTTTTCATGTAAATACTGGATTAACCGGCGTCACCACGCCAAGATGGCTGCACGCTACCATTAGCTTCAAAATTGCTCTTCAGAAATCTACGGGTGACGTCACGGAGGCTATGTCCATGTTTTATACAGTCTATGGTCCAGATGCAGTCGATCTCTTGGTGACAGGAACCAAGCAGGACGTCTTCCAAAGCTCCAGAACCTTCTCCTGACTCAGACTTATGTTGTACAGATGACACAGGATAGTAGACAGCTAAACTGCACAGGTCCTCAGAACTCTGGGGCTGATACCATCAGGGCCTGCAGCCTTGCCTTGTTGGAATGTCTGCAGCCATCTCTTAACCTGGCCCATCGTAACAGTCAGACGGGGGAGGGTGCTCATTGAAGGTGGGGGGGTCAAGTCCACAGTGTTCACTGGGGGTAGGGGGGGGAGGGTGAAAGCATTGGGGGGCAGATGGGGTGTGTGAAGGCCTGGGTGTGGGGTGGAGGAGACAGCTGAGGGTTGAGAGCTAAATTTGTTGAAGAAACAATTCAGCTCATTTGCCCTCTCCATGTTGACACCTCGTTGCCTATCTCTCACCTTAAACCCGGTGATCTCCTGGACTCCAGCTTCCTCCTGTAGGAGTCCTTGCACTCCCTCAGCTTCACCCTCATATCACCTTGTACCCTCCTCAGTTCTTCCCTGTCTCCAGACCTGAAGGCTCTCTTCTTCTTGAGTGAAGAGTGGTTTTAGGTCCCTGGTAATCCACGGTTTATTATTAGGGAAGCAGTGTCCATTCCGGGCTGGCAGGGTTGTGTGCTCACAGAATTGTGTATTCTGTGTTGCAGTCTGTTGTGCTTTTGATGTCCACCTCATGTGTCTCACAGAGCACATTCCAGTCCGTAGACTCAAAGCAGTCCTGCAGAGCATCCTTAGCCTCCTGAGTTCACCTCCTCACAGTCCTTGTGGAAACAAGCTGCCGTTGGACAAGATGAACATACTCTGGCGTCAGCAGGACCAGGTTGTTGTTAGATCTGCCCAGAGGGGGAAGGGCAGTCACCCTTAGCCATCCTTAGTGTTTGCATACAGGAGGTCCACTGTTTTATTGTCTCTGGTTGGGCAGTCAACAAACTGATTAAAATCTTCGGTAATGATTACAAAGGCATGAGACTGCTGAGTTTGTAGCCATGCGACAGTGGAGTGAGTGACGTCATATGCTGCCTTTGCGTAAGCTGACAGGGGGATGTAAACAACAACAACAATGGCGGATATGAACTCCTTTGGCAAGTTGTATGGACGAATTCCCATGGCTAGCAGTTCAATGTCAGGGCTACAGAAAGTTACAAAACAAGAAGTAACCACTACTTCTCCAAACAAAAGTTAAAAAGAAAATAAGGTGAAGTGACGAAATAATATGAAAATACGACAAAGACACTGATGTTGCAACAGGCAGCTGCTCGGCATGGCACCAGACACAGAGTCTGCAACATTTTCACTTTTCAAACTAAAATTGCCACACCTTCTAACAATAGCTTACATTGCTTGCCTTGCCTAATTAATTCAAGCCGAATTTGATTCAGCTTGATTGTGGCTTAAAATTTCTGCCCTGCCTACTGGAATTAACACAGATTTATACAGTGACTTCACATGATGATTAAATCTGGAAAATGACCTAGAACGTGAGTCTTCAACTTTGTCACATCATACAGCCCTGAATTATGTATATAGAACAAATACTGTCATCCCCATCCATTTAACTCTGACCATGCCATTTTACAGTCAGAGCATGATCTTTTGTACCGTGATTTGTCATGGCCTTCTTAGCAATGCAAACTATCCTTTATTTATTTGATGTCATCTCATGTTGTTCCATAGATATCACCATCTAGCTGGCTCCAGACAGCGTGAAATAAGGATGAGCACACATTAAACTGGCACAGAAAGATAACTGTGTATTGTTAAGAGCATATCAATATCTGCGCCGTCTCTCTGTCTCTCCCTCCTTTCAGAAAAAGGTAGCTGCTGCCAATTATTCTTGTTCACATGTTTTAATCAATTTACTACAGATCACACACTGTAAATGTTAACATAACTGCTAACCATTTGTCAAAGACTGCTCTTTTTCAATCCTTTTCCATCCTTCCAGGCAGCCCATTAATTTCAACTTTCTTGAATTGCTCTATCACAATAATAATCATGTCTGCTTCTAGTGTATTCAAAGCATGCAATGAAAGAACCTGCTTTGGTCCTTCAAATCAATCAAAAATGCAGTATTGTATGCAGATGAAATATGAACTGGGATTATTAGAAGTGTGACATGGAATGTGGAAGGCCTCAAATGCAACACACGAGAACTGAAGGTTGGTAAGGCCTTTATTAAATGCAAAAAAAATCTTTACAAACAAAAACTCACAGAAGGAGTTATGTCCAGAGCAGATCCAACAAAGACAAGAACACTCACAAGCATGAGAAGAAGACAATCCGGAAACGTGAGAGAGCAGTGGAGTGGCTTATATAGAGTCCTGAACAGCTGGGTCCACAGGTGAGATGATTAGGTGGGAGTGGCTGGCAGATGAGGTGAGGCAGAGGCAGGGTGAGTGGGAAAATACTGAATACTTGAATGTAGAATTATGGCAGACAGAACAGAGACCAGAACATAAAACAGACTGAACTTATACATGACAGGAATGAGGCTGACAGGACTACGACATAACAGACTATGACAGAACAGAGACTATGACAGAACAGAGACTGAGAACTAAGACAGATCTTAACTGAGACTAAGGCCGAACAGAAACTAAGACAGAACTATGACATAGAACACAGACAGAGAACTAAGACAGAAAACTAAGACAGAAAACTACAACACAGAACTAAGACACGACATGACAGCAGAGACAAGGAACTAAGACCGAGACAAGGTTGAACAGAAAACTAAGGCTGAACAGAAACGTGACCGGCAGAATGTGACAGAAGCCAGAAGAAGTAGCACACCAATTTGTGTACAGCACCAACAATATGCTGGTCCCTCTTGACACTCACAAGGTGAAAAAGTGAATTAGCAGAAAGCTGCAGAGGGCACACTACAAAATATTGTATGTACGTACACCTACATTTAATAGGTGACGCTGGGCTGTGATATGGCAAAAGCTGAGCCAGGACAAGGTTTTTCACTGGAGCCCTCTGCAGCAACACCTTGGCTGCACCATTTCTTAACTGAAATGCATGAGGAAACTGTTTTTGATATAGTTCAACCATCAGTCTGAACATGGCCTTAAGGTGTGTTCAGACAGAACCCAAACCCAAAATTGACCTTGTGTTATTTATTCATTATTTATTTATTCAACTCGGCTCCTTAACTGTTTGTGTAATATATTTATTTGCCCCAAACAGCTAATGTACTGACTGTATAGATGTTAGCCATAAGCTAGCTAACAACATACTGTACGTGCTGACATACTGTGTGTATGTGTATGTGTGTGTGTGTGTGTGTGTGTGTACTGTGTGTCTTATCTGTGTGATGGCCTAGCTTTTGATCTCCCCACTGTGGGACGAATAAAGGTATATCTTATCTTATCTCAGAACACACCAGGAAAGCCTAAAGACCATTTATCTTTTTCTCTTATCACAAATAAAATAAAAAATACTGTGATCCAAAGCCACCTTTAGCCCGCAGTTCAACACATTATATTTAAAAGTATTATATTAAAAATTTCCCCACTGTGGGACGAATAAAGGTTTATCTTATCTTATCTTATCTTATACTTTTCATTGAAAACTTTATTTCAATATTTTCCTTTAATTTGCCAATATAAGTACATTCAAAATGTTAAATTGTAGCTTGACTGTAAGTCAAGATGCAGCAGAATGACAGAAGTTGGCACTGTGCAGACAGACACAAGCAGTTTCAGTTCATTGGACCTGTGTAGAGGAGGGAGCAGCTGCAGGCCAGGGCTCAGGGGCTACAGCCAGGAATGTGTCTTTTCACTTGCCCAGTGGCGAGTGTGAGTAATCCAATCAGTGCACAGAGAGGAATATATAGTAAAACCACAGCAAAGCATATAAAAACAAAGCATATAAAAAGAGCACAACATATAAATTTGACAAATCAGATGTGCATGTACAACAAAACATCTGTTTTAAAGTTCACTTGTTTGCATGAGAATATGTTGGCACCATAATTCTCTGTAATTCTCAGTTTAGGCTTGGCATTAACTTCAGTGCCATTTCTCAGTTACAAGCTTTGTGAATGTTTACCTTTCAGTCCAGGAACAAAGGACTTTGTTTTCTCAGAAGTTTTTTTAGGAACTTGAAACACATTAAACACGTTCATTAAAAAGGAAATAAAACATAAAATATGATACGTACAGAAATGTGTCACAGTCATTGTCAGTAAACATTTGCTTTTGTAAATGGTGTGCAACGGGAATTCATGATAACTGAGAGGGGGGTCATGTCTCTCGTTGCGGGGGCCTGTTGTGGCGGCCTACGTCAATGGCGTTGCCCCTCAAACGGGCTCCAAGCTCCTGCGGTTGCTCGTCCCCTGGTCCGGTTGCTCAGTCCTGGCGACCCGGCCGTAGGCTGGCGTCTTCACCAGACTATCCGTCGTCCGTCCCAGCTCCATCCTCCCTGCTCCGCAGTGTCACCGCGTCCGCCCGCTTCCTCCCCTCCGCTCACCTGTCTTCCCCTCCGCTCACCTCTCCCCAATTAGCCCCGTTTTTAAAGCGCAGTGCACCAATGAGCATCCACTGCACTGCGTTGCCTTTGCAGGTGGAGGTGCTTAGTCGCAAATGCGAACCACAGGCACACACATACACGCTGACACTTCACCCCGGGACAATATACTGTACGTGGGCCTGTGCATAGTTGATATTTGATTGGCCAGTGCACTGTGTTGCCAGATGAAGTTGCAGGGTGTTGCAGAGATTCTCCTTCTCGTACTACAAATGAAGAGAAAAAGGTGTAGTTGTGTGGGGACTGTCAGTTTCAGAAAGTTTTGTTGATTTATTTAATAGAGATAAACTGAAAAATATGTTAGTGCAAAATCAACCTGAACAACAAAAACTGGAAACAACACTTATTATTGTGTGTGCCACAGAAAATGGAATTTTAGAGATAAATCAGGTCATTTTTCTAGCTGTGGATCTTACTTCACTGCTTTTTGAGTAGTTTTACTTGTCTCCTAGTTAAAATAATTTGATAATAAAAAATAATTTTAACTGCTGAATGACCCAAAGATACAGACTAGTGGCATCTGCATGAATTTTATTTTTATATGCAAAGTACTTGTTTGGGTGGCAACTAGTCCCTAATCAATTTTATCATCATTATTAGTTTTAAGTGATATGTGTATTTCTTACATAAAATTCTCTGGGTTAGGAAAGCTTCCTTTGTAAAGTGGCTTCAGTCTCCATAGCAGAGATGTTTGAAAGAACATAAACACAGCAGAGGTGACATCCACCACTGGGTTCAACAAGAGGATAAACATGGTGTCAGAGTTTTACAACATGGGTTTAGGTTCAAGATAATGATACCTGAATAGGATCTGTTTGTACTGAAAACAAGGCATTGTGGGAACGCAAACAGGGGCTGGGATCAAGGCATTTGTTTTACTTCCTGTGGGGAGATAAAATGAAAACAGAATGGTGAAAATCAGTCAGCAGATTTAAGTAACAAGAGATCTACTAATAAAACCAAAAGTTGGTAAAGACCAAAAGCAGAGCTAAAAGAGTGAATGTTGGACCATGGTCTGAGAAGGTTCTCAGGTTATCCAGGTCATGTTATTCGAGTAAGCTTTCACAGAACGCATCAACTCGGTGGACAACAACATCAAGTTCACATCAAAAGACACAAGGCACAGTTTGGCCTTTTTGGACTGCAGCATATGCATCAAAGAGGACAGGAGCCTCCATATTGGGGTATACGGTACAGGTATTTTAGTCAGAAATAATTTATTCAACTCAAACTAGTAAACATAATAACTAACTGGTGTAAAGTGTAAGTAGGAGAGGAATCACTCATGTTAAGTGTGGATGAGTGAAAATATGGTGTCATGCGTGTTGGCTGATGCAGCAACCCAAATAAAGGAAGAAGGCTGAGGTGCCTGCAGAAGGCCCAGCTGAGAGAGAATAAGAGGGGCCTTTATGCCTGTTTGGAAGTCCAGCCCAGAAGAGCAGATGACCTACCACCTATCTCCCCTTATCTGCAAAACAAGCAGCAGAACAAGACAAACAGGCCTCGAAAATAGATGAGAGCAGCCGATTGCAGTCAGGGGAGGTATCAAAAAATGTGCTTGTTGAACAACACTCTGTCAGAGTTGGCTTGATTCTTCTGAACTTGCAATTGCAGAAGTAGCATCTGTGCTCTTTGTTATAGATGATGCAGGTGCAATTGAAATCCACTATCATTGTATACATTTAAAAGTATGTATGTCATATCCTGACTGATTACTTCACTTTACAGATCACTGATGAGTCAAAAGTTACTTAAATAAAGATATAAATATGTGAATAAAAAGTAAGTGTAAATGTAAATAAAAGCTTAAGGCTAAAACTAAAATCAAAGGAAAATAATATACAGCAGCAGTGATGGCAACAATGGCACACCAAACAATGTTGAATAATAACTTGTGCTAATCATTTTCTCTTGTGTGTCTACCTTCCCTGCCTGAATTGAACACTGACCTACTATGTTGTTAGATGTAGGCCTATTGGTGCGAAACAGGATTCTTCAGTAAGCACTTCATTGTATGCTATATAATGTCTACAACGTGGATATATACTTACATGCTGCAATTACAATTTTAAGACAATTCGTAACGATTGATTGTATTGATTTGGTTTAACCTGAAGGTTTACAATTGCTAGAAACAACATCTCACTACTGTTTTATGTGTGTGATTTATGGTTGTTGGAGGGGCAGCAAATAGTGGCACGTTGTGCTGGATGGAGAACATAGAGACCATAACACCAGATGTTTGTTCTCACAACACAACACACACACACACACACACACAGATAGAGAGAGAGAGAGAGAGAGAGAGAGAGAGAGAGAGATCTCAGGGGTGTTATCAAACAGTTTCTGTTCTTGATCAAACCAGTAAATGTGTCTGTGTGTGCGTGCATGCTTGAGCTGTCAATAACACCACTCAGTGTGGATCAAGGCGTGAATTATGCCATTAGTATAGCAAGATATATTTACTCCTGAGCCACTTCCCAGAACTTATCTAATTCATTATCTGTCTTCCCAAACACAATCAAATGAAGGCAGGGTCTGAAACCAGAGCTTTGAACAAAACTGTGTCTTTGAATCAGATGCTAAGACCTTGACAGATGTTGAGAATTCTGCACGTATTTCGAGAGGTTGAAAGGTCGTAGTATAGGTGTGGTGGCTGAGGGATAGTTGGCAAGCAGTGAAGTCTCTCTTAGTCACCTCAGCGCTGCCATTTACAGTACTAATGGTATTCCGGTACAGTACCATAAAGATGTGTTACTAATAAAAGTCATCTGATAGCTGTCAGAGGACCAGGTTTGTTCTGGGATTAAATGGAATCTGAGATTGCCAAATGTAATGTGAATAAAGCGAGCTATCTGCCATCTTTGTTGCAAAAGCTTAGGACAAACTGTGCATTAATAGTAATTAAGTAAGTAAGTAGCAAGGCCTAACTGAGGTCAGTTTACAGATATTTTCAGCTTTTCAGCCACAATATCTCAGTTTTGGCAATGTCCTTTTGTAACTTTCCCTAGACCAGCTTTTTGTACAAACCTCTCACCAGTTTCTTACAATTTCAGGAAGGAAGGAATATTCCAAATGACTTAAACGCTCTTCCTTTGACAGCTATTTGGCCCTATCTTACTCCCTAATAGTGGTCTGTCAATCTTGTGTTGAAGGACTGTTCAAACTAAATCTGTGTTCTTTGGGCTTGCTCAAAAACTTAGATACACCAGCAACTCCTTGAAAATTTTTGATGGGGTTAATATCTATCAGCAGGTTCTCATTTACATACTTAGTTATAGGACTGCAAAACTAAATTACTGGAGTATTCTTTTATGTTTGGGCAACTAAAGCCACTCAGAAAAAATAATCAGAGAGTCTGAAATTTCCCTCAGACTCCAGGGAGTTAATCATGCTTTAGTTACTACAAAGCACACAATGCATTGGTCAGCAACTTTCTCAAATACAAGTGTAGTACAAATGACTACAAGTCAAACACAAACACAAGATCCAGAATTTCTTGAGGCACTGAGGCTGCCCTTATTTGTTGCGTAAAATGGATGGTCCACTGTCTGTATAAATTGTCTGTCTGGATCTTTGAGAACTTCTGAAATAGATAGCAAATCCATTAAAAGGCAAACTTTCAATAGTATATCTGAAGTCAGATATCATTTTGTGAAGCGAGGATAGAAATGCAAATGCCAAAATTGTTTTTAATTTTGAGATGTAAAATATATGCTATAATAAGTCTGTCTCAAAAAAATGACTTCATCACTAATTCATGATTTATGTAGTCTGGATGATCATCTAAATGTCTGAGTGTGACGTCGGCCATCTGGCTTTCTGTGTGACAGCTCTTGAAATATAAAGCCCTAATGGCCAGGTGTGATGAATCAAGCAATTAATAATTTATAAGTGACTGGAATGGGACTTAGGAGGGGAAATATAGTCAACACATGTAGACCACATTTGATCCACACAATATGTGCAGGGAGGAAGGGCTTCATGGGTCAAATGTGTGTACAGTCCATGGAGTGCGGATTACAGATATCAGCTGCCAGACAAGGAGGTTTGTTCCTCAGGGAGCTTCTATTGTATCAGTACAAACATTGCTATATGTAGGTCTGCTGAGAGGATAGACAGATACAGTATGTTCATATATGAGCATCCACTTCAAGAGTCCATATATAAATTTTAGGTTTAAAATGTGAGGAATATTCTCCTGCATTATAATGATTTTCATTTTTAAAGCTGCATTCTTTTTGGCTACTTGGGCTAAGCTGTAAATATAATATTGACATTATAAATTTTGAACTGATGAAGGTGAATGTGTTAGCACAGCAAAAAGACACAAAGCACCATTAGCAGTATGTGCACTTGTTCCACTACATTCACAAGCTAGTGTCTAACTGTGTCTGCCTGCTGTTTGGTGTTGAGTAGGTAGTATGTAGTGGGTTCATCGCAGCTTTTCCACTTACAACAGCTTCCTACTGCTGCATATGGAATGTTTATGAGAACGGTGAGTCTGAACCATACAGCAAAGTAGCAGGTCATAAAACCAAAACAGTGAATGAATGTTTGAGAATCACTGATAGCTACTGTAACAGTAAAGTTAAGCCGCTTTTAGTACATTTTAAATAGGTCTTCTAAACGTCAATTAAATTGTGGTGTTCCACATGGATCCATTCTTGTCCCTTTGTAGTTTAACATACACTACTCACAAAAAATTAGGGATATTTGGCTTTCTGGTGAAATTTATGGAAAATGTAAAAATGTTCACACACATGAAAGTAGGGCATTTAAGTAGAGGCATGCACTGGTGATTTCCTCATCTCAAATAATTTATTGAAACTAAAGCCAACAACAGTGGTGGATATACCACAACAAAAAATGTCAATGTCTCCATAACTTGTCATGTGTCCTTGAGCATCAATTACAGCTTGACAAAGACGTCTCATGCTGTTCACAGACCGACTTATTGTCTGCTGCTGATGACACTCTGTGACACTCTAAGCTCAGTGGCCACTTCCGTCTGAGAACATCCTGTTTGAAGCCTCACAATGGCGAGGTACTGTTGATCAGTTGTTAGGTGTAGTCTTGGTCTCATGATGTCAAAATGTGAACAGCATGATGAGGAGGACTGTTTAAATACCAATTCTAATTGAACCAGGAGATTTATTGGTCGATTCATGGATCAAACACCTGTTGTGAATTTTGCCGTTGTTGCCTTGTTAGAGAACAGAAACTTGTGCAAAAAGTACTGAAACATTGAACAGTTGGACATGTGCATTCAAAAGTTTACAGAAGGTCACATTAAGTTCACCTGTAAAGGTTATAATGCATTTTAGGTTCATCCTGAAATTTCACCCAAAAGCCAAATATCCCTAACTTTTTGTGAGTAGTGTAAATGTGTCCTCTGAGTCAGGTCATACAAATACATTGCTGCGCAAATTATTACAAACACTAAAAAACATGTAACCCTATCTCCAGAGAAGAATGTCATCAGACAATTCTGCAAACCACACAAAATTAAAATTGTTACTTTTCGCTTTTACAATATTTGCACATGGCAACTGGCATGGTTAAAGTATGGGAAGGTAAACACTAAAAGATAAAACAAACAAGCTTTAATGGCATCTTTATTACTATAACTTGGTCATTTGTGTATCTTATTTAAAATATTATGGGACTGGGACTGATTTAACCCACCAAAAAGTTGACTTTTATTATTATCATAATGTAAAATGTAGCAACTGGTACATCTGACTTATTTGCTGCCAAATATACACTATGTTCACCACTTTGTCCCTAACTTTGTCTATCTGCCATTTGGTGCTGAACAGATTTGATATTGTACAGTGGCTTTTTAGGAGCTTTTTCACTGAGAACAATGGCCTACTGCTGCCCAACAGCTAAACAATTAGCTGAAAATCACTATAGCACTCCATAAAGCTGAGGGGGGCTGCAGATTCAGCTGATAATTCTGTGTAGGTTTATCATTATTGGAGACCTCTTTGGCATGGTCCTGATGTTTTCACATTGTCATTTGACACTTATTTTAAGGCTACCTGTAAATGCTTCTTTCAGTGTTACGTCCCATATGACTCTCTTGAGGCATTTGTAAAGGGTACCAGTGTGTTATCACATTCTGGCCTTCTAAAGCTCTATTTAATTGGTAATCCTCTAGGATCTATTGTTGTTACTCTGCTGTTTTCAATATCCATGCTTTCTCTCAGTCAGGTCATACAGAAAAATAATAATATACATGAAACAGTAAATACAAGTTGTACATACTTTTATCTTGCCTGGATGACTATCAGATGTCCCTCCCCTAACTCCAGCTGGTGAGGCACATTGCTGCCCAAAATTTTATGAACATTGTACCCTTGTGCTAGCTACCTTGCACTACCTCCCTGACAAACTGACTTGCATGGTTTAAAGTCAGTTTGCAATCCATAACCAATTGTTTTTTGTGTGGAAAAAAAAGAAAAACTTATGTGATTGCTTAAATTTAAAGTCTTGCATTAAGGCTCAAAATGTAGTTGGGGCAGCATGAAAAACTCATTTAAGCCCCAGGGACATTTAGTGACAACTACTGCTAATTAGTTTGAAAAATATAGCTGCCTTTGTATACTGTGGTGCTTACATGAAGGGAACCTGTACTCATTCCTGAATGTCTAAATTATCAAAGCCACAATAGACTGGTTCTGCTGAGGCTGCTCCCTACTACCTGCTTCAGCCATAAGCTATGGATCACTACGTGGTCTATGATTGTGGCCCAGATGTCATTTAAAATATTCCCTTCCCTCTTCCCCGTCCTCCCCTACCTCCCTGTCCTCTGTTTGCCCCTCTCCCCTATGCCATGCCACCACACATCCAGACCTCTTGCAGCATCTGCTTCTCCTCCATTCTCAGCAACACTGTGCACTGGAACCCTTTGCTTTACTTGGGCGTGTGTGTGTTTACTCCTGCAACACCTTGCGCCTGTGCACTGAAACTGACATTATATGTTCTCCATCACTTGTCAATTGTGGGAAGAGAAATCACTCTATCCAACCACACATCATGCTGGGCTTGTCTTGCAATGCTCATTGTACATAGTATTTTGCATGCAATGATTTACCCAGTGAACTGTGTCGGTGTGAGCAGGATATGTGCATAGCCCATTGAGAAAGGTACCATTTGTTTTGACTGTCCTGTCATAGTGGAATGAGAATTTCGTCTACACAATGACTGCATTTAAATTTGCATTTAGTGTTTTGCAAAATGTGCTTTAGCATTTACATTTTTTTAACACAATAAGAAAGGAAATAGTGCCATGGTCAATTGCGTTAATGGTGTGGGGTTATATATTTGAGTGAAAGAGATTCAGAGAAACTGTAATACAAAGTATGTATCATGGCAAGCAGTGGAAACTGATGAACGATTGAGAGAATAGGATATTCAAAAGGTAGTCACGAATTAATACTTTTCTGGAACTGGAACTGATTTATACTTCTGTTGGGGGCTGTGTGCCCTACCAATGACCATTAAGTGGTCATAATTGTTGGAATTTACTTCCAAATCACCAGTACACTGTGCAGGCCAAAAGTAGAATTGCGAGGCATATAGACAGGGAGCCATACTGTCTTAAGTACTCCATATAGCACTTTTCAAGCCAAGAATAAGAAGCCATTTCCACAAGACAATAAACTATAAAAGAAAAACCAGAAAAGATTTCAAACTGTAAGAATAAGTTATTAGACATAAACTGTCCACATTCAGTAGTTTGTCATGAAAAGATATGTTGTTTCATTTCTGGCAGGCTATCCAACTAGGTCCTGAGTAGCTCAAAGGCCGCTATTTTCCAGAAACTACCCTCCATCCCAAGCACACCCCCACACACAACCGCCACTGCCATTGCTACAATACTTGCTGTGCAACCAGCACAATGCAGTGCAAAATTACAAATGACACACACATGCACCAGGACAAAGTGACTGAGGGAGCTGTCAAAAATTGTGAGGGAGCAATTGTTTTCTTAAAGTAAAATTCATTGTTTTATCAATGTCTCAGAACATCCTAAGACTTGATTCCAAACTATAATTCATAATTAGGACTTTACCTGTAACCCTGAAGACGCACCTGTTTCCTCATCAGTCCACTCCACTTAGCTAGCCTGCTGCTGCTGTGTTTCTTGCATACAAAATAATTTATTAATGGTGACATTTTCATGGGGTTTCTAGACTGATATTCAAATAATATTTTGATATATATATCCAGCTAACTGGCTAATAGCGTGCTAATTAATGCTAGCTAACATGGTTAACTATAATCAGTTGACATTGTTTTCCACAGTGGAAAGGCTAGTGATGTAAAGTAGTTAACTGGTTTTCAAGTCAAGTAAATTTCAGTTTCAATTCAAGTACAAAATGTGTTGGTATGGAAAAATTATGTGTCCTGGGAGTAGGAAGAAAGGGAGTAAGTCATCTAAAAGACAGAAATTTTGCCCATGCTTGAGGTATAGACTGACAGCTCTGATAATTTACCATTGTCAGAGTGCTGATCAGCTGTTGCCTCATCTGTGTCTGACAGTTGATATTTCAAATATCAAATTTGCATGTGACATGAGCCTTTAAGCCCCTCCCTTCCAGCCAATCAAATGCTAGCATAGCATGCCTGAATTGGCCATCTTGGAGATACAGCCCCCAGTAGGACTTATACACACAGAGTATATATGTAGACTCTGAATGAAAAGTGATCTACAGTTACTGTTCTGCCCTGAATATGTTTTATATGTTAAAAAAAGACATTAAGTTGACTATTGAAATAGTTTTATAATTTCATATGCACAAACAAGTGTGGAGCTTTTATTTTGACACCTGTAATGATAGGGGAAGCAGGAAGTGGAAGCAGGAAGTAGGAAATGGGAAGTAGGAAGTAATGGTAAACAAGGAAAAGGCATGACTGCATTGTTGTTAATGTAGGTGTCTAATCCAATGTAATCCATCACGTGGATCCCTCAGAAAGCAATGGCTGTAAGTGTTACATGTTCTTTATATGCTCACTTATTGTGATGAGTGATGAGTTTTATGTTCATTTCCTAAGTTTGTACGAACATAATTGCTTGATGTGTTACAGCCTATAAATTAGCATACACATACTTTTCATACTTACCAGTTACATACCAAGTGGTATATTATTTAAGGCTAGGCCGTTTATATTTACCTGTTGCTCACAGAGCCGTCCATTAAGTCTATTTTTGTATTTTCTTTTCTAGTTTCACTCCGATTCAATGTTGTCACTTTGACTTACCTGCCATGTGTGAAGTCAATAAAGGAGCAAGCATGCTCACTTCCTGGCTCTTGAAAAGGAGTTTGGCTGGCTGTTTATCTGTTAACACTTGGGAAGTAAAACACATAGAGAGAACAGTACAGTTACTCCATGACTCTGTAAGTTACTCCTATTTGTGGTCTGAATCATGGAGTAATGTATAGAGTGCTGAGGACACGGGACTAATTTTTGCTGTCAGTTCTTTGACAGGTCCTTTACTATTACCACTATTAGTAGAGGTGTGCGATACTGCAAGATTTGGTATCGATCCGAAATGTTGACCACTTCGTCTGAGAGATCTGTTCGGACACACACACAGACACACTGAGTGCCTGCACTGTTTATCCTCATTATTTTTGCCTTGAGTTTTTGTGTTTGTCCAGCTTTTAGTGCAGGACGTAGTAGTATGGCTGCAGTCTATTAAAGTTAGATAGAGACAGATGCCTTTTCCTCTGCTGACTGAGTTTACCCAGGCTTGTAAAGGAGCTGATTAAAGATGACTTAAGAATGATGCTCCCCACCACACTTCACTTGAGGGCTTTCGTCTTTGTTACTTGCATGACAGCATGTAATATTGGCCTGCCAATAGAATGAATCTGAGGCCAAAAACTTGGACTGAGAACTACACATTGTTGATCATGGCACTGGAAAACCAAATGAGAGGGGTGAATTGAGGAAAACAGCTTCATTTTACATAATGCTTTTCCATATGCTGCCAAACAAGGTTGGCAATTCCATTCTGAAAATACTTATTTCAGATAGGAGGGTGATTTCTAGTTGTGGTTATTTGCCTTTATACATGTCAGTGGTTCAAAATGATCGCTTGCACCATTCAGAGGAACTCTGACGGGGATGATAAGTTGTTTTGTTAGTTTGTTTGTGAGTAACTTCTGTTGAGTTGTTCCTTCACTTTGGACATGTATTTGTTATTTATTCATTTCATAATGTTTCATGTTGTAAAAAAAATATTAAATGTGCCATCCAATGTGTGCAATCTGGTTTGTTTTAAAAAAATTTGAAAAAGTGAACATTTCTTTCACTTTCACAAAATTGAATGTAGCATCTATGTATATGCTTCTAATTCTAGATTTTCAAAAGTATGAAACAACAATGTACGGCACCATGGCTGCATAATACACATTATTATAGCATAATTTTGTAAGCTCCGGGGATATTCCACTGTAGCATAGAGCTTTATTGTTGTCCAAACACTAGTAAACACATCAATGAGCCTTACTGTTGCACTAGGCGACATGTTCCTTCCTTACCGTGATCACACGCACTGCTGTTTATTGTAACTCAATCCCACATACCATCCTGCTGCCCCAAATACTCACTAGAGCGAGTATTAATTGTTAAGTGTTTGTTGTTGATGTTTAAGGAAATCATGAGCCTTTTTAAAAAAACAACTATAAATTCATTACCCTTTTTTAGAGATTTATGTCTTCAGCAAGAACCAATGGGGTTAGAGCCGAGAGCCACAATCAGGGTTTACAGAAGTCAGAAAGCACTAACACTGATCAACAATGGATCAATTCTAACTGCACACTTCCTGCCACATACATATAGCTTAATTAGGTGGACACGAACACCACTCCAAATGAATGACCATGTTGCTCCGTAGCTGCTGGATGTGGGAAAAAACAACTGTTTGCTAACATGTTAGCCACATCGAGGTGATAACATGTCAATGCTGTGTTCACAGTTTGTTTTGCTGCCTCCAGGTAGTCAAAACAATCAATGAATTCTGCTTGGTAAGTAAGTATTCAAAGCATAGGTGTAAATTCATTAGAAAAATTAACATTCACATATAGCCTACTTGTTAGATCTGAACAAAACACATATTACAATATTGTAATATGTACCATTTACAAGATGAACACAAGGATTTCATACAGTGGTACATTAAATAGTTTATTAGCACATTCATACACTATATGTCAGCAAATGTACCAGTATGTTTTGTAATGAGCATATGCTAGGCTAAAACAAACTCCCTCTCTTTAACACAGACACATGCATAGACACACATTTTATTGGCTCTACTGATAATCAACCCTGACAAGAGGAGGTGAAAATTCACGGCAATTCCCTGGGATGCCGGCCCACATGAGTTGGTGGAGTGGGGTGTGAAAGCTAATATTTGAGAGGAGAGAACGACGAGATATGCAGGAGGTTTGGACTCTTGGTGGAGTTCCGCCTCACTGTGAACTTCACATTACTGAGAGCAGCCTCTATGTTCATTTGTTTTACTTTTTAAAGCATTGAATTTCATAATCTGTGTGTAATATAGAACAAGAATAAGACAGACAATTAAAGAGTATTTAAATGATTAATAAATTGTAAAAAGTGTAAACTCAGCTGAAGGTAGTTGAAATGGAGAGGACTTTGCCGAAGCAAACATGTTGGAAGGGTGGTGGAAATGATTTTTCTATAGTCATTCCTGAAAGTATGCTGAAAGGTGTATATCTCGTTAGGAAGATTTCAATCAGACATGACCAAAAAAACAAAAAGAAAGTGAGGAACTCATCTACTACTGAGGTACTGACTGATATCAGAAGGAAATAAGGATTATGATCTATTGACAGGAAGTCTTTCAGGGTGTCAGAAACAGCAGTGAGTAGTGGTGCTTGAGCTTCTACACAAAAGGCCACAGACCCTCACATGCTTTATTACATGTTGTGAAGTGAAACCTCTGAAATTCACTTTTGCTGATCTTCATGCTTTGACTTCAGTTAAAGGTTTGGGGGCTAAACAGGCTAAACTGAGAAATGGTCAGTTGTCCTGCTGAAAAGAAGACTGTTTTTTAGCTCCTGGAGCGCTGACATTCCCGCAGATATCAGGGTTGTACTCGAAAGCAACACTGGCCAGATTTGTGTTTTAGATTAATTTTAAGATAAATAAAACGAATGAACGAATGAAATTTCATTAAGCTTTCATGTCTTTTTCCCTTTTGTGAGGACAGTGGACCATCTGGCTGACAGACTGACACAGAGACTGCACTTAAATTATTAATTAAAAAAAAACTTAAAAACCACATCTGTCATTTTTTATGTCCTCTGTTTGGAGTGAAGGCAAACATTTATAACTGCCCTACCTTCAATTATTTGAACTATACCCAAATCACAAACTGGGCTAAAGTCTCAGGGTGGAAGCAGTGGAGATGTAGCTTAGGATAAAACAACACTTCCACCTGGTGGTATGTCGCACTGTAGTACATTATAGCAAATAAAAGGAAGCACTTTCATGAGTGGGACTCTCTCCCTTGTTATCAGCCTGGTTTGTCTTTTTTTGTGGAATTATAGAGATTTGGTAATATTGTATGTTAATTGTCCATTTGTTTAGTATTTTGGGGTTCTGAAATGTATCAAGAACCTGATTTGACCCAAAGACAATAGCCTCTTTGTATTTTCATTGCCTTTTCTTGAGAAAGAGTGTTTTGTTTGTACATTAAAAAAAACAACATTGTCAAATGAAATGACAGAATGCATAGAGTGTTACTAATGTTCCTCATGTGATAAGCGAGGGAAGACACAATAGAGCCAGAGAGCTCTTAGCTGACCATCCTAGGTAGAAATTTTATGCAATGTATGTCACTTTCTGTGATGTATGAATTGGAGTGATTTTATAGCTGATGATATGGGTATTGCTTGTGTTGAATGCATTATGTCACTGGTCATCTGGACTCTTGCATCTTTGTTGTTTTTAGATCAAGGACCACAACTGCAATAAGTCTTGGAATGTATTGTCTTATCCTTGACATGGTTGTTGCCATGTGTGTGATTTGATTATTTCCTAACTGCAATGTCAAATAAATAATAAATAATAATAAGTTCATACTGTGACACACAAAAAGGGGAAAACTGGGGGAGAGAAGGAAAAACATAGAAGAGAATGCCAGAAAATGTACACCACTCATCATTCCACAACTAGACAATCAAAGCATTTTAATTATGAATGAACTCCATATGTATGCAACAGACACTTATGATATTCAATGTTTATGTTAGACTGGATGCTGAAAACCAGGGTGAGTAGAGTGATAGGGTGATGTAGAGCTGAGGGCCACACATTGACAGGCTGTAGGGTGGTTGTTCCTCCAGATGCAATTCTGATGACCAATTCTGCTGAAGACAACAAAGTGCCAGTATGGTGCTGCTTACATGTAGTCAGAACTAAATTTGAACATGTGTGCTAACCTTCACCATTTACAGAATTCAGTTAAACAATTCAGCAACTTGAGCCCTATGGAAAACAGAAAAGCACGGAGGCCCCAGCGAGGATCGAACTCGCGACCCCTGGTTTACAAGACCAGTGCTCTAACCACTGAGCTATGGAGCCCTATTGCAGCCGAGTCCAAATATCAACATTAAATCCACCCGCCAAGCTTGATCCGACTGAAATCACTACGCTAACAAGCCTAAGACAAAGTAGTCCTCAAACCTGAGTCAGCGCGGCTATACACTGTACTGTATTGTGCGACAACTACTCTACAAAATATGCGGCATTGACGTTCAGAATAAAATGTTGCGCAACATTAGCGAGCTTCGGTGCGCAGATATCACGTTGTACGTGCAGTCTGTCATGCTGATACGGGCCACTTTAGGAACGCAAACACAAGCTCAAGCGCCAACACGTCCTCAAGCTTCATATTGTAAATGTGATATGTGAAAATATGTGAGGCGTTTTGAAACTGATACCGTGTCTTCTTTTCAAGTTTTAAAAAAACAGTGCTCTCAAATGTCCAGTTGTGCCAGACTTACCTCTTAGGTTTGAGCGTGGAGGGAAGCCAATAGAGCCCAAAAAGCTTTTATTAAAACCATTTACCAATTCAAACATGATACAACCACTCATCCATTCAATGGTTAACAGTTAAGGAACATTCAGCATGTCAGGAAATGTGACATTCAGACACTCGGACAATTTGTTACTGTGACAAATCGCTGAGAAGAAGCAAAGACTTACTTCAATAGTACCAGATATACATTAAAATTATACATTCAATTCTGTAAAGCAAAATTGAAAATAATCTCTTATATAAACATTTACCTTTGAGAAAGGAAGGAAAATTCCACTCTTGTGTTTGTTTACAGAGTTAGATATCATCAATGCATTCCATCTCTTAGGTTATCTCATAAATAACCTCTGGAATGCTTTGATGAAACGATTGTCATTGTTGGTGCTTCAACTTAGATCACCTCCTGCTATAGATTGTGATTTAGAGTGTGAACTATGAAATGAATTAGTGCCATATTCAAAGCATAATATTGTTTAGCATAGCATATTGTGGTTGCACTGTGTTCTATCAGATTTCTCCCTTTTTAAAAATTGTTTTATTATAATAAAAAGTTCTGTGCTCGTTGTTTGCTCTGCTCATTAATGGGAATGGGAAAATGCTCCACCAAGAGTATATTGAAAAGACCTGTTTTTATCTGTGTCAAATTTAGGGTGGATTTAGTTAATGATAAAGAGGTCTGACATCATAGCAGTCAAACATTTAGACTTCTACAATATAGTCTGAGTTGCCACAGATTACCCCAGCATCTTCATAATGGGCACAGTTATGTGTCCCCACACCAGCATGCTTGCAGTCTAGCAGACTGGACTCGGTCCCTTCACACTGAACGTCATCCAGAAGAATTCGCAGATCCTTCCCCTCACCGAACTCTGAGTTTTTGGCTGCCTTCAAAGCATACCGGAAACCTAGCTGCTGGCAAACCACTGCAGCATTCTTGGTGGTCCATAGGTCATCACACACAGTGCCCCACTCCCCGTTAATGTAGATCTCCACCCGTCCATGGTCGCTGCGGCCTTGTTCATCCCCAACCAGCCTCACCGCTCCATTCGGGAGCTCGGGAGCACTCTGTGCTCTGGATTTGCCTTTCCTGCGTCGGCCTTTCCGCCTTGAATGTCTGGATGGTTTGGTGGTAGTTGTAGTTGGCAATGGGGTGGTCGCGTCTGGTCCTACTTCACCTAGACGGTCAATGAGCTCTTGAAGCCAGTCATAGGACTCTGTGGGTTGTGGCTCTGGCTTGTTTGGGCTTGGTGGCTCAAGGCCAATTAATGCTAATGGGAGAATGATGAAAAAACTTGAGATCAAATATGAATATAAACAAATAAATGTCAACAATTGAATTAATTTTGTAACTAGTCAGTAGAGATGTGAAAGTGTTATAGAAGTGGACTCACTTTCATGGGGAACAAACTTGATGAGGTTACTTTTCACTCTGACAGGAAGCGGGTCATAGTGACATTGTCTCGGTGGAGCACGTCTGAAACACAATGAAAAAAAAAGAATTAAATATTGTTGCATATAAGAGAAGACAGAGAACAAGCAGGCTTACACAGACAAAGAATAACATTTTTCTAAAAATGTATGTCTTTGAATATGTATTTAACTTCCAGCTCAGTCACAACAGTTGTGAGGGACAGTTCAAATGAGCTTGTTGGTTGAGGGACAAATTACAAAGTGACACAACCATCTTCTGCTGGGAGAAATGCAGAGAGAGCCAAGAGCTGTCTGAAGCAATGACAGGAAGAGAGATTTAGGATGGCAGGCTTTAAACACCACTGGCCAGCAGTGTTTCATTTCTCTTCTTTACCAAAACAGAGACAGGCAGTGTAACCTCCACATTCTGCTGAGAAAACACAGACCTAAGCTCACATCCAAGTCAAGTATGATCATAATACTGCACATTCCTCGGGCTCACAGAGAAGAATGACATGCCTGTGTTTTTTTTTTTTATTATGAACAGATGCGTGTTTTCCAGGAAACAGAAATAGAACTGTACATACTCTCTGCATGGTGTGCAGTTACTGTACATGGCAAATTATTCAAGTTTTTCTTGTGTAATAATAGTGACGTAAGAAAGAAGCAAAGTAATGATTATTATTTATTATTATTACTCACCTTGAGGGATCCACCACTTTATAAACAACTCCCGAAGGTGATGTTGCACTCGGTATTCCAGTCGACATGAAGTAAAGCTCGCCTGATAGAAAAAAAAACAGAACATTCATCATCAAGATGACAAAAGATTTCCAAATTACAGCTGAGTTAGTGTTGTGTATGTGTTCATGTATTACCAGCTTCATCCTCTGCAAAGGAGATAATGTACTGGTGGTAGTTGTTGATGAGTCCAGGAAAGGCGCAGGTCAGGCCCATCCCCATACAGATCTCATTGTATGTCCATTGCCCTGTGTTTGTGTCCTCTCGTAGACTCATCAAACGCCTGGAAAATAATGAAATCTATAATCTCTAATGTAAAAGTCTTTTTTTCCCCCCTAAAATAAGTGGAAAATTTTCCAGTCTATAAAAAGTGTCTCCTTATTATAGAAAATTCCTAAAACAGTGGACTTCTATTGAAACAGGTTTAAATATTCTCACCACACTGACTTGATGGCAGAAAATGGAAATACTCAAGTGAAGTGTAAAGGTACTTAAGGACAGTACTTGAGTATTTTGAGAGAAAACAATGTCAAAATGTGGCATGCAAGGTTCGTTAAAAGGCAAAAAATGGAGCTGCAACAATTAGGGGACTGATTAGTTGATCAACAGAAAACAATAATTTTTATCATCGATATGAATTGTTATCGCCATTTATGGAACAAATATGCTGGTTTTGGCTTCTCCAATGTCAGAATTTGCTGCGTATCAGTGTTGTATATCCCTGTAAATTGAATATCTTTGGAAGACGTCACCTTGAGCTCCTAGAAATTGTGACGGCATTTTTTCACTATTTTGTGACATTTTAAAGACTGAACCACTCTTACTCAAAAAATATCTTACAGATTAATCACATGACACAGTGTTGGAGGACCTGTAGAAAAAGGCCATTCTTAAAACATGTGTTTTCTGTTTGATAAAGAATTTATCACACAAGGCCATTAAAGTGCAACTTATGTTGCATGTCCAAATCTGAAATTCTCATAGGCAGGTACTAGATGCAGCCTCCAGCATTTAACTTCAGGTCTGATATCACATTGTTACCATTCCTCAAAAATGTTTCACAAGCATAAGCTTCAGACTTTTTGTTATTTTGCAAAGAAAATATGCTATTTACCAGATTAAACCTTACCCGCTCATGAAGTCTCCAAATATGTACATGCCGTTCAGGTTGGGGTATTCACAGCCTCGGTACACATAGCCACCAGTCACTGACTTGCCCATCTTGTGAGGGTACGCATAAATAGGTAGGACATCATCTGTGAAAAAAGTCTGTTAAGTCATTATTATAATATTTATAATATTGATGTATTACTGAGTTTCTCCTTCAGCTCTGTTGGTCATTTCTTTACAGTGAATCCACTTGAGTAAAGGAATAAAATATATCTAAAGTCTGAATATATATATTTTTTGAAGAAAAGTCAAATTAAGTCCATGTGACTATGACTAATGATTATATGGACAAAATCTGAAGCACATCTACATACCTAATTTATATCTGTTTTGTTCAGCTACCAAAGTGTTTTAATCTAGCTTTAGTGCCTAAAAACTACATCTTCATTAACCTCAGAGCCTTTTTATATGGCTGTTTCAGAAGAGGAAGCAACATCGTGTTCATCCCGAGTGCACTCATTAAACTGCATTAAATGAATTACAGTTAGGCAAAAGTCAGTAGGCTATGGTCCTAGATTAACTGTGTGACAAGAGGATAATACACATTCTGCTAACAAGAAGACTGAAGTCCCCAGCAGGAGATCCATAAATTTTAGTTCCAATTATGAGTTCCTGTCCTTTACTTTGTGACAACACAATTTCTACCAAGGGCCAAGAGCTTGCAGCTTTTCCTTCCAACAAAGTCTTGGCCCTTCACCTCACAAACACAATTGGAGACCAGTGCTGTCTGTAGTTGAAGGAGGTTCACCATGGATGAATGTGATCACCAGAACATGCCTACCTAGCGAGCTGTTGGCACACAGCTTCTTATCATAGCAGGAGAAACCCTCTTTGGCTCTCCAACCATAGTTCCGACCCTTCTCGATGATGTCGATCTCTTCAAACTTGTTCTGGCCCACATCCCCGCAGAAGATGCGTCCTTTGCCCTCTTTGGTCTGAGAATCACCCTGGTCCACAGAACACCTCCACATATTTCGGACACCATAAGCAAAAATTTCAGGTCGTGCCCCCCGCTCATGTATGAAGGGGTTATCTGGAGGAATTCTGTACAACGGGCCTCTTTCGTTGTTATCCACATCAATGCGGAGAACTTTACCCAATAGAGCTGACCTAAAGTAGATGTGGCAATATAGAAAAAGTCATATTTTATCTGAAATGCACAAAAATATGGAAATACACTTCAAATAAAACAATCAATTAAAACTAACTTTATCATAACTAAAACATGGATCTACATGTTTTTTAAGTTGGGTACATCTTTTGTAATCTTTTGGAGTCTTCAGGTGACGTCTTACTTGTTCTGGGCATTCCCATATTTCCCAAATGGGTCTCCTGCCATTCCACCATCTCCTGTGAAAATGTACAAGTAGCCATCATCTGCAAATAAAAGTTGCCCTCCATTGTGGTTTGATGCTGGTTCATCAATCTCCAGAATAACCCTGGAAGGAAAGAGTGGACATGACAAATAAGACAAGAAAAGGACTAGGTATAAATCCAAGTTTACTTCTCTACATACATAGTTTGAAATGTTTCAGATCAATAAAAGCCCATTGCTGTTTGCTAACCTTGATGTACACTCCATACCTACCGCTCAGAAGCATGATCCACCACATTCATGTCGTTGGCTGACACATGGAACTCACTGATCCTGATCCTTTCATCAAATCCCACCTCCACAGAGTAATATACATACAGCTTCCCATTGTACTTGTACTTTGGGTGAAAGGTGAGTCCCAGAAAGCCCCTCTCGTCACCTTCCCATGATGATGTTAACACTGCCTTGGTAATGTTCAAAAATGGTCTCTCCAGTTTGGACTGGTCAGGAAGGTACGTCCACACCAAGCCGACCTGTTCTGCCACAAAGAACCGATGTGTGCCGTCATTGGCATGCACCATGGCTAGTGGGTTCCGCAGCCCATTTGCAACCTCTTCCAGACACAGCTGCAGACAGCCATCAAAGTCTGACTGAACCTGGCCCAGATTCTGGTTGAGCTTCTGGTTGCTAAGGAGGTGTGGGTAGCAGTAGTCCATGTCTTCTAGCTCCAGGTACTGGCAAAGACGTGTCTGGTCTTCTTTGACTTTGGCTATGTGTGGGTGGTCAGACAGGAGTGGGATGGTGAAACTGCACTTCTTCCAAAATTGGGAGCAGTAGTCTGGACAGAGGCCAGGGATGGTCCTGACTGGGGTGCTTGGGTCCTCAGCATCAAAGAGATGAGCTGCATAGGGAGAGCATTCCTGAAAAGATGAAAGAGAGCAGTGAGGAGTAGCGGGGAGACAACAAAGAGGAAGAGTGAGCATAATGTGTAGTAGGTTGCCTTGAACCTGCATTAACTGATTTTTGGGCCACAGCCAACACAATATGTCAACACTGGCATATTATCACCTTTTAAGTTAGTATTGTGAACTTGGTAGTAAATCATTGCCTGTTTACACATCCGGTAAATATAGAGCATCATCTGCATTTACATTAAAGTTACTGTCCCCCTGTTGAATAATATTTAATTGATTTGGGTTGTTCTACAAAAATAATGGTGACATACTTTTGCAGACACCGCAAAACCTTTAAGTTGACATAATAATCACATTAATTGCCACACGTTACTTGCAATGATAAGACAGTTTATTAATCTGATGTTCAGTGCTCAAGTAATTGTCTTGTAACTTTGATCTTTCATGGAAGTGGAGCTACATACTTTTCATTTAAAATGCCTGTGATGATTCTCACTCATTCAGGTCATGGTTACCCAAGGAGGCTTGAATCGAGGGCAACTGGACTTGGCTGGAAATACTTGTGGACATTTTTCCTCTCATCCAAGGGGCTTCTTCAGTTCCAGTCCCAGATTTTTAACCTCAATGGGGCTGTTATCAAGGTCATTGTCACCTGAGACCAAGTGTAAATGTTTGTCATTGGAGTTGTCTGTTAGAACTGAGGAAGTTCCTTGGATGAGAGGCAAAACATCTTCAGGTATCTACAACAAAGTCCAGTTGCTCCAGATTTAACTCTGTCTAATGGTATATAAATATCAGTCACCAAAATTATGTCATTGGCGTTCCTGCTAATAATACACTGCTAATTCCTTTAAGTCCTTTCTGGATCAAGAGGTCATTGGAGCAGGTGCAGTGCAGTGTACAAAGGCATATATGATTTATTTTAGATTTTTACCCAAAGCTTTTAAGGTGTCATTTATGTTACATGGGGTATATAAAAAAGTTCTGCTCATCTCATTCTGTGCGGAATTCCCCCAGTAACAAAATGAACTGTATGAAAAATATTTTTTCTCCTCATTACCTTCAAAACATATACACTTATACACTCCAAATTATTATGCATATGCTGTTTTTGTTCATTTTTCCTAAATAGTCAGTACAAATGACAGTAGGTACAATTTTTTAAATCTTCAACAGTTATATTCTAATCAGGATTTTATTAAACAAAACTTCAGATGATGACAACAGTATTTTTTTCTAAATAACTCAAAATATAGTGTTCCAAATTATTATGCACAACAGGGTTTCAAAGCATTCAATAGGTTATAAAGAATTGAAAATGGAAATCTGTTCTATTTTCTGCATTAGGAGATATTTTTTCTCAAAATAAATACCAAAATATAATATCAAAAACATCTTTACAGGTCAAGTTACATGTTACCATAGGAGCCCTTCATGGATATCACCTTCACAACTGTCCCATCCATTGAACTTGTGAGTCCATGTATAGTTTCTGCCTGGATTTCATTTACGTATGCCAAAATTGCTTCCCAGAGCTGCTGTTTTGAGGTATACTGCCACCCACCCTCATAGATCTTCCTTTTAAGGATGCTTCACAGGTTCTCAATAGGGTTGAGGTCAGGGGATGGTGGTGGCCAGACCATGATTTTCTCTCCCTTTATGCACATAGCAAGGACTCAATGATATTTTTTGCAGCATGGGATGGTGCATTGTCTTGCATGAAAATGATTTTACTCTGGAATTTTACTCTGGAAAAAAGCTAGCTCATAGTTAGGGTTGGCCCAGGTGAGCCCTGTGCCATCCCTTAGTTGTGCTGCTATAGGCCTATACTGCCAGGGGACTTCCCATGATGCACTGAGCTTCACTCTCCTTCTGTCTCTCCTCCACTTGTATCCATTCATAACCCATCAATGCATCTTAGTAATGCAACTTCTTCCCTCTCTCGTAGTTTTGTGCTCTCTTGTTTCTCTTCTCTCTCTTCTCTCCTGTTGCTTTCTGCAGGTACATGTGTCACTGGAGCTGCAGAGTCTGGACCCGTGTTTACAAGCCTCCACTGCACACGTGTGTGGATTGTAGTATTGCATGTTCTCCCCCCGTCTCTCTCTCTCTCTCTCTCTGTGATTTGGTGCTATGCAAATAAAACTGAATTGAATTGAATTGAAAGCACGGTTCTTTTTTCATACCATGGCAGGAAATGATCAGTTAGGAACTCCACATATTTTGCAGAGTTCATTTTGACACCTTCGGCACCTTAAAAGGGCCTCATCAGCTCACTCCCCATTATTCCAGCCCCAAACATCACTCCACCACCTCCTTGCTGATGTTGCAGCCTTGTTGGGACATGGTGGCAATCCATCAGCCATCCAGAACTCCATCCATCTGGACCATCTAGTGTAGCATGGCATTCATCAGTGAATAAAACTGTTTGAAAATTGGTCTTCATGTATTTCTGAGCCCATTGTAAACGTTTCTCCTTGTGAGCATTGGTTAGGGGTGGCCGAAATACAGCTTTATGGACAACTGCAAGCCTCTGAAGGATCCTGCATCAAGAGGTTCTTGGGACTCCAGAGGCACCAGCAGTTTCAAATACCTGTTTGCTGTTCAACAGTGGCTTTTTAACAGCTGCTCTCTTAATACGATGTATTTGCTTGACAGAAATCTTCCTCAATACACCTTTATCTGAATGAACCCATCTGCACTCTGAATCACACAGGTATCTTTCCACAGTACGATGATCTCTCAAGTTTTCATGAAATTTTTTATACCTTTTGTAAGGCATTGCAATATTTCACGCTTTCTGCTTTCTTTTCATCGGCAGAAAGTTCTCTCTTTCTCCCCATATTGCATAAAACCCATGACTAGCTTAATAATGTGGAACAAGCTCCTTAAGTAGTTTCCCTTTAATTAGGCTCACCTGCCAAGTTAATTATCAAAGCTGTCTGAAATTGATGTCAGTGTTGTAAACAGAAACAACACAAGTGAAACGTTTCATTGAAAAACAAACAACCAATGTTTATTTGACTGAAATCCTACTTGTATAATAATTTGGAACACAGTGTAAAATTGTCTTTATTCTGCAAATGAATTGTTTGCCCAGTTTCCCTTCTTATAAAATGTTGAACGTCCACCCAAAATATTTTGGTTGTACCTACAGTGATAAAACAAAGGCCAGATTGTTTCGTGTTCTGGTTCACAGAAAGTGCAAGAATACTCAATATCAATTCTGAATAATCTCTAATGTCTTTTTTGCTGGATGTATTCAATGCAAAATTTTAAAGGTGACCTTTTTAATTTTATTATTAAGACAAGATAAATTATAAATCAGTTTTCAGACCAGCAGAACTTGTTAATGAAAATCTGATACTTTGATCTGATATTACTTCAATTTTGTAATCCTATTTCAGCAGAAATTTCCCATCACCCACTACACTAAATACTGTATTTGGAAGGTATTCCAAATGTTGTTTTTCTCATTAATCAAACTAGTCAACCATTTCATCATTTATGTTGCACAGAATATCTTTTTCGTAAATGTAATTTGTTTCCCAAATTAAATAAAATCTATAAAATTTGTTTCCCCAAATTAAATAAAATAATAAAATTTCCAATGATTATGACACACATAGAAATCATCTTCCCTCAGCTTTAGATAGCAGAACTCAGTGCATTCAATGAAAGGTCTCTTTGTTCAATTTGTTCAATTATTGTTATTGCAAAGCTTTTCATTATCATCAATGACAACACCCAGGTATGTAACTGTGTTCTTTACAGGTACCATTCACTTCTGATAGGTCACAGTGATAATAGAACAGAGTTAATTCTCAAACTTAACGCAATAGAAAATTCCTCAATACATCAAATTACTTTGATCAGCTTATGTCTATTAGATAGAAATATTGTCATATAATCAGCCAGTAGGACAATCTAAATTCTCTACTTAAAGTCACTATACTTTGGAAGTGTGGAACTGACCTTTCTAATATGTATGGCAACAGTTTGTGTAACAAGTAGGAATAAGAAGAAGCTAACTCGAAAATGTTGGCTAATCCCAAGACAAACATCCAATTGAACATGTAAGATTTTTTTCCCCTTTAACTGGTTTCTAATATTTCTGGCATTTACAGATAGAACAGAAAATTTTAATTAAAAAACACTAACATGGCTTGAATAGTTAAACATTAAGATATGGTTAGAAGTTAAAGGTCAGATTTTCAGAATATTCCAGATTACCTAGGATCATATTAGTACAACTAATTCCATTTACTTTGCAGTTTTTCTGCCTACTTTCTCTCTTTTTATCTCTTTTAATCTCTCTGAAGTAGAGCTGTTTTTTCCTTAGGTGGCTGTTCTTCCTACATACTCTCCACAACATATCTCTGACTGTTAATGAATAGTCGCACTGGCTGGTCTGATCCCCCAAGTTTAGGTTTGCAGATTCTGTGGACAACATCAATTGGATGTGTTCACTCTTATTGGTTACCTTTTTTCTTCGTAGTTGAATGTTTCGCTGGTGTGTTGGGCAAGGAAGTACATTATTCATCATATTCCATTTGACAAGCTTAAGAGAGAAGTTTTGTTTTATTTAATAACTATAATTTCCATACCTATGTTTTTACATTACACATGAAAAGTCATGTACAATCATTATCTTGGCATGGGAGTTGAAAGAGGGCATTTTATTTGAGTACTTTTGAAGGTTATTAATAAAATAGGTATTTAATATTCTCACATATTTTATCAACGTTTTTGACAATGACAACAAGGAAGAAAGGTCCGTAGGAGCAATGTGAAGACGCCTTAAGAAAAAGGACCACTGAGAGACTCATCGTAGCAAGAACTACAATTGCAAATATGCAAGAGAAATCCAGTCTGTGCACTTCAGAGGGGTCTCAACAAACAAACAACCCTCCACACTGGAGTTCTCTATGTGGAAGAGCAGCTACCCATGTGCTTTACCACATTCTAAGCGAGCAGAAGGCATGACCCAGTGGCTATATGGGCTCATTTGTACCCTATCCTTGAGATGGTAAAGACACTCAACCCTGGTGTCCAACCACTTAATTTCTTCTCCAATGGACCTGCAACACAACATAAGCAGAATGAGAACCTTTATATGATTGGCTCTGAACCTCACCAAAAAGGCTTCCAAAAAACAACCTGGAACTTCTTGAAGCAAGTTACAGCAACCGTGCTCTGGACATGGTGGGAGGGGCATTGAAGAGGTCCACAAATGCCTTGGTCCGCCATGTGAAGGTAAGAGCAAAGACAATGCTAGGAGTGTGTCTTTTGGCAGTAAAGGAGCATATAACAATTCGTCAAGTGTTGAACTTTAGACCTGGAATCTCCAATAAAGAGACATCAGTTGTTTCCAGGCAGCAGAGGATGTGTGTGATTGCTCCAGTCGTTAACCAGCTCTGTGACCATCTACAGAACAATAGTCTATTTGAGGACTTTCAATCAGGATTTAGAGTTCATCATAGCACAGAAACAGCTCTGATGAAAGTAACAAATGACCTTCTTATTGCCTTAGAACAGAGGACTTGTCTCTATACTCGTCTTGTTAGATCTTAGTGCCGCATTTGACTGGAAAATTTAATTGGCATTAAAGGAACTGCGCTAAGCTGGTTTATCAGACCAATCTCAGTTTGTACATGTCAATGATGAATCCTCGATACACTCTGAGGTTAATTACGGTGTTCCACAAGGCTCTGCTTGGACCAATCCTGTTCACCTTATATATGGTTCCCCTAGGGAACATCATCAGGGAACATTAACTTTCATTGCTATGCAGATGATAACTAATTATATCAGTCAATTAAGCCAGATGAAACCGACCATTTAGCTGTACTTCAGACATTCCTCAACAAAGTAAAAACCTGACCTGCAATTTCCTACTGTTAAACTGAAGTTATTGTACTTGGCCCCAAGCACCTCCAATGCGCATTTTCCAAAGATATCAGTACTCTAGATGGCATTACATCCTACAGCACTACTGTAAGGAATCTAGGAGTTATTTTTGATGAGGATATATCCTTTAATGCGCATATAAAGCAAATTTCTCAGACTGCCATTTTTCACCTCTGGAACTGGAGCAAAAAATTAGGCATATCCTGTCCCAAAAAGATGCAGAAAAACTAGTCCATGCATTTGTTACTTCTAGGCTGGATTATTGCAATTCTCTATTATCAGGCTGCTCCAATAAGTTGTTAAAGACCCTCCAGTTGATCCAGAATGCTGCTACGCATGTATTGACAAGAACAAGGAAAAGAGATCATATTTCACCCATTTTGGCCTCTTTGCACTGGCTACCTGTCAAATCGAGAATTGAATTTAAAATCCTTCTGCTACCCTATGAAGCTCTTAACGGTCAAGCACCATCATATCTTCAAGAGCTCATTGTACCCTATTTTCCCAATAGAGCACTTCACGTCCAGAATGCTAGGTTTCTTTTGGTTCCCAGAGTCTCCAAAAGTAGATGGAGCCAGAGCCTTCAGTTATCAAGCTCCTCTCCTATGGAATCAGATCCCAGTCTGGGTTCAGGAGGCAGACACACATCCTGTCGCTTTCTGCAGGTACGTGTGTCACTGGTGCTGCAGAGTCTGGACCTGTGTTTACAAGCCTCCCACTGCACGTGTGTCTCTGTTTAATGTTATTATCATTATCGCTACACCTGTGGATTGTAGTATTGCATGTTCTCTCCCTCCCTCCCCCTGCTGGACAGGAACAAGAAAACACCGGAAATGTTTTATAATGAAAAAAAAGTAACACCAGGAGGAATATCTCCCAACTAATTATGTCAGTAACATGACTGGGTATAAAAAGAGCATTCCAGAGAGTCTCTCGGAAGTAAAGAGCTTCACCACTCTGTGAGAGACTGTATGAGCAAATAGTGCAACAATTTCAGAAAAAATTGTTCCTCAGCCTAAAATTGAAAAGAATTTGGGGATTTCATCATCTACATCTACAGCACTGCATTAAAAACATTATTCGGTCGTGGAAATCACTGCATGGACTCAAAATCACTTTTTCTGTGAACCCAGTTGCTCGCTGCATCCACAAATGCAGGTCAAAACTGTACCATGCAAAGAGGAAACCATTGCTTAAGATGGTGCCACTCTAGTGGCAGCCTGCTACAGCAGCTCTTTCTCACAACTGAGCTTTTCCCTCTCTTATTCTGTCTTTTTTTTGTTCTTTTTAATAATTTTTCACAAGCTTGTGTTCCTGAATGCTCAGTTCAACATGTCCACCATAGTGACAGTGTTTGAGCTGGCATTTTTCATTCATTTTCTACTATGTCTACTTCTGGGGCTCCTATACGCAGCTGAGGCCCTATTGTTTACAGTCAGGATCAGCTGTTGGCGCTCCGCAACACAGCAGTGCTGCCGGATGAGAGGCCCGAGGTTCCCCGAGAGGTAAAGAGGAGAAGATGGGGGAGCTGTGCCGGAGCCCAGCGCTGCGACAGGAGGAGAAGATATAGATCAGTCCTGCCGTCCATCATCATGGGGAATGTAAGATCTCTCCCCAATAAGATGGACGAGTTAGACACAGGCAGCCAGCTGTGTCCCGCACAGCGAAGAGATGGTCTGATGAGGTTGATGAGGCTCTCAAGGACTGTTTCAATACGATGAGTGTGGGAGGATTCTCACAGGGACAACATCAACAGTCTCACCGACTGTATCACGGACTCCATTAACTTTTGTGTGGATAACACTGTACCCACCAGGATTGTACAGGGTTTTTCCAACAATAAACCTTGGATTAATCCGGACATAAAGGCTCTCCTTAAGGAGAAGAAGAGAGTCTTTAAGTCAGGAAATAAGGAGGAGCTGAAGGCTGTGCAGAGGGAGCTGAGGAGGAAGATCAGAGAGGGGAAGAACAGCTACAGAAGGAAGATGGAGAAACAGCTGCAGCAAAACAACATCAGTGGAGTCTGGAGAGGCCTTAAAACCATCTCCGGCCACAAGGGGCCAACAGATTTGATCAGTCATCTGCCCTTCCCCCGGCCAAGCCCTCCCTGTGCAACCCCCCTCATCTGCACCTCAAGTGGACTGCTCTACCCCCACCTCCCCTCCTGCAACTCTCTGCTCACAGCCACCTCCCACCCACCCACCCACCCACACCCATCAGCATACAGCCCCCAGCCCCCCTGCTCCAACCTGACCCTCATAACATCTTCGGTGAGAAGTCAGCTCAGGAAGACCAAGGCGAGGAAGGCAGCGGGTCCGGGTGGCATCAGCTCCAGGCTCCTGAAGTCCTGTGCAGACCAGCTGTGTGGGATTGAGCACATCTTCAACCTGATCCTGAAGCTGGTGAGGGTGCCACAGCTGTGGAAGACATCCTGGGTGGTACCTGTCCCCAAGACTCTGCACTCCAAATACATCAGCAGCTACAGGCCGGTGGCATTAACATCCCACCCGATGAAGACCCTGGAGCGGCTGGTCCTTGCTCATCTCCGCCTCCTGGCAGTTTGCCTACCAACCTGGTATTCCTCCAGCATAGAGCCCTCTCTTACCTGGAGAAACCTGGGAGCACTGTGAGAATCATGTTCTTTGATTTCTCCAGTGCATTCAACACCATCCAGCCAGCACTCTGAGGGACAAGCTCAAGAACACAGGGATGGACCAGCACCTCACATCCTGGATTCTGGACTACCTCACCAACCATCCACAGTATGTGAGGACACAGGACTGTGTGTCCAACACAGTTGACTGCAGTACGGGGGCCCCGCAGGGAACGGTCCTGGCTCTGTTTCTTTTCACCCTTTACACTGTAGAATTTTCAAACAACTCACCAACCTGTCACCTGCAGAAGTTCTTTGATGACTCTCAAATCGTCTGCCTCATCACAGATGGGGACGATAGGAAATAAATACAGAGGACTGACACACGACTTTATGGACTGGTGCCAGCGGAACCACCTCCAGATTTATGGGATGAAAACCAAAGAACTGGTGGTGGATTTCCGCAGGTGCAGTCACTCCCCTCCAACACCAGTGAACATCCAGGGAATGGACATTGAGATGGTGACATCTTATAAGTCCCTGGGTGTTCACCTCAACAATAAACTGGACTGGACTCATAAAACCAATGCAATATATAGGAAAGGTCAGAGCAGACTCTATCTGCTCAGGAGACTGAGGTCTTTTGGAGTGCAAGGGGCACTCCTGAAGACCTTCTATGACTCTGTTGTGGCCATTTTTTTGTGGAGTAGTCTGCTGGGGCAGCAGCATATCGGCTGCAGTCAGGAAGAGACTGGATAAACTGATCGAGAAGGCCAGCTCTGCACTGGGTTGCCCCCTGGACCCAGTGGAGGTGGTGGGAGAGAGGAGGATGATGGCTAAGCTGTCATCCGTGTTGGAGAATGACTCCCACCCCCTGAAGGACACTTTAACAGTACCGGAGAGCTCCTTCAGTGATAGACTGCTTCACCCAAAGTGTGTGAAGGAGCGATATCGCAGGTCTTTCCTTCCTGCAGCTGTCAGGCTGTACAACCAGCACTGCTCCCAATAGACCATACACCTCGATGCCATTACATCTGCGCAACACCCAGTTTTTATGTCAGTGTATTTATTATTTATTCTTTATTCTATACTCCATTCACTGTGCAATATTTTTCACTGTGCAATATTTTCATTAACTCAATGTGCAATACTTCATATCTGTTCATATTTAATTCTGTCCGGTGTCATAGTGTATATACTGATCACATATTTCATATTCTCATGCACAGCTGTAAATAAGCCCCATGTAAATTTGTAAGTTGTAATTTTTCTACTTTTCTACTTTTTTTTAATACTTTTTCTTAGTTCTTCTCTTCCTGTGGTTGCTAAATGTTAATACTTTTTAAAAACCTTCTGTTTATACTGTTTACTGCTATTTAACTACTGACTATCCCCTTACTGCTGTGCAATGTAAATTTCCCCACTGTGGGATGAATAAAGGTATATCTTATCTTGTCTTACATGTAAACATGAGCCAGAAATTCTGGCAACTTCTCTGGGCCTGAGCCCATTTAGGTGGTCTGAGGTGAAGTGGAAAACTGTCCTGGGGTCTGACAAATCAAAATTTTACATTTGTTTTGGAAATCATGGACGCTGCGTCTTCTGCTTTTTATCACTATTTCATGCAGCGTCGTTTTTGGAATTGGGGTTGTACATTAAATATAGTTTAGATATACAAAGACAGCGGCAAGAGTGAACTACAACAATAAAACCACAAAATCAAAACAATGAGCTGAAAGACGCTGACCCTTTCACATTAGTCAAAGTGAGGATTTAAAAGGATTTTAGGAATCTGTTTGTTTAGCTAGCTCTTTTTCACAAATGTACCAAGTGTACACAAGGAGCATAATCAAGCCAAAATATAAGAGATGTGACAATCAAATTCCATAATGACTTATGTGTCTTTCCCCATATGAAGAACATATAAAACTTAAAAAAAAATTAAACGTCCTTAATCTTCTTCTTTCTAAATAATGTCAAGTAAAATCCAATTCCCAATGTAGAGAGGGGCAAACCCATGGTGAGCCTGTTGTGAGATCAGATGATACCTGAATACACACAGAATATGTAACAGTGTAAAGAGACGTGACCTTTTCCTTAATTCAGCTCATAACGTACTTCATTAAAAGTTGAGGCCTTTATATTTTGTCATTTTGCTGTAAGACCTTATTCTGGGGATGAACTGCTTTGGTATTCATATAGTGTTGTCACACATGACAATCGCCTTCTGCTTATTTAAGCGTCAGTGGGCTGCTGGCGCAAGATGGGGACGTGTTGGACAAAGCCAGGCGACCTTTGTCCATGCATGCCTACCTGGCAGAGCAGCTCCAGGACGAACCCCGCACAGCTGGCATATCCAGAATAATCAAGATTATCCATAATCTGGTAGTATTTTGTCAGCAGCTCCTGGTCTTTTTCATAATCACAGCAGCCAAACTCCTTGTACATTACACAGAACTCTAGCTCCTTCAGCGGTCTGAAGGGCGGCTTGAAGTCCAAACACTGCGGGTGTAACGTTACAGGTGCGATATGTAAAGCCAAAAAATACAAGATGCCAATCGGCGAGAGCCACAGTCGAGCCGGAACCGTGCCATAACAGCGCTGCATTATGGCGTGCGGGGGAGATTATGGACGAGAAAAGTTGTGCACAAACGGCTTCCTGTGTGCCCTTTGCTCTGACTCCAGTCATCCGCTGTCTGTCGCCCTCTGACGTGCTCAACCTCTGTGTCTGGCGTCGGCAGCTGGGCAGTCGGTGTGGAACTCGCGGCTGCTACACGGCACGCAAAATGGGCCGAAGCCCGTGGCAGAGAGCGCAGAGCTCCAAAGCACAGAGAGCGTCCCTCCGCTGCTGTCTGTGCAATACACTAATAATGATGACAACAACATCATCAACAGTAATACCAGTATAGTAATAGTGGCGTCATAATCTGCTACTAGCCTATTATTGCCGCCATCATTAACAATTCCTTCATTAATCCCAGAAGGCCTATTCTATATGACATTTATTTGCCATTGTTTTCATTGAGATCTGTCTTCTGAATTACAGCTCGCAGTGCATTGTGGGTCGGGGGTTCTTCTGTTATTGTAGTTTCTTGTGTTAAACCAGTATCTTGCGCAACATATTATTGTTGAATAATGATGCTTGTTAATTCCTGCTGCTCAGTAGATGGCGACCTAACCAAGTCTTAATCATTTTACTCCTGGGGAAAAAAACAACCGTCATATTATCATTATGATAATAATAATAATAATTATTATTATTATTGTTATTATTATTACTATTATTATTATTATTATTGCTCAGTCAAAAAATGAACACTGGACCTATTTAATGCAGAGCATTCGACCTCTTATAGATGAATACACTTATTTTTGTAAATGTGTTATATTATAATAATGTATGTATGTTATAATGTTAGTATAACATATTTGGTCCGTCGTGTCTGCGGCTCCTCAGCTCCTCTCGGTGTCTCTCAGCGGTCGGATCCCCCGGGAGCACTTCTTTTTCGTGTGAATTTCCCCACTGTGGGACGAATAAAGGTTTATCTTATCTTATCTTATTTTCATCTAGTTTTAGCATGGAATATATGAGATTTATGGTGTACGCAGCTGCTGCACCTGTTGTGACACAAGACCTGAGTATATTTGCCAACTATTTAACTATACTTCATAATACAACTTAATATTACGACATACTATTATATCATACACCACACTGATATTTGTGAGAACTTGCTGATTTACAAATACAATTCATCTGCACGTGTTGCTTTTATATTAGTAAGTTAAAACTACCCACAATGATATGGTTATACTGTGTAATGAAACCAGACAATTATAAACTTTAGCTGGTTTGGTGTTAGTGGAAGTAAGTGCAGAGCTATAGATGATGAAGAGTGGACACCCCACCTATGTAGGTTTGTTGCCCTGGGGGTCTGGCCCTCTTAGGCAGAAAACAGGCTGGCACCATGCCAGAACCGGCATGACCTGTATCTGAGGGTAAAGTGATATGTTTATAGTCACTAAACATAAAGCTAGGTCATACTAAAAGGGGACACATTCTTAAATTTAACAGTCAAACAATATTACAGATTACAGATTGAGATATGTCCAATGCAGCTGAGGGGACAAGTGTTTCTGTTTGGAGGGACACGGCCTGGCTTCTGACATGTAACTGTGGTTTCCATACAAAGAAGGTATCAGAAGTCAATAAAATTATGATATGTTAGTGTTGTATTCTGCATGATTACATTCATTTTTCTTACCTGTGCAGCCTGTAAACTCCGTCCTGTGTCATGCTCAGAGACACCACAACCAGGACTGCCATCAGCAATGTCTTCTGCATCACCAGCAGCAACAAAAAGGTAGACAGTGACACATGGGCAGATACCTCACAAGCCCACTTTGACATTGGCATCAATAAGTAATGAGACTGAGTGCAGAGGCGTTATTATTATAATAATATAATAATATTTATTTTGTCAGTTTACAAAGCCACCGTTCAGTGGGTCTCATGGTGCTGCTTTTAAGCTAAACTTAAAGTTCCTCTCCTGGCATTGATTAACTCCATACCTGCCTAGCTCCTAACTTTTTTTTCCATGAAAAAAAATCCTTCATGCCTTACATTGGCTTAGATGTAACGCTACACATTTGTTTTCATGTAGTACGTGCTGATCTAAGGAATCTAAAGAATGAAAGAATTCAGCAGCTTAGCCATCTGACAAACTGTTTTGACTAATGTTTGCTGTAACTTTCATAAACACCCCCAAGCCATATAAAATGTCCTGTCAGCATTTGACATAAATCATCATGTATCTTGGCAGGCTAACATTATCTAGCACACTATTGGTTTGTTTGGCCACAGTCAACGGGTAAAACACAAGAAAAATGAAACATACTTCGGGGCTCATACTTGCTCCGCCCACAGGATAAATGGATAGAACACCATTGGCCCTTCAAGTTAAGTTTCATGGTGAAACAGTACTCTGTAAAATGGCTACGACAAACCCCAGTTTTCTGTGGTAATGCATGAAGGCTCACCATTTCTCCTCTGCCATTGTTTTGAAAATAGTAAAACTTAGCTTGCAAAACATGGATACTTGGCTACACCTGGCTTCTCTTCTGATGCCAGCTCATTTCACTGTAGCCCCACCCCACAAGCTGACAGGATCAGTTTCTTAGGTATGTTACGTATGAAACCCCGGCTGTCTGAAGCCGTATTTCTGAGACTGTCATTGGTAAACTCTAGTTTCAAAGCGGAAATTCTCTGTGCCGTTGACTGCTTATTTCTCTGATATGTCTTGGAGCATATGAAAAACACCAAGGTTAAAAAATTGTAAAACTTTATTTCTTATTTCATTTTTCATTAATTTTCATTAGAGGGGATCTTTAAGTTTGGCTGGGAAGCATGCAAGCAAAGTAATGTAAAGACAGTAACACAGCTTGAATTTGATTTTACAATATATGTCTATGTATGTATGTATGTATGTCTTTTTACGCATGTGTAACAGTAGTGTGCAGTGTGTACAGTTAAAAAGTCCATAAAGATAACTTGAAATGTATTTATTACTGTAATGCTTAATAATAATTGTTTGAAGTTGTAACTGGGCACTTCTCTTGTCTATAGTTCTTCTGACTCTTCTGCCATGTCCAACGCTGTTGAAAGTACCATGGCAGGGAGGACACCTTCACCTTCCAAGAAATTGTACCAATAACCACATTTGTATCATCATTAGTGTTAAATAACATCTAGTTTAAAATCAGTTCAAAAGAAGACATTTGAAATGAAATTTGAATGAATTCTTCATGAGCTCATCTGTTAGGATTTGTGGGGATATGTCAGACAAAAATGGGTTGGAAACCTCTGTTCTAATGAACTGACCTAGTGTATGTAAAACAGATCAACTTTAATATGGTATATATATATAATTAGTGATTTATAAATTATCTTTAGAGACTGCTGTAATAGCATTATGCAATGGTTTACAAAGACAGAATGTAATACTATTGCATCAGCGGGGAAATTATTAAAATAATTTAACAACACATTATTCTTTGTTTATTGGTTTATTACATTCTTACAATAAAAAAAGGAAACGTACAAAGCATTTTTAGGGCAACAATTCAGACTGGCACAACCTATTGTAAGTTCCTGAAAGGGCGTTCTTTTCAGTAAAAGTGGACAAAGAAAACATCAGCTCTAAAATGCAAAGCACTTGCCAAATGTAAAACAATGTAAAAATGGTGAAAAAAGTAGTCTTTTACTGTGCTGTGTCCTCTTTTATAGGCCAATAAAAAGATAAAGGTATGAAATCACATATGTGCAATTACACGCCAAAATTAAAAAAAATTGATTTTCATAAATCAAATGACATGAGAAGGTTAGATGCTCCCACATTGCAAACCAACAACAAAATAGTGTTTCTATCAATATTTAAATAGGACATGAGACAATAATGTAGATCTTTTGAGCAGAAGATACAACAGATGTCAATACTTTATACTTTAAAATATGACAATTGGCACAGTTCTGCCTGCCTCTGTTCTGCCAGCCACATTTCTGTCAGCCTTAGTTTCAGCCTTATCTTGGTTCAGCCTTGCCTCAGTTCTGTCTCAGTCCTGGCATGTCATGTCTTAGTTCTCTGTCTGTCTCAGTTCTGTCTCTCAGTCTGTCTGTCATATGTTTGTCACAGTTTGCCTGCTGTAGCTCTACACCCACATCACATTACTTTTCCATTAATCCTGCTTCTGCCTCACCTCACCTGCCAGCCACTCCCACCTCGTCTAGTCACCTGTGTTCCCAGCTGCAGCCAATCACTAATCAGGACTTTATATAAGCCTCATCAATTCCCTCACCCCTTGCCAGATTGTTATGTCTCTCTTGTCCATGGCTGACTCTCGGTTCAACCATTTTTGGATTTATTCTCTGTTGCCTGCTTTTTTGGATCACCCTGCATTGAGATATCCTGGGATTCGCCTAGGCCTTTTGTTCCTGTTCTGTCTCCATGTTCATAGTTTCTGTCTGACTGTCCCCATGGCTCTTTGGCAATTCCCGGACACGACCCCTTCTGTGAGATTTGTTTATCTGAAGATTTCGTTTGCTGGAAATAAAGGACATTACCAATGACCTGTGTCATTGTGTGATGCATTTGAGTCCTACCCCACTCAATTACAGACAATGTGCTGTACAAAAAAAAGAAGAGAGCTAAAAGAAGACAGTCATTTAACAATCATGTCTCTCTTAATTCTCAAGTCAAGTAAAACCCACATCAGCTTTTCAGAATTGTGTAAAAGTACATATTTTCAGAATTGAAACAAGTACAGAAATTGCCACAAATTAGCTGCATTTGCTTTCCAATAGTTATATGCTCCATATCATCATGTAATGAAGAACTGTGAACCCTCGAAGTATTTCTCTTTATCTTAAAAGATGAAAATGGTCAGACCATTAAAGTTGCCTTCCTTCTGTGGTGAACTATTTAAAAACATTTCATCTGAACTTTTCTGAACCTTTTGCTTTCTTTGTGGTACTCATCTCATCCACGTACCCCGATTCAGCCCACTCATTGTGGGCATCCCAGGTGGAAGCAGAGGGGGTGGCTGATTGTGTCCAGCATTTGATGGTAGTGGGTACCCACCACTCAAGCTAGGTGCCAGTCCCATGATTGAGGGGGGTGGAGGTGCAAGCAGGTAGCTATAGGCTGAGATTGTAGGAGTATGATGGGAAGCGGTACTTGTGGGGTAATGGTGGTAGCCCAGTGGTGGGGGACAGACCTGGGTTACTGTGGTGTAACAGGAGCCCTCTGTCTGCATCATGGACTGGAGCTTCTGGTAGTCTTCCCTAGACACCAGGGAGCTAGAAGTAGGGATGTCCTCGGGTGGAGGAGGTGGTGGAGGTTGGCAGTGGGGTAAAGGTGGTGGGGGTGGCTTAGAGGGGAGGTCTGGGGCCGGTGGACAGGAGGAAGGGGGTTTGTGTTCTGTGTGGGAAAAGAAAGACACAATGAATATTGATCAAGAAAAACTTTGTTGTGTTTTGACTGCAAAAAGGAGTGCCCATTATGTGACTGTAAACAGATTTGTACGTTATATATATATATATATATATATATTAGTGCTGTCAAACGATTAAATTTTTAAATCAGATTAATCACAGGGTTGCTGTGGATTAATTTCGATTAATCACAATTAAATATCATTCATTTTTAATCTATATTAATCGCATTTCATTTTGCATGAGCAAACAGACTCAAGAAAGAAGGGGATATATATGCACTTAACATGTTTATTAAACACCTTTAACAGTTCATGTTAACAAAAAACTTGTCTCTTTTTCAAAACAAACATTTATCCACATTAATGTGGCCCTGTTACTCCTTTTTCAGCCAGCTACTAAGACAAACTAACTTGTTGAGTTTGATTGGTGACTAAGAAATACTACAGAATCTTAAATATTTCTTCTTCATTTTAAAAGTCATAACTTCTTGTGTAAATCATCAAGCTTTCAAATTATTTCCAGATTTGCGTGACAATATTAGATATTTACAATGTGGTCTCAGACTTTTATCTTACTGTATATATAAAATCTGTAGTCATATCAGTATAATATCAACTGAATATGACAAGGTTAAGTTATTAAAAGAACACTATAATTTCATTACATCTAAGACTTCAAACCATTTCAACCTGAAATAACAGATTTTTTGGCCACTTTAAGCAAAAACCAGTAATGAACAACACTGACATATTGACACACACTGACACTTAATAGGTTCCATAGGAACAGCTTCAGGTTCGGCTGATAACTCTCTGAAGGCTCATCACTACTAGGGACACCCAACACATTGTGCCATTGTATCAAATGACGAATATCGTTTATACCCACTTTAAAGGATGCATTTATTCAAGACCAGATAAAACCTTGAATTTACATAATACAATCTGATATATTTAGGTTACATTAAAATATTTGGATACATACATAAAGAGATTAAGATATATACAATACAATACTAAGAAATATAACGCATAACCATGTATATGATACATTATTTTTTTCACATTATTTCACTCTGATGAAACAATTATAGGGGAAATGAATAAATTACTACCATTTTAACCATGAAATATTTGAAAAGTAAATATATGTTATTGTTAAATTATGTTATTACAATGGCCAACTTCTTCTTGCTCATTTCATCTTTTCAGTCATTTGATTTAAGTATGAAGGCAGTTTTTTAACAGTACAACGACAACTGAATGAGTATTTAAATTGAATTAAGGGTAACAGACACTGACCTGGGCTTGTGGAGACTGGAGGAGGAGGGGGCGGAGGAGGAGGTGGGGGAGATTCTAGATTTATGAGCTCTGGAAAACAAAAACACAAGACAAAGAAGGCACATAAAAAGAAACAATGTAAAAATGGAAGCACATAGATTAATGAGCTTAAATGCAATTGCATCCTTCAGTGTGTTTGGTATCTGCTAACTAGGCAATATTTTTACTTACTAGTAGCCTTGCTGTCATCTTTGGGAAAGAGCTAAAAAAAGACAACTAGTATCAATTTAAGGCATAAAATGGGACCAAACACACAGACAGGTTGAGATTTATGCAGTCCACTCACCTGGGCTGGTCTGGGTGGTCTGGAGCTGGTCTGAGGGGAGGCCTTCTTGGCTGGTGGTGGGGCTGAAGGGGACAAGGTGGAAGATGGTGGGGGGGTTTTCTCAGTACCTATCCCTCCATCAGGCATCTGCTGCTTAGCCTGAGAATACAAGTCCAGGATCTGGTGGCAGATATCTTTGTGATAGTGGAGAACAGAAGACAAAAGGAGAAGCAAAGAAAACAGCAGAAAAGATAAAAATATTAGCTTACATACCAAACATACTATAAAAAGCGTGGCAGTATTTCCATTACCTTCCAGCACCTCCACAGGCACATCTTGGACAAACTGCTCCCACCAGCCCCGGGACGAGTGCTTGGAGGTCCAGTCTTGGATGTCAAACTTACAGAGACGTCCAGCCAGATACATGACAGCCACCGCTATGATCTGTGGCTCCCATTGCAGGGCCACCATGGTGCAAAGGCTTGGGAGGACCACAATGGATAGTATTATTCTAATACCCCGAGTACCCATGTATCAATCTGCTAACAAATGATAATAACAGACCACAACCTCTAAAGTAGTGAAAAAAGGGACAAGATATAAAAATAAAATAAGGCAGGGGGGTCTGGGGGCATTCTCCCTCAGAATTTTTTTTTTGGTGATTTAAATATGCAAATTAAGCTTTTTGGAGCATTCTGAGATTAGAATAGAACAAGAAAACAACACCTTGTTTTGATAAACAAATAGGTTTATGAACAGGGTGGAGAGCATAGAGGCCCAGAAGAGGAAGCAGAAGACGACAAGATCAAGGAGAGGTGAAAGAGAAAGAGACACAGAGGGGTGAGAGAGGGACAGAAGAGAGAGAACAAACATCATGCTCTCTTTCTTTTCTTCTTCTTGTTCTTTCCTTACAAGTGTTTTGCATGTCCTGCATTAAAAAAAGTCACTTGTGGAGCTAATTTTAATCTATTTATACCACACCACATGCCACCACACACCACTAGACGATGAATAGACAGATTAGTAAAAAAATCCACAGAAACAATGAATCAATTTACCACCCTTTTAAAGATGAAAAGGGCGAAAAGTAAATATACTGAATATAGGCACAAAATTTCATTACTGTGTAGCAGTCAAAAAATACTGTTTTCTGAGCTTACCTGTCATTCACAAAGGTCCAGGCCATCTGAACCAACTTTTGCACCTTGTTCTTGTCACCTGAAAAACAGTAGTCGTTTCACCATCAGCTCTACATTCTTTGATGTTTTTGTAAACGTAATTGAGGAGACTACATTGTTTTGACACCAACAATCCTGACAAAGATTCAGGCAAAGTAATTAACCTGGGCACCCTATAGTTCAAGGTCTGATGTACATTTTTTTTATCACCATTTTTCTCAATATATTTGTCATATTGAATTAGCCCCAGAAATGGACAAAGACAACCAGTGATACCTCTGAGCTGCTTGGCATAGCGCAGAAGGAACTGGTAGGGATGCTCCACCTGCAGGTCAAACTTGATGGTCTGCAGCAGGATGCGCTCCAACACCATCACCTCCTCCTGTTAGGAAAATTATTCTTCCTTGAGCAAATGGTCACAGACTTTATCAGAAAGACCTACCCAGCATTCCACAGATAGATAAGGTTACAATCTCTTGCTTGCACACAAACAACCAGGAGACTTTGGGAAAAAGCACTGCAAGGATAAGAAGATCATCTTATAGATCTTCCACTTAAGGAGCTGGAAGTCTCCACAAAGCATTTTACCTAAATACAGTCTAGTAGATTGATGAGCACATCTTACCACTTGTATGAGACCTTGTATGAACAGCTTTTTGTTGATTTTATGTTTTATGGCTTCATACGGAGCCCCTAAAGGGACATGGGCAAAAAAAAGTTTCTCATGAGCATGGGCTCCGTATATTCATCATGACTTTCTTTCTGTTAATAATGTGTAGTTAAAGTAATAAATAATGATACAGCACAAATTAAGATTTTTTTTTAATGCCAAAACATTGGAAACATTGGAAGAAAGTGGAGAAGGATATGACCAGAATAGAACATCCTAGACCTCTAGCTTAGCAGTGCAGCTCATGAATTATGCTTAAATTACAACCCTGATTACACAAAAGCTGGGACATGTAAATAAAAACAGAATGCAATGATTTGCAAATCCTTTGTGACCTATATTCAGTTATCAAGCTCCTCTCCTATGGAATCAGATCCCAGTCTGAGGCAGACACCCTTTCCACATTTAAGAGAAAAATACAAAGCTTATAGTTAGGGTTGGTCCAGGTGAGCCCTGTGCCATCCCTTAGTTATGCTGCTAGAGGCCTAGACTTCTGGGGGACTTCCCATGATGCACTCAGCTTATCTCTCCTACTCTCTCTCTCAACCCAATCGGTCGAGAAAGATGGATGTCCATCTTGAGCCTGGTTCTGTTCCGAGGTTTCTGCCTGTTAAAATGAAGTTTTTCCTCACCACTGTCGGCAAATGCTTGCTCATGATGGGAACTGTTGGGTCTCTATAAATAATATTATAAAGAGTATGGTCTAGACCTGCTCTGTATGTAAAGTGCTTTGAGATTACTTGTGTTATGATTTGGGGCTATACAAACAAATTTGAATTGAACTGAATACCATACAAAGTGCCCATGGTATGGGTACCTTGCATATAATGGTGCCTTCACAGATGCGGTATATACAGGTTTTGGAGCATTTATCCTGCCATCCAGGTAACACTTTCTTGGAATTGGGGTTGTAATTTAAGGATAATACATGAGAAGTACTGCTGAGTCAGATGTCCAGAATTTTCTATTCGGGCCAGTAAACTTTGATGCATATCATTCCCCTCTCCCTTCCAATGTTTCCAATGTTGTGGAAGAAAACTTTTTTTAATCTCTTAATTTGTTGTGAATCATTACTTTTTACTCCGTGTCCCAACTTCTTTAAAATCAGGTTGTACAAAATACATAATCTCAAACCGTAAAGAAATAAAAAAATAATATGGTCCTGCCCAGGCTAACTCAACAAGACCAAGAGAAAGACACCTTTCATTGAAAATAAGTTTTAACAATGTTGTTCATGGCTTGTTTTGTGCATCTCTTGCCAGTTTGTTATCATCCGCCTCTTCTTCCTTATATGTGAGATAATGTCCTGAGCATGTATATGGAGTTTCTTTGGATAGTTTTGGTAGTTTTTTGTTTATGTCATTTCTGCTTAATAATTTTGGTAATTTTCAAATACACTACCATTCAAAAATTTGTAATCCCCCACATCAAAAGCTTGATTTGGTACAGTCAGATGGTTCAGAGGACTACTCTATATTTTTGAATGGCCTTTCATGCTTTTAGGTTGTAGAAAGTCATCTTTACAAATTATGATGTTATTTTGCAAAAATGTAATGTTTTGTAAATGGAGAACAAAAGAATGTACAATAGTTCAACCTGACTGAAAGGGCAGAAAGAGACAAAGAGCAACAGTTAAATAAGAATAGCTTGGTAGTTTAGCATCAAAATCAGTCCAGATTTTAACAGGAACAGGGTCTCTTTTAGTGACAAGTGCACAACAATGCCTATAACAATATGAAATGTACTGGTGTGTTGCTTGAGCAAAGCTATAATCAAAACTTCAAAATCAAAATATAAAGTTAGCGCTATTGCAGGTGGATCACAGAATATCAGCTGAACATAATATGGACTGACACATTGACAGCTGAACATAATATGGACTGACACACCGCAGTCTGGATATGGATAAGTACCTCATACAACCCCACCTCATAATATCCAAACTAACCATTTAAATTGCTTAATTGCTCCAAAGCTGTACATTTTATGTTTTGGAAGATGCATGTAAAAATGTAAGGTTTCATCCTAGCACTTTCAACAAGACAGTAATAGTCATGTCCTGGTGAAAGGATTCCTTGCAACAGACCTTGGGATCATCTCCAAACTGTGCAAACTGGATGTCATTGAGCAGGCTGCGGGCGGTCTTTATGATGTCTTTGCACTTCTTTGGCGTTTCCTCCACTTTGCCTGCTAGGAAAAGGCAGCATCCTCCTGTCACCTACAGATACATGCATGCAGTTAGGAACATGTATCCCTTTAAATTCTGCAGTAATTTCTGTTTTCACTGCACTGTTTGAGAAATGTATGGATGCTGCTAAGAAAGAACAAATAATGTAAACAGATACATCATTAAAAACTGATGTTTAAATGTGCATTTACTAGTACAAAAGTGCTCTTGATAGTGCACTGATGGCTGAGAGTGTGTTGCCATATATATGTCACAGAGGATAGACTGAAATCATACACTCATCAAATGGTAGTACACAGATCTCCAAGCATGATGTGGACACTTACATATCTAGGAAACTGCTTGAAGGAGTGGAACATGTAGAAGCGGTGGAAGTAAACAATTCCAGTAGCCAGTGTGTCATAGTGCCTGCAGTCACAGAGGTTAAGAGGACTGACAGAGGGATTTCAACACTGTAGACAGTAGTTATCAGTCTCAGGAAGGAACACTTGCTTGACAGAGCCTAAAACTCCCTTTCATCACACTGGTCAGCTACAGTGTGAATCTGCAAGCACCACAACTTTTCAAAGCTCTTGCTGGACTTAACTTATATTAGTCTTTGTCTATGGCCAGAATTTAGATGAGGCCATGACTGTTGATGACTGGCAGCTGCAATATAACTGAAATACATGGTCATATTTTGCCGAATTATATATTAATTTAATCTTCGATCTTTATCTTTAATCTTTATCTACTGTATGTACTGAAGGCTACATGTGATGTATAACATCAGCCAGTCACATGAACCATCCAAGGAAAACCATGCGCCACATAGTAAGTAGGCCATCTGTTAGTGTAATAGTGCAAGCTTTGTTTACCATATGATGGTTATGGCTTTATGTAACATTAACTAACCAGCATCTGCTATGTAGGTGCTATAGCTAACGCTAAAATGTTGTAGTTTTCCACAGAAAAGGATACAGCCCAAGCCGTGTACCCACATCAAAGATAAACCGAGCCCCCTCTCTGCGGTACCGGGCCTCGGTGGCAGGGTCCAGTCCCTCTGACTGGGACGGAGTGTCAGCCAGGTCCTTTTTGTCCCAGTACCAGCATGGTTTGATGTGGTCCACGGTGGCCGGATTCTTCCTGTTCCACAATAGGAGGGGTTTGATGAGGTCCAGGGTGGACAGGTCCGTTTAGTCCCGCTAGCAGCAGGACTTGAGGCTGGAATTGGATTTTCTTGTTGCACTGTGTTGAAGAAAACTGCATTTAACCTGCTAACAACTGTCCCAGTCAGGCTGCGAACGAGAGATGCTACTACTACAGCTATCGTTATATCCACTGTAGAGCAATGGAAGAGACAAAAACATTTATTTCAACTTAACTTCTGTTGCATTCACTCAGTAAAGACAGCAATTAGCAGGAGAAAAGTCTACAAAGGGAATCCCAATGATGTGTAAAAAGTGAAATGTTCTGGATCTGCTGTAATGTATGTGTGCTGTGTGCCACTCCAAACAAAGCCACCGGACTACGCCGGTGCCAAGTTTATAATTGACATACCGTTTAACCAATCATTGTAGCTAAAACGTTACCATTTATGGTTGTTTTAATATTTCTAAAAGTAAGAGTCCAATCGCAAAGCGCGCTGGGAGGGGAATAGTTAAATATACATAAAGTAGCAGTTTCAGCCAGTCGCAGTCAAGTTCCGCGAGATGAGCTGCCCAACAACCAATTAAAATGCCACAATCTAGTGTTATTTTTGTGGGCGTATCTCACGACTACTCCAATCGCACGCAGGACTCAGTCAAGGTTGGTTTCAGTGCAAGAACAGAGGAACTGCTGCTCTCACTTTAAAAAAGGTATGACTACATTGCAGAAAATGCTTATGGTTTGGTTTAGGAAAGTTCTGACATGGTGTGTAGTGTTGTTCTGTGTGAACGTGATTGTGGTGTAAAGGCCGTTGTCTTTTAGCAAGCAAGGCCAGCTAGCCAGCCAATCCAGAACCCTTCTAAAACTCAGGCTGATCCATTATCACTTGACACCTTAGCAGCTAACAGCTAGCTTGGTAACATGCAGCCAGTGTACATGAATGAGCACTGTACGATACTCTGCCCCGCTCCAATTACGCCTCTGCTCGGATGGGCGTGATTCATCAGTGCTAGTGAACAAAATGCTGGCCTAGGGGGAAATGCTGCAAATATCCTGAGGGGCTAACCAGTGGTGTGTCAGCTTGTAGTTGGTTGAAAGATAAAACCGCGGTAATACTTCATTTATACCGTAAAACGAAGCTCCGGTGCTACCATGCTATAGTAAAGATATAGAAAGTGTTCACTGATCAAACTGATTCATCTCAGTGATCAGTTTCCTGACATGTAATATTAGCTACACAACATGAAAGACTTGCCAGAGAGGAGCTGAGAGGAACTAGAGGGGCATTCGTGACAAACCCACGCTGCTAAATGTTGATTAGCAAAGGGGGAGGTGAACTAAAAAGCTTTATTCTAGAGCAATATTCTTTCCTGTAGGTTTAACAGTCTACGTTTTAGTGAATTGTGTTCAGTTAGGTATAGATAGGAACCCAAATTTTTGTCTGCTTGAGTTCAATCAGAGATATATGCATAAGAAATAATGTTTCTACTTGGTACATGTCTCACTGATTTTCCAGGTTTCAGAACAGTAGTTTGTTCTAACATTAACTTGAGTGTTAGTTGAAGTTATTTTTCAAGAAAGTACCTTTTACATAGAGAAATGTTACAGCTGCTGGGATTGCTCCTAGTAATGAACCATGGAGACCCCTTAGCTTTGTGAAGCCTGTTTTAGCTCATTGTTTTGGTTTTCTGTCACACAAACTCTGCTTCAGTACATCTAATTTCTAGCAGCAGCAAGCAGTTATTTTCTGTGAGAAAGATCTGATAACCAGCTCAGTTAAAGCTCAGATTAAGTTAGCAGTGAGCTGGTGGAGCATTTGGCCCCTAAAGAGCCAGATATTTTTCTCAGGAGGTGGTAGAGACCAAAGCAGAGCAAAAATGAGAGTGAATATTAGACTTCATTTCATCCAATGGACACAAACACTACTCCAAATGAATGCTAATATTGCTTTTGTTTGCTAGAGTGCCTATAGGGAATTGGACAATTTGCACACGTTTTTTAGAGATTGGTATCAGACCACAGCGACAACTGCTACTGAGTCACTGAGCAGCTGTCTGTTGTGTGAGTGTTGGTGAGCGGGGGAGTGAGGCACAAACACAGTGGGTATGTGTAGTCGAAGTGTGAGGTGGATGGGCCTGTTTGACAGAAAATGACCCCAACTCCCAAAAAGGCCACTTCCTTTGCTTTGGTAAATTGTCTGTATTGTGAAATGGTGTGCGTCTGTGTTTGTATGAGTAATTGAACAAGTGGGGTGAGAAGCTGCTCAGGGAGGAGGAATTCATATTAGTTCTGCTAAGGCCTGTAGGAAATAGATTTGGTCCATGTAAACTGGACACTTCTGTCACTTTGGTCTATTTAAAGGAGTCATTTTGCTTACGTGAAAGCCTTGGGCCTAACACTGCAGCTTACTCTTCATAATAAAATATCAGGCTGCTACTAAGGAGTTGTAGAGATGGGTATTATAATAAATTTGACTTTTTACTTTAATATTGATTGGCCTAAGAACACTCGTAAGAGCCGGACAGACCTGGAATGCATGGTATGCAAAAAGCGCAGTAAACATCAGTCAAATTCAGCCACAGCATTTGCTAGGTGAGCCATTATGAAATGTAAGAAAGCTGTTATTGCATAACACTGTAAATTGGTAGGAATTTTGAAGTCTTTATGATTTTATATCAGTGCACTCTTTATATCAGTGCACGCAGTTGTACTCTGAAATATTGAATACAATGAAAAGGTGTGTGGCTCTGGGCAGTCATTCGAGTTAGCTTATCAGTCTGCCTTGTGTTTTTTCCTGTTTGTATTCAGATTCACAACATTGAAAAATAGTATATTTTTGGTTCCAGTGGCAGTTAAAAGTCTGCACATTATCCAGAGTAATTAGGATGTTATTCCTGGAAAGAGGAGTTGTTGTTTAGTCTTAACTGCTCTTAGCACCATACATTAAATTCAATTCAGCTCCATTGTATTTGTATGGAAGCAGAAATCTCAGAATGAATGAAAACATTTGACACAAGCTAGGTACCACTAGAGCTGAGTGAGAAAATCAAATGAAAAAAGCTTTATTGTAGTTTTGCTATGCTGGTCTATTCTGTAAATATGACATCTATTTCCTGTTTGTCTGTCCTGAAGAGGGATCTCTCCTCTGCTTTCCTGAACTTTTTTTCTCTGTTGAAGGTATTTTTGGGGAGTTTCTCCTCACCCAAATCAAGGGTGTAAGGATCAAGTGTGTCATATGCTGTACACATTGTGAAGACCCTTGAGGCAGATTTTTTGGTATCAAGCTGTATGGATATAATTGACTTGACTTGACTTAAGCAGTATGCATTGCCAAGGGAAGAGATAAGATAAGATAAACCTTTATTCGTCCCACAGTGGGGAAATTTGCAACAACAGGAACATGTGAACCTGGCAGTTTGACACTACTGGGCAAAATGATTTAAATGTGTATGTACATATATATATTTATATGGATGCTTTCTGATATGAAATTGTATTTATATGCAAAAATCGCATGTAAATTAATTGGATGGAATGAACTGTCCTCAACTATGAGACATTACTTGAATCAAGCAATCTTTTGTTAGTTTTTAATTACAGCCTCAGAATCATCATAATATGTAGAACAATATCATTATGAGATAATAGAAACTTGATCGATTAGCTTGTTGATGCTCTATTATTTTATTTCATGTATTTTTGTACAAGGACAATGCACATTACTCATCTGTTAATGTGCCAGTCTTAGCCAGCTGGCTAGTTTTAATGTCACAACCAATAAAGTGTCAAACTAAAAAAAAGAGTACAGTAAATATTACAATATACGCAGTAAGATGCCTTAGCAACAACAATAACTTTTTAAGCAAATTGAGCATCCTCAAGACAGTGTGAGTGTTACTAGTATCTGACAATAAATGGGAAAGCTTATGAGGTGCACCTTCATCTTAACACTAAGAGCACCAACATACTGTATGTCCTCTGCATTGAGTGCCAATCATTAATTGGAGTGTCAGTTTATTTTGTCAAAAAAAGTAAGATCCTGTGTTTACTATTCTCTTCTGCTTGAACAATATGTTTAGCAGTTTATCATTTTGATATCTTTCAGTCACAACTCAGAGCGCAACTGACATATAATGCCTAATTATCAATGTATTGTTTTGTTTTTTACTCAGTGTTCCAGATAACTTAGTAAACTGACTTCTTGGAAGAAGCCTCAAGACAAATGCACCCTGATTTCACAAACCCCTTCTCAGAAATATTGAATACAATGAAAAGGTGGAGTGTGGCTCTGGGCAGTCATTCAAGTTAGCTTATCAGTCTGCCTTGTGTTTGTAGTATGGGGCAGAGTGAGAGTTTCCTTTACAAATGGCCAGAAAATGAATTACTTCTTAAATATTTTGCATGTTTAAAATGAAAATGCTAATCGCAATAATGGTGTGTCTTCTCAGCAGTTGTCCATCCAGCACCATGGGAAAGAAGAGTCGAGTGAAGACTCAAAAGTCGGGCTCAGGAGCCAGTGCTGTGGTTTCTCCCAAGGAGATGATGAACCTCATCTCTGAACTGCTACAGAGTATGTTTGCCTTCAAATTCTACATCACAGTCCATCTTCACAATCTTAATGTGGGGAGAAATAAGAGAGTAGTAAAAGAGTTTCTGGATGGTAACTTATATTAATGAAGGCACATGTAGTATTTGTTTCAAAGGCATGTTGAGGCATAGAAGATTTGGTGCATATATCACATGTTGAGTAAAGTCCAATTCATCATTTATTTTGGGAGAACTTTTTTTTTGCAAAATAAGTCGAGTAACGTTTTCCATATGAGCTTTTTTAATGCATGTGCTTGTTTGTCTTCAGTGCTGTGCGTAATTTATGTGCTGTGGTAAAGGAGTTCTGGGCAAATCAACTTACAGTGTTATGATGCTATTAAGGTATATTTCACTGAATGGCCAAACTGTCAAGTTAAAGAGAACAGTACCCACCACCGTTCCCCGCTCTGGGCCTGAAAACCTCCTCAGACTTCCCCGGTGCTCTGAGCATCCAGTCCTGTCCAGGGAGAGTCAGCTAGCTGCTATGGTAACTGAACTAATGAGCTAATGGCAGCTACAGATGAGGGGGAATATGTGAAGCAGGAGTTACTTAGTGACAGAGTAAAATTGGTGCTTAATTTGAAAGGAAACTATTTTGTCATCTGTGCCTCGAGCAACACACCCAGACCAACACAGCCTTTTTGCAGCCCAAATCATACTGTCCAGCATCCATGTGGCTAAGATGGTCAGTGTGACAGTGGTTCGTGAAGTGAACTTGCAACCGGTGGGTCGCCGGTTCGAGTCCCCGGACTGGCAAGAGGTTGAGGTGGGAAAGTGAGAGCAACTGCTTGTCCCAGTCACCACCACTGTGGGCCCCTGAGCAAGGCCCTTAACCCCTGACTGCTCCCTGGGCACTGCACCACGGCAGCCCTCTGCTCCTAGTATGTACAGTTAAAAGGTTAACTATGAATAGGATGGGTGAAATACAGAGAAGGAATTTCCCCAAGGAGATCAAGAAAGTATAGATTTAGATTAGATGTATGCATGCACCCAGTGTAGTGAACATGCGTGGGTCTCCTATTCATGTCTGCGTTTGTTTCACTGTATATCTGTCCCTTGATGCTAATACAGTACAAAGTAGCATTGATTGACTGATTTGTTTTATTTAAGTGTCTTGCATCATATAGTGCCTAGCCCATATAAGCTTAAAAGACAATAGACAGCAACAACAGCTAGGATATTAGCATGTTATTATGTTGCGTAAGGGTTCTTCAAATGAATTTTTTTAACAAATGATTCCTCAAATCCCTGTACAGTACATGGGGTGATGAACAAAGTGAATACAATTCATCCTCGACAACATCAAGATCACAGAAAACACAAACTGTGCTCTTCAGGAATACCTTCTATGCCTGCCTATCTCAGTTGCCAGTAGTAGGTTACCTGTTCTTAACTGAATGCTTAACTGAACTCTGCATTCTCTTGAACTCAAATGTAACATACTGTTGGGTTCTGTGTAGTAATCTTTTATGATTTGAACATAGTTCCTGAGCCTTGGTTTATTCCAGAGGTTCCTTCCCAGGGGGGCTCCAAACAGTTTCTGGGGAGGCACAGTGAATGGAAGTGAAAAGATATTACATTAGTTGTTGTATTAGTTATCAAAAGGAGATCACATAGCCTAAATGTGTGTGATTTGGTTAAAGAGATTGTTCAAAGATACAGTAGTTGAGGGGAATTCTACTGTTTTTTCCCACTTTTCCATAGTCAGGAACTCATTAAGACAAACCTTTCTTTGTATATACTTGGTGTAGTCTGAAGTTATGTTCAAGAGTAATATTAGGCTCATATGTTGAGTGTCTGTGGGATCAAATAACATAATCATTATCCCATATGCATCATGGTTTGGAGTGAAACACCCACTGACATCTGGCTTTTGTCTTCAGTGTTAAAGGGTACAATCAGCATTCATTCATGGGTCAAATGCTTCTGCACTATTCATGGGTGTTTATTGGTTCCAGTTCTGATTGACACTGATGGAAACATGACATGTGGAATAGTATAGCAGTATATTTGTGCACCCCAAAAAAATCACCTCAACTCTGGGTAGCATTACTGTCAGGGACATCCTTAAAACCACATACTCCTGCAGCATAAAATAAAGTTGAGTCTCTGCCAACTTTTCTTAGCTCCAAAAATTTAATATTTTCATTAAAAACAAGATATTTGTGAGAAGTGGTGTACTGCAGTACGGCATTGATCCAAAGTGTTCACTTTCTAAAAGATATAGTCTTATGCTTTTCACTCTTAATAGCCAGTCTCCATGTACATATAGTCTTAATATTCAACATTTTTTTGTAAATTAATCTCTAACCAACAAAATGTCATCAACATATAGCAGAATACTAAAGTTTATGTCGTCAGTTGATATGCCTAGATCAGCCTGCTTGATTCCTTGAGCAAAGTCATTTACACAGAGGGCAAATAAAGTGGTGGAGAGCACCAGATCAAATTGACTTATATTCCAAAAGATCTCTATAGATTCAAATTTTTTCTTGAAATCAACAGAATTAGCAAACATGGTTTTCCTCTCTTGTAAGCTAGCTCTTACCTTAGAGGATATACCATAAATTTGATCAATACATGCCCTTTTTCCTAAAACATTTGTCCATTCAATTGTGGACACTTGAAGATACTTCATAGACTGTACTGATCAAGCTAGTACCTCTGTAGTTTAATGGAAATCAAGGGTCAGTTTTTGCAACTTTGTTTTGTTTATGGATTTGTACCACACAGAAGGAATCATACCATACTGAAAGCACGTTAGACATAGACAATGTAAAATATTCAACAGTTTTACAGACCATTTTTGGGAGGTCCTCTATACCCACAGCTTTATTTCATTTAGCTTTATCTATTACTCTCCGCACCTCCTCCAGATTGATCCCAATATTCAGCCTGTGGTTTGAGCGATGAGCTTACGTCTTAAATTACAGATTTCATTTAAGAATTGACCACTAAATAGAAGAGGATTATTGCATGCATACAAATTACTATAATATTTTTCCCTCTTCTTTATTATCTAGTCAGTCTCAAATGAAGATTCACAATTTTCCAGTAGGATCTCCACTGATCCTGGATCTTCAGTGGAATCAGCTTGCTCTTTTTTGGACCAAGTTTATTTGTTTCCTTCCAAAATTGCTGTGCATTAGTGACTTGTAGTTCCTCTCCTAAAACACTCCACTTTGTCAAAGGGGGTACCCTCTGTCTTTACAGAAAGTCTGTTATTACCTAACTGCATAGTCAGAGAGATGGATCATATACTGTGCACATCAAAAGGATCAGATTAGCTTAAGGATTTTAATACCCAAAAATGTTAAGTTCCACACTGCACCAATTCACACACAACAAATGCGACAAGTTTCCCATAATGTTACATCAATTTCACTGTCAAAATTTCCCATGTGGGTCAATGAATATTGAATTGAATGCTCAGCCCCTCACTGTCCTACTCCCACTCTCACTCCCACAGTCTCTGTATCTCACAAGCACATTGGCAAGCAACCCATCTGTAAATAGCCTTTCTTCTCCGTCCACAATCTAAATCAAAACGTGATCGTACATGGGAGGAAGGATTATTGTTTGCTTTTTCCCGCAGAGAACATGGCTGGCCAAATTCCTGAATAAAATCGATTAGTTCACGAATGATTAGTATCATGAACACCTCTACGCTAATTTGTCCAAAATTGATGTACTCAAGTTAACTCTGATAAGTTAGTCAATCTATGTTCTTAACACAATGAGTCACAAGGAGTCCCAACTCTTCAAATAGATTATTAACTAGTATGTAAGGAGCCTTCCTATTAAGGATAACTGAAGTCAAGTGGGCCGTCATTTGTGAAAACCCCATCAAGCCAGCCCCTGCTTGGATTTTGATGTGTGTCTATTCATGGTGTTACGGTACCTGTGCTTGACCAAGAAGGATGAAACACTTTTTTGCCAGAAGGTGAGACAATGGAGCATTCTGTATGTTTTGTTATTTGTTTGAGACAATGTGAAGCAATGGATATTTAATGTTTTATATTGTTGAGTTGTTTATTTGTCCATGAACACACAAAATACCTTATGTCGGTGCAAAATAGAACTCATGCACTCAGCACCACAGTTGGAAAAATCAGAGGCCACTGCCCTTCTCTTACTTTGGTCCTTGCACGACAATGATCAACAGTACCCTGTGTTTTCTGACTATTTGCCAATAGATCTTTGACCTCAAAGTGAGCCTTATGATACATCTCAGAAGAAAGAAAATGAAAATGAAAATTTCGTCATTTTACTTGCTCCTGAGAGTCTACACTGTTATGGTTATTAAAGTTATTAATAACACTGGAAGTGTTATATTTTGATAAAAGATTACTTGTGACCAAGTAGCAACTCAGAAGCTGCTAGGATCAAGTATTTGACATATTTTGCCAGTTATAAATATCAAATCTACAGCCTATATATTTAAATAGAATGATAGATAACTGTTTAACTTATCCTGCACTGGGCCAGGGTGTGGAGAGCTTCACAGGTATCAGTGGGAACACCATAGCTGTTTTAGTATGGAGTTTCTGTGTCTTTGTGTGCATTTTGCGTTATGTCCATCAATTAACTTAAAATCCCAGAGATGAAGGAATCAGGAAGAGGGACAGATAAAGCTCCTGGTAGCTGAAAGCACACAGTCTGTTAAGCTTAAAGAAACTACCCCAGGTGTTTTGTACCTTTAATGCAGTTTCACAGTCAGTGATGTCCAAGCCGCTGTACCTCCCAGCGGGTCCTATGATCACAGGGTTGGAGGTTTGATCCCCAGTTCCACATGTTGGGCTTGGGCAAGACACTGAACCCCAAATTGGTCAGGCTAGCACCTTGTATGGTAGCTCACTGCCGTCAGTGTGTGAGTTGGTGTTAAAGAGTGAATAAGAGGCCAAATTATAATGCACTTTGGCTAAAAGTGCTGTATAATTGCCTCTACTTACCATTCAAAGACAATAGAGTACATTACAGTGACTGGGCTTTCACCAGAAGTGCATCATGCTTCAATGTTTCTGCACTATATGCCTCAGTATTGATGTTTTGCTGTATTTGCAGGCCAACATGTCATTGTCAAGGTGTGTTTGGCTGTAAGGTTAGCTGAAAATGAGAAGTGTTGAGGTGTTTATGGTCAACATGTGTTTCCCCAGAATGCAGTAGTGCAGCACCCTCTGCTGGCAAAGAGTGGGAGGAGTACATCCAGATCAGAGGCTTAGTGGAGAAGATCCGCAAGAAACAGAAGGGTGAATACATTTTTTTTTTATTTATACCACAAAACTAAAGAATTAGTAAGTGATGATATTGAATTTCATGCAATTTAAAGCCAGTGATCAGTTATTGGTAAAAATAAAAGACACAGAGGTTATTATGGTTTTCATTTTGTGTATGTGTTCAGGTATCTCGATAGTGTTTGAGGGCAGCAGAGAGGACTACTTCCCAGAACTTATGTCCTGGGCTCAGGAAAATGGGGCATCCTGTGATGACTTCACAGTGACCAACTTTGGAACAGAGGGCTATGGCCTGCGGGCCACCAGAGACATCAAGGTGAGCCTAACCCACTGGTGGTCACTTTTATTTTTGACTTTTAAGAATTTCAGACTTTCTCCAGAACTTGAATCACTTAATGGACTCTCAGTGCAATACAGAATCAGCCTCAAAATGTTGCTTTGAATGTTACTTGCATTGAGTAATAGTTGAGTGTGTCTGTCTGTATCTGTATCTGTATCTGTGTGTGTGTGTGTGTGTGTGTGTGTGTGTGTGTGTAGGCAGAGGAACTATTCCTGTGGATTCCCAGGAAGATGCTAATGACGGTGGAGTCAGCCCAGAACTCTGTACTGGGTAAGGACTTCAGATGATACAGATTAGTAGCCTATATAACATCAAACTATCAGGGCTCCATGAGGTGCAATTCCAAGAGCAAATATAAATCACTTACAGTAGAGGAAAAAAAGCATCTACAATGGAAAGAAAAAACAATCAGTTGCAGTTTGATTGAACTTCACGTTAAGAATTTACCATGTAACATAAGTATTGTAACATAATGTTATAGATATCTAGGTTATATATAACCTTTTTTTTCAACAGCATTTCAATGAATATGGTAATGTGAGGACTGTCCTAACCACTTACCACTTTAACATCTAAACAGTGCCTAGAGGACTGTTGCATGTCTAATTTCTTCCACCACCTGTGAAATTAGTAGAACAATTCATGACTCTCACTATGTTTAAATTTCAACCTACAAAATCAAAATCAGTAACACAAGATTTTCAGTGTACTCAAAGTAGTGGTCTGCTATCCTGTAACTGACTGTAACCTCCACGTTTTAGGTCCTCTGTACAGCCAGGACAGGATCCTACAGGCCATGGGTAACGTAACGCTGGCCTTCCACCTGCTGTGTGAGCGGGCCAACCCGGTTTCATCCTGGCTGCCATATATCCGCAGTCTTCCTCAGGAGTACGACACACCGCTGTTCTACCAGCAGGAGGAGGTGCAGCTGATGCTGGGCACACAGGCAGTGCAGGATGTTCTGAACCAGTATAAAAACACTGCACGCCAGTACGCTTACTTCTATAAACTGATACAGGTAGGCAGATACACTGAATGCACAAACCACTGTACATATGCTGTACAGATTGTAAATTCAGTCATTTCTAGATATAAAATGTGTAATAAAATGTAAGATGAGCATTCCTAAGGAAGCTCAAAAAACATGCATATACAAAAAGAGAAATCCAGCAGTAGAAAATCAGTTTATACCCTGCCCGTGATGTGTGTGAGTACAATAGACCTTTTTCACAACAGACATTGTGACCTGACAGAGCAGGAAAAACTCAGGTGTTAATAATAATAATGCTATGTTGTGTGCCAGTAAGTCAATAGCAATGAGCAAGATTGCACAGTCCCAGTGCCCTCATAAATCTAAATGTAATAAAGCCATTATAAATGTAATTAAGTAAGTATAGCTATGAGGTAGCAGTAATTTATTTCCATTGTCGGACGTTTTGCTTTTAGCTGTGATGATGATGCTCATAAGTAACACTTTGAATTTAAATGTGTAGGTGTCATCTGTCTCTGACTCTCCTGTTGATATTGGTGCACCTGTTTGGATGGGAAACGTTACACTTTTGTAATTCTTACTGATTCATGAAGTTTGATGATCTTATGGGTAACCTTGTGTCAGTGTACAGGGCCATGAAATCAACTGTAAACACCAGACCGTTCCTCAAAAGAACATTTAAGATGTTTTACTGTTGTTTTCTTACTAGATTTTGGAATGTAGAATGTTTCAGTTGTGGTATTTGTTATTTTTGCTTGAGAAAAGCCAAAATGTGGTGTATCTAATTATAGAATAGCAAGACTTTCAAACGAGACTTCCAAGACTATATTGTCTAGATTTTTTGCTCTTTGTTCTGTTTTTTATTCATTTAATGAATTCAAACCACCAGGATCTCAGAGCTTGCTGTAGTTTCTCTGCTGAGTTAGGAGACATGAGAATGAAAGTGAAGTTTTGTTTATTAAACTTAAGTTTCAGGCATGTGCCTGAAATATCCCACTCTGGCCAGGAGGGGGAGGCATTGCACCAGAATATAGAGTAACACCTTATGTTGGAAAAGGAAGCGCCAAAGAGTTTAACTAATAGATGGGCTCATCTATCCTCATAGTTGAGCCAAGTATCATGGTCCCTGATATTTTTCCTCTTTTGGATTTTGGTTGGCATATAAACTTCTTCTAATCATAATTTGATGCATCATAAAGTGATTTACATATCAAGATCAGCGGCACCCTTTTTAATTTGGGAAAAGATTCAGTTTTTGAACTTTTAAAACAATCACACAAAGGCTTTTTCAGTCCAGTGTAATGTGCTGAAAAATGGAATAAGATACAGAGAGTGTGATAATTGTATATGATGAAATACTGGCTAACAGGCCCAGACAACAGATAGTGGGATAGTAATCTCAAAATATGTTAATGTCCCATTATTAATTTGAAGCATGGTGAACCGACAGTTCAGCTTTGATCAGAACTCACCACAATCCTTCTCTCTGAAGTCAGGCCCTTCTTCTTATATCTAAGAGGCACTGAAATAAATATTTATAAAAGAATTCATTCTTTTTGTCAGCAGCCAGGCGTTTATTTTAGTTAGATGATGTACAGGTAGGGGAATGAATGTCTTGCATGTTGAAATAACAGGCATGATATATACATTTGGCTGAATCTTTTCTTTCAGACATAAATTTAACAAATATCTCAGATGGTGCTTTTGATTAGTTTGTTGCCTTTTTCAATTAATTTCACAATATTTTACATTATTTACGAGTTAAATGTATATCATTCTATTAAGAACTTGGGGTAACTAAAGATAAATGCTTTACAAATGGTTACTCCTCTTTGACAGTGACTTTGCAGTTTCAGTGGACTCCACTAAGTGGGAGTGTTGTAAACTACATAACTTAACGGCATACTGGCTTGGCAGTATGTTCTTTGTCTAGGCCTTTGTAATAGATGGAGACCAGAACCTTGTTTTGCTGTAAGGGAGTGTTGGTCATTTGGTATTGTTATTGATACATGGTCAACAGTATGTGTGTGTGTGTGTGTGTGTGTGTACGAATGTATACTAATATAAGTGTGTGTGTGTGTGTGTGTGTGTGTGTGTGTGTGTGTGTCTGGCCTCTTACCTTGACTTTAACCATCACAACTTAATGCTTAACCCTGATTCTTACCATAACTCAACATAAACCTAATTTTAACCGAGTGTTGACCTTCGTAGAACCTTTCAAAGTTGTGAGGACTGGCCAAAATGTCCTCATTTTCTAAAAAAGTACTTACCCTGTTGGTTCAAAAGTTGTTCCACTCCACACAGCATGCACGCCTGCAGTCTCCCTCCTTGTGTAGCCACTTGCTCCGTCCCCACATCGTCCCTCCCCTCCCTCTTCAGATGATCAGGCTGGAAAATTAGCTTGTCACATTGGCTTTGAATTGAATTGACCTGAATGTACCTTCCTCAAAAAGCCCTCTCTCTCACTCACTCGCTCCTTCTCCCTTTCTACCACCCACTCCCGCCTCCCCATCTCCTATCCATCCGGTATGTTAGATGTTTGATCAGCCACATAGACCGATGTCTTCTGATGTATGCAGACAGGCACAGCTATTACTGACATTCTCTCAAACACAGTAACCCACAGTATATGGGTTGTAGGGGGCTGTTTGTGACCATTTAAGTTAAATTGTAATGATCTGTATTTACATATGTCTGGTTTTATCACTTATCACTTTTATCACAGTTTCTCTCCAGAGAATACTCAACTTGGTATCTTTGTTACCTTATTATGGCAATTGCCTTTATTTGTATTTTCTTTCCATTTTTCAGGTGGGTCATCATTTAGGGAGATTTTATTTCATTTATTTGCTTTCTTTCCTCAAGTGAGATGAGAAGATTGATAGCAATCTCATGCTTTTATGTTAAGTACATATACATAGCTCTCTGCACTGTATTTATACTATATATTTATATCTATATACGCACTGCTACCTCACTGTATTTATATTATATATTTATATCTATATACCCACTGCTACCTCACTGCATGATACTGCTGACACAACTTGGAAGCCATTGCATCGTAATTTCGTTACCCAAATGCACTGCTGTGTAATTTGAGAAATGACAATAAAGGAAGTCTAAGTCTAAGTCTAAGTCTAAGTAGGTCAAGACATGGTCAGCCTAGGATAAATATACCCATTTAATTGCACATTTTCCGTTGTCCAGACAGAAACGGGTAGCAAACAAAAATGGCACTTAAAGGTCCTCTGTGTAGTTTTTTTGTAAACAGTTATATTTACATTCAGTGCTTCTCACCTAAAACACGCTGTGTGTATCCCTGAGGTCTAACAAATGTCTAAACCCTAACCCTAACCCTAAAACATTGCCCCATAGCACTGCTATAATGGACAAAAGCTCCTTAACCTAAGGAGCTAACCTAAGTGCATTCATTCATCTCTTAGTCCATCCTGGTACAGTGCAGAAATCATTCTCTTTTGCATCTCTAAACTTGGCTCTGATTGGCCACACACACTCAACCAATTAGCAGTCTTCACTTATGCAAAATACTCATGACCACTATGTGACTTCTTGTCCATTCATTGATTTAGAGGACTTTATCTGTACTGTGGTACATGTTTGTGTTCTCCAACAGACACACACACACACACACACACACACAGAATCTCATTCCAATCTCTCAGTGGCACATGATGGATGACCCTTGCCTATGGATGGTAATGCATCAAGAGCTCAGCGTGCAGTGTTCTATGTATGTGTGTAGACAAAGTCCATTCAGCTGATTTTTACACCCATGTGTCAGTCTCTTGCAGGCCCCTCAGTGAAACTATAGCTGAACATGTCTGGTTGTCAGGGTTTTTCTCTTCTCTCTTGCCAAGGCCAAGGTTTTCTTTCACCTACAAACACAATAGATTGATAGTTGGTGTGTGTAAGATACCCTCATGTTTGTAAGGCTTGGATCAAAGTGTTGGCCCAGGTTGACAATATTGACTGATATCAGTAGAGTTGCAAAGGTGGTTTGGAAGTAATTTTCTGCTATTGTGAGTAACACTTTTTAGAAAAAAATGAATCTGTTTAAAATCTGTAGTTAATAGATTGCATTGGGCAGCAATGGCATGCTGTTTGGTTCCCACTTAAAAGAACAATGCATTCTGAATTTAACACAGTTAGCTTGCACCTCTGACCTAGCCCCTTCTCCAAAAAAATCTGATAATGATATCAACCATTAAATTTTCTTTACTCAACCTATAACATATTAGGTTAAGGATAAATTATTGTTTAAATTGTGACTGAGGGCCTTTTCACACCTGAAAGTCTGAACCAAAGTTCAAGCTTTTTTCTTACACTGTATACATTTGATTTGGTTAGTTTTGGTGTCATATTGCAATTATGCAAGTGCTATATATGGCATACCTACGTCATGTCATCATCACCAACATGTTTCTATGAATAGTTAAGATAAATCTTTATTTGTCCCACAGTGGGGAAATTCTTAGTTAAGTGAGTAAAAGATGAACTGATCTCTAAGTGGTGTAAGGGTAAAGATAAAACATTTTTTTACACAAAATTTAAATAAGATTATTGAATTATTTTTGTTTTGTACAATTGCTCTCAAAGCTTTATGAATACTCTGACTCCTCAAACCTTGTCCCAACAACCAGTAGCCAGGGGCTCCTTCAAATAATTGATGGTCACAAACCAGGAGAAGGCTAAAAGAAGATAGCAAAGTGTTTTCAGGTAGCTTTTTCCTCAGTTTCTAATATAATTAAGAAATGAGTTAACAGGAATGGTGGAGGTCAGGTTGAGATCTGGAAGACCAAGAAAACTCTCAGAGAACAGCTCATAGGATTGCTCGAAAGGGTAATCAAACCCCTGTTTGACTGCAAAAGACCTTCAGGAAGGTTTAGCAGACTCTGGTGGCACTCTGTTCAACTGTGTAGTGACGTGTAGAGTCATCAGAAGAAAACCTTTCCTGCCTCTTCACCACAAAGTTTATGGTCAGAAAATTTTTAAAGGAACATCTAAACAAGCCTGGTGGATTTTGGAAACAAGTCATGTGGTCTGATGAAATAAAAAAAAAAACGTTTTGGCCACAATGAGCCAATGCATGTTTGCAGACAAAAGGGTTCAGAAAAAGATCACCTATCTAACTGTTAAGCACTTGGGCTTGTGTGTGTGTGTGTCTTGGGTTTTGTGATATTGGGCTATAATTAAATCTAACTTCTTGCTTCTCTGCGTGGGGTGTGTGAAATGTAAGTGTGGTCACTTTTTTTACTTTATTTTGAGCATAATCCTCTGTACTCACCTGTAGAGATCAATCAGTGCAACTGCTGCTGGATGTTCTGTATTAAAACACACACACACACAGTGGATGGTGGTAGTGTTTTCAGGTTTCACTGACCTTGATCACCATGAAATAGAACTAAACTAAAAGAGTTGTGGTAGACAATAACTGAAAACTGGTCATTTGCCTGCAGTTGTTGTTAGAAACTCAAACTTAGATGCAAAACTAAACAAACCTGAGTCCCATTAGAAAGGTATTTTGAATTTGGTCATGTCTTGCATTAAAATGTTGTTCAGCAGCTGATCTTGAAATCTCACATATCATAGTTGTCAAGCTTTCTTCAATTAAACAAAAAATAATAATAACTTATAATATCAGTTCCTTTCGTGTTCTGATACCTGACTTAGAGCTTGTGTACTTGTTTCTTACTGAACAGTGGTTCTGTCTTCCATGGTACTTCTTTTCTACTACTTCTTACACTGCTTTCCTTTCTTACTTGTACTTTTTCTTTCTCTCTCTTGACTTAGTTCTCACACTTTACCCCTCATTCGATTTCATTTCCCTCTATCTCCTGCTTTTCTTTATTATGCATGTCACTGAACTCCTTTCTCTCTCTCCTGCTTAAGCTCAGGACCATTTGCAAATGGCTCTGGTAGGTGGCAGCTGTGGCTTTAAATGGAGATCCCAGCATCAACATGCTTTCCAACACACAAACGCACACACAGACACACACCACGTTTCAGGCCCAAATTGATGAGGCAGATTTATGACGGCTGCTGGCCACAACAAATTAACTTGACAGTGATGTATGTGGGGGGGGCGAGTGTCACACTGCACTAACGGACCACACACATTCACACACATACAGGCGTGCCCCAGTGGTGGCCACATACTCCCAGTCCATCTTGTTAGGCGTCCCTGTCAGGCAGCCCCCCTCCAGCATACCTGCATAATGAAATTCTTCGTTCTGATTTGTGTTTTTTTCCTTCTCTCCCTTTTTACTCTTGTCCACCTTGATCCATCCTTAGACTCATCCTGCAGCCAGCAAACTTCCCCTAAAGGACAGCTTCACATTTGATGACTACAGGTCAGTAAGTGTGTGTGCAGAATGGGCCTGATAGTTCACATCACCCTCTGCCTGTTTGTATGAGTTGTACCTATAAACTGCAACAAATGCAAAAGAATAATTCAGGTTTATTACAACTTATGTTGTTGATAATAATAATAATAACGTTGCACTCATCAAGGTAATTCTGAGATCAGGGAACATGGCAGCACAAGCCTCCAGTCCAGTCTATGTGGGAAAGAAACCCAAGGCAAACAATACAAATTATTACCGTTATTGGTTCAACTTTTACTGTATTTGTGTACATACACTTTTCCTGTGCACCGAGGGATTATAACTGACACATGCATATAGTTTAACCTCCAAATAAGGGCTATGAGTAGAAATATGAATATTTCTGATCTCATGATTTGATTACAATTCTTCATGTTGTGATTAATTTTAAAATCAGTTCTCAATAACTAAGGTGAAAGGGGCACACTATTTTCCAGCTCTTACTTCACGGTATTGTGTGCTAAACCATTTGCTCATGTTTTCAATAAACTGTGATATGAAACATACTGGACAAATGATTGAGTTATTCTGACTGAATGATTCTAAAAAACAACTTGAGTTGTGTTTTAGGAAGGGATCCTTTTGTGAAAGATTATATGAATCAATGAATTGTGTTCTTTTTAAGTAATTTTTTAATTAAGAAGTTTGTCAAAAATATCACAAATGTTTCACCGCTGCAACTGTATTTTAGGCGTCTAGCAAGCAATGTGGGCTTAGCATTTGTGTGCGCATTATGCAAAAAATAACATTACTGTCTGACCAAATAAACAAGTAGGAAAAAGACTGGGAATACAATGTTGCATGTTACCGTCTTTCTCTGTGCAAGAATTATGAAATTAAAGTGTCCGTTACAGACACCACACAGACCACTGCTGGCTGAATGTCTCAGTTCTTTCGTAGAAACAAAGTTGGTCTATATGTACTAGAGTTGGAGTGCTCTGCTGTGCTGTTACTATGGCCCCAGCTCTCTGCTGGTACACTCGTACCAGGGAAAGCCATTATTGTCCACAGTGCTGTATAGGCGCTGGTCTTGGAAAATTGGTTATTTTCTTGCTCAGTCAGAGTTGAACCAAAATTTTATAGTATTGTGCGTGCGTGTGCTTGCAGAATGCTTTCAGGTGCTGCGCTGTGCACTTGTTCCATCAACATAGCACGGAATAACCTTAAAGTTATCTACAGTAATCACATTTTGCAATGTGTGATTCAATTCAGAATTGTTATTCTTGAGTAAATCATTTTTCATCTGTAGTTTAGATTGCTGTTAACCTGACTGAATGTCTGACTGCTTGTGTTTCTTGGTTCATCTGATTTCATTGAAGTAATGACTTTGTGTTTTCAGATTTCACCAACTAACTTGATGAGTGCAACGTTATCTAATGAAGACAATGGCAATGGCAAAAAAAAAAACATAAATAGCAATGAACCAGAATTCTTCATTAAGCTAAATTATTGCATCCTAAAAGAGGAAAGACAGTGGGCCAGGGATTATATATTCCATTAATCTCTCCTCCCCGCCTTTCTCTCTCCATTGTCCTTCCTTTGTCCCTACTTTTTCTGCTGTTTTTCTCTCTCCTTCCCATCCTCCCTCTATCCTTCTTCCTTCTCTCTCCATTCTCATCTGATGCAAGCCTTCTCTCTCTTTGACAATACCAGAGTTGATGAACTTTTTTCTTCTTTATGAAACGAGAGCTGTTATTGTGCAGGATGTCAGTGGACTAAACAAACTGTAAACAAAGAACTGTAACAAACAGTGATTGGTCGATTGTATGTGACAGGTGGGCTGTGTCCTCAGTGATGACTCGTCAAAACCAGATTCCTACTGAGGATGGCAGCCGGGTCACTCTGGCCCTCATCCCCCTCTGGGACATGTGTAATCACACAAATGGCCTGGTAAAGTCTCACACTCACACACTTACATACATTATTGTAATCTGATGCAGAATTCCACAGGTAATGTTTTTACTGTATAGTTGCAAATTTCCCCGTTTTGCAAATTTCCCCATTGTGGGACTAATAAAAGAATATCTTATCTTGGTTCTAAATCTTTGGTTCAATCAATTCAGCATATGTTCATAATAAATGTAGCAGGTAAAAATTGTTAATAAGCAATTATTTTACATATACTTTATAATGTGATGACCGTAGCTAGTTTGTGTTCATCAGCAACCTAGCATTTTTCCTACAGGTAGGTAGCTATCTAGGTAGCACAGTAATTTTCTAAGATGGCATGGTACAGAGGGTGAATATCACAATTCCCAACATGTTGTGTTCCATGGAAAATGACTGGCTAGCTAACTGTATAGGAGCTGTCAGAGAGCATGTGATCGCAAGTCGTGCATTTCTGTTCATTCTAGATTACATGCTTACATGTTTTTACATCCCCAGCATCAGGTTAACATCAAAAAATAGCCATATTGGTAACTGTCACTTTTTCTTATAATATGTAATCAATATCAGTGGCCTACATATTACATTTCAGAATTATACCCAGTGCTGTCTATGATGGGTGGGCGGGACCCCTCATGTATTTTGAGGCTTTAAATTGACTCTCTGTTATGGAAAAGACTCTTACTAGTAGTGTTCAGTGTGTGTCATGCATCTATCTTGGAGACCTCACTTGACACATCAACAGATGTTTTTGTATATCAAGTGTAGATCACACGAAGTCACACATGTTTGCTCCATATGACATATGGAAATGTACAGTCAAGTTACAACTGCTTTCTGTTTCATGGCGAAACATGCAAATCGTCTGCTTCACCATGGCAACAATGTTGCATGAAAGCTGAAAAGTTTCGCAATTCAGCATCATGAAAGTCTTTAGGCTTTGCTGGCCAAATTTTAGATGGATCCTGGATAAATGTTAGTAGTAGAGGCCCTGCAAATGGCCAAAAATACACCAAAATGGCAATTTTCACATTTAAAATGGTCAAGGAAGCTGTTCTGTGTCGGGCATGGCACCAAGAGACATTTTTTGTAAATGTGGACATGTTACATGTGCCCACCAAATTGTCTACATCTAGGTGAAACCATAGACTGTATAAAACATGGACATCACCCGTAGATTTCTGAAGAACAATTTTGAAGCCCATTGTAGGGTGCCAGCATCTTGGCAGTGGTGACGTCACCTAACTCTGGGTAATCCAAATATGGACAAAGAAGTGGAGCAAGGGCTGAATGAAGCCTGTTCACTGAAACATGCTCACCGAGCTAGCTGACTAACCTGGTGGTACCGGCCCACTTCGACACCGGGTATGGTACTGTGATAAGCCGGCGTAATGTTATATTTTAGCCTCCAGCCGATCACAATCAGTCAGTTTCTGGAGTGTAATAATTTAAAAAAATTCTGTTTTAGCAATAATATTAATATAAATAATAATGTTTGAGTTGGCGGACCATTATTATTTATTTTTATGCATCAATAAGCAACTTCAGTTTAACCAATAACAACATCTTGGTTAACGTTATTTCTGGAAACATGCAGAAATGAGACATTAATATTTTGAAGTTACAAAAACTTTTGTATTTGCACACATTTCAGTTTAAGATCACATAACGTAAGTTAACTAACAGGGAGGGCCTTTATTTTACAACCTCACACAGACACCTTTTATTCAAAAGTATTAGCGCCATAAATTATATATATATATATATATACATATATATATATATATATATGTATATATGTATATTATGACACTTGTTATTACGTTTTGACTTCGGTGCAGCAGGTGTAATAACTGGGCCACCAGACGCTCCCGTTAGCATCGTTAGCTTAGCTCAACCTCCACCGTCTCCCCCCAGAGAAACTCGTCCTGGACACCCAAGAGAAACACAGTCAACACGACAGCACAGTCAAACTCCAGCCAACAAGCAGCTCCACAAACACCAGAACAAACACACCGTGAAAACAGCGCAGACGTCCCAGACAAAGGCACCGCACAGCCGGTGGCAGCTTGCTGGAGCCCCATGCTAATTCATTTAATGAAAGCCAACGTGAAATAACCTAATTCCTAACCTGTCTGCATCCCTGCTTTTCATATAACATATAAATATTTTTATTGATCACTGGTAAAGGTTGAATTAGTAAAAGTTGCTATTGGTCTGCAGATCACCACCGGCTACAACCTGGAGGATGATCGCTGTGAATGTGTGGCACTGCAGGACTACAAGGAGAACGAACAGGTGAAGAGACATTCACTCTCTCCTACTACTTATGCTTTTGGTCTTTATTGTATATCTTGCTTCTCTCTGTTTGCACACACACACCATCAGCAGCAAAGTAAGGTAAAAGTAGGAAGGTAAATGAAACAGTACCTGCATGCCTCTCTCTCGTGGGGTGATCGTGCTTTCCATGTTGAACCAGTGGAGGACTTTTCTTCCTCTGGTCACACTACGAGACACACAAGTGTGTATGCTTTGAAATGAGAGGATTAATTATTAATTTATTTTGCAACATGTTACTTACAGTTTGCCGTAAAGATTTTTAATTATTTGAACCTTTTGAGTCAGAAATCACACTCATCAGACTCAATACTCAGTGATTTATACATCCGCTTCAGTTTACATCAGCCCAAGAATTATGGGAATCCAGATGGGATAGTAATAAGAAATTGAAAAGCAGTAGGAGACACAAAATCCATCAAATTTTATTTTATTTAATTAATTTTTTTTTTTTTTACTCCTTTACATTTTTGACAAGAGGTTTATGGTAATGTCACATCAACAGGGAACAAATTTCACTGGAACCAGGGCCACAGCCAAAATTCAAGGTCCTGCCCCCTAAAAGAATGTGTCTAAAAAATTTTTGTATTATTCATACATAGCCAAGCAAGGTTCAATTTAAAAGAATCAGCTCTTTCTGGTTTACAAGTTTTATATAAACGGGACATTTCTTTTAGACAAATTCCTCTGAAAATCAACAGCTGCATATAAAGTATCACAGATTTTTTTTTTTCTATTTTCCCCATTATTTTTCTCAGATTTCATACACCTTTCCAGTAAACTTTTTTGGAAATTATGCACACCATACAAAGTCTTATCATTTTATTTCCCAACTTGATGGTCTGCATGTTGTTTCAACACCCTCTACACACTGTCACTGTCAGTGTTAGAGTCTTGCTGGAAAGTTACTGGATCTAAGAATAAAGGAATCTCCCAAGGTTGCTAAAAGCCCAACAAAAAGGAGGACATGACCTCAGTGTCTTCAGTGTACAGCTGAGAACATACTACTGCCCTGTACCTTTTGTCCCTCTATTAACATAGTGATATTGGCTATGTGATAAAAAACACATCTTTTATTGCGGGACAAATCCAGATAATTTCAAATTCTGTAATCTTTTTTAAGGAGAATAATACATATTTGCCAACACAGAATGTCCGAAGGGAGCTGTGTGAAGTCTGATAAATGTCCTCAAGTGATGTCATTTGAGTAAGCATCAATTGGTAATAAAGAAATCTGAAGGTGTGGAGTTAGAATGAAGTGTGCTTACCAGACCTCTGTTGCCCATTTTTCATCTCTGCTGTAGGCTAGAGGCTCCAGGCTATATTAGCCATTACTAGCATAACACACCTGAATCTCAGACAGGAACTGTCACTGATCTAGTTACATTGTGGGTCAAGTAGGTGCCAAATTTTGACAAGGAAGAAAAATGTGTTGTAAAAAAAAAGGTTGGTTGGTCTGGTTCAACTGCATTGATTTATCTTTTTTTAAACTGTCCATTTTGAGTCAAACAGTTTTATATGATAGATTTATATGATAAATCAGTGGAGTACGCTTTTAATAAAAAGTGAAACGTGATTGAACATATCCTTCAACATGTATAGTGCCACTAATATGTTTATTGATGACATGTCTGAGGAACCAAATTTCAGAATTCAGAAAATAACAGTATCACTAGCTAATACATGTAGTGATGCCATAAGCGATCAATAAAATGAGTGAAGACTGAGCAAGAGCAATCCATTGTTCAACAGGTTAAAATGTGTATTATTTGAATGTTTCTTGAAATAAACTAACTAACTTGATGCATGCCATCAATACAAGTGATGATAGTGGTGTTGATGCTGATGATTTATTCTTCCTATAGATATACATCTTTTATGGCACAAGATCCAATGCAGAGTTTGTCATCCACAATGGCTTCTTCTTCCAAGACAACGCTCATGACCGAGTGAAAATCAAACTGGGCGTCAGTAAAGTGAACGTCTCTACGCCATGAAGGCAGAACTGCTGGCACGAGCCGGCATCCCAGCGTATGTTCAACCTTTCTCACTGTTTAAGTGTTTAGCTTTTTATTTTCTAGTCAAAGGACAATCATTCCTCCTCTTTCTTTTCTAATTCTCTACAAACACTGTCTCCTCTAATAAGTAACTGAATCTGCAAACTAGGCTTGAAGCATTTTACTCTGCAGGTTTTCTTTTCTCTCCCACCCCACCAAATAACAATTTACCATCCATCCCAACACTTTCATCACCAAGAAGCTTAATCATTTTATCTTTAGCCCCTTAACTTTATGCTGCATTCTCTGCTCAGCATTTTTAATCAGACTCCTTTTAATTTCTTATTGATGACAGTCTAAATCTCAACAGTGGAAATTAAATGGAACAATCCCCATTGTTGCTGCGGTGCTCTATTAAACTGACAGACATGCTTGTAGATCATTTTCAAAGGCAACAGCATCAGATTCCATCTCAGGCCTCACGGAGATGTTGAGTGGCTGCTATCATCGGATTCTTTGTACAATGTGGAAATCACTCATTTTGCCTCTACTTTATTGCTTTAACTCTCTGATCAGTGGAATTAAGTGAGCTCATTTGACTCTTCATTTACAAGTTTGTAATTAGTTCGTCTTCATACATCTATAAAACCTTTAAACGCACAGTACATTAGAGTACAGCCTTTTGTACAAAGAGTTTACTTCCTTGAGCTGGATGCTGTATTGCTGGAGCAGTGGACAGAGGGATAATTTAATAGGAGGAGCGGGGAAGGTGACTGTAATGTGTTTGTGCCGTGTAATAATGTCGACCCTATGGTCAGACCGCCACATCGATCATTTTACTGAAACAGGGGGGAAATATTGTCATCTCCCAAATTACCTCAGTGTGTAATGTTATAATGCAGAATGGTTTCTGCTGTATCCTGGATCACACTTGCTTTATGTATTTTCTGTCACACTGCTGACTTTCACCATCCTGAGAAATCCCCCAAACAGCAACATTAATAATATGTTTAGAGAGACAAAAATGAGATGTGATAGAATTGGATGATCAGCCAGACGTGTTGTCATTAGTCGTACGTTTTATACTTGTTTTACCTATTTGTGTGTAAAAGCTTAAAATTTCTGATTTTGCTTCTTTTTTTCTTGACTGGTTTTACAGTAGGACTGGTTATGTTATTCTTTTCTTACTTTACTTTTTAACCTTTTAAGTTTTCTCTCCTTTATTTTAGAATTATTGTAATGATTAGGAAAGAAGCTTTATGCACATTGAATAAACAAAGAATTTAGTGTATATAATTTAAAACACTCCTAAAATGTATAATTTAATCAAGTCTGAGCAGTCATCAGCACTGCAGTAATAAATGGCCTTTGGTGGCATTTCTATGTATATTTGCTTTTGTCAAATATATAATTTAGGGTTGTTGTTTTTTTTAAATTGTAGTTATTATAGTTATTTATATAGTTGTTTAACTGTAAATATCCCTTATGTTTGTTTATGTTATGTGATTTTTTTTTAAAAACAAACAATTCTCTAATTTAAAAAAATAGTTCACCATTTTGAGAAATACACTTATTTGCTTTCTTTCTGAGAGTAAGATGAAAAGACGTTATCAATCCCATGTCAGTCCATGAAGTACAGAGCTGGAGTCAGGACGTGGTTAGCCTAGCTCAGCATAAAGACAGGAAGCAGAGGGAAACGCCTAGCCTGGTGCCGCTAATGCTCATTATTGAAAAAGATAAGATAATATAAGACAAGCCTTTATTCGTCCCACAGTGGGGAATAAGTCATCTTCTTTGCTTAACCTGTACATAAAAAGAAATGTAAAGGAAAAACAGTTATATGCTGGAACTTTATCTTGATGACAGTTGCTGGTCATGATTTGGTCACATCCTTTTTTTATATAGCATGGTATTATTCGTTGACCTTGCATGCTAATGAATAGTTAGACTAGCATGTGTGAGTTCCCAAACCACTGTTTTAGAGGTACACGTGTGCTAACAGGTTTTTTTCCTCTTTTTTTATGCAGGAATATACAATGCATCACCAGTTTTAGGCAGTTTATTGAGGTGTTCCCAAAATTTGAGCCTTACATTGTGTTGTGTTTTTAGGTCCTGTATCTTTGCTCTGCATTGTAATGAACCCCCCATTTCAGCCCAGCTCCTAGCCTTCCTCAGAGTCTTCTGCATGACAGAGGGTAAGCCACTGAGAGATACACACACACACACACACACACACAAACACAGAAGCAGCAGTAAATTCCCTGTCAAACCTTGAAGAAACACTACAGTTTTGAGTGGTAGCCTTTTTATTGTTCACGACCATAAAACCTTTAAAATTAAAATAAAACAGCATAATGAAATACTCCAGGAGCCTGGAGCTGGTGCTGTCCAGACCTGCTGCCTTCCTCGCCTCGGTCTTCCTGAGCTGACTTCTCACCTGGGATGTTGTGAGGGTCAGGTTGGAGCAGGGTGGCTGTGTGCTGATGGGTGTGGGTGGGTTGATTGAGTTGATGAGGTGAGCAGTGGGAGGTGGCTGTGAGCAGAGAGTTGCAGGAGGGGAGGTCGGGGTGGAGTAGTCCACTTGAGGTGCTGATGAGGGGGGTTGCAGCAGGGAGGGCTGGGCCGGGGGAGGGGCAGATGACTGATCAAATCTGTTGAAGAATAAGTTCAGATCATTCGCCCACTTCTGGTCCCCCACAGACTGGGAGTCAGGCCCCTTGTAGCCAGAGATGGCTTTAAGGCCTCTCCAGACTCCGCTGATCTTGTTCTGCGGCTGTTCCTCTATCTTGCTCCTGTAGCTGTTCTTCCCCTCTCTGATCTTCCTCCTCAGCTCCCTCTGCACAGCCTTCAGCTCCTCCTTATTTCCTGACTTAAAGACCCTCTTCTTCTCCTTAAGGAGAGCCTTATGTCTGGATTAATCCATGGTTTATTGTTGGAAAAACACCATATAGTCCTGGTGGGTACAGTGTTCTCCACACAAAAGTTTATATAGTCCGTGACACAGTCAGTGAGACTCTTGATGTTGTCCCTGTGAGAATCGTAGAGTTCCTCCCACACTGTTGTGTTGAAACACAGCGTCATCTCTTCACTGTGCAGGACACAGCTGGCTGCCTGTGTACCAGAGATTTGTACACAGGCTGGAGATGAACCAGATTGTGGTCTGATCTTCCCAGGGGAGGAAGGGGTGATGAAGTGTATGCCTCCTTGGTGTTGGCATAACACAAGTCCAGTATTTTATTGTCTCTGGTGCAGCATGTGACATACTGAGTGAAGGTGAGCAAAGTGGAGGATGGAGAGGCATGGTTGAAATCCCCAGAGAGAAGAAGGAGGGCCTGTGGATGTTGGAGACATTGGCTTATAGAGAACACATTAACCAGAGAGCAGCTGAATGTTTCATTTTAGCCATTATGGAATTAATGTCATTTAGCTAAAGATGATCTGATCTGCTGCTGGTGATGACATTTTAAACAGCAAAAACAATGGTCGCCACTGGCTAAAAATATCAAACCTGCCTGAATGTTTTCTAGATTGCTCTTTACTAATAAAAGAGAACAAGAAGAGATAAAAGGTTTGAAAAGAGAAAGAGTTTAGCAGTTCTGGGTATTTTGCCAACTTGGAACCAGATCCAAAATGCAAGCAGCCATCCATTCCCAATGCTAGAGACAATAACGAGATGTGTGTAGCATAACTTTGCCCAAATAATGGACGTAGGGGGAAACCAATAGCCCATCATTTGAAAAGTGTAAATATTGCCCTTCTAACAACTCCAAAACCTTCTTATGCATGTTGTACTACATGGAGCATCACAAATGCCCTTTCATTATAGTTTAGTAAAACCATGCCAACAAGCATACAAGATACAAAATAGATTTCCCTGTGTGCTAAACTAGGTTTAACATGTCCAGGTGCATTGATTCTTAGGACTTACTTGCCTTTTCATCCATGGCTTTTATCCATGAGTAACACTGCTGCTGCCAGTGTTGGTGTTGGCCCTCTAACCTCTGCATCTATTGGGGTTGACTGTTTTTTTAAACGGGTCTAATTGATTCAGGTCTATATCAGACTGTTCTGACGGTCACAAGGACTGTTTCAGATGTTTGTCTCTTTTGTTAAAAAGTAAATGTACGCTTGTCGGATTTGGGTTGGGTTTTCCATGGGTCTTTTTGGGATGAGGTCCAAAACTTTGGGCCCATGAAGACCTCTTTTTTGTCTATTTTGTTGATGGGAAGATGAAACTATTTGCCTTCCTGTAGGTTCTTATGTCTCACAAATATATAACGTTTTATTTTATGACTTCCACTTCACTACTTTTTACAAATTGTCCTCTTGCAGTTAGGCTTTTGGTTTCTTTTGAATGCTAACATTTAGTTGGATTTCAGAGGAACTGAAGGACTATCTGCTTGGAGATCGTGCCATCAATAAGATCTTCACCCTGGGCAACAGTGAGTTCCCTGTCAGTTGGGAGAATGAAATCAAGTTGTGGACTTTCCTCGAGACCCGAGCTGCTCTGCTGCTCAAGACCTACAAGACCACATCAGAGGTCAGTCGGCTGGAATTTAAGCTATGTTAAAAGTTTGAATTTGAGGCGTTTGATTGTAGAGCCTGTCAAGTTTTCAGTATGGTTCAAATGCACTAGTTTGTATGAAAGGTCATCTAAACAAGTCTTAAATCATGCAGCTCCTCCCAATTCCAAAGTCAGAAAGGTGTAAGGGGAGCTTTTCCAAGATCCAACAAGCACTTGAATGTGTGAAGTTGAATTTGTTCTATTCTACCTTCTTCTTATGACCTTTTGCTGTCTTTCCTTCCTTTCTCCCCCCTTTTTTTTTTTACCTCTCTTGTAGGAGGACTGCTCCCTGCTTGAGAAACCTGATCTATCTCTCCATTCTCGCTTGGTGGTCCAGCTCCGCCTGGCCGAAAAGCAGATCCTAGAGAAGGCGTTGGCTAGTGGACGGGCCAAACGTCTGCTCTTCCAGAAGAAGCTGGAGGAGGGTGCTCCGTTGCCTCACTATGAGGAAAGCGATATCGCTTTGCTAGAGAATACGGACACAGAGGCAAAGCTTCCTATTATCCTGCACAAGCTGGAGGAGGTGGAAGAAGGCCAGGATATGCAGGTGGAGGAGCACAGTTATCTCCTGAATGGGGAGAAGGCTCTGTATGGGATGGAGATGGAGGCTAATGGACAGCCAGTGCAGGAGGAGACTCAGAAGAAGGTCAGGAAAGGTGTTAATTTAGCTTTGGTCTCTAAAGGAAATTCAACCCAGAAGGGCCAAAGGGAAATGGTCAATCAAAGTGCCAGTCGAACTGAGGGTCCCAAAGAGAACAGTGAATAAGTTAAATCCACTTACTGCCACAGCCCATGCTATTTATTTATTTTTGTGTCTCTTAAACGACTCAGAAATATAGAGGCTGAAAAAATTTGAATTCAAAGTTGCAGAACTTTTCCAACTTTCATCCAGTGTGGCTTTTCTTGTTTTCCGCTGCTGAACATACTTGTTTAAAAATGCTGCCAGTGTGTCCCTCAGCCTTCTGTGCCGAACAGGATTTGATTAAAATTAGTTTTTGTTTGATGTTTGAAATGTAGATTTACATTGAAATAGGCCTACAGCATAAAGAGAAAGCGAAGAGGGGCACCATGCACATCCAGCAAATTGATCGGAGAAGAGAAACTAAATGGAGTTGGGTGAATGTTATTTCCACAAAGCCAAAATCCCTCTTATCTTGTGAATTGGTTTGTTTATTACTGCAGTTTGTCTCCATATATGTCCAGTATGTTTTGAGTTGATAATCATATTCTCTAGTGCATTTTGTGGTGTGCTACTGAGTTAAGATCATCACTGTGCTCTGTTCCCTTTTTCTCTCATTAATATAATTTCAAGCAAAATAACTGAAAGAAACATAAAATGTTCTCATTAGCCTACAAAAACATCTGTTTTAAATTGATGGTAACTGTTATGCATCAGCATAGCAGGCCAAAGTGGAAAATGTTTTTTGCGTTCTCAATGGAACATTTTTATTTTTACCATCAAATTGTACATTTTCCATCATTACATACTTGCAGCCCTCAGTATGAAACAAAGTTTTGTTTTATTTTGTGTTTTAAAAAGTATCTTTATGAATGTACTCAGTTTATGTTGCAGTAATTATCTGCTGATGTCACAAAAGGGAGTGATGAGTGGCCCAGTGATCACCATTATTGCCCCCCAAGAAAGCCATATACAATGCTGAGGACTCAGTGGGACACAAAATGATGATGACTCATATGAGTTCTCCTGTAGGAAGCTTTTTGTTCAACTGCCTTAAAGTGAGGCAATTTCAACATGACACCTTTTCTATGAAAAACACTGAACCAGTTTGTGTTAACTGTAGAAGTGGCCCCAATAACTCTAGCTCTGTGCATACAAAGAGCCAATACTGTCTGAACCCCTGAAGGTCAATGCAGCGTGGAGGGAAAAATGTGCAATTTTGGCCTTAATTCTTATCAATTAGACCTTTTTAGCTTAATGTAGAAAATGTGGCCATGTGCATTATCAATTTAACCTGTTATCTCACCCTATTGTCTCACCCATTATGTATAGTAATGGGTGACATAATGAGGTGAGACTTAGTGCTTTATCTGTACTACAATATTGCAGGAACAGAGTTTTGTGAGCTTTCGACCACATTTCATGGGTCATCAGAACGTATAGTTGATTAGTTGATTCAAGCGCAGTCCTTGTCGTGTATGGCATTGTATGTTTTTGATCTTTCTCCACACGCCCACTGACCACATGACTTTGACCCCTTCCCAGTCCCCTTCCCAATCAGGGTCAAAGTCAGTGCACAACTGGAGATAGATCAAGGAGGGCCTATGAACAGAGACAGAGATCACCATCTCCACCCATAGTTTCTTTTAGTTTATTTTGACAAGCTATTGTTCCCAAAGTCAAAAATGAACTGTAATGTTCATTGATGTACTCTGGTATCAGCAAAGTTGCTGCTTATGTTGGCTCTGATAGTTCCGTGGTTCACTTTGCTTCTCCAAATTCCACACTTACTGTATGTATCAGTGGAGAAAAGGGACAGTTATACTGCTACAAACAGAAACAAGATGTGATGGCACTGACTCATATGCACACATATGTCCTGCGTTCAAAATACAGTACAGTACAGTGCTGCAGAAATGGCATTGTTGCAGCCTATTTGCATCAAACATGACTGACGGCTTGTTGTTTTCAGTGAGCAATTACCTTTATCAGCTCAAGTAGTCATTTTCTGTGCTTTATAGACTAAATGGGAATGAATAAGCCAGAGAGATTTAGCAGAATCCATTAAAATTTATCTTGAATTGTAGCAAAATTATTATTTAAAAGATATTTTATCAAATGGAGAAAAACTTAGCATCACGCTCTGAGTTGCCATGTAGGCCTAAAGGGTGAAGAGGTTTTTCTGTGTTTTATTTTTGACAATTATGAATAAGTTATCAAAAATGGATAAAATAATTTAATTTTAAATCCTTGCATTGTTCACATGGTATTATTTAAAATGTATATCTGCTCCTATTATACATCTTTTGACACTGTATGGCAATCCATTTTGTAATATGTTTATGATTAGCAAAAATCTTACATACTGTATTACAGATATAGACATATCTTAAGAATTTAGATGTAAGCTGGAATCAGGATGCAATTAGCCTATCTAGCCTATATAGCATAAAGAAAGAAAGCAGGGGGCAACAGCTTGCCTGGCTCTGTCCAAAGTTCAAAAACCGACCTGCCAACACCTATAAAGCTCACTAATTAACACACTGTAACATGTTTATTGAATCTATATGTATGAGGGCTAAAACTAATGATTATTTTCATTATTGGTTCATCAGACAACAGGGCTTTTTTTCAGTTCAGATTTCATTTTACTATCATGAAAGACTAAGAAACCAGCGTAAATTTCCCCACTGTGGCACGAATAAAGGTATATCTTATATATTTAAATTTCTGAAAGTTAAGTTAGCGAGTGTTAAATGCAGATTCTGCTTCAAAATTTGGTTAAATGTTAAATCTTGTATCAATATAATTGATACATTTTATGTCAGTCGACTTATCAGCTAGTCAACCGATTGACCTGTCTCTACACAAATACAAATCTGATTTTGGTTTTACGGGGAATTGCATAGTGAAACTGGCATAGCCTAGCTTTTTGCTAAGCCAGGCTAATGACCTCCCGGTTCCAACTCGGCACTTAATGCACAGACATGACATTGGTACTGATCTTCTATCTTATACCCAGTAAGAAATAAATAAGAGTTTATTTACGGAATGTTGAATTATTTCTTTAGTTGTAGCATGACTCATTGGCAGTTCTGCTAAAAATGGTAAAAATGGTTTTCAAACTCCTCAACAAATTGAAATAAAGCTTTACAACTGTCCCTGGTCTCCCTTACTTGATATTTTTTCTCAGAAAAGACTGCTGAAAAGGACATATGATTAGCACTACAGGTTTGATAAGATTTTTTATTTTACCTATAAACAAACAACATCCTTTTAAACTGATAGAAATATCTGCTGTGACTGTGAGTGAATCTTTGCTTTGGCTTGGTGATTTAGAATTTACCACATAAAATGTCATTTGGGGTCACTCCTAGTTAAGCCGTAAAATTGGGAAGATTTAGTGACCCTTGCCATTTGGTCAGCCAACCAAGGCTTGATGGTGGTGTGAATGGATGGCAGCGAATTCTCACAGCCACAATGTTCCCTCTCCAAGTGGTATGTATTAAATTGACCAGAAATAGGTTTGGTTCACCTTAGGTTAGATGTTTATGACCACATTGTGCCAGGCCTCAGAAGGTCCTGGGTGGGTACATCCAGAAGAACAGAACCGGTAGAACAGAACTCCTCATCATTTCACCCTATGCAGTAGATTCTGTCAGTGTAAAAAGACTTTAAATGTAGAGTTCATAAAGAAACTTGTCCTGAAGCTGTCAGAGATTAAACTCATCTCATTTCTCACCTCTTATGTGTAACGTCATTTTTCAAACTTCTGTCTTTGGATCAAGCCACCTCTTCGGTTTGGTGTTGGTTGGTTATTTAATGTCCTTTCCCTTTCTTTGCCTCCTGGACATATTACCAATTTATAAAAGAAACATTATCTTGAATCATTTAATTCGAGGTAATTAAATTTTGAAGTGCAACATTCATAATTCATTGGTGTCTAAGATTACAAAAACCCTTTAATCCTTGAATATATTATTGTAATGGGCATTGGGGTGGGCAGCGGAGAGTGAGGCATGTCCAGTTTTGTTAGTACTCGCTGTGTCAGTGCTGCGAACAGCCCTCGGACCAGTACTCCCAAGTAATCCTGTCCCATGAATTGGGACACTGCCATCGATATTAATATACAATGGCAGCAGTCCCAGCCAGGGCACCATTGTCATGGAAGTGTTTACTGGTGTCACAGTGGTGATGCAAGTAGAGGCGGGGAGGTGGGGTGTCAGGTAAAGTCAAGCCATTAGCACTTCAGCTGAGTAAGATAAGATGCACATCCACCCTTCCACTTCAGGGCAACTGTGCCACTGTTGAAATGGTAGTTTCACTAAAGTGTAGAAGACATACAGTAGATCACCTGGCAGATTAGTCAATATGTCTGCTTAAAGCCTTTGAAGTGTTTCCAAACGGAATACATCGCATCTGGTCAGCAAATCCAGCCATGTCCAAAGGCTCCTCTAAATGCAGCCTTCTTTAGCCCAACTTTATCCTCAGCATCCCAAAATTCACTGTGTGTTTTGCTACTTTTCTCTTAGAAAGGTGGAGTGTGTTATAGTACTACGGGGAATCCTCTGTAAACCTCACCTGGCAGTAATATGGCCAAGGAAACTAAAAACTGAAGGTGATCAGTGATCTTTTTGTGTTGTTGAAACAGCCTCCCGCAAAGTTTCAGAGAATCCAAATCATTGCACATGTTTAAAAAACATCTAAAAACTCATTATTTATATATATTCTTCTCCTGTTCATTTATGCCATATTTCTGTTTTTTTGTCTCCTGTAACGCACCCTGTTTGAAAAGTGCTCGATTGTTTGCTTAGAAGGAGAAACAGACTCCATTCATCAGGGGTCAGGTCTCAAATCTATGAGTGAAATCTTTGATTCAGCCAGTATTTCATGCATTCCTGAAATTAGGGAAATTCTAGCAAATTAACCAATAGACTGAATTATCTGTTTAACTTTTTTTTTTCAAGACATATTGGACACTATGTGTCCAACAAAGTGATGGACACCCCGCCAGAGACCTCTTGGACATCCCTAGAACCAAATACATACTTACGTACTATACAGCGGCCCTCTTGGACTTTAAAAAGTAACATCATATAACAGCTCAGGAAGGCCATAATGTGTTTTACTTGAGCTCTATCACATTCATCTGTACTCCTGAAAAGACACCCATATTGAGGTCAGTCATAATTGTTACCACATGTACCGTATTGTTTTCAGATCACTGTGGTTTTAGCACTTAGTGCTTGTATGAAAGGCCCAGCTGTCCACAAATAGAAAATGTTAGTGTATAGGTTAACACACACAGTTACATACTTGCTTCAGAATAGCCTATGTGGTTAAAACATCAGCTGATGGCAAGCTCTATTGAAGGACTGGAATTGCACAGAGGAGACAGCCACTACAGTATACATGTAGTATTTGTATGTGTATTTTAATATCTGTCCATGTCTCTTGCACAAATGCTAAAGTCAGAGGTATTGTTCTGGTCATATTTAGCCTTTTACTTTTTCTTAGACCCCAAATTAATTTGTCTTACTAATGTTCTCACAATTTTCATAGCTTCCAAAAATTTTCAATAAAAGGTATCTGAAATGTGCAAAAATCTGATACAGGGGTATTCCTGTTAGTAGCAATATACTGACTCAAGAATGTACAGAGGTTAACCTTTTTTTTTAAAAAAAACCCAAAACATCTAAATAAGCAGAAATGTCCCCTAGCCGCCTCCCTTTCCTCAGAGCATGATGGACTATGATTCAATGCTCTCAGCAGCTCATAATGGAAGCATCCATTTATTATTGGAGAGGATGGGAGAGGGATAGGGATGTCTCTGACCTGGCATGAGAGGTCTTCATCACGGAGAAAATGACGATGAAGGGAAGAAAGATGAATGGCAGAGAAGACAGAGCGAATAAAGACTGAGAAGAGGACTAGAGGAGGAGCACAGCTTCCCTCTTCTCCCTGGACAAACTCCTTAAGAGGGCATGATGGCTATGAAGTGAGCAACTCACATGGGTTACTCTGTAGCATTTAAACAGGAGAAATGATACGTACAGCTGCAAATGAAGGTAAGAGAAAAGTAACTGCAGAAAGACAACGATGTGTTTGATGATTAACTTTATTATCTGTGATAATGAGACGCAATGAGGCCAGATAGTTCAGAATGACTGCTAGAAGACTGACAACAAACTGCAGTTATCAGTGCCTGTTGTAGATAAACATGCTTTTGTGACCATGTTTGTGAGCAGATTTCAATTAAATTTTCAGTTCAATTTTTTTTATATAGTGCCAAATCACAACAAAAGTCATCTCAAGGCATTTTACATACAGAGCAGGTCTAGACCATAGTCTTTATAATATTACTTATAGAGACCCAAGAGGAGAGAACATGCAATACTACAATCCACAGGTGTGACGATAATAATAATAACAGTATTAAACAGAGACATGTGTGCAGTGGGAGGCTTGTAAACACGGGTCCAGACTCTGCAGCTCCAGTGACACACGAACCTGCAGAGAGCGACAGGAGAGAAGAGCACAAAACTACGAGAGAGGGAAGAAGTTGCATTAGTAAGATGCATTGATGGGTTATGAATGGATACAGGTGGAGGAGAGAGAGAAGGAGGGTTAAGCTCAGTGCATCATGGGAAGTCCCCCAGCAGTCTAGGCCTATAGCAGCATAACTAAGGGATGGCACAGGGCTCATCTGGACCAACCCTAACCAAAAGCTTTGTGTTTCGCTCTTAAATGTGGAAAGGGTGTCTGCCTCAGACTGGGATCTGATTCCATAGGAGAGGAGCTTGATAACTGAAGGCTCTGGCTCCAAATCTACTTTTGGAGACTCTGGGAACCAAAAGGAACCCTGCATTCTGGGAGTGTAGTGCTCTATTGGGAAAATAGAGTACAATGAGCTCTTGAAGATATGATGGTGCTTGACCGTTAAGAGCTTTATAGGTTAGCAGAAGGATTTTAAATTCAATTCTCGATTTGACAGGGAGCCAGTGCAAAGAAGCCAAAATGGGTGAAATATGATCTCTTTTCCTTGTTCTTGTCAATACACGTGCAGCAGCATTCTGGATCAACTGGAGAGTCTTTAAGAACTTTTGGAGCAGCCTGATAATAGAGAATTGCAGTAGTCCAGCCTAGAAGTAACAAACGCATGAACTTGTTTTTCTGCATCTTTTTGGGACAAGATATGCCTGATTTTTGCTATGTTCCGGAGGTGAAAAAAGGCAGTCCGTGAAATTTACTTTACATGTGCATTAAAGGACAAATCCTCATCGAAGATAACTCCGAGATTCCTTACAGTAGTGCTGGAGGCCAATGCAATGCCATTGAGAGTAGGCTACTGGTATCTTTAGAAAATGCGCATCGGAGGTGTTTGGGACCAAGTACAATAACTTCAGTTTTGTCTGAGTTTAACAGTAGGAAATTGCAGGTCATCCAGGTTGCCTCAAGTTTAGCTAATTGGTTGTTTTCATCTGGCTTAATTGACAGATATAATTGGGTATCATCTCTGTTTCCTGATAATGTTCCCTAGGGAATATATATATAATATATAAGGTGAACAGGATTGGTCCAAGCACAGAGCCTTGTGGAACACCGTAAATAACCTTAGAGTGTATTGAGGATTCATCATTGACAAGTACAAACTGAGATCGGTCTGATAAAGGACCTAGGACCTAAACCAGCTTAGCGCAGTTCCTTTAATGCCAATTAAATTTTCCAGTCTCTGCAACAGGATTTGATGATCAACAGTGTCAAATGCGGCTCTAAGAGCTAACAAGACAAATACAGAGACAAGTCCTCTGTCTGATGCAATAAGAAGGTCATTTGTTACTTTCATCAGAGCTGTTTCTGTGCTATGATGAACTCTAAATCCTGATTGAAAGTCCTCAACAGCTGGTTAGCTGGTTAGCGGCTGCTTTCTCAAGGATCTTCAAGAGAAAGGGAAGATTAGATTCACTGCCTTTATAAATTTCACACCGTTAAAGGCAAATTACACTATTTGTCAACCTGTGTCTTATTCAGATATTTTTGTCCAGTGTCACTATTAATCTTGATGGCACAGTCTCTATCCTGGAGATGAGGGAAACAGATCTTGGAAAGAATGGTTATTTCCAGAAAACTTAAACTGAAAGCTTTGTAGTGAACTGGATAGTAGCATAGTGGATCCTCCTAGTCAACTAGTTGGCTGACACATCCCTTGCCCATACCCATGTCTTAAAGACCCAGCCAGACTGAACCTAACTGCCAAATCCAAGACCCGAAATCTGATCCCAAAACCTGAAGCTACATTTGAATCTATTTCATCCATTATTGATCGTTATCGACCAGGCTAATGGAACACATTGTCTACACTCGACCTGAGCCCAAAACGTTACTCAACAAACTAGCCCAAGTCCGACCCAAAAATTTGTCAGGACCCATTTGTTTTGGGTCAGGTAGCAGAACTCCAGTGCATGCTAGAGGTGCTGGAAAACCCAGGAACTACCACTCTGGTTCTGGTATGTATGTAACTCATCCAATTAAAAGGTAAAATGCAAAAAATTATGTTAGGAATATAAAAAAATAAAGAAGACCAAAGTTTTCAACAAAAAGACAAGGAAGGTTTGTTGCAACCATTAGCCATCAACCGTTGTTGCATGCAGTACATTTGTTAGGTGAAGGACACTGTATGTAACTTTGTTTCTTTACAAGAAAACTCCATTGAGTATCTTTAGACTTTATTCTGTTTGTAATGTGACTTTCAACTCATTTAATACTACACTTTTTAAAATATCTTTACCTGAACCTTAACCTAGATTTCTGTCCTTCCCTAAACTTTCTTAATGCAATTCTAATCTTATTCTCACGCCTAAATCCTAATTGAAAACCACAGACATTTAATCAAATTTTAGCTGACTGGAAACAGTATTTTGCAAAAGTGAAACTGCTGACATTCATTTTCTTCAGCCGTCTGCTGTGTTTTTAGGTAGATGCTGGGATGAAGTCTTTAAAGTACCTCCACCTAAATACTGATATTTCAGGAAACAAATCACTTCAGCTGTGATTTTGATGACATTTTGAGGGAGAATATGTGATTAAATAAAATTATAAAATAATATAAAAAGGAAAGACAAATCATGAATGGAGAAATTATGTTAATTAAGGGATGAATAGAAAAACAGAGAGACGACAGGTTAAGGAATGGAGAACTATACAAGAAGAAAGAGAAGGAAGACAGAAAGGCATGTGTGCTCAACACAGCTGAACACAGCTGCAAATAGCATGCTGATAAGGTGTGTGTATGTGTGTGTGCATGCATACATATACAGTATTTGCGTATGTCTATGTGATCTACCTGAGTGCCGCTCCTCCCTCCCCATACCCAGACACACACACTCTCAGGTCTTTATATTAAACATGCTATAATGGACTGACAGTTATGAACCAAGATTACAAGATGCACCTTTCTGCCTATCCTCTCCTTGTCTCCTTTCCATATCCTTTCCTTTCTTCTTCTTTTCTCTTGTAATCTGACCTAGAAACACAGTAAAGACGGCTTGAGAAAAAAGAGAGAAAGGCAAACAGAAATGGAAAGACAAAGGAGAGTGAACATTGTTGCCCTATCTCCATCTGATTTAAATCTAATAGCCACTTCTTATTTCTTTCTTCAGGGAGAGGGAACATCATTCTCTATTCTCCAGGTCAGAGAGGGAACAATTAAGTGTGGAGGGCGCTGGGAGTCGCCGACAGGTGATGAATGGCCGGGCTGGCTGCAACTGACAATATGCAGACAAACCAGATCATTTGCAAATGGATGTGGGGAGATGGGGGTGGGGGCGTTGGATAGAGGCGAATGAAGTCAGGGGCAGCCAAAGTGGAAGAGGAGACAAGAGGAGAGAGGAGGAGGAGAGTAAGAGTGGGACTGGGCTGGAGGGGTTAACCCTTTCCAGGATCATTTCTCACCATGGCGAAGAGGGAGGTGGAGGAGCTGCAGCCACCTGCCCAGCAGAGGCTCATTTGTTAGAACTGATTCCAGACAGCACATGGCACTGGGGAATACGCTGCAGCCCAGGTAGCATCATCACATCACTGTGTTGACCAACAGTCTTGTATACAATTCGCTGTGATGGAGTCAAAGTTGCTCCTCACGAACCCACACAATTTCAGCTCAGCTTATTATATGACAACTCTCTTCAACAGTAGTAGTACAGAAAAATCCACAACTTATCTTAAGGCATTTCTTTCCTACACTTCACACAGTGCCTTTCATCAGCCATTAGACAAGAGCCATAGGCTATATTCAGCTGGGTTCCATCACTCTGTGATGTCTAACCTTCACTATGTAGAATGGTGGATGTGCATAGTTTTTTTTTTGATTTTGATTTTTTCATTGATTCACATGAATCTCAGTTTAACACAGTATGTACCTGTAGCATTCTGTGACATCACAAATAGCCAATTGTGGTCCAGTATGCAGCTTACACGGTGTGGATGTGCATGTGGAAACATGAAGCCTCCAATACATGCACACTGAGACTGGAATAGATCTTGAGTCCAGTTTCAGATTCAAAACATAATATAAATTATAAAAAATTTTAATGATTGTTTTTGATTAAAAAGAAGGAACGCATTTTAAGAACTATTAACATGCTACATGAACTTTTTTTGTAGAGAAACCATATGAGACATGTATACAATACAGTACATACGACCATATTCAAAAGAGAGTGTTTTTATGTCCTAAAATATGCCTGGAGAGGATCTTTAAGCTTAATTTCAACTTCTGACTGAAATATGACATTTTCCAATTAATATCAACAGTGCCTCATCTTAGCAATATAGAACTGTATTACCTGGAAATAATGACCAACTTCTCTTACTTGAAGTATACAAATTTTAGTGTTTACGTAAGTATTGAGTATCTCATGTAAATTTGTGAATATCTTTTTTACTATTTAACTGCTTCTATCCCCTTTGCTGCTGTACATTGTGAATTTCCCCACTGTAGGACGATTAAAGGTTTATCTTATCTTATCTTATCTTATCTTATTGTCTCTTCAGCGAGGTGATGGAACGTCAAACGTTTGTCTCTCCCCTCTTATGGTAAAAACTGTATGTGCCGAAAGCCTAGTAACTGCTTGCTTCCAGCAACGAGTTGCACATGTTGCTAAGAAAGCACTAGTAAGTTTTCCACGAGACTATATTACCCAGAAGTACTACAGATTTGTCATTATGGAATTTTGTCATGTTCCAGTGTCAAGACAATTTCCAAGGCTGATGGATTTTTACTCAGAGGTCCGACACAGCTTCAAGAAGGAAAGTATGAGTGAAACTAAACTCAGATCTATGCTGGTGTGAATGCAGTTCCTATACACATTCATGGCTCACTTCCTCAATCTTTCTTCTCCCTGCAGCTGCACTCCTCTCCTCCCCCCATCTCTCTCTCTCTCTCTCTCACACACACACACACACACACACTTCTTAATTGACCTGAGGCGTGCACAGAACCATCACTTAGTCACCTGACATGTAGATCAATCACTTACTTGATCTCTAATACCTTTAACAAGGTGTGTCTGCACTGGAGGACATCAGAGTCACTCACATATGTGTACACACACACACACACACACACACACACACACACGCACACACACACACAAAGGTAGTGTCCTTGTTTTGCATGTGGCAGACGTTGACTGTCTGCCACATGATGGATCTGCTGTGCTGCTGGTGATGGAAGCCAGGAATACTCCTCCTTGCCATGTACTTTGCACATGTGTGTGTAGTGTAATGGAGAAATAAATGCGTTGATCTCTCTTTGGCTGAGGAGGTAGTATGACTTGATTTAAACCAGACTGTACATACACAGTTTGGATAATGTTGGTAACCTTCACTCAGAGATTCACTCTGTTTCAAATGCAAATAATAGTGCATGATATCAATCTCATTTCTGTGCATTAAGCTAAAGTCTGGATATGGTTATCCCAGCATATCATAAGGACTGGAAGCAGTGAGAAACACACACATGATAGTGGTATCGTTTTATTATTATTATCATTATTATTATTATTATTATTATTATTATTATTATTATTATTATTATTATTTCTCATTTCATTTAGAAAGAAAGATAACAAGTGTATTTGTTGACCTATTCCTTTGATAGACAGATACTGAAGTAAAGTGAAATGTGTCATCTAACATCCACAAAACCACATTTGGATAGATATCTGCAAGTGCCCTGCCTGCCCTGACTGCTGTCAGAAAAATAGCAGAGTAGGCATTCAATAGAGCACACTGCGATGCACTAAGAAGGGCTTAGTGGGTGAAAGTGCAGCAACACTTTAACGCCAAAATGGATGCCAAAATTGCATTGTGTCTCTGGATCTGCAAAAACACATCTTCATCTGGGTTTGTTGAGGTTTGTTTTTACCATGAAATCACCAGACAAGCACAGGCAGACAAAATAATTATAATGCAGTCAACAAAATGGATAATCTGTTTGCGCCAGCATAAACGTACAGCTCATAACTGTTCAGTGTAATAAGTGTGGCTTTTCACTTGTGTATGTTCTTGACCAGGGGCCATTTGGTTCCCAGTGAGCCCCTGAAGTCCATCTGATCAGAGTTAGTCTAGGAACATATCTACACTACATGTGGGAAGACAGTAATGGTGCTATCATTGAATTGAGTGTAATATTACAATAACAACTTTATTATTTTTTAATACAATGTCTTGAAATTGAGTAGTTATTTCAAAACATAGTTATACATATATGCTGTATATATTTTCTAACTGAAATCTTCTTTGACGTAAGGCTGGAACCTCTGGAAGTCCTTAATGGATCTCTGCAAGACTCCTGTTCAAACATCCTCAAGATCCTTTTTGAAATGTGTATAAAATTATGTACAAGTACTGAGCCTTCACAGGTTTCTGTAAACAAGTGATTTCTATCAGTGTTGGGCATGGATCACTTTCAGGGTAAATGATGACAAACAAAAAGGGCACCTCACTGAGTTCCTCTGAAGTGGGGGAAGCCTTTAAAAAGTTCACAAAATAGTTCTGTATGATATATATTGGTTGTGATGCTTCTTAAACAACTCAATAACAAACATTCTTGGTGTTAACCCTTGGCCCCTATGAAGTGCACATAAAGGTTAGTAGCATTAGTATCAAAGATTAGTGACTGTTCCTTAATGCGCTTTCTTGTTTTACACCTTCAGAAGTCCAAATAAAGTAAATGCATTTTGTAATTGGATTTTTTTTTAATCGAGCCATCCATTTTGAATATACACCAAACCCTGGTTGTGACGAGGAGTGGGGAAGGACTCAAATGCAACACACCGGAAAAGATGATTAATGAAGTCTTTAATGAAGACAAAAGAACTCTTAACTAACAAAAAAAAAAAACTCAGCAGGGTAGTATCCAGGATAGTGAAAAAGCAGCACAGGGACAGGCAGACAAAAATCCAAACATGAAATGGAGAGTTGAGCCAAATAGTGACACACAAACTGACGGGCATCGACGAAGAACAAAAGAGGGAAAGAAACAATCCAAACAATCCAATTTCTTTCTTGTACATTTGTCTTCTTTTTTGTAAAACCTCTTTACTAACACATGTACATCCTCTACATAAACACACACAAAGACTGACCTCCTCCTTCTCTCACACACACATCCCACGATACAAGAACTCCTGCTTTGTCACACCCGTTTCAACCTATAGACAAGTCTAAATTTGTTTACCATCCATTGTGTTATATTTGGTCTTGTTTCAGTATTAAAACTAAATGAATAAATGAACGCATCTCTTATGTTGACTCATTTTCAAATGCCTCTGGTAAAGAGACTTTGAAAGACTGAAATTATACTGTTTATGTTCTGAACACTATTTAAAGTTTATTACCAGGCCATAAAAATGCACAGAGTAACTTCTTCAACCTGCTAATGAACCCGAACGTCGACCTCCATCTCTCTGGTCTTTCTCGTGGCTATGGTATGATTGCTTGTCAGGACATGCCGCTAAGAGGGCAGAGATGACAAAATCAGCTCAGATCAGACCTGATCCCCTCACACACACCTACGCACAGCGGTGTACTGACCAGTGAGCCCAGTGTCGGTGTCCCACTTCATCTTCATCAGACCTCCCAGCCCTGACCCAGAATCCTCCAGACCTGCCATGCCGGCTCCCTGTGTGTGTGTGTGTGTGTGTCTTGACATGTATGTGTGTGTGCTTTGTCTGACCACATTCAAGATTACAGCGTTTGTGGCCTTGGCTGCGCAGGTGGTCAGTGTGTGTGTGTGTGTGTGTGTGTGTGTGTGTGTGTGTGTGTGTGTGTGTGTGTTTGTGTCTGAGTGACATAATGGCTTTTGGCACAGTGGGCTCTCTTGCCCAGTAGCCTGACTGTCAGGCCAAATATTTAAAGAGAGGAGATGAATGGAAGGGTGGAGAAGAAAGTAAAAGGAGATGAAAAATAAATCCACTATGAAGTTATATTGGCCATAATGTTCCTTCCTTCCATACCTTACCTTTAAGCTGCGAGTTTCAGAGGACCCTTCAGGTTTTTCTCCCTCCAATATTTTTTCCTCCAACACAATAATGTCCCATGCACACTTTTAAACAAGTTGTTCCACAAAAGTCCTTCAGCACTTTTGCTCCACTCAGCAAATCTTAACATCATTCAACATTAATCTCTTCCTTCTTGTTTTCAAAGAAATTGTCCCATCTACATTGGTCAGGTGCAGCTTAACATCAGGGCCTGAGCCTGGAACTGTAGGTCATCAGAATACCACAAATGGAATATGCACTTCTAAAGCACAATACCAGCTGGCAAGATAAGGGTCATCAGGTGGGTCTTGTTTTATTACCTGACCTTGAGACTTGGTGTGTTGAAAATGCCATTGCCATCTTATTTCATCTCTTCAATAAGTAACACATTCCTGTTCATGATGTCTGTTTGAGCCCTGTGATCGAGAGATGGCCTGTCCTGGGTGTCCAATACATGATAGGATAAACTCTAGCCCCTTTAATCCTTCAAGTCACCTCTACTCAAAACTGCATTTTCATGCTGGGTCTTCACTGTGATGTTTGACTTCACTGTGCAGAATAATGGAGGAGGAAAGTTTCTCTGAGCTCTGAGCACCTTGATGCACCTGTAGAATTATGTGACATCAGAATTGGCCAGCTTTGGTCCAGTATGCAACTTATACAGTGTTTTGTGGAAACTTGAAGCCTCCAGTACATGAACACTGGAAAAGATTGGACTTTGGAGTAGGAGGCATCCTCCAGCTGTCAAACTTTTGAAATACAAAAACAAACAAACAAGCAAAAAACAATTGCATATTTATTTATTGTTAGAATTATCCACTTTGTTTTTCAGCAGAAACAAGTTGTGGACACTTTAATGACATATCATCACCTTTTAAACATGTTAGCAAACAGTTGCTTTTTTCCACATCCAGCAGTTACAGAGAAATATGATCATGCATTTCGATTGGTTCTTGTTTCCACCTGATGAATATTAAGTCCAATAGTCACTCTCTTTCAGCTCTGTTTTTGGTCTCCACCAATTGCTGAGGTAGATATTTGGCTCTTTAACTGCTAAATGCTTCTCAGTGTTTATCAACTAGTTTCTAACTGTACCTGACTGCTGTTTGCTACTGAGGGAGACAGTGGATTTTTACAGCTTTTTCTGTACAGCTGCCTGCTGCGGCCCAAAATCACACTATGAGAGCAGTGAGAGTGATCCAAAACAGTAAAGTTGCAGCCAGACAGCTAAACAATGAACTGAAAGTCATTATAAAGCTGAGGGGAGCTGCAGATTCAGCAGATAATTCTCTGTAGGTTCATCACCACAAGCGACACTCAACACATTGTCATAGTTTTTATCCTTTATTGTCATTGTCATCATAATTCAGACACTGTTATTATTTAAATATTGATTTCAGCCACTTTAACAGAATAAGAAGGCATATAATATATACAATAGTAGATGGTTGGTTATCGAGTAAGTCTATAACAGTTTCCCTGCAGACCAACAACAACGAGGTAAAACTACACACACTACATGTGACATAATCTTTGCTGTAGATTGAATGTAGAGAAAAAGATGAATATCCATTTAGGAAGTGGATTTCTTTAAGCAAAGATCACCTTTTGTAGTATGTAGTATTGTCAGAATAAACAGGGCAGCCTTACTGGTCACTGATGGCCAGTGATTTTACACCAAAAGATGAGCAGAACTGACCACATGTGTTTATGCATTTTGTATGCTCCTACAGAGGAACATTATGTAGGTCCCCTCTTAAGGGATGTACTAACATGCCACATATACAGTCACTATGACAACAGTCATTAGAATTACAGCAAAGAAACAACAGCTATGAAAGGTAAAAAGCTACATGACTGAGTGAAATATTCAAACCCAAGACGACATGGTTTTTAGGACTGTACCATTCCATCTGATGGAAGTACTCTAGAAGTCTTGTGAACCCTTTTTTACACAATTCCCCCAAATTCAACCTTGTGTACTTGATATCCCTAGAAACTTTAGGATCTCCATTAGAATGTAAAAGAAAAGTTCTGCAGGTTTGAACAAAGTTTCATTGTACAGCAAGACTTTGTAAACGGCATTAAATCATTCAAGACTGTATCCTCATGTAAGATCAAACTAATATTGGGATATTGTCCATTTACTCAATGTGATCCATCTGTAATATGTACTTTTGAACAAATGTGGTGCGAGACTCATCACAACCACATTATAGTTGTCTATGGATGATCTTAACCTTAAGTGATTCTAATGAAATATCCATCCATCCATCCATTATCTGTACGCCGCTTAATCCTCTGCAGAGTCACGGGGGGGCTGGAGCCTATCCCAGCCGACTTAGGGCACAGAACAAACAACCAAGCACACTCCACACCAATTCACACCTACGGACAATTTAGAATATTCAATTAACCTCAGCATATTTTTGGACTGTGGGAGGAAGCCGGAGCACCCGGTGAAAACCCATGCTGCACAGGGAGAACATGCAAACTCCACACAGAAAGATCTCAGGCGTTCTAACCGGGACGCGAACCAGGGATCTTCTAGCTGTGAGGGGCCAGTGCTAACCACTGCACCACCGTGCAGCCCCTAATGAAATATGTTAAGAAAATAAAGTCTGCATTATTATGTAATTATATCATAACACTTGGAATAAAACAAATAATATAATAATATAACATTTAAAAAAATCACCTATCAAGTATGAAATTATAACATGTCCAAAAACTCACATGTGCTTGTATGTAAATTCATAATGCGATAATATACAGTATGTGAAATCTCTGTCTTTTCTCTCTGTCTGTCTGTTTATGTACCTTTCTCTGTCTCTCTCTCATACGTCACAGTGATTGATAGGCTGGGCTCCGTCTCTCACCACCCCGACACAGGAGTCAGCCACGGTTCAGCCTGATAAAAGCTGAACACCAGCGGGCATTGGCTCTGTGTGTGTGTGTGTGTGTGTGTGTGTGTGTGTGTGTGTGCGCATGTGGCACAACTCCTTTTTACAGCATTGATCATTTCAGCTGTTCTTCATGACAGCACTGTGATGTGTCCCAAATGGAATTTGCTGGTATTTCATTTCAATTTTCTCCTGAAAATCTGTCTGCATCTTTTTGTTTCACCATGATCTACTGACTCAAAAAAACAAGCTTCTGTGAGATTGCATATTCAATTTGGGCCTGGTCATAGCTTGGAGTGGCACTTTCACAGCCAAATAATACCTTGCTATCAATTTTCTTTAATCGACCTCATTAAGCCTCCTCTACAACAGAAAATGGGAGTTGACTTGTTTGTGTGATCTGGCCCTAGATATTCAGTGCATTGTTGCTTTTTTGTCCATAAGGACAAAGTGCGGTGTGAGACAGCCAAAAGCCATGTCAGCACTGGAAAAGAAAAAGGACATGAGAGCTTCTTTAAAACAAAAGCATGGACTTGGCTAACCAATGCTGGGTTTAGGATGAGCGTCTGAGGATGGAGCTAATTGTGGTGACTACAGAGCTTTGGCACTGCCAGGGTTCTGTATTAGATGCCAGCGTTTGTGTGTGTGTATGTGCGTTCTGGGCTGTGCATTCCCTCACTCGTTTGTTTGCTCACTCTCCCCGTTCCTCCAGGGACTCTAGTGGAAGTAGGCCTGCCATCCGCCTGCCAAGCAAACCTGATTTAGTCACACTTGGCTGCCATTTCTCTTCAGCAAAACAATCGTGTTTGGCCTGGTGGCCGATGGCTTGTGGCCAGTGGCCGGCCGTCTCCACACTCTGGGCTGACTGGTCCAGGCGGACAACCTGCTTTGGATCTCATTTAGCCTGCAGGCGACACAGCACTGCCCATGACAGGGTTCCTCAGTGTTATAACTGTTTTTGTGTGAAGGGGTGGACTGGTGTCTGATGTAGCTTCAAATTCAAAGTTGAGATTTCTGCTGTTAATGTTAAATTTAGCAATGATGACTCCACACACACACACACACTACTACTACTAGTAGTACTACTATACTTATATTATTTTATTTATTTATTATATTTATTTTCTAGTCTTCTTAGACCACTCAGAGCGCTTTCACAAAGCTATCCATTCACACATGGTGGCTGATTGGAAAGTGCCACCACCATTTACCACGCTCACACATTCATACACCAATGGAACAGCCATCAGGGGCAATTTGACCTCCCCATATATAAAATATTCTTGCTTAAACTTCAACCTACTCCCATTAACATTTTGAGTTCAAATGCAACATTTTGTGGTGGCGTTTGTGCTTTAGACTTCTGAAATTAGATGAATTAATAATTTTTTGGTCACTTCGGGGCAGCAGAAAAAAAAAAGTTTATCATCATCGTATAAGGTCGTTTTACAGTTTTACACATTCAGTAGGCACAGAAAAACATTTGCACTCACATGGAGCTGCCTTTCTGTTAATCTGATGACTGTAAGTCCAGTATTCCCTGTTGTCTGTTTTTCACCAACTCCTGAAAAATACATCTACTTGTTTAGCTGCTTGCTAGTCACTAATTTGACCTTATATTGATTAGTGCAGCTAGCTGCTAAGCGTCTGTTAACAGGAACTGTCAAAGTATTGAACATGTTTGCTCCACACACTAAACAAAAGTGGCAACAAGCTAAGCTAACAATGAAATGTTACAGATAACTATCAGTATTGCAATATTTGGACTGCTGGACAGACGTTTTTTAGCAGTTTGCAATGGGTACTTGCCATCTTTTTTTTAACCAACTCTTGTTAGATTTATTAATATGTAATCAGACATGCTTAGTTTACCTCTTGGTGACCTTTGATGTTTTTTTTTCTTTACTCTCCCTCCCTTTTTCCCAAACTTAATGTTCGCTCTGTTTGTTTGTTTGCTCTTTTCAAATTTGTACAGCGAATTTGTGCTGTATGTTGAAAAAGAGACCCTTAATAATAAGTTGAATCTGTCTTGTGTGTAAATTATTCTATGGCTCACTTTGTCACTGCAAAAAAACACTTGGTGCCTGATTTCCCCCTCAAAATTCTTGAGCTTAAGGCTTCTTGAAATTCTTCAGCTTCAGGTTTCAGTCAGTATATGAAAACTAACGTGAAGTAATCAGAGGGCTGGTCTGCTCTATAGTCTCTAATTAAAGGCAAAGCTAATTAGGATGCTACAATTTGAGTTGAAAACACATCCTTTTTTGAGACTATGAATAATGACCAACATAAACATTAACCACTGCTATAATTGTGGTGGAATGAATTTTCTGAAAGTAAATCTCCTTGAAATGAGATGAGGAAGAAAGAGTATGAGAGAGTAAAAAGTCTTTAAGTGAGTGTATATTGTGAATTTCCCCACTGTGGGACGAATAAAGGTTTATCTTATCTTATACATGTTTGTGTGTGAGAGCATGTGTGTTAATAATGAGAGCTCAGTGCTGCTGTTAACTTTCTCTAAATAAATCTATGATTAGCATTTTCTCTTTAAAAGAAATAATTTCAACTTTGATATTTGTAATTGTGCTTAAGGGCTGCTGCGCTACTAGCCCTTCAACCCATGCAGAGACTACCACAGTGGCATTTTATTCACTTAACACTTCATCCACAACGTGTAATAATACCACACTGAAAACTATTTTTAATAAACCATTGCACACCTGAAGATAAACTTATTCCAGGTATGTAAAGGGTTGAAATCAGCCTACTGCAGAGAACACAAAGCAGAGCACACACACACACACATACACACACACACACAAACACACTTTCTAGCAGGCACCTGTATAGAAAAATTTGCTAATCCAGTGGAGGCACAGTACGGTCTATATACAAACACACTCGTAGAATAATGATGTGCACACGCACACACACGCACAAACACACTCACTGGAACCCACTCCTAGTGACACTGAGAGGCTAGTTATTTGCATGTGGCAGTGGCTAACCAATAGAGGGTGGTGTTGCATTGCGGGTCTGAGTACAGAGGGTCATCATTTTCAACTGGGAGTGAGCATGGAGCACATCACATTCACTTATTTTATCCAGATGATGATGACTGGATAAAAAACAAAAACAAACAGAAAAACAAAACAAAAACCAATCACCCCTTTAATTGGTGATGCTGACTTGCTAAAGAGAACTTGTCTGCTCCTCGTTGATAAAAAGGAATGTTTTAAATGTAAGGAAGCTGGTAAAGCTAGCAAACAGTGTCTATTTTATTTATATCTATATCAATTTCAACAACTAAATATTGTAGGCTCTCAAATTGAATGGTAAAATTTACAGACATTTATGGCAAAAAAAAAAATTTTTGAGAAGACAATCTGTTCTTGAGCTTTCGAAATTATCACATCATCTTCATCAGCAACTAAATATTGTTTTTAATGGTCAATAAAGAACAGCGAAGGCCTTGAAGTGCTCAGGAAAAAATATACTGATAATTCCATGACAAGCGGGCAAACCCCACCTGCTGATGAGGCTTGTGTGATATGATAGAAAGCTTTGTTGCACTCTTTCTGAGTCCAAGTATGAACTTTGAACCTCAGCTATTGCTTGCTGATTTGACAAAAAAGTTGTAACTAAAGTTCTACTTTAGTTCTGGTCTTTTTTCAGAGACTTCACCTGCATTTGTTGGTCTTCATCACAATATGTGATTTCAATATGTGAATTCAATCAAAGTAGCTCTGTTAAACAGGTATTTATCAGATGCATCTATCCCCAGAATACTAGATTCTTGTGAAGACTAGATGACTGTCAGACAACAGGCCCTGGTCTAAAGAAATGTTGATATGGCCTAAAATAGAAAATAAAATAAATTTATCCTTCCTTTCATAGCATCTCTTTAAAGTGAACTCACTGTGCAGATTTGTTCCTCTCTGCATCCTGCTTTATCTCCCAGCTTGCATCTGAACACATAAACATTAGTATTAGCGGTTTAGTGGCGAACAGTTGTTGGAAAAGTGATCCTAAAACTCTAAAGGACACCTCCACATCCAACTAATTAAAACTTAACCGCCCAGCCCAGGCGATGGGCGATAAGAGGGGGGAGGCAGAAAAGGCATATTTAGCATTAACATAAAAACAAACAGCCGCATATATATATGCAAATGAGAAAGGGCAAAAGCAGGATGTCGGGATCCATCCACCATAACTCACACTTATGGCCTTTAAGTGAGAAAACTCCTTTAAAGAATGTCCAATAAGACAGTTGGAATGATGCACCTGTCGCCCATCTGACTAATGAGCCAATCAGGTTGCAAGGACGAAGAACACATCCGGGTGGTGAAGTTGGCCTGGAGTGTCACTTTGTACAAAATGCGCCCATGATTCCGCTCTGCTGAGGATTTAGGAGCCTGCCATGATATAAAAAAGGCAAATTACATCTTAACAACAGTAACGCTGCCATAAGAAATGATTTATAACTTGTGACATTAGCGGGGCTCAAAATGTGAACACACTGTGAACCTGAAGATGTGCTTTTCGCTGCGACCCTGATGTTTGTGTGTGTGTGGATTGAATAAGACCGACAATCAAGTTTGTCTTGTCTTTCCCTCCGTCCATCCACCAAACCACTCACAGCAGGTTTAATTCTATGTGTTCGTGAAAGAAACAACAACAAAAACAAACAAACAAACAAACAAAACCATTGGCACTGAGTCTCGCCTTAAAACTGACAATGATTTACATTTCAACATAATGCTCTCTGTCGGCCGTCATTGTGACAAAGTGCTGCATGTATCCCTCCCAAATGAAAGTGGGTGTTCTGTTATGCTTACGACAAAGACATTTGGACGAACCTGGCATCCTCTCCTTTTTCTTGTAAATGAGCATGGGAAATCTATTTATGTCCTCCTACAGTAGACTGGTGAAATAAGGAGAGGCTTTGGCTTATTGGGAGAGAGCCCGAGCCGCCGAGATGAGCCCCGTGAAGATATATAGAGAGAGAGAAAGAAAGAAAGAAGAAGAGGGATGGAGGAGAGAAGTGGCAGTACTCGAGGCGATGCAGGAAAAGTAGCAAGAAGTCCAAAGACAAAGGCAGGCGGATGAGGGATGGGGAAAGGCGTTCTTGCCGGATGATCTGCTGCTCTGACAACACCTGGCCCTGGAACAAACTAGAGGCTTGTCTCGATGCGAGGTAGGGAGGGATAAAAAGAACCCCGAGGCCTGCACCCCCCTCCCTCCTTTTCTTCTGGGAGCCACCGGGTGGAGGATGAAGATGGAGCGACAAAATTGAGACGGAGACATGCAGATGAAGGAGAAAAAAATGAGAAGACAGAGTGCTTTTGGAAAGTGATAGCAGCTAATCCAGCTCAGATGTGGCGCTGTCGGGATGAAGGGGTTGGCAGCTGTCGTTTCTAGTCAAGGCTGACTGGCCACTAGTTCAAACCTCTGCTTTAAAAAAACACTGATGTTCCTCTAATCTAAATCTAGCTAGGTGGGGTTTCATCATAGAGATGCCACTGCTCAGCTGCCGCAATTTGGACACTCACTCTCACCCACTTTCCGTTTGCACACACATGCAAGTATGAAGTGTGAGGATGGATATCAGACGCTCCCCCACTCTACCTGCCTCTCTTTTTAACAGTGGGGGCAGTCAGCAGTCATCATGGAGAAATGCTGCTTTTTGCCACCAAACCAGTCATCCATCATCAGCCTGTGAACTAACACACAGATACTGTGCAAGCACACACAGACACACACACACACACACACACTGTACTAACCAGGACACCATAGCTGCATCACCAGCATTTGATGGTGTTGATGGAGATGTGTAACACAGTTTTCTCTTATGTTCTGTTTTAATTTGAACTGCAGCTCCCCTTGATTAGAATAATGTCAAATCTTCCTAACTGGAAATCACTGTTCACCTTGAATAATTCCCATCTTCATCTTCCAGTTCAGCTAAATTAGGTTTGACACCCTGAGGTCACCATATGGTTACAAACCTGCTTTATTAAAGACGTCCTTTCCTCGAACAAAATTAATTCTTAATTCTCTGACATTCATTTCACTTAATAATTAATGCAATAAAACTATTCCGATATAACGGTGTGTTTTCATAAACTACAAGCTCCACTCACGCAAGTCATTATTAAATGATTTGAATGTGAATGAATTTCAGTGAAATGTGTGTGATGCATAAATTTGTGCGCATATCTAGGCCACGACAACGCATCAGTGAGAATATGTTAGATAAAAATACAGCCGGCAATGTGAATCAGTTGATCAATCTAAGTAATAAATAATTTAGGATTTGTGTTTTTATACATTTAAATGACTAAAAATGTGATTTAAATGAATTGTTAAGGAGTGTAGTAATTTTACGACAGGCCTTATTGTGCTAAATATGTCTGCACGTGTACACTTAGCAATTTAGTTTTAGAGAGTTCAAATGTTAATAAATGTCCAGTTAAATAAAATTTAATACGCAGAGAAATTTACGCAAACTATCCAGCACATGGGGAAAGTGTATAAGGAACGGCACATCATGACAAACTACAAGCCTGCACGCATCTTAAATGTGAACGCAGGCTCGTGCATAGTGGCCTGTGGACCAAGTACAGAAGCCCCTCAGGTCACAATTGAACAGAAATAAATTCAATTCTAACAGTGATGGGACACCGGCGGAGATGACTTGAGCGACTCTGACCACTGCTGCCGAGCGCACACCCACCCGGGCGTGCAGCGAAGTGTGTGTGCGTGTGTGTGTGTGTGTGTGTGTGTGTGAAAGCCACCACTAGTCGCCCCCAGTGCTCTTCAATCTCCACTCTCCCTTCTCACCGCAGACTGAACGTCACGTCCGCACTTGAACTTGAGTTTTCTGCGATTGTAGAAGCCAGAGAGCCGCACAGAGCCGCACGGAGCCGCACACAGCCCGGGGATGCGGGACTCTGCAGCTAGCACAAAGAGAAAAGAGGGGAGCAGTCTGTCCTCAAACCAGCATTAGGCTTTGACTTAAAGAGTTAAAGTCTAACCCGCCCGCGTGGCTGGCACTGCCAGTGCAGCAGAAGTGCCCACCACTTGGTGACATCCAGAGAAGTGCCAAGAAGAAGACTGGATTCCTTTTTTATACACTTTCAGACGTTAATTGGTGTCATTTCATCTGTTTTCTTCGGACAGGGACGTGCGCTGTCCCGGCTGAGAGTGGACGCAGGTAGTGACCATCAGGAGGTGACCGCCGACCTCCCGCGACTTGCCGCCTCTCACCTCCACTCCACCGCGCTCGCTTCTCCTCTCTCTTCTGACAGATGGTGTGAAAGCGGCGGAAGGCAGAGCAGACTCTCGCCCTCTCTCACCACCACTGCGACCGAAGAAGGGAGGCGCGCAACCACTTTGGCAACGAACTCCGACCGAGCGCTCGGCCGCCCAGCGCTGCGCCACGGCCGGCCACAGCAGAGCGCAGGAGCCGCTGCCCGCTGGAGGGAGATCCTTCGCACAGGGTTCAGCTCGAGGGCCACATTAGGGGCCAGTCCAGATCGGTCTGTTTGGGGTGGTCAGCCAGCGGCCGGTTTTGGGGCCAGTCAGCATACAGGAGCAGCAGCAGGAGGAGGAGGAGGAGAGCCGACCCTTCCAGCGCCGCTCTCCGGGCGATGCCAGTGTAAATGCCAGGGCGATGTCCCGACGCAAGCAGGGGAACCCGCAGCACTTGTCCCAGAGAGAAATAACACGTGAGTATACCTGCAGAAATTCACAACATCACAGCAGAGCATTTCATTCTCCTTTTTCTCTCTGCTGTCATTCTGAGACGTTGAGGGGATTTTTTTTTCGCGGTGCATAACAATGTACATTTCAGACTTGGTGAAGAAAGTTTGTTGAAGTGGCTCCTGAAGGCCACTTTTCCTCTCCGGATTCACTCCCAGATAAAGGCCGTCATTTACTTATCTGATCAGTAGGGTCTATAAATAGCCTGTTATTATTAGAGTGAATTTACACATCGAGCACAGACAGAGAGAAAAGTCTCTGTCTGTGTAAAGGCAGCTCGGAGAAGTCCGTCCTCTTAGTTTATTAAGACATTAGTTCTTTATTATTGCGCTTTTTGTTATAAATAAATTATAACCAGCGCTGTCATGATTTAGAATATTGCACTTAATTTTCCTTTGACGATAAAAGAATAATTGCAATTGAATCTATTTAAATCACTTTCATAAACACATTCTTTTGCAACTAACATATTAAAAAGCATCTCTGTTCTATTCCTGTTATATGAACACACACAAAAATAAGTCACTTAGGCATTCGACGACTTAATTCTAACAAATTATTTTTTAATCTTTCACTTCAAGAAAAAGGCCGATACATAGTTTAACAAAACAGACGTCTATTAAACTTGATTATTTTACCAGTTACCGTAAATGAAGAAAAGATCATAAAAGAAAGCAAACAGATGATATGCTATTTTTTTGTAGGTTATTGGCTCATTAATAGACACGTTAGTGGATCATGCCAGCTTCTCCGTATTCGGTTGAATTAGTTAGTTGGAGTTTTTCCGCTGCATAGATTCAAAGCTATTCTTCCCCCGGTTGTAATATTAATGATACATGTGGATTTTTAGTAGCCAGCACGCCTTGACAGCGAAACATACCAGGCTGTCCCTCACGGAACTTTTATGCAAAGTACAATCAGGTTAAGTGACGGCATTTAAGGGCAAAATAGGTTGAAATCAAGTAGTTATATTTACACTATGTGGAGTAATAAGATTATAAAGACGCCTTTTGGTGGAAAGGGAAAAGGGTAAGAAAAAAAAAAGTCATTTGTCATATTCGAAAAAGTAAATTAACTTTTTTGACATTATATCAAACCATCAATATCAAAGTAAAGTAAATGATTCAAAGAGGAAACGCATCGCTCAGCATTTTTATTTATTTAACGTTTGCGTTACATAAACTTGACTTGACTCTTCTCAGCATTGACACGATTTTCTGGCCTCAGATCAGTATTTCAGCTGATGTATGCCTGTTGACAGGAGCAGCAGATTTGAACTACTGTAGCACTGTGTAACTACAATATCAGCAAGGGACACTAAAATCAACTGTTATTAATAATGGGTCTAAATCATTAAGGAGGAAGTGCAGGTTAAGGACAAACTATAATGGAGATGGAGACTTTACATTTGGTGAATATAATTAGTCTCTTTTCTCTGGCTTGAAGTTATTTTGCTGAGACTTTTCTTTTGTGAAGCATGCCAGTGCAGACCCCTTATGCTACAGTATATCAGTTTGCACTTCAGGGGCTTGGTACATATAATAAGACACCCATATTAACAGTACTTACAGCATGCCTGTGCTGTGAGCTTCTGTGCCACAGGTATTGGACCACACTGCGTGACTGTCCAGGTTCTTCCTTTGCTGTGAGGCCTGGGTTTACGGCATTGCACCGCCAACCCACATGGTCATATGCAGAGACATGCACACCTAAAGAGACTGCATGTGGCTTAGATGTCAAATCATCTCCTGAGGAGTAGAGATTTGATTGCTTAACAGAGCTACAAGTTGTGTGTGGCAGTTTGTCCACAGGCCTGCAGTGTACTTGGTTACCTTTCAAAATGGGTCACATTGTACTCGCTGCATCCTTATTGTGACATCAGCCTCTGCAGCAAAGAGCCCAGTATATATTCTAGCAGATAAACAGACAGTTGGACAGATAAACAGTCATGAAATGTGGAAAGACGAGATAGCATAAAGATGGAGGCTAATACATGAGCTTCCTGTTTGCATTGTAACAAGGCTACTTCAGTCTCACTGTATGTGTGCACATGAGTGTGTGTGAAGTGTGAAATGCAGTGTGGTAGTTGTGTCCTTAGAGCAGATCTGACCTATCTGCCCGTCTGTCCTTCTGTCTGTCTGATTTATCACCATTCAGACAGTGCTGTAATTCCATAATTTATGTTTAAGAGATGCTTATTATGCTTGAGTACACACATACATGTGCGCGCGCGCACACACACACACACAGACACTCACACACACACACACACACGCACATACACATATGCAAATACACACTTGTGGACACCCCCCCTCCCGCAACGAATCCACATAATTCCTGCCAAACTGTCAGGTCATATAATCCATCTATGTTTTAATCTGAGCATTTTTAATTTGCATTTCACAACACAATGCAAATGATATTAGGCATGAATTCGAGATTTCATAAGAAAAAAATAGGGTTGCTTCACCTCTTTGATCTTTCGGTATCTTCTCCTGAGCAAGAGGAAATGTAAGGAAAGGTGACACAGATTTTCTGGAGGTTAAAGCCCTGAGTTTTTAAATGCAACTTGGCAAGGCCTCAGTCACAGTCATGAAGCAACATTCTTGCACTCAGTGCTCAAATATTTGGGACAATGTCTTGATACTGAGTTAAAGCCCCATTCTTCACAACCCCCAGTTGTCTCAAAGCTTAAAATTATTCTCTAATTTATCTGCTTTCCTTTACTGTCATATTTTTGTGTGAACAGATTTTAAAGAGGAACCAATAAGGGATCACAATTTTGATCCAGAATCCACTATTCAATGCACTCCAGGAATATTTAATGTTTCTTTTTAAATTAAGCATTGTGATATCTTCACAAGAATTTGGTGCAATTTCTACCTCAGAGACATATGGGAAAGAATAATCGATAGAATGCATTTTTTTTCTTTGTCAGACAGATTCGGTGTGTGTTTTGGTGTCGCCACACTGAGACAGTTTACACCCGAAGGTGAAGACGTGCCTTCTGCTTCTCATTCACTGCAAATAACCCCAGTTTTCCTCCAAGAGTCTGATTTAGTGTGAAGAGACGCAAACAGGACGACAGCTCTCACTGTAGCCGTAAAAACACAAACACACACACGCATTTGCTCACACATGAGGAGAGAGGACTGCGTGTAAATTGCAGTTGCCCACTTGAGATGCATGTTTCCCTTTGGCTTGTCAAATAGCCGTGCACCCTGCTGGGGCTAAGTCTTTGTTAGAGAGAGAGAGAGAGACAGAGACAGAGAGAGGGACAGAACCTAGTAACTCCTTCCTTTATATGCAGTAAAGCATTCTGTAGATGAGGTGTTTATAAAACGCCGTGAATGAAAATGCAGTTCTTCAGTGTGTCTCATTAAGTGTCACAGCTGATTGCAATGAATACATAATGATATTCCTGATAGTCATGTCAATCATTATTTTAAACAAATGTCCTCTATAGTTCTAGAGAATTCACTGATACAGTTTTAAAGCATCAGTTCCCTCAAATAAACAAAACATATTTTCATATTGTTGACAGTTTTCACTGAAACCAAAGAATATTCCCCATAAAAACTGTTGACAACGAGGTATGAATAATATACAGAGTAACCTGGACGCTGTCTCTGTCATAGCATTTTTAAATGTCATGTTTTAATCCTCTGTGCGCCACAAACAAAATTTTATTCACCACAATCGGTAATTGAGAAAACATGTTTTTGGGTAATTTGAAAAGTGTGTAAGTGAAATAATCCTTTAAATGTAAGTTTTGTTTATTTCTGTTTTTTTTGTGTGTTCTTCACAAAAAATGTTTTTTGTTTTTTTTTCCCCCTGAAATTCATATGAATGCAGCATAAAGGGTGTGAGTTTTTAGTGTGTGTATATACGTTTGTGTCCATTAATGCACAGCAAGAGGGTTTCCTGTTCCCAACAAGCATGCCTAAACTAATTTTGTTGATGAACAGGCTGTACACACTCTCACAACTGATTCTACCTTCGACACACACACACACACGCACACGCACACACACACACAAACACATACCCTGCCATAGCCTGCATACCAGAGTGTTAGTTTGCTCAGCTGAGACTTGGTGAGTTGTCTGTCAACACCACACATCACCCGTGTTCCCCCTCTCATTTTGTATTTCCCTATGTCTCTCTATCTCAATTTCTCTGTGTCTCTTGCCGTCTGTCTCTATGTCTCTCTGTCTCTCTCTGCTAGGGGGAGCTCTCAGGCTGTCAGTGCTGCACTTGCTCTACCAATGAGAAGGGTAGCAGCCAAGTGTGGATGTGTGTGTGTTAATCAGATGACATTAGTGCTGAAAGACCACATTCACCTCTCAAGTGTCAACACCTGCACCTGCACTTCACTGTCTGTCTCTCTGTCGCACTTTTTTATTTACATTATGTACTGTAAATTCATGACAGAGGCTGACTATGTCTATGTCAATTGCATTCACATGAATAAGAATAAGAATTTGAAAGTGAGTGTGTGTGTGTGTGTGTTAATTTCTAGTGTTTTTTTTGTCAATTTTTGTTGTATGTTTTGCTTTATTTTTGTTCTGAGGATTAGGGTTCTGAGATTAATCTGAAAGGATTTGTAGGTTTGGGGATGAAGTTCTACAGGTAACTGTTAGTTACAGCTGTTGCTGTTTGGCGCTTTGTGCTGTGTTTCTGAGGAGTGCTTCTTTCCTATCACAGCATCTCCCTGACAGATGGCTCTGTGCTCACTCACACATTCCTTTCTCCACTAACCTGAATGCTTTGCCTCTTTCCATATCATCATATATAATTTTACTTAATACCACAATCAGACTAAAATAAATCTCTAGAATTATTTGCACATTTTCCTCTGATTCACATCTGATTGGCTTGAATTCAATTCAATTTTATTTCTATGGCACCAAATCACAACGGAAGTCATCTCAAGGCTCATATAGAGCAGGTCTAGACTGAACTGTTTATAATATTTCTTGACACAGTAATCCTGACTTTGACCTAAATGGGGGATTTACCTTGTAATGGACTTGAATTAGCTTTGAGGTAAACAGGTTTTCATTTGAAATCAGGTCAAATCTGAAAATAGGCTGCGAGTCATAACATTGGAACGTTTATTCTCAAGGATTTTGTCAATTTCTGTTTGAAAATGAAGGCGTTTTTAATTTCGAGAGCACTAAAAATGTTCTGTTCAAAGTTATTGTAGTGGAAGTGAAATCTCTGCTGTAAAATGTACTTAATAAAGTTATTTTTCAGACAGTTTTTCCTTTATTTTGATAGTTGACAGTAGAGAGGTGAGAGGAAATAAGGAAAGCGACAAGACAACCAACAACAAAGACAAAGTGGGGACGTTAGCACCTTAAACACCTATGCCAACAGAATGCCCCCATACAATGTACTTATCTACAAAAGTATGAAAGTAGCACATATAAATCTTACAGAAAAACTTGCTAGGTTACATTTAATCTTTTACTAAAGGGAACACTGGTGCATACAATGACTGACTAATGGCTCCAAAACTGTTCAGTTCTGATACTGAGCAAAGCAAAAATTTTACCAAAAACACTATTCAATATAACTGTTAGAGCTTTTGTAATTTTTTACCCCTAACCCTGAGATTTCAAATTGACTTTGGAGGAAAAGCAACTTCCTGTTTAGACATTATTGAAAGAGTTCTGAGGCCGTGTCTTGACTTCAGCAGTCTCTGTGGTCGCTGATCAGTTTGATCAATCAGAGTTTTTCCTTCATACTTTCATCCCTCTTACAATCATCTAGGATGCATAAAGTATTTTATAGTATTATACTGTATGTGAGTATCCACTTTGCAGTAGTGTGTGCAGCATTACTGCTACCTGTGATCAGCTCTGGAACCTGCTCTTATTTCGAAGCATTTGGATGATTTCAGTAGCCAATTGGAAACCAAGAAATAACTGTGGTACAGCATTCAAAATCTAAAAATAAAAGCAATATTTGCACAAACCGTCATTTTCACGTCGAAATCTAACCACTAAGGTGGTAAGACAGAAGAACCGTAGTGACCCAGCCACAGGTGCAAGCAAGTATATGCGTGTGTGTGCTTATGTAGTAACTGTCAGTTTCTTTGGGTTTGAAAAATGCTGAAATGTGGTGATAGCTCAGTAGGCGATGAATGACTGTGATGCTACAGGTGTGTGTGTGTTTGTGCAAGCCGAGAGCATGTGACAGTTCTGATCTGTGTATGTGTGAGTGTACTGTGCTGTGCAGTCTCACGCACACACACTTAATCTTGATTCTAGACCTTGCCTGTGTGTAGTTGAGGAAATAGTGCAAAACGTACCAGTAAAGTCTAATTTTTATATTTTTAAGATAAGTCTTTTATTCCAGTCCATCCACATGCACAGACAAATAGAAACACTCTATTCTCAAACTTTCATTGGTCTTAACTGGCAGAACCTTTCTGGGAGCACTTTGCAGCCTGTCATCAGTAAAAACGGGGAACATTATGATGCTAGTAGAAAAAATAAACTCCTAAAAAAAATAGTTGAAGTGAGGTTAAAAGAAATATTTGACAGACAGCTTGCCACTAATATGCTATCCCATTTCTGTTGTGAATATTATCTGATGGTGGTGTAGAGTTCATGAAGGGTCTAGATGGATAAACAGCACATTTACAGTGATAGGCGGTAAATAGAAGAAGCTCCAGAGCCTGCTTAAAAAAAAACCTCCCTGACTACTAGAATTGAAAGCAGTGCTTTTTAGCTTTGACAGAAGCCAGTGCCATATTTTAGCTCTCAAGTTAACTGTTGCACTACCCTTACTGCAGATACTGTACATGGTATGTCAAGGGTGGGATGTTTGCTGTTGGTTTTGTTTGAAACAATAATATGTACAAAATTCATATTTATTTATGTATTTATTATTTATTTATTTAAATTGAATAATATTTATGTAGTTTCAAAAGAAAGATTCTCTTCTAGTTCATCATTGTGTCTTCACACACACAGGAGGTCAGCTGTGTATTTAAGGTTTTGCTGGCTTTTTAAAAAAAAAAAATCCTATTATAGTAATTCCTTTAATCTCTGTGATGGTGTGATGATGAAGTTACATTTGCAGGGGTCAGTGGAGTGTGTTTGTTCCAGGTCAGCTCAATGGCATTATTCTCTCTAATGTTTGTTACTGGAGAAATACACTCTACTGTACATGGCTGCTCATTTCAGTAGCAGAGGACAGATGGCTGCAGCCTGCAGGCCACACACACGCACACAGTTATATGTGCTCATACAAACATGGTACAACACCCAATGCATGCAGTACAAAAATGCACAAAATTAATAGTAATAACAGAAAAGAAAGCTTCAACCAAAATAAGAGCCTCCTGTTATGTTTTTTGAAGTTTGATTGTCATGGCGATGAAAATGATTAAGAAGAGTGCAAGAAATACTGCCATTGATTTATTTTAGACTTTAATATTTTTAATTTATGGTGGTAACACAATGTGTTCATTTATGTCATGTTGTCCTCCACTTCTTTACGTACCGTAGTACATAAAAACACAAGAAGGTATGGGGTATGACATGTAGAATTAAGAAGACAGTTCTTAACAAATTTAAGACTCTGCACTACTCCTAGGGTTAGCAGTCAAATTTAAGCAAATTTGTGGCATTGGTTTAAATCCTTTGTACAAAAGGTTAGATTTCATTGAGTTGTATCCTTTCTATTGAATTATGCATTCAGATGACAATCTGATTTGATATACTCATCACAGGCTTGTTAAAGTAGCTCAACTTGCAGCCAGTGTTCACCTTTTATAAATATGGCTGTACCTCAAGTTTCCAGCAGCTCATTGTTTAATAAGTAGCATTGTGATAGTGGGAAACATGGCATCAGAAATAAGTGAAAGTGTCTAAAGTCAAATTGTTATTCTAAGCAAAGAGGGGCTTTCTCAGTGTCAAATCACAGCTAGAGTAAAGTTTTCTATGGGGGCAGTGCATTGAACTCTAAACCCAGTTCAGTTGTATCCAAAGCACAATCAGGCAGACCAAAAGTGACCACACCATCATAAGATTGATACTAAATTGACATCTCTATAATACATTTTTCAGCATTAAGATAAGATAAGGTAAGATATTCCTTTATTCGTCCCTCAGTGGGGAAATTCACTAAAAAGCATTGAAATGCAGATTGGGTTTACGGGATAAATGCTACCACTGAAGACCAGTGACTGTTTATTTTCTAAAAAAAAGGGAAAAAAATGTGCTAAAGAGGCAAAGGTAGAAGTTCATAATAATAGTCACAGTACACTTCAAATAGGCTCAGTGGTACAAAGTCTTATACCTCTTCTAACAGGCCACACTTGAAGGTTAGTGTTTACAGGTTGAGACATAGTGAATCCTACTAATAGGGATAATGGTGCACAGATTCTCTCCTTTAAAACATTCTTGGTGTTGTATGAAGAGTGAAAAAAGAGAGCTTGAGAGAGAAGTTCCAACCCTTGCAACTTTCTAACGTCTACTCATCTGACCAAAAACTGGCTGATAGAGTCAGTTTGTGCGTTTTGGAAGGTTTTCGATGTCAGATTCAGATGTCAGGTGCTTTTCGACAACCAAACAAGTACTTTCAAGCATACTGAGGCCTTTAGATAGAAGTTTACAGGAGTTAGGGCACAGGTGCAGATTTTGTGTGGTGATAATACTTGTGGATCCTGCTTAGTTCCCCTTGCTTAGGAACCAGCATGATGCCATACAGTATTCCAGGTGAAATGAACAGAAAAAGCAGCATTTCCAAAAATCCAACTGAACAATGTGACTATGAATCACAACCAGCTTCCAAATGCCTAGGTATTAAATCATCTGACATGTCTCTTCTGTATTTCTTTTTGGACAGCGGAGGTTGAGCATCCAGATGGCCGCCTACTCTCCGACTCCATACCCCCCAACCCACTCAGCGTACCTCCCCACACGTTGGACCCTAGTCTGGCCCATGCCCTGCCACCTGGCCTGCATGCCGACCACGACCTGCTGACCTGTGGCCAGTGTCAGATGACCCTCCCGCTGGGCGACATCCTTCTCTTCATTGAGCACAAGAAAAAGCAGTGTCAAACACTGTTGCTGGCCAATGGCTGCTATGACAAAATGACTGACCGAGGAGGCGGAGGGAGTCTGACTCTGCAGAGCCTTCATCACCATGCACAGCGGGGGGAGCTGAGGAAGGTGGTGGAGCCGGTGGAGATCGGCATCCAGGTGACACCAGAGGAGGAAGAGATGGGAGGAGGGGAACGGGGAGAGAGGATGCCCACCAAAGGAATTTGCCCTAAGCAGGAAAACACACTGGCAGGTAGGCATGAAGAACATACACACTAAAGAACACACTAAAGATTCAGCATTATGGGAAATATGCTTATTTATCTTCTTTTTCAGACTTAGATGAGAAGATTGATACCAATTGAATGTCTGTATGTTAGTTATAGAGCATAGCACAAAACCTGGAGGCAGAAACAGCTGGCGTGACGACTTCAGAAATACCTTGCTTGGGGCAAGCAAAGCAGCGCTTTGTTTTTCTGCAATAATTTAAAAACACGCTAACAGTTAAAATCTAGCATCTTAAAGCATTAAAGATGTGTTTACATAGTCACACACAATTTTTATCTGGGAGCAACCAATTTCCCTATGCCTAAGGGGAGACGAGTATGACAAGACCACTTCTTTTTTCTTTCGGTGTATTTTTATGCAATATTACATTGCTGTATTGCTGACCTCCTCTTTCTGTACTTTTATGTAACCCTTCCAGCTATAGATATAGTACAGGCAGGATAGTAGCAAACGTGGCAACCTCTCTGTGATGATTAGCTTTCAGGATGTTTCACACAGTCACTGTACCCATGTGCTGTTTTTTTCTCTTCTCTTTTTCCGCAATCAAACAAACTAGATGCAACATTTAGAAGTGTGGGCAGGCTTATTTTAGGAGAGCATAAGCATAGCTGTTTCACCTGCTTCCAGTCTTCATGCAAAGCTAGGCTATTCACGTCTTGTCTCCAGATCATCGTTTCACTTTCAGAAAGAAAACAATAAGCATATTTCTCATTTTAATATATTCCATTAAAGGAGGAAGGAAGGAATAGAAGCAAGGACAGCGAGGTGTTTGGGACAGTCCCAAACCAGCTTTACCTTAAATACATTTGAGTTTTTTTAAACAAATATGCAACTGCATGTACACAAACATAATTTTACCTTTTCAGCTTTTGAGGAGGCATCCTGTTTGGACTTGGTCCATCCTTTCCAGGCAGAGCAAGAGATGTTCATTTCATTAGAGGGACAGGACAACGGAGAGAGGGAGTGAAGAGAAAGAGGGGTGAGACAGGCACATTACCCACTCAAAGCCATAAACCCCTCAAGGACTTGGCTAGTTGAAACAAATTGTGCAAGACGTGACAGAGAGACTCGCCCTGACTTTCATGGAGAAATCCAGCCTAAACCATCTGCTTAAAAAGGTGAAAAGCTCATTAGAATTCAAATAAGCAAAGAAGGGAAAAACACAATGACAGGAGAAGGAGGGGAAAAAAACAGAGTAAGAGGGATTATAAAGAGGGTAGTTTCTTTCCCAGTTGGGGTGGGGGGTATCTCAAGCCAGTCAAGATGCTGAAAGAAAGCCAAAAGGGAAGAGGGGAATATTCCAGTCTGTGACAACAACTCCTCTCAGCTGTCCTGCTTCCTACAGGACTCTGTTTGTAGAACTAGAACTCTGCAGCTTAGTATTAGGTACAGTGTTATAGTGTAGTTACAGTGTTCTGGTCAGAGCCAAGCCAAGGTTATCTAGTACATCATGTGAGAATTGCATTGTACTAAATTCTAACAGCAGACTTCTGAATGAGCCATGACTATCTCATTAAGACAGAATACAGAATAATGGCACCCAGTTGGAATATTTTGTTAATGTGGAAATTTGGCATAGAAACAATAACACAAGTAAGTAAAAGGAGTTTTTTTTTTCCAATTAAAGAGGAATTAACATATTAATGCTACAGAGTTTTTGTACACAACTTACCTTGGACAATAATCCAAACCTGGCTTTGAATATTCTAAAATGTCCACCAAAACCTGTTCCAAAACTATAGAAGATAAAAACATCCCTATTGGCAATAGAAAAAACAAAGTTTGTGTAAAAGCCACCTGAAATTTAGACAGACACATAACTAAATGCAATAGCAGCACTGGACTTAAGTTTGAGGAAAATGGCCCAAAGCCATCTGACTCATAGGTAACACTCCTGACTCTCTTAGTGTGTTGTAGCAGGACAGAGCTCCTCTAAATGTGTCAGTCAGCGATTTGGCCTGCACTGTAAAACACTGTTTCTGGGCCTGAACTTCATCAATATTTTACCAGGCTGTTACAACTCTGCTAGGCAGCTACAGCACAGCCACCTGAACCTCTGCATGACAAAAAGCATGACACTTAGGTTTGTAACTGTGCTACGGCTTTACATTTAACAGTAGGAGGGTGTAAATAGCGCTGTTACAATCCTAGAGTGTCTGCAGAGCTGCACTCAAGTATGTGCACTAATTTGATTGGCGTTAGTCACATTATTAGGTTGGCATTATTCATATGCATGTGCATAAGTATATTTTTTTCCCTCTGTTTTTAAATGCTTGCAAGATATCTGACCATAGTCCTTCTGTGAAATCACCTCGACATGTGCAGAATTGTAAGGCTTGAAACTGTAATTGCACAATATTTCTTCATAACAGAACACAATAATTTTCACATAAAAGCAAAAAAACATATTAGTGACTCAATTGGACATGCACCACAGCAACAGTAAACTATATTGCTGCAATAAAATTTCATGTTTCAAAATTACCCACGGTATTTCATAATTTCCGCATGAAATATGTCCAACGAGCACCTTATTAACATGAGGAGAGGACAGAGGGGTTTACTAATCGAGCCAGAGTTTAATTTGGAGAGAACACACGCAGCCCTGCTTATCATCACCAGAACATTGAAAAATGATAGGTGGAATTTTCTTTTTGCAACTGACACAGAACATTTCCTCCAGTAGGTTTTTACACTTACACTTAAACCTTTTGAAAGGGAAATAAGGGTGAGACACACAGGGGAAGAATCAAAAGAATAGGGAGTGAGAGCAAGGAAAAAATGATCAGGAGCAGGTCAAACTACTTTATTTTGAGGCCTTTTCACTTCCATTTGTTCTCCATGTGAAATGGAATACACATATTCACGCATAGGATATTTTAAGGAAGGAGCCATTTAAATTTACAGAAAATCAGAGAAAATCCTTTAGATTTGTGTAAAACCATTAAAGCAGTGCACTTGTATACATTTTTTTGGAAAGTTCCCCATTGTGGGACTAATAAAGGAATATCTTATCTTAATATTGTGTACATACAGTAAAGCTACAGTTGTAAGAGAACAAAAACCACTGTGATTTTTTTGCCACTGCTGAAAATAATTCCATTGTGTGTTCCTGATACAATATTACTTAACTTGCTTTGCATGATTATACATTTAGGAAATACCATTTGCGATAGGAAAAAGAGATGCACACATCACACAGTACCATTTATGAATAGGGTGTCAGTTCAGGGTGTCATATTTGACATAAGTCCATACTTTTATGCTTTTTCATCAATTATTTAGCCTAGATCTGCAGCAACACATTCTTCTTTCTTCCTCTTCTTCTCCTCCTTAATACTGCAATTGTTGGTCACTATTGAGATGTTTTTTGGATTCAAAACATTTTGATTTTATATGATTTTTATGACAGTTTATTTTCCAACAACGGTCTCCTCTTCCTCCACTTCTAATACTGTCTGCTGATATCAATGATAGCCATCAGTATCATCAGTTATCACTATATGTGCACCATGTGCATGTGATTGTAAATCATCATTATAATACAACAATTATAATACATGGAGAACATCTGAAATTTCAATTTCAATTAAATTTTATTTGTATAGCGTCAAATCACAACAAAAGTCATCTCAAGGCACTTTACATACAGAGCAGGTCTAGACCATAGTCTTTATTGTATTACAAAAGCACCATCTTATGACACAAACACACACTCCCTTTAAGCCATTGACAGGCCCCCAAAAAGCTTTGATCTCACAAATCCTCCTCCTCCATCCATCCATTCATCTCCTACAAACACATATGTCAGTGTGTTATCATCCTCCACTCTGCCCATTTAGTATACATTAATACCATAAATACCATTAGTCAATTCATAATTTTCCAAGCCTGTTGTCTTAACCCCAGGTTTCTACTTTAAACACTGAGATTCCTCTTGAATAAGCCTAGTTACATTGCATAGCTATCCATTAGCTAATGAACTAGCAAGGCTAATTTCGCAAAACTATCTATGCATAAATACGTGCTAAAAAGTTTATTTCAGATCTTGTATGCTAACTAGTGCTGTCAAACGATTAAAATTCTTAATCAGATTAATCACAGGGTTGCTGTGGATTAATTTCGATTAATCACGCTGAAATTTTTAATACTTTAATACTTTTCATTTTTAATATAGATTAAAAATGAATGATATTCATTTTGCATGAAGGGAATATATATGCACTTAACGTGTTTAATAAACACCTTTAACAGTTCATGTTAACAAAAAAACTTGTCTCTTTTTCAAAACAAACATTTATCCACATTAATGTGACCCTGTTACTCCTTTTTCAGCCAGCTACTAAGAGAAACTAACATGCTGACATTGTCAGTACCGGATCAACTGCCCATTTGCGCATGCGCAGTGGCATGCGTGACTGTATCTCTACTTACTGGCCGAAATGCGTTGCCAGAGATGTTTCAGGGATTTTGAGTCATTCATTAATTGCGTTAAAATTTTTAATCAGATTAATCATGATGATGGATTAATCCGCATTAACATGTCAATTTTGACAGCCCTAATGCTGACTAAAAGTTAACATGTAGGCTAACAACTTACTGATGTTATCTGAACACAAGACCAGTCACTGTATCACTGGAAGCAAAAACAAAACAAATCACCCATGTTTATTAATTTCAATTTATATGATGTAATATTAATTGAAATAAACTCCTCCACGTTTCAATACTACACATACATTACTAGGAAGTTGTTGAATGATAAGAAAATAAATTTTGTATCTCTTGCAAAATTATTTTGACTATACTATGATATAAATTTACCTTATTGCATATGGACAGAACTACTGTGCTTCAAACTTTCAGCAAGACTGGTAATCCAGCTTTGAGAAAGTAGGTTGATATTGAAGTGGTGACCCTGTGGCTTATGTTACAACTGTCAACTCCAAATCTAGAAAAAAATACAATGTTACATTGAACCTACACGCTGCACTGTATAAACTGATATGTAGTGGGAGGACAGTGTGTCAGTAGTAGCAAGTTTGTTCCATAGTAGTGTAGTTATCACTGTCAAGGATTTTATCCTTCATTGCAGCTACCAGAGCTTTGTATATATTCTTTCCTGGCAACACTCTGTTTCACAGTCACATAGATACGCACACTCACATTAATCAGCACAAGTTAGCAGGGTCAAGTTCACCTTCTCTCTCGGGCCTGTTGTCTTTGGGTCTCTGTTAGCCAGGTTAGCTACACAGGGGTGGAATCCTGACAGTTTGGATTAGAGAAAAGAGAAAGAAACATGTCATTTTTACTTTAAGACACACGTAGTATCTGCATATCACTGAGCAGTGATTAACACCACCTGACACAGTGCTATACAGCCCTTAAAGCATTGTCAACTAGGGTTTAATTCAGACATATAACTAAGTCCAGCTGGAGTGGAGAGGAACACTCACGCACACACATGCATAAACGTGTGTGTACTTTTGACAAATTCAGATATGATGGCACCTTTTTAATTTGACAGCGATATTTGACAGAATGTGTGTGTGTGTTTGTGTGTGTGTATGTGTACCAACTGTCCAGCTCTACCTCTGCTTTCACACCAGCTTTGTCTGTTGTTTTTTTTCCCAGCTGACTTTTGTTTTCTCTGTTTGTTGCGGTTCATTCTTTCTGACTCGTTGTCTGTCTTTTACACACAGATGGTTACTTGTACACACCGAGATGAGTTTTCTCTTTCTCTCTCTCTCTCTCTCTCTCTCTCTCTCTCTCTCTCCCTCTCACACACACACACACACACACACACACACACGTAACATACACAACTTTAAGTTTAATTTTCAGACAGGAAAAGGAATAGTTTTGCTCATTATTTCAAACTGGATGTGCCATATAAGATAAAAAGCACCCATAATAATAAAAAAAAAAGCATTTTCATGTGCTCCATGTTTGAATGTTATGTGAACATTATGCACTTGGACAATATATATCAATAAATAATGACTGAGCACAGTAGTGTGTCCCTAAAATATTTAGCATATGCTTATTTATCTTCCAAGCGGAACTGCAGAAAAACTTAAACACTACAGGACAATGTCTGTGTGAGTGAATGTGTGTGCGTTTGATATAACAGGCTGTACTTTAGAGGCATTATGGCACCTGCTGCTCTTGTTTTTTTGCGTTGTTTCAATAAAGCTGGGAGGCCTCTTGGATGGAGCGCCGGCCTTTTTGAAGTGGTAATTACTCTGGTTTGTATTGCTGCTCGCGCTCTCCCTCTGTCTCTTTGTGTCTCTCTCGCCCCGTGTGCTTTTGGCTGGTTTCGGTTTTGGTGTGTGTGTGTGTGTGTGTGTGTGTGAGTGTGAGTGTGAGTGTGTGTGTGTGTGTGTGTGTGTGTCTGTGTCTGTGTGTGTGCACAGTTACAGTCCTGATGCTTTTTTTACGGGCCTGAAAGGATGTGGATGGACACACACACTCACAAACACACCACGCAGTGACAAAACTACACTTGTTGTTTTAGTCTTGAACAGTGTTGAACAAGTTACTTGAAAAAAAACCCAACTTATTTCTTATTACTCAGTGAAGAAGTAATTATATTAATTAGAGCATTATTTTACTAATTGCTCCAAAACAACTTGTTACATTATGTTACTTTTTACATTACTTTCTGTTACGTGTTCCTTCAAATGTGCCAAGTCCAAAAATGCCACACACTCACATTACGTCTTCTGTTTGTAGGACTGTGTCACAACTCAAAACTTTAAGCACTGAGTAAGAATATATATATATATATATATTTGAACAGAGAGTGGCATTTTTATCAAAATGTTTCCAGTTTAACACAACTATTTTGTTCAGACAAAGTTCTTGTATGGCTGTTTCTCTGTTTAAGTAATATTTAACATTTGACATTTTTGACTTCTTCTGTTGAATAAAAAAATATCATATATGTATCAAAAAGGCAAAATTCAGGCATTATATTGGAGCAAGTGTAGTGTATTTGAATGCACGTGTGTGTGCCCCCAGCTCATTTTTTTCTGCCTCTGCTCCCTCCATCTATTTCTTCTAAATGATGCTGTGTAAATCGAGCATCCACAACACAAATCAGACACTGAGCGCAAAACAACTGAGACATGAAGGCTGGAAAACACACAGAAAGAGCGGGGCAGAGAGACCTACAGAGACACAAGGAGAGAGGGAGACTTTTTTTTCCATTAATAGTGCATAAAAAGGCAATTCGGCATCTCATGTGCTTCTTAGCATTTTCCAAATCCCTTTTTGAGATATTTGCCTCGTCGCCTCTCTGTGTTAATCACTTTGCATGCACTCATTTAAATATTAAAATTTTCTTTAATCATCAAAGCCAGTGAGCATCATGCATATTCATATCATCTTCCCCTCCCCTCTCCTTCATCCCTACATCCCCTGGATCTCAGGTTCATTACTCTGCTGCGCAGCTATTAGCCACTTCCCTTATAACGCAGTTTACACACACAGACTAGCCTATGTATGTTCGCGCACACACACACACACACACACACACACACACACACACACACACACACAGCTAGCCAACAGCGCTAACCAGTGCTAATCCACTAACTAGACTAAAACAAACATGCATCCCTCCAGTCTAAACTGAGCGAGCAGACTTGTCATCCATTCTGGCTGCTAGATGGCTGGAGCTGGAAGTATTTGTCAAGAGGCTCGATGAAACCTTCATTTGCATAATGACTTTGTAGTTCTGCATTAATACAATTTGCATATGAAGCCGTGTTAATTACTCCTGATCAGCCTTTTTTGCATTCATGCATGGTAATTTTCGGCGACTTGCGAAAATTGATGTCCTGATGTCAGGGATGAGATTGGTGGAAGAAGCTCTCTGAGCCCTGTGTGTGTGTGTTGTGTGGTGAATGAGGATGAAGACAGGGCGGCGATCATAAAGATGTTTGGGGGGGGTTGATGGTAGGTTGCTGTTGTTTATTTTTCAGTCAGCATCTCCCTTTCTATGTCTTTTCATAACTTTTATGAAATCTCTTTTAATTGTTGAGAGTAAAAGGAGAGGCTTTTCAGTAAATCCCCTCCTAATTTTGTAATACACCATTCACACATTCACATGTACTCATAGAGGCTGGCTGGCAGCCATTTGTGAATCTTTTGTTTACTCTCAGTTCTTCATTTCAAACAGCAGAGACTTTATTTTGCTTACAGCATCTCAAACACTGCCGGGTTTGATCAAGACTGGATAAATGACATAATATATTTTTTTTCAATAATTTTTGCTTCTAATAAGAATATGTTTCCTTTAATGTCCCTTTTTTGTTGTTTTTGTGTGTGTGTGTGTGTGTGTGTGTGTGTGTGTGTGTGTGTTACCACTGTGCTGGAATATGTTTAAGTAGCTGATTGACATTTTTGATACAACACTGCCCTAAATATAGCCACATGTAATGGGAGTTACTGCCATATGATTCACATTGTGTTTATTGCACCTAAGAGGTCCGTGGACCCCACTTTGAGAACCACTTGGTTTAGCTGCTGCTGAGACATGACGTCTCCTCGGTTGTTTGGCTTTTAATAGCTTTGGAAAATCAGCTTTTCTTTGATGAAAATGGCATCTAAGTGAGCGAAGGTTGATTTTAGAAGCTTTCCATTTATTTAAAGCTTTTCCCTCAAGGACTAGCTCATTTGAATTCCCCACAGGGATGATCAGGTTTTAACAAACCTCCTCTTAAACCCAGTTAGAGAGTTTCTTCATGGTCCCTCCAGAGTTCAGGCATTTATTCATGGAATTGATTTGGCCTTTTACTTGTGGTTTTGGCAGAGGGCTTTGAATGTATGTCATGTGTGTTTTTCTTAGATGCGCCAAAAATCTAGGAAAATGGAGAGCTGTGGTGAAAAGAAGAGAAAATGTGTTTGTTATTCTTCGTGGTCTCTGATTCATTTGAAGATAATAACAGAAATAAAGCCAGAAGCTATTAGCAGCATGGAGAGTGCGGAGTGCCAGCCAATGCAAAGATATTTCCAATAGGATGGACATAATTAACAGGCAGTCATGGATAAATGTTTTAAAATGATAATACTGAAGATTCCTTTTTTTGTGTGTTTTCGTTCCATTTTTAGTGGTGAGAACTCATGAGAGGTTTCTCTTCTGCTCTGCATATCTCACTGATCACACGTCAATCAGAGTGGAGTATTTTCCCCTGTAGGTTCTGTGGATGCCCCTTGTTTTTCATCAGTTCAGCCATGTTAACTCTCACTGATCATGTTAACCATCTAGTGTCTGTCCTCTTTTTACTTACGAAAAATGAAAAGCATGACTTCAAATGCTTCCTGGTAAATTATACAACGAATAGTGTAAAAACATCTACGGGCTACTGAAAACGCCACTAGCTTGTGTAACTTGTCGAGGTTTCTTTCGGGTTAGCTATCCACATTTTAAGATAAATTAATATATATGACAGCATTTACTATTGGAGTACAAAACCTAATTTCTCATAAACATTTACCAATGTGGTAATATGAAATACACTGCTGTAACTGTTTGTTACAGTAGTCATATTATTCATCAACACTCACTTCTAATGTCATCTGTCCAACTTATTAATTTTAAACTGCTGCAAAAAACATTAATGTCTCAACTCAGATGGCCTCTTCTAATATAGCTAATGTGTAACTTGCGAAGGTCTTGGGCTTCTTGGAAAAGGTGTTAAGGCATCAAATAACACAAAAATTTAAATAATGATTTTTTTTTTTAATCATTACCACCTTATCTAGACATATGGAGTGAACCACATGAAGTACCGCATTATTACAAATGTCATTGTGATTTTGTAAAACAAACACCCAAAGTTCACTTGCTATTGTTTTTATTGCAATTTCACTTTGCCCTTTATAGAGTGCTAAGGACTGTCATCTCCTACGAGGTTGCTCACCTAAACCACATTAAGACTTGACGCATGTTGACTTATTGAAGAGTAATTTTTAAAAGCAGGGGTAAATCTACACACCCTCTATTAAAAGCGACAAATTCATTTTAAGTTAAATGAGAAAAAGAAAAAAAAGAAAAAATATTTAGTTGGTTTTTTTTTAAATCAGTGTAATAGAACTTATTGACATGTATTCACATAAGAATATGAACAACATTTACATCATGTGTCATCAGATCCGTAATGATTGCTTTTTGAGAAATGTTATCTCTGATTAAAATATAGGTTCCCTTGAGAAAAATCTCTCTGTCGATGGTAGAGTCTGTCATATTGCGTGTTGGCTTGTGTGACTGAACAATCAGATCAGTGGATGAAGCGCTAGGTGTAGTTTGTTTCCAATTGTGTCCCTGAGTTAGGAGCTGTTGTCAGGCATGTCATATGTGAAAGTGAATAGGGAGAGGAGAAAGGCAGACAATGTCTGGATGCAAAGCTACACTTTGCTCTGCATTCATCTGGACTCACTACTGCTGATGATACTTCAAGACGCAGGCCCTCCAGGAAGAGAGTGTGTGTGAGAGAGAGTGTGTATGTTTACAGAAAAACTGTGCCTGCTGCTTTCAGTTTCCGGTGTGTGTGTGAGCACACTTGTATTTTTGTGTCAATTTGAAACATGTGCATGTCAGTGTTTACACTGTAATTTTTCTGTGTGTGTATATGTGCATGTTTACGTTGCATTTTGTGAACAAGAGTATGTGCATGTAAAAATGTGGTGTTTTTTGAGTGGGGTCATTTGTGAAGATTTCTCTTGTGTCTTCAGACTGATGCAATATTTTTAAACCAGACACCCCGCCTGAGCTGCATATGATCAGTTCTTACAATCACCCTGACACATTTGCCCAGTCAACCTCAAATTTGCCTTTTCTAACACCCTCCAAGATTTATACTTAGTAACAGAATGAAAGTAGTTGTCACTTCCTGGCATATCTTGAAAATATCCTATATGCAGTTAAAGTAATAATTCATAATATTTACATACCGGTAAAAAAATATGCGTTTTATTGCTTTCTATCTCTGATACATGCAACACAAGTCAACCTACAGTATATCAAAGCTTCTTTTATTTAAATTGGAACCTTTGATGTAGATTTAGATTTTTAACTGTAAAGGTGAAAAGAAAAACACATAGAATAAATGATAAAAGCAATTAGGTCATTTTAATTACAGACAGGTATAGTTTTACAAGCAGGGCTTGTATTTGTAATTACAAACATTCATTCTTCTTGTAATTCCAAGCATTCTTAAAGTAATCTAAACTCAAGGTCCACTTCTGGGCTTTCTCCAGAGCTTTTCATTGCATCTCATGGAAGCACAAACTGAGCAAACTCAATACACTGATGAAGGCTATGAGATGCAGTTGAAAGTCCCTGAAGTGGACTTGTGGATAGCAAGTGATGTTTTGCATAAGTGCAAAGTGCTTTCCAAAGTCAAGAATGAACTTTCATGCTTTATCAATATGTATATGGCGGGATTTAATTCACAAAAGAGGAAATATAAAAATATATTTCTGCTACATAAAGTTATCCTTGTTTTTTTCAACTTTGACTTTATTTTTGCCCATTTTTGTATAAATTACTGGATAATTTTAATACTAATTTTTCTAACTTCTAACTAACTTAACTAGCTTAGAACTAACTTCTAAGCGCTCTAAGTATTCAGATTAAACAAGGACATTGCAACAAGGACAAGGAAATAGACGTCGCTTTGTTTTAAGGGGTCCCAAGCCAAAAAGACTGGAAACCACATAAATAGAGGCATAATTATTAAAATGTATACAGCAAGCGAATTAAGTGTACATAAGTGCATGCACATGTACAAAAGACATGTAGACATGGACTGTAAAAAACAAAAAATGAAAAGAGCAAAAAACATCTATCTTCTAGACTGGTGTTCCCTCTGTCAACAGGAAGTTCCACATAGAATGGATTAAATAAAGTAAGGACTGAGTGATTAGCAGGAGTTACAGTATACCCAATGTCCAATGAAAATGTGTTACAGCAACAAAAAGTTAGCACCAAAGATGGAGACAAAAATTTAACAAAAATGTTTCATATCCTTCACCTAACATCAAACTTAACTTAACGTCTTAACTCCATGTGGTACCCTTCTGCCACAACAGAGTAATCAACCGGACAGTCATCTGGCCTGGGATTGGCCTGGAAAAAATATTTGGCACGGTGATCATTGCCAACTCTCTGTCTAGCAGCTCTTTGGTCCTATTCTGCCTTTTTTTATTGCCTGAAAATATGTCCTGCTATCCAGCGTAACACCCTGCCAGTGCAGACTTCTCTGAATTAACTCTTGAATTTTGCTCAAACTGAGACCAAGTCACAGGGATTTTCTGTGGCCGATTTCTCCCTGCTGAGTTTCAGGGACAACGCTGTGCTTTGTCTTGTCTCCTCCTGCCAGAACAGCCTGCTCTTTCTCGCTGGCTTTGAGGATCTGAATTTGAAACTGTTCCTTGTGTCGTCTATCAACTTGACACTGTTGGCTTTCACTGCAACTCTGCACACAAGATTTGATTTCGTAAAATTTTTGGGGGGGGGTGCATGTTGATGCTTCAAAACGGAGAAAGACATATGTAGCTCTCAACTAAAAATAACTTTACACAATAGCATGGATAGCAGCAGCTCCAGCCCAGACGCATGGACAGGATGGGATTACCACAGTATTTTGCTACGTTGGGGGCACTCATTACTGCCCCACTCCTCTACAATAGGCTGTTGGCGTTTAGCACCGACCAAATCACCACTTAACAAAAGCTAATTTCTCACTTGGTTAAACTGGGAAGGATTAGGGGCCCTGTGTCGGCGCAATCCATGTTTGGTAAAGAGTGAGGGACGGAGGGATGTTAAGAAAGGATTTAAACCTCAATTACAAGGGACTGAGAGCTTTTGTGTGTCCGTGGCGAAGGTGGGACACTGAGGTTTAGCGACTTCGCTGAGAATGTTCGCTGCCTTGTTGTGCATGTGTGTGGGTGTGTGTGCATGTATGTGCATGCAGCCAAGGGTGGCATAGCCTGACAAATACATATTGATCCCCTTGTTTAGGAGGGTTTAAGTCTCCCCAGTTTCATATACTAACACTATGAGGAGGAATAACTCAAAGTCAAAGCTTATTAAACAACAGCAATTTAAACTCTTCCTGTTTGTGTCATCAGATGGTTTGGCATTACAATGTCTGGCCACTCCCATTCCCTAAAACCCCATAAAAAGCCCGTAAGGACCCTTTATTAACCTTAAAGCCAAGGAGGACTCAGTACCACTATATTCCCCATTAAAAACCTTTAGACTACTGTAACAGCCTTTGATACCCCTTCCACCATCTTTTCCAAAATTGTAATGCAATTTTTTGAAGCAAGCACACCCTCTTCACATAGCAATTGACCTCCCTTATTTCATTCTACTACATTACTACGACACCTACCATTAACTATGTACAAACGACACTATGAGCACCTTTGGGAAGATGTTGTTCAAAAATGTATGCTATTATTTCCAGTTGAATGGTTAATGCAACTCGATGACCGCATTTTTTCTGCTTCTTCTCTGAGTTATTAAGATAAGATAAACCTTTATTCGTCCCTCAGTGGGGAAATTTGCAGGACAGCCATAAACACTTTTGCCCTTAGATGTACTTGGAAGACACTACACGACACACCATCAAAGCCTTTGGTGCCCCTTGAAATCCTGTAGCATCCCACAACCCTGCTTAAAGTCCTTTACCACCTCTTTAAACCTTTTTGCACCACCCTTTCCCCCCACTGGAAATTTTACTGGCTTTTCCCTTCACCCAATATTTTGGCAGATGTTGCTGTCTTTAGTGCTCATATTCATCCATGTATTTGGTGTGAGGAACATTCTTGGTGGTGGTGCAGTGAAACCAGAGCAGCAGTATCTCTCTGTCTTTCTCCCCAAACCAGAGCTTTAGCTGCTTTCAGCATCTCTCATCTGTTCAAGACTAAGGAAAGAAGAGCAGGATAAGGAGGGGGATAGATTTCCCCCTGAACACCAAACCCTTTCGTTTTGTATCAAAGCCTTGCTTCACCCCCGCTGACACCCCTGAATTATTCACTTAATGGAAACGATAAACAAAGCTTGCGAGCTGTTGTTCTATTGATTTCTCTGGGCAACATCGCAGATAACAAAAAGAGGGCTGGAGGAGAGAAGCTGAGCTGCTGCTGTCTCTCTTTTTTCCATCAGTAAATAAATCAATAACATACGTAGTTTTTCTCCTGAGAAAACAACCCGTGTCCTGTTTCCCAGCAAATAATACATTTAAATTACATCTACTTTGTTACTTAGGTATTTAGAGCATGTGTCTGAGGACTGGGAGCCTTGACATTTGGGAACAATATTTTCTACCTGTTGGTAAGGCTAAAATTGCCCATTGCTGGGGTAATTTGCCATTCAGAGCGAGGTTGGGGGTTGGCCAAGTAAACAATGCTGGCTGGGGGCTAACAACTGGCAGTACAACCCCTCTGATTAGAAACAGGCAAATTCTCATCCTTATGCCCTGAGAAAGATGGAGCAATAGTTTAAAAATAAAAGCTGGTCATCTTCACATGCTCTTCCGTATCCCTGACCATAAATGCTTGTATGCTGTATGCTATGTCAAAGTGTCTGCACACAATTTTTGTGTGTGCATGACACACAGCTAAATTTTTGGCCCATTTAGTGACACTCCCGACCAGCCACAGGATCCCTTAACTGCTCCTTAGGCACCACTTGAAGGCTTGCAGATAAAAAGCATACCTGGGAGGATGTCGCAGGTTGGCGGACACAGTGTTTTCTCTCTCCATATCTAAGGCTATTTAATCACTAGAGAGCTTCTCCATTGTTTTTGCTCCCCGTGCCCCTCAGCACATTATCCTTAGGTTGTATCCTCAGGTACGCTACAGTATTGTATGGCCACCCATGCAGGCATTCACAACAACCACAGGATGTGAAATATTTTCTTCTTCTGCAAAAGCTGTGATTGGTCAGTGGATAAAGTGTGGCTGGTTGCCAGTAGGCCTTGGCCCTCAGCGGGCATCCCTTCATGGCTGCCAGTACAGCATCACCATCTGCCTGCCTGCTGTGAGAATCTTGATTGGAAGGGAAGTCAGATCATTGCATCCAGAGTAGCTTGATGTGAGCTTGACTGCAACAGTTAGACAAAGCACTCACACACACAGAAACAGGAGAGTGGATCCAGCAGAGGCCTTGACCTAAATGGTCAGTGCTTGAGTCTAATGAGCAGTGGAGCAGGCTGGGATCTTAGCTCTGACTAACACTAGCACTGGCCACACTACTCAGTGTGTGTGTATGTGTGTGTGTTTCTGACATAAAAGTTCTGTATGCCGACAGAAAGAAAGAGGGAGGTGGATCTAGCATACTGAAAGCATATTTAGACTGCCTACCATACTGTGGGTTTAAAACACTACGATTGTTGCGCTACGATTGTCTATCCCTCTCTTTGTCCATCACGCACAAATGCAAACACACATCTCAAATAAATCTCTAACAAATGGTCCAGGGCACTATGGAGCCCCAGGAACTGAAAGTACTGTGTACATTTTGGTTTATAACACTGAGGAACCACAAATTTTAGTCACATTAAGCCAATTATGGAATTAAACTTCACATAACTTGCAGCTTTGTAAGACAAGATGACAACAGAATTGTGATGTTTGAATTGAAAGTGTTTGTGGAGGTGGAAAGGCATGAAAGCACCAGAAAGACAAAATGCCAAAGTCTTGATGGTTGTTTCCAAAGTATTGATGATCTGCTGGGTCATTTCTTTTATCTTCCTGTTTGGGTAGCCTTGACAACCTCATTAAATTAATTAGCAAAGAAGGCAAGTTTTATTTCTTCTCTATTTCTTCTCTTTTTCTTTCTTCATTTTATCTTTATCTCTTTATTATTTTTTTTTTTAGAAAACTCAAAGAAGTTATAACTGCTATGACATTGGTTTAGTCATAACTGCTCATCCCTACCCTTAATACAGTAGAGGTGGCTGTGGTCAGGAGGTACAGCAGCCATCCACCAATTAGAAGTTTGGGGGTTAGATCTCTGGCCCCTGCACTCTGCATGTCATCAGTATGTGAATGTGTGTATGGTTAATGATGGTGGCACCGTGTATGAATGTTTAAATGGGTGAATGTTGACTTGGCTTTGTGAGTGCTCTTTGAAATAGCCAGTACTTCCCTGCAGATTAAATGAATGTAATAAACAAGTTGTAGCAATCTTGCAGTTTGTGTTTGATCAGTCAGCAACATTCACTACAGTAATGTGTGTTTGTGGGTAGGAACCACTTTCTAATAAGGTTGTGTGCACAATCACAACAGTGAGGCCTGAAAACATAGCAACTTTTCTTGTTTTCTTGTATTCTTGGGCAGGAACTAGGGCCCAGGAACCAAAACTTGGTCTAGGTTTCTTGGATTGAAGTACAGGCAAGTTGAGTTCCTAAAAAAGTTCTTGCAGTGAATAATGACTGTGAGAAGTGAGCCCACAAACCAGTTAGGCTTATTTTCTTTATGGCCAAAATATTCTGTTGTTAACTTATGTCTAAGAGATGAGTTAAAAGCATTCTTTCCCACTTTCACTCATCATCTGTCTTTCCCCGCTTCACTTGATTTCACTTCAAATCTTTGTTGTGTTTGTTTGCTGTATGACTCCTGAGCTATGACTATGAAGCTCTTTCAAGTTCTCTCCTTCCAGGTCCCTCAGTGAGTCATGTCCTCATATGACAAAGAGATTTTTTCCCACTTTATCTAGTTCCTATTTATCCAACACTTTACTCCTACTTCCTTTTGTAGCCTTCACATTTTCACTTATTATGATGCCTTGTCAAACTTGCAGAGGAAACGTCCTGGTGTGACATAAGATAAGATATACCTTTGTTCGTCTCAAAGTGGGGAAATTTACAAAGCATGTTATGTATGTATTCATACATAGCATGTTTTGGGATGTGGCAATGTGTTGTAGGAAGCATCAGCATACTTGCACTTGTCTTAGCATATGCTGCAGCATTGGCCGATGTTACATCATGCTTCAACATGTCCCAGCATGTCAGAGATTGTGGGTGCATACGGTAGCATGGTGCAGGATGTGGTTGCATGTTGCACTGTGTGCTACAGTTGCAGGATGTGCATGTGTTACAGTGTGCACACTTATCCAGGGATATATTTTGCAATCTGTGTCTGTCATCTTCCTCAGATTTTGGCATGCTGAATATGTCAGAAATGGTTGTACAGACTGACAGACTTTCTGACTTACTGGTTTCCTGTCTGTGTGACAATAAAGCTGTTGTTTGAAATAGAAATTAAGTCAGTGCATTTCTCCTTTAAGAGATGGGGCAATCTTACTTGAATATACCACTCTGTGTATCTGTGATGGTGTGATGGTATGAGGCTCTGCAAATGAAAACAGATTGGAGTGGTTATGGGAGCAGGCCTGCTTCCAGTTAGTGTGGAGAAAGTAGGAGTACCAAGAAGCTCCTTTTCATTCCTTTCCTTTGCCCTCTGCTCTCCTCTCCTCTAAAAAAATTGAAACTTCCATATTTTGTCTGGAATAATTCATCCACCAACCATGACTATGAATTAACAGTAGCAATAGCAGAATAAATTGGATACAAATGAATATAAATATAGAAACTTAGAAAAATAGACTACAAAACAGAAACCTGAAAAATATGGATGTGATTTACCTGTAGATCAGTTTTGCAATAAAGGTTATTGTGATAAATGATAAACATAGTTTTAGAGTTTAGATCTTTAAATCTGGCTGTGTTTAGAAAAAATAACAACAATTTCATGTAAAGCAATTTTTGTTTTATTTATTCAAAGTGCTTAGAAAGTAGCAGTGAGATTATTTTCTCAGCTAAATGATTTTCTCAGCTATTCTCCATCAGAAAGTACATTCAAAATCATCATGAAGGTAATATATAATTGAATAATTACATGAATACATAAAATTTTAAATAATTACAATATTTTACAGACTTTTTGGTGGCTGATCAGTAATTTCATTGGGCTTGTTTGGACTCCTTACCTGGGTATTTCTAAAATCATGGTTAGGACCTTAAAGATAATCAGTTCCTTTTGTAGTTTGGGCCGTTGTTCCTATTGGTAATAGCAACATTATACTCAGAAAGTGAATTATGATACCTGAGAACATGGCAACATTACAAAAAAATCTGATGTGGAAAGAAACGCCATAATGAGACAGGTTTTAAACAAACATCCAGATCATCAAATTTGAGAATGAGGGAGGGAGAAAGAGTAAACATAATAATAACTGTTGAGTTCCCAATGTTATCATAACTGACAGAATAGATGGACAAAACTACAAAAATTAGACCCATGTTGTAATAAACTGGAATTTCCCTGCAATATTATTATCAAAGTAGTATCCAACAGTATGCAAGATTATATGATGTAAAACTGTTAAAACTTTCAGGCTCTCCCTGCACTGTGTCCCTGCCTGCAGGTATATATTTCTGCAGTGTCTCTGCTGTCTTTCCAGAGCTCTCCAGTCATCAAGGCCTTATAAGGGCCTCCAACACAGACCTGTCCCCTCATCCCTCCCTCCATCCCTCTATTCATGCCCTCTTCTAACCTCCATCTGGTCTGGATCTGCTCTTGTCCTCGACCCACCCCCCTCCACCCCTACTTCTTGCTGCCATTTCTGTATAAACAAGTGGAGTCTGACCATAACACTCAGACCACAGGCTATACTCACGTCTTTTTCCAACTCAGCAAACCATTTTTTCTACTTCTGTCTCCACAGGTGAAGTTAGTCAGCTCAAACATGTCTTGTTTTATTCTATCGTTTCATAGGGAGATATATATTTCAGTAGTCGCTAAAGGTTACATCTACAAGAAAAGCTCAAAGCTTAGCTCGGAAAGTCAAAAAGGTGAAGCTGATCAGAGGGCATAATGTTGAATTCATAAATGTGGGATTACACTCTGTCTGTTTCACCAGTGGAGAGAGATGTGCAGGAACAGCAGAGAGAGAAAGAGAGACTTTTTTTTCTTCTAAACACTGGTGTCAGGCAGCGCTGTAATATGTCTTATTCAGACAGGATGGGCACTGCTACATCATAGTCTAAGATGGGGCTCTGGCGTGTGTGTGTATATGTGTGTGTGTGTGTGTGTGTGTGTGTATGGTGTCTTCCAGGAGACTCCCACTTGGCAGTGTGTAATTTGGATGAGCTTTATATAAGGGAAGGAGGGAGAGGATTTGGATGGGACAGGTGACAGGGAGATGTAGAAGAGAGAAAGAGAAAGAGAGAGACACAGGGAGGGATCCAAAAATGTGTTGGAGCACTGTCTTGGTCAAATCAAGCTTATGGCGGAGTTTCTCTATTGTGGCCACAGAGACCAAGCCAACTCTTCACCTGACAAGATGTCAATGACTAAACTTCTAAAGACAAGAACAATTTGAGTCTCCACAGAGGAGCTGTACTTGCAGGATACTCAACTGAAGATCTGCCTCAGTATGCCCAATATGATATTGATCATCTTATACATTCTGCTATTGACATAAATCACAATCAGGTTGTGCAACCCTTTTTCCATATGCTCTGTTTATTCCACCAAATATTTTCATCTATGTTGCCTTTAGTGTGATTAGTTTTGGTTACTGTGAGTTCCCACTATTAAGACAATTAAAAATGATTATTTACATTACACAATACAATACACATGTCAACGCACTCTTTTATTCCCCCATTTTTTGAAATATAAAGAAGTGTATTCATGATCATCAACCTGCCAGGGAATAGACAGGGACCAGTGCACAGTACAACGGCAGCTCAAACACTGAGCCCAGTACTCTAGGTTTTGCGTCATTTTGGACGATTCTGCATCTCGTGATTTACGTCTAGTGACAATCTTCAGCCCAGATGCAGAAATTAGTATCCCCTTTTTGTAGGGAGATGAAAAAATAAGGGCATGCAATTCAGGGTAGTGCATGGGCATGTAGAAATTTGACTTTCATGCAGGAGACCAGAGGTTTCATCCTGTCACAGACTTATACAATGTTTTCCTAACCTTAACTAAAACATAGTTTCCACGATATTGTAGAGAATTTTTACCTGGTAGAGTACATACCCCCTGTACTAAGACTGCGTCCTTACTTCCCATGGTTCTTGCATGTCAACTTCACTCAGGTACCAGGTGCAATATACACATACACACCTGCATGGTGTATATGTGTGAGTGTATGTCCAGGATTAGTGGACCACTGGAACCAGGGGTTGTGTTTGGGAAAGGACGGTGCCCCTACGGAGGCCCTTCCTGCCACCACACCTTTCACATACACACATGTACACACATGCTCCCCAGGTGCAGTGGTGCAGGCCAGTGTATGAGATTAGCTGCTATGCTCTGGCACTCTTTTCTGGTAATCCCTCTAATTTGTTAACAGGGCAAACACACACACACACACACACACACACACACATACATACACATGCACACATGCACACACACACATGCACACACAGCAGTTTTGTTTTGGATTGCATCTCAACTCCCAAACTAATTTTGTCTACAGCACTACGGACTACTTGTTTTCATGTCTTGATGGAGAAATGGAATTCCTCTTCTTCCTCTTTACACTCCTCTTCCTCTTGCTGCTACTCCTCCCCTCCCTAATAGGCTAAATGCATTCTAATTTGGCTATGATCAACTAAGCCTTCCTTTGAAATTCATAAGAATGTCAAAGCCCCTTCCCCTCCCGTCCTATCTCCCTCCCCTTCTTGTCTTGCCACGGCAGCTTGTATACACACACATATGCAAAAAGCTTGCACAATGACTATCCTTTGTTTGCTGGATAACCTACAGTGAAGGATGGTGTGAAGTTCAGCACATGCTGGGTTGAAATAAGGTTGCATAGACTCTGAAAGAGAAAGAGTAAAGGACAGAGAGTTACAGAGAGGAGAAAAATAAAAAAATAAACACTGCTCATGTGATTCTTTAGAATTCTTTATTCTTTTTTTTTTATCAGGGTTAGTCCTATTCAGATCAGCTGGCTCAGTAGGATACCAACACTTGCTTTGTTTCCATCCGCCTGTCAAGTCAGTTTCATGAAAACTTGTGTGATGTTGCTAACATTACAATGTGAGCTGCACCGAAAGAAATGATTTCCTTGGAAAAATGTCCCAGAACCAGTAGCAGGGATTGTACGCATAATAGAACTTTCTAGCCTTGTTGTAGACCTCTGAACTGACAACTCTAGTTTGTTTAACCCATAAGAACCCATGGTGACAGGGATGTAACAAACACTTTGAATGCCCTAAACTCTTCCTTATACAGCTTTATGCTTGACCTTAACTCATTAAGTCCCTAAGCGACATATACTAAACATCCTGGTGTGACGGTGATGTCACATGACTTCCCCAAGAATGGAGGTGTGACCCGCAGCAAAAGTAAAGGAAGTAGCTAATTTCATAAAGTTTGTTTTTTGATACTGAAGGTACTTTGAAACCCATTTAACAGTTCCAATGCTTTAATATCATGTCGTGTATTACATTTAACCTGTTATGACCATATTTCTTGAACAAATTAATATAAAACAATAAATATAAATATAACTAACAAAGAATATTATATAAAATATAAATATAATATATATTAGATGTTATAAATTATCATATACATATATTTTTTAACTGCTGTGAGCAGCAGTATCTTTGTCAACTATTGGTGGGACAGAAACATTAGTCACAACTGTTTTATCAGGTGGACAGAATGTCAGACTCAATAATGAAGTGAAAACAAAACAGAAATGACGAGCAGAAGTCTTGACATCATCTCCAGGCTAACTGCTGTTCTGCTGGCTTCTGTAGCCCAATGGAGTCTTATGTAGAGGGTTTCTTTCCTTGTCCTTTCTGAGAAAGTGAAATGTGTTCCTGGGATTTACTTTTCCAAAATAGTGTCTACTGCATCAGTTGCTGTCGGACTTTGAACCCTTTGTGGTTTTAACATAGTTAAACAATAACTATCTTGTCAGCATACAGAAAATCTTGCAAGGTAGCTAGCACAATATATCATTGTAACTGTTGGTTTCTCTATTATCCATGATATTCATCTCTCTTTTGTCATCTTTCCAATTTTTGAGCTGTCCTGGTATAGCTGTCATGGTTATGCCACAAATTATGTTGTAGGGCTGAAATTTTAATAAACTGCATTGTCTTAAGTGTAAATGTGATTCTAAATTACTTTCTCAGTTAAGACCACCCTGGTGGCTGGGTTCGATTTCCAGCTATAGGGTACGCTTACTTGCATGAGCATGGTGGCACTTCACAAGTGGCCTGTATGGAAATTTCCCCGATGTGGGACTAAGAAAGGAATTAAAATTAAAAATTAAGGTTTCCTTACCTCTGTGATGATTGGTACTTTGGGAAAAAAAAAAACATTGGCTACAAGAACCCCTTTTCAGCTGTTGTGTAAAGAGGCTCATGTCACTTTTAATTCTCCCAGATTCTTTATTTTCCCAAAAATCTACTACTACTTTAAATTACATAAATTACATTTTTCAAAACCAAATATTGAATTTTCCATTCAGGTTTTCACTTTCGACACATTATAATTCCCCCAAAAAAGGAAAAAATAAATAAGCCTTGGATGTGAACCCAGCTTGTGGCATATAGGCTCAAAGTAACAGCCTGTACAGCAGTAAGAGTTTGGGGTTTGCCTGTTGAGCTTTAGCCAACAGTGTCTTTGGTGAACTGAGCTCAGTGATGACTCAGTTTCCCCAGAAGGAGGTTTTAGTGTGGCCGACCGGAGCTTTGGGAGCTGTGAAGTAACTGTAGTGAATTAGTGAATCACGGACTCAGACACAGCAGATAAAGCCTGTACTGACTCTGCTGTCAAAGAAGAAGTGTGAGATTTTCATTTTTGTACAGTTGCAATTTCATTGAAGCTGCTGCTGTGTGGTCCTGCAGTGATTTTAGTTGTGAGCTGTTAAAGCCAATTTAAAAAGGCTGTTGGATGATGTTAGAACCCCGCACTTAAACCACTTCATTCAAAACGAACAGGCTATTTAAAGAATACTGGGAAGTCAGCACCAAATGAGATCTCCTTTTTGAACCTCTTTTGTATCTCATTAGGAGACACATGCACACAGAATAAACACTTCTTAATTGTCCACAAGCTAAAAGGAAAGACAGTCCTCTAGTTCTTAGTGTAGCATGGATGTATGTACAATGTATTCACACATAAGAGTGTACTGCGTCTGCAGATATGGAAATACACACACACACACACACACACACACACACACACACACATCTGATTTGCCTGTAACTGCTGCCATGCAATGATAGTGATGAACAAGGCATCAGCCATGCAAGGTGAAAAATTTGTGTGTCGTGTATGTGTGTGTATCTCAGCGGGGGTGGGGGTCACCTCCAGATCATACACATGTTAATGACACTTCTGGCTAAATAATGCAAAAAAAATGCCAGGAATTTTTTACTAGCTTGACAAAAGGCCAAGAGGGGAACACTCACACACACAAATACACAACACAACACAGCACACACATGCTGATTCTTTGGCTCATGTCAGCTTTGTGCTGTATGTAAATGCCTCAGCACTGACATTGGCCCCCTTACATCAAGACCTGCACTTCCTGTACGCAAACCAGCTCAGGTCTCTAAACCACTTTTTATTGGACGGAGGGAACAGCGGCCACTGTACAGCTCAGTGTTCATAAGCCTCTTTGATGAGAGATCAAGGTGGGGAGACACAGGAGAAGGAGAGTCCAGTACTACAACAGTGACAGAGACCCAGTATAGAATATGACAGCTGGACTATTAAACCTACTCAGCAAAAAACAGCGAGGATATTTGTTGAATTAAAACTGTTAATAGTTACCCTATAAAAGCTTTTGTTTTACACATGAAGAGGTCAGTCTCAAGCATTGCCAGTTACCTACTATGGGCCCCTGGGGCAAAAAATATTGTGCAAAGCCCCTTTTCTTCATGTTTTTGCAATGTGTACAGTTTTTCTAAGATCATGCCCATTGATATTGTGCTTATGTGGTGCATATTCCCATACAAATCTTCAATGAAATTAACATTAACCTGGGGGTTTTGGAGCCCCTTGAGTTCAATTACCCACTTTGCCCGGTTGGTCCAGCCTTGGTCTCTTGCTTAACAGTGACACATAGTTCATTGCTTTGGAAAATCTGACTGACCATTTTATATATGATTTTGCATGCATATAGTGACGTGGACAGTATGTAGGAAATGATCTTATTATACTGTAGAAATGATTTCAACACTGGTTGACTAATTTAAAAGCAATTTCAAGATACAAGAGATACAAGACACAGTCTATTTAATAAACCAAAAGTATGAAGGATGCATTCTAAGTAGAGCACGTGAGGTGATTTTGTACAAACGAGATTCTTTGTAGAAAATGTTTTGCATTTTTAAGGAAATCCCTTAACTTGAGGTGCTTTAAGCAACAAGACACAAGTGTACATGTATATGTGTAGCCAGTATTCCCTCTCTGTTTAAAAAAATACAACCTGTGCTAAAATATTCTAAACTCAAAGTTCACTTATTATCTTTTCCAAAGCTTTTCTTGAGCTTCCTAGATTTTTATCATGGGATATTGTCAAAAGCAGAGGAATAAGCAAACAAATTAACCTTGAAATACATTTATCATAGATACTGTATGTGTACCCATCTTGTCCCTTAAATCTGAAGTTTCTAACTGTGCTTTAATGTGGTAAAGTTTAGTGAATGAAAAAAATCTATTATCTAAATCAATTAAGACACTTTCAGTTTTAGTGGATTCGACAGCGGTATAGTCATATTCCATGTGATAAAATTTAGTTTGTAGTTATCTGTATGATTAAAAAACAGTAAATATTGAATTAAATTGTCATAAGAAGAACACCTGTTTAAGAGGATACAAGTATCCATGTAAGTGAAGTTAAAGATTAAAGATGAGTCAGTTTAATTCTGCTCTGGCTTTTCTACAGTCCACTCTCTCAGTGTTTGTCTTTTCTTCGGCTGCCAGCCTCAGAGAAAAATGTATGTATGTAATAATTTGACATGATAACCTGATGGCACTACTCACTACATACTCGCTACATTAATCGCACACTTTGCAGCGATCTGCACTTCCTCTGTAATTGTACAGATCTGACTTTCTCTATCCTCCTCTCTCTGTCTCTCCCTTCCTCGCTCCCTCATCTGTAATAGCTGTGATTTAATTTAGCTATTTAACCTGTAATTCCAGCAATATTTATTGAGGAGCGAGGGGGAGAAAATTGGGCTATTAGCCGCCCCAGATGACTACACTGAGATGAAAATGAATGCCGCTAACTGCCAGTTGACCTTCGCATCGATTTCTAGCCGTTCCCTCTCTTCCCTTTTTTATTAGCCACAGCCGCAGTAATTATGGCAAATTGAATCATAGTAAAAACTGGAATCAGTCAGTAATGAGAGTTTTATAGTGTGTGAAACTGAACCAGGAAGGATGAATGCAGACGATAGAATACCTAGAAGCAAGTACTACTAAAGGATGGAGGGATCGAGAGACGGATAGAGGCTTTGATGCCACTATATTTGTCACTGTGTGTAGTTTCTCCTCCATATGGCTGCTGCTGGAGGACACACATGCGGTCATGTTTCCATCACTTCAGAGGACATTACATCATTGACACTACTGACTTTTTGAGGACATTTTCTGGAGACTTACACTAACCTCAACCCAAGTCTTCACCCTAAATTTAATTTTAAAATTTAATGATTTATCTTCTGGGGCTTGTGTTTTGTCCCCATAAGATAAGCAAGTTCCCACAATGTGACAGTGTAAACAATACATGGACCACACACACACACACACACACACACACACACACACACACACACACACAAAACATATCCAGAGAATGTGTGCATTAAAACACACACACAAATCACACACAGTATTATTTATAGTATCACATTCTTACTGACTGCGTTATTACATTTTCCCCTCAGCAATGACACTTCAGCTATCAAAACGTTTGTGTGTGTCCATGAAATTTTCAACCTCTTTTAAGAAATGTGAAAAAAGAACATAACTATTATTTTACACGGCACCACACGTTTTCCTTTTCTCTCAGACTCGTCTAAACAGGTTGTGTTGCCAGAGTGTGTAAGTGTGTGTGCATATATACAGTGTGTGTGTGTGTGTGTGTGTGTGTGTGTGTGTGTGTGTGTGTGTGAACATGAGCCAAACAAAACAAAGGCATAGGGCCAGACCACACTTCAACTGACAAAGAGAGAAGCTTTAAGCACTAGAGACACAGAGTGAGAGTGAGAGAGCTATATGCAGAATAATAGTTTTAAATGGAGTCTCCCACAGACAAACTCTTAAATCACTTCATTTTTCAGCATGTTTGACTTTTTAAGTATTTTAGTTCTTCTCTTGATGATTTCTGTTTGATTTGTGGGACATTACTTCCATGGCTTAAAATCAAAACCTTTATGAGCATGTGTGTGGCGTTTTACCAGTCATTTTAAATAAATATTTTGACAATTTAGAACCAGTTTCTTGCTATTTTTTAATAGATTTGTGCAATTTATATCAATTTTTTTACCTGTAAAAATGCATTGTTCCCAATATTTTAAATGCGATTTTAGGAAAGAGTTAGCCTACTATATCACGTTTGAAATTGAACAACTTAACAAATGGTAATGAACTGAAATAAATTACCATGAGTAGAAGTTAGTATTTAATGCTATTGCCATATCAAAATAATGCTCACAAATGCTTTGTTATCAGAAATCATTGAAGCCACAGGCTAAACCCTGGGCTGAATATTAGATTTCCAGATAGCTCCACTATACTGGCACAGAAAATACATACTTGTATTATTTTTTACTTACCAGTGTTTTAAGTACTCTAGACTCTAAACAAGTAACAAGAAACACTGTAGCAACTTTTATCTCAATATCCTCAGAGGAAAACAAACAAATCCTGAAGGCTGATGTGTGTTGCATTAGCATTATTTTCGTACTCTTTTTGTCTGCTGTCTTCTTGTTTGTCTCTCAAGCCTGAAACATGACAAAAAATAATTTGTTCTTCAGTATCCTTTATTTTTTGTATCTAAATTATTCACTCCACCAATTCACAGTTACACATTTAATTACACATATTTTTAACTTCGGAATTCTCAGCAGAGCTTAGGACTATAACCTTGAATCTAATGTCTAACTGGCATGGCACACTGGAGCTTTTCAATGAAATAGTGCCATCACTTGTAATGTTAATCATAGCATGCTTCATCTGCTAATCGGCCAATACAGTATGAGGCAATACAGAATACAATGCTAATAAATAAGAAGCAAATCAGTTTCACGCACAAAGCATTTCACTGACAGCGCTGAGTGAAAAGGGGATTTTGACATTTCTGAGCAGGTCTCAACATGACACAAAAACTTAAATGTTTGCAAGTTAGCCAGGTAACATTAACAGCATATGGACTTTTGCAAGACAGCTAACACAAAACCAGTCATGATGGCATAGTAAATAACCCAACATATGGCAAACAATGGACAATAGGTACATGGTAATACTAAATTCTTAGTAATTTGTTAGAATTAAAATATATCTGTAAGGGAAAGCACTTAGTCTTTGAGCCTTATGATTTCTACAGAGAGAAACTTGGATGTCAGGAAAGTGAACTGATGTAACCTTGTAGAATTGTGTGTGTGTGTGAGAGAGAGAGAGAGAGAGAGCTTGTGTGCATGTAAGACAGAAACACAGAGAGAGGTGAGAATGGAAGAAAATATCGTGTTCTCTCATACAGCCCAAACACACACACACACACACACACACACATTCACACACACACACACACACTCCATAAAACATGGGTCTCTGTATTCTACCAAATCAAGTGATGAGCAGCTCCCTCTTTCTCTCTGTTTTTTCATATGGAAATAGGAAATAATGGGGTGATTAAATAGAGTCGTATATTAAAGTACAGCTGACATTAGAATTAGCATAATGTGCTCTCGCCTCGGGCTGCATACTTTATTCGCCATCTGCGGTGGACTCCCTTTCCCCGGGAGGGTGTGTGCACAGACAAACACACACACACACACACACTCCCCCAAAACAAAACCCACAACCCGCTACTTCCACTGTGGCCAGAGAGAAATGGCGTTTCAGTGCAGTTCAGTTCAGACACACACTATTTCACATTTCCCCTCTCACACACACATACACACACACACACCCCACTACTCTTAATTGTTGGACAGGAATGAACATCGGCTGCCCTCTCGGTGACTCCTGTCGGCAGACGATGGAGGGAGGATCTTCTCTCTGTTCTCTCTATGTTTTACTGGATCAACGGGTCAAGCGAGCAGAGAGGGGGACAGTGAGGAGGAGCAAGGTGGCAGGATGGAGTGGATGTTTCTTTTTTGAAGTGTTCAGGGTTCTTGTCTTCATGTTTTCAAGATTCAGACGAAAATGACGTGTGTGCATGAGAGAGAGAGAATATAGAGAGAGAAGAGAGAAGAGGCTGTTTTTTCATTATACGTTTGTGTGTGTGTGTGTGTGTGTGAGAATGTGCTGTCTACTATAATTAAGTCAAAAGGCTTTACAGGACTGTGGAGGTGAACAGCTGTTCCACCTTCGCCTTAACACAGGAGCGAGAGAGAGAGAGACAGAGGGAGAGAGATGAATCCATGAGAAGAGGCAAGGTGTTTAAGTTTCACATTAAATAGAGAGAAAGGATTTCAGTTTTATTTTTCTGTAGATTAAAAAAAATAGATAAAATATTATTGATATGTTATATTTCTCATCATTTAATGGGCTTTAAAAATGAATTTAAACATAATTGTTTCCTAGCAAACATTGTTGGAGAGTGTTTTAGACACATGGGATTTAATATATCTTTAATAAATACACAATTTATTGATTTGGCTATTTATTTTGGCATTATGCTGTCTGTGCGTGTGTGTTGGGGGTTGGTGGGTATCTGTGTATAATCTTCAGCCTATGTTTTGGTGTCCTTTAGTTGTGTGTCTGGTTTGATTGTGCTGTGGGAACAAGTCCTTTTTGAATTGCAGGAACCTTTGTGTATGTGTATGTGTATTACATAAAAGCACTTACATTAATTAGCTGTTAAATGTGCAAAACATTGCAAGGCTTGCTCTTTCAAAATCTTATTGATTTGTTTTGGAAAAGCGTGTTTGGATTTTTGGGTTATTTGTCTTTTTCGGCAGTTCCAACTCATTTATTACAGTTGCTTGACAACAAATTTGCCAGCCTTGTCTCTAAATGATTTGCTGTTCAGGCTGTGTGATTGCAGATAGGCAATGGTTAAACAATAGTATTGAAGACTGTGATTTGTTTATTCTGACTGGCAGATAACACAGATACAACTGCTTTTTTATTGGTAATGAGTTTAAAAATGTCATATATACAATCAACATTGCATATAAACAACTTTGCTCACCCTCTGCCTGCCTCCATGCAGACAGAGGGAGTGTGTCTAATGGAGGCAGTTTTTTTATTTTATTTTACTCCTCAGAAGACCCGAGCCCTTTAGTTTCTGGTGTGTAATGAGTCTTCCTTAAATAACTCTTGAACTTGTATATCCTCTATCTTCACTAATATGAATTTGGTATCTCTAACTTAGGAAACATTACACTGTCTGCTTGCAAGGGTTCCCAGTTTTTCAAATTCATTTTCAGAAAAAAAATCATCCACTTCACACACACGTAAGCATGCACACTTATATACGTCTAACATTATGCTTACTGTACATGTAAGCCCAGATTCAGACACACACACAGTCACACACTGTAATAATTCAGCAGTTTGTAGTGAAGAAAGATTCACTCTGTACCAAGTGAGAGATTAACCTACACTTAAAAAAACGGTTCAGCGTGAGCCATTCCAGTGTGACTGTGAAAATGTTCTTGTCAAAACCATGGTGAGTATATTGTATTTATGTAACAACATGATGAGCCAAAGCCTTTTCAACTAAAGCTAAGACTTTGAATTTGGCAGAATATAAAGTTATAAAGAATGCAAAACATACTTATTACATCTCACTGCCTTTCAGTCAAGAAAAGTTTACAAACTATAAATGAGCTGTAATGAAAAAAAACAAAACTGTTAATAACAATTTGATTTGCAAATGAAGTAGATTTTACTTTGGTCTAACAAGGTCTTAAAAAAGAAATCAAATTTTCGTTTTGTACTTGAAAAATGAATGCATTTTAGATATGCGTGTCCATTTCTGACTGAAGTTCTAAGGGTATAAATGAGTTTGTTCTCAGCTGAAATATTTAATGTATTTCTTTCTCTATGTTTTGTAGGTGGCAGGAATGAGCCTTCCAGCTATATATGTACCACATGTAAGCAGCCCTTCTCCAGTGCCTGGTTCCTGCTGCAGCATGCCCAGAACACCCATGGCATTCGCATATACCTGGAGTCAAACCCCTCCAGCACAGCCCTCACCCCACGTATCACGATGCCTCCACCCATGGGCAACGACTCCATCACGCAGTCCCCCCTCACCAACTTTCTCGGCGACAGCAACCCCTTCCACCTCCTGAGGATGACGGGCCCTCTGCTCAGGGAGCCTCCCCCAGGTTTCATGGAGAACCGCCTCCCCAACACGCCTCCATTTGTTAGCCCGCCTCCTCGCCACCACTTGGACCCCCATCGGCTGGAACGCCTTAGTGCAGAGGAAATGGGCCTCATCTCCCAGCACCCCAGTGCCTTTGAGAGGGTGATGCGGCTAACACCCATGGCCATGGAGTCCCAGTCCATGGACTTCTCCAGGCGGTTACGTGAGTTGGCAGGGAACACAAACAACACCACACCACCGTTGTCACCCAGCAGGGCCAACCCTATGCACCGGCTACTAAACCCCAACCCCTTTCAGCCTGGGCCAAAATCACCTTTTCTGAGCACCCCACCCTTACCGCCAATGCCCCCAAACAGCACCACCCCTCCCCAGACACAGAACAAGATCAAGTCCTGTGAGTTCTGTGGTAAGACTTTCAAGTTCCAGAGCAACTTGGTGGTGCATCGGCGCAGCCATACTGGAGAAAAACCATACAAGTGCCAGCTGTGTGACCACGCCTGCTCTCAGGCAAGTAAGCTGAAGCGCCACATGAAGACCCACATGCACAAAGCTGGATCCCTGACTGGGCGCTCAGATGATGGACTGTCCACGACAAGTTCCCCAGAGCCAGGCACCAGTGATGTCACGGGTGAGGGCATGAAGAATCGTGATGGGGACTTCCAAGGGGAAGGAAATGAGGAGGAAGAAGAAGAGGAGGAAGAAGAAGAGCTTGAAAATGAGAGTCGACCAGAATCCAACTTCAGCATGGAGTCTGAGTTCTACAGGAATAGGGAGAATGGCTCTAAACCACCCTCAGAGGAGAAGTCATCATTTGCCCTTGAGAAGATGGTGGAAGGTGGGGGGCTCAACTCTATACAGCAGTACAATAATTTGATAGTTGACAATCGTAAAAGGATGCCATTCTCCAAGAGGTGCTCGGATAGCCAACGGGACACTGGGGATGAGGACTCAGTGGCTGGAGAGATGGATCACCACCAGCAGGAAGAGAGAACGACAATTAACGGCCGAAACTGTGGCTCCGGTGACTCTTTCTCAGGCCTGTTTCCCCGTAAGCCCACCCCCATCACCAGCCCCTGCCTGTCCAACTCCTCAAACAAGAGGATCAAGATTGAGAAAGACTTGGACATTCCACCAGCATCTCACATCCCCTCTGAGAACGTCTACTCCCAGTGGTTGGTGGGCTATGCTGCCTCACGCCACTTCATCAAAGACCCTTTCCTAGGCTTTACTGACTCCAGACAATCGCCCTTTGCCACCTCCTCTGAGCACTCATCTGAGAATGGCAGCCTGCGATTCTCAACACCTCCAGGTGACCTGCTGGATGGTGGCCTTTCTGGCCGCAGCGGCACTGCCAGTGGAGGCAGCACACCTCATCTGGGTGGAGGCCCTGGCCCAGGCCGACCCAGCTCAAAGGACAGTAGGAGGTGCGACACCTGTGAATTCTGTGGCAAGGTGTTCAAGAACTGTAGCAACCTGACGGTGCACCGGCGCAGCCACACTGGTGAGAGGCCCTACAAGTGTGAGTTGTGCAACTATGCTTGTGCTCAGAGCTCCAAGCTCACACGCCACATGAAGACACATGGCCAGCTTGGTAAGGAGGTCTACCGCTGTGACATTTGCCAAATGCCCTTCAGCGTGTACAGCACTCTAGAGAAACATATGAAAAAGTGGCATGGAGAACATTTGATGACCAATGAGGTCAAAATTGAACAAGCAGAGAGAACCTAAACCAGGTACTCTGTTTCTATACTTTGCGCCACACTTTGACTGAAAAAAACAAACAAAAACAAAATGGAGTAGCTGGATACTCTGAAATATTAATTATGGGTTAATTTTGTGTTTTTAAGAAACTGCCAACTGAGAAAAAAGTGAAAACGGATATCATAACACCAATTGAAGCTGTCTAAACTGCCTCATTTGGGGTTCCTTTATAAACAATCAGTCAGTTGAGTTATAACATATGTGGAGCCTTTAATTGTGCAATAATTTATGTATTTATTGAATTTTGTATTTTGGCATGTGCAGGTACATTTTTATTTTGGCACTTTTTAAAAGTTTGCTTTACTTTGATTTTGTTTTTGTTTTTTTTTTTTTTAAAAAAAACCAACATCCTGAGAGTTTTTTAGAAAGACAAAAAGTCCATTTTAATTCAACTTTTTTGGCCGCTGCTTGTAGGAAAATGTATGTTAAGCTAAACATATGATTTCTTGAAGATAAGCTAAATTCAATCTTCAATTTGAAAGTGGCGAAATGAAAGAATGCTACAATTATTTTGTGTGATGACGGTACGCGGACAACAATCCTATGGCATTATAGCATGAAGTGACACTAAAAAGTGTCAACATAATTGGACATGTAGCACTAGAGTGTCATATTTGACAGTAAATCTAAAATCAAAGAGGATCCCAAGGTTTATAAACCCTGCCTCCTCCTGAGAAGATCATTACCAGCCAGAAGAAACAGATTCTAGATAAGGCAGCTGCTGACTGGTACATCGTACCAAGCCCTGACAACGCTACAACCATCCCTCAATTGTCCTGCTATCCAGATCCCCCCTTCACATACTACCATGTTACGAATATACATACATCTATGTAGTCTATTTTGCATGAAGTCACATGACCTAGGCTATATTATTTATTTAGCATAAACTAAAGACAAGTGTGCAGAAAGATTGATAGTAGTACAAGAAGAGTGAGCACAGGCACATCTCAGGGTGAGTTATACTACTTTTTAAAATTTTTACATTCATTTATATGTTTCCAGAAGCTTTTACATTTCATCATATGTTTAAATAATTGGGAACAACTGTGTCCTGTGTCCATCACCCCTTGCTGTCCTATGTCCCCCCCCTACCAGGCTAATCAAGCTTTATCTTCATTTCAAAGTTATTGTAATGTTTAATTCTAACATTAATAGGGTTAAATGTATGTGAATACAAGGCCGATGCCACTACTTCAAATAGATTTCTGCAGAAAATTTATTTCTCAGATTTTATGCTCTAAATTTATGAAAAATCAACATCCCTATGCATTTTTTTCTGCTAAAATATCTTCAATCAATTTGTTAAAAACTGGTACAGTAATTTTTTATTTTTATTGTTATATTATATTTATAATCTCATTAATAAAGTCACATCTCCTGTGCTGTGGGACAACTTTGTGTAGAGGAGGATAAATATGTGTTCAAATAGTAAGACAAGCAACATCAGCCTGCTGCATGCCCCTTTGTTTTTTCAAAAGATCATAATCCAAGGTTTCGGTTCGGCAAGATTCACCTTCATAGTGGCTCATTTTTTATTTTTTAAATCAGATCTGATTTGAATGCTGTCAATTTACAAATTCAGAGTTCTTAACAACAGACCTGCACTTTCTGATTTTTTTCCCACATACCGACACACACACACACACACACACACACACACACACATACAAAGTTGGAAAGAAAAGGTACTAAAGGGTGTAGAGCTTGGGATTTCCAGTCGCTGAAGTGGCCAAGATAGTTTGATGAGGCTTTCCCAAAGCTGGCACCATAAAATTGAAGGGGGAAAAAAAAAAAGAAATTTATGACGTTATGACATTTTTTGTACTGCCATTAAATTTGACATGAGTGTGCCTTGAATAATGATCTTCCTATTTATTGTCTCAGACAAATGCAACACTTTTTATGAAGCATCAGATTGAACAACAAAAAATGGAAAATTGTGTTAACTTTAACATGTAATTTGAGATTTCAACAGAATTATTTAAATTTAAATTAAATTACGAATGAAACCATGCTGAGTTTAGGTTTAGTAGTACCCAGCACAATATCAATGTGTCTGTGTGTGTATATATGTATGCATATGTACATATAAAGGCACAAACCTATATATAGATATATATCAAATTCTTCACTCATAAGAATAAGAGTCTGTCCCTCAACAGAAAATTCCAAGAGGCGACAAAAGCCACACAAATTGTCAAGGAAGAGACTTGACAAAAATCAGGAAATGCAGAAACTAAAAAAAAAAAAGAATTTAGTGCACTCTGTCTTAAAATAAGTTTACAGTATTGAAACAAGTACAAGGGTAAAACAATATTTGTTGTGTGTATGTGTGTTTTAAACAAATGAGTATTTTTTTTCCAGGTTTGCTTCTAAAGTTTCTCTGAATGCCGTAGTGGCTGTGTGTATATTATTTCTTTTCTTTCTTTTTTTTTTTTTTTTTAACATTTTTTAAAAGTTTTTTTCTATTTATTTATTTTTTTTGTGATGGGGGTTTTAGTATATATATATATATATAAATATATATGAATATATATTACATTTTTCTTCTTTTCTGTAAAAGTATACCGGTATTTGTAATATTGGAGAATGCCTGGGCATTTTACAAAAAATAGAAAAAAGTTTGTTTTTTATTTTTTATTTTGCAGTCAAATTTAAATTGTGGATCTCTTAAACTGTTTTTGTCACTGTAACTGTAAAAGTCTTAAGTTTTAGTAACTTTTATTCTGCCTTGGGTGTAATGAAAAAAAATAAACAAATTAAAAAATGACTGAGCTGTAACAATTTGGTGGTGGGATGGCTATTGGGATGGGGTGAGTAGATGGGTGCTTTATTAACAGATGGAGGTTTTCTTCCTTCCATAGAAACAACAGAACACTGGTTGTGCTTTTCAGGAATAACACACTGAGAAACCTGACTTGTATCTATTTTACTTCTTCTGGAATGGATTATTCTTCATGGATGGTTTGAAATACATGTGTAGGCACTTGTCTTTCCTAAGGAGCTTGTCTTATTTAACTTGTAGGCTATGTGCATCCTTTTGTGAATAGGGTACTTTGAGTACCTCAGGACATCTTGCTATTATATTGGGTAAGGGGGAGGGTGACTTCATTCCATTTACAAGACACAACTCACAAGCGGCCACGATGTATTTTTCCTCTCATGGGGCAGGACAAATAACCTGATCATTTGTACTGTATCACATTGAACAGAAGGGAATCAAAAGGTTGTTCCATGGCCTTTTAGTGACAAATCACAAGTCGATGCTTTGTTTACCGCTCCATTGGTTGTACATAGTTTTCTATGACTACTCTGTTTTCATTTTGTTTGACTTTTTTTTCTTATTTGTTTGTGATTTTTAACTGACACTGGCAGTGACTTCTTGTGTCTTGGGGTAGGGTTCGGGGTTATTCTGTTTGACCTTTGTGACCTCCATGTCATTTTTCAGGCACATGCCGCCTCCGTTGATATTTCTCGGCATGAGAACAGAGCACAAATACAAGCTGTTACAATTCTTTATCCTCTGCCTGTTTGTCTCATTTTTTTCTTTGAGCTGGTCAGACAGCAAGGGACCATGGTAATGCACTGATCAACATAAACATAAAATTTTATTCATGAACTCTTTTTCATAAATTCTGTTATGGTTTTAGGCATAATTTAGTAGAGTCTGAAAAACATAGGCTACATATTAACCACAAACACACAAACTACTGCTGACACTGACAAAAACAAAACAAAACCCATCTATCATAAGAACGGCTGCCAATCAAAGAAGTACTGAGATGACATAGAAGAACAACCTGACTTTCAGCATTGTCATATATTCCATTCCTTTAACTCATAGAAAATGGTTGGTGCTAAGATAAAACCTTACAGGCTAGTACATTTCCCATCAGCACCGCCTCTCTAAAAAAGCATAATGTAACCCAGTATAGTTGTATTTAATAATTTTCTCGTGACAGCAGACTTTTACTGTCAGCCACTTCCCAATACTTTTTCTTTCCTCTTTTTATTGGCTCACCCACTAGGTCCTTCATTCAAAATCAAATCAACTTCACATTCTATATTGACAGCGTGCGTTAGATTTCCTCATGTTTGTATTAAAAAATAAAAATAAAAGGCAGCATTGGGATGAACTTGAGAAAATGTGCTTTTTGATATGTAATCATGTTCAATAATGCAGATGGGAGGGGCTGGGGACCGGATTTTCTTAGAGCTGAGATGTAATGAAATTTGTGATGTCACTTTATTTAAATATATGAACTTATAGGCTACGGCTTGTGTTCTTTATGATGTCACTGAGGTTTGGCCAGTGGATGCGATTGGCTGGTTACAGTAAACATGACATTCAGACTCCTGCTGTCTACTTCTTCTTCTTCTTTTTTTTTAAAAGTGAACTGCACAACAAATTTATCATGCATTAGGAACACATATAAATCACATAAATGCATTGAAATAAACAGTAAAAGTGCTCAGTGAATATTTCAGATAGTTTTGACCTGTCTAAGTCATTCAATAAATCACAATTTACTGTTGTCCTGGTTAGGACTACACTGCATTTTGTGCATGGTGTAGTCATACAGGATACTCGTACATGCAGTATACTGTACATACTACATATAATAAAGTATATAAGTAGAGTAATATATATTAGTATCAATTCATTTTGACCATTTAAACTATATACATTTACACTTTGCATTGCAGTCATTAACAAGATATGTTTATACGTAGTCATTTCTTTTGAGCATCGACAATTAAACTTGAAATCTTCAGTAAAAACATTTTTAAGACAATGTTTATTTACTTTGTTAAGATAGTTATGACCAGTATAATAAACTTCAACACATCACAACTTACAATTATTATTACATTATATGTATATCTATCTATATCTAAACCTCTATAATTAAATATGCCATCACTGAAAAAACAATTCTAACCCCCCACTTTATCAAATCTTTTGTTACCACTTTAAACCATGTACAGTAAGCTTGGGGAGAATTTACTGTTATTCATTCACTGTAGTTAGAGTAGTTATAGAACACTAAACCTCAATGAATACAATACATTGAGGTTTACTGTTACCCTGTAATGGCCACACTTTAATTTCTTCAGATGTCTGTAATTCAATCTGAAACCCTGAAACCCTCCTTATTTTATTCAGCTAATTTAAAATCCCTGTGAACACAATTATCATCCTTGCCTTATATCAACAGGGCTATTTTTCAATGACCACAGTGAGTGAATCCTCATATCACATTCCAAAGGCATCTGACTTTACTCGTAAAAGCAACACAAATCAGAAGAGATAATTTATTGTTTTTATATCCTTATGCTCTGTTGAGCATTTACAATAAAAATACAAAAATATACATTGCTGGGAGCACAGCCTCTAAGATAATGATTCTTAGCATCACTGAAGTTCACTGTCTTCAAAGAATACACATGGAGACAAATCAGTGTGCGAAAGTAGTACTAACTCCCTCATCACCTTTGTTATGCTTTGACATTTTGCAATTTCTCTCTCTAATTTTGATTTAAATTCATCTTCCCATTTCTGCAGTGGAGGAGAAAAAAAAGAAAGAAATCCAGACCTACTATTAGTCCAATGAAGGTAGGAGTGCGAAGTCGAACGGACTGGGGCAAGTTGTGATTTGGCTCGAGTTTCAAGGCAAATGGGTAATTAAGCCTTTTCCCTTGCCGGCCTGCACTTTGAAGTCCCCTACAGGGGGGATTATCCCAGCCAAGAAAATGAAAGTGAGAGCGAAGTAATGGGACCCAATAAGAGGAGAGAAATTGAAAGAGAGGAGTGAAGCCTCACTATAAAAAGAGATTAAAAATTACAAGTAATTCATTTTTAAATAGTTAAATGATGAATCATAGACAGATTTGCATTGCAGGTAAAACAACAATCCAAAACAAATCTCAGAAGTTTGAAATAATTGATAAAGCATTGATGTTAATATTAGTTGTGGATTAGTGTTAGTGTTATTGAGTGGATTAGTTAATTGATTAGTCGACTGAAAGGAAATTAATCAGGAAATATTATGACAAACTATTAACTGCTTAACCCATTTTTTAAGCAAGTTTTGGTTCAAAATGTGAATGTTTACGTGCACAAAAATAAAATTAACGTCTTTGGGTTTTGGATTGTTGGCTGGAGAAAACTAAGATGGACATTTTTCACTATTTTCTCACACTTTTCAGAGAGGATAGTTCATCAAGATAATATTCAGGAGCTTAATGGATAACAAATATAATTGTTGGTTGCAGCCCTATAGGGTACATCTTTTTGGATCCCAGCGTTCAGTATTATGTTATCATAAAAGTTGATTTGTGATGACACAGTTGCAGCCAAGTTTTAATTTTAATTAAGGATACATGCCTTATTCATTTAATTCATAAAGTCAATCCACAATGCTGCAGCAGAACTGCAGTCTAAATTGTGACATGACGAGGATGTCCTCTTCTCTGCCACTGCTTCCTCATTAGTAGCCCTGCAACTTGCTTATACCTTACCTTAAAGTGTGTGTGTGGGTTGGATTAAGTCAGACAGACACCTCTGGTTATTCAGAGGTATGGAATTATTTCAAGACCCTGACTGGCTGTCAGTGCTCGCTGCGCCTCCTTCCCATCTCATTAAAAAAAAGAAGCAACTTCAAATGATTTAAGCCGTTGGTCGTCAGTGCCAAAGCCACACTGTTGACAGGTACAGTAGGGTCTTAAGCTTTCAAGATCAACGACGCTATTCTCCCTGACAAAATCCCCCCGGGGGGCTCCTCCCTGACTGGATGGCAGAGGAATGAAGGTGGGAGGTGGAGGGGGTTTGGAGGATCTGGGGTCAGACGAAGAAGTGTCACAATGTCACGAAGTAAAGCTGGGAGGAAAGGGATAGAAACACTTGGGCTGGGGCATTTAATAATGGCAGAGGTTTCAATCAGGGAGGGGTCTCTTGAAGCGACTGGTAATTATTAACATTATCATTCACCAGCCTTGTCCCTGTCCAATTGATTGGCATGCGTGTTTCACGGCTCTTTCCAAAAAAGCCGCTGTCACGCTCCTCAGTCTCTGCCACACTTCTACTGTCAATTTCCCCCAGCAAATGAATCCTCATCAGACTTTTACTGGTCTAAATTTGATCCCTGAGTGCAATGCTGCACACAAATAAGAGAAAAAAAATGACACTTCCTTCTCTTTTCATCCTAAGTAAAGGAATACAAGGTAACTGAAGGCTTCATACATGTGACTTAACTCAACCCTTTTGGATCTTCATATTGTTCTTCCACAAAGCCACTTTTTCTGAAATAAATGCATCTTGGTGACAAAGCAGAAGCCATCTATTTATTTCAACTCACAATTGCATTCACTTAGACAATTACACAGACGTGTTTTGTTATTATCTGAGTGAATCAAAGCTTTAATATGTGAAAGAGAACAAGTAAAACAATAAAGATACAGTCAAATACAACAGTGATTTCTGCTCTGCAACAAATTTGAGATTGTCCAGCCCAGAAAAAAATCACATTAAAGTCCATTGTAGCATTTTATGTGCTTTATTCCTTTATTCCATATTCCTTTATTCCATTATTTTTTAATGCCAGCACAGTGACAAGCAGGGTAAGTTCTTTAAAAGGAGTCAGAGAAAAAGAAGAAGATAGAGGGAAGTAGTGTGTTAGAGATGGAAGTACTGAAGGCACTGTATAAGAGGTGCGTGGCGTCTTTTTGATATTCAGATTTGCCTGCCTACACACAGCATTATGACACATTTGGATGATCGCATTGTAGGATTAACGGGCCTGCCTTGTCATTTTCAACAACAATGCCACGATTTAGGGATGCTATTTCTCACACGGCGCTCCGCATTAACGCCCGGCCCAAAGATTTACATAAATCTTTGTCTTAAGATGAAAGCGGAGTGGGGCTAGAGACAATATAGTTAAGCTTTGGAAATAGGAGAAAGAAGAGACGAAGGAGAGCCGTCACGTTGGTGGAGAAGGGGATGAAGAGATGGAAGGGAGGGAGGGAGAAAAGTTTGAGGATAAATCAACCAGTAGTCATGCTGATTTGAAGAAACATTGTGCCCCCTCCCATCCTCACTGGCAACCATATGGTAGAAATAATTTAAAAAAGAAGTGAATAGGGAAGGAGAGAAATTTGCATTTTTCGCTTGTGTGTGTGTGTAAGCGTTTGTGTGTGTTTGTGTTGGGGGTCTAGGGGGGGGATTGCTTCTTCTTCATCATAGAAACTCTGGCTTTCAATCCCCCTTCTCCTCTGCCTCTCTGTCCTCTGTCTATCTCCGGGCCTACGGTAGTCCTTGGAAAGAGTGCCCTACAATGTCGTGTTTCCCCTTCGCCTTCTTTGAATTCATCCTTGCTGATTTGGAATCTGCCTACATTAAAGCCAGTGGGAAAAAAACATAACATCGATATGGCGAAGGGATTGGTACATTACAGGCTACAGAAAAAGGCAACAAAGATATGCAATTGACAGCTACCACAAGGTGAGACTGGTTGATGTCGCTCGTGACAGATCACTGAAACGTGCTACAGCTTCAACCTGTGTATCAGGTTTCACAAAAAATGCACAAATTGCACAATTAACCAGTACATTTTTAAGTCCTACAGGAGTCTTGCATACTTGCATGCATGTGACTCAATATGTGAAGATATGGTGTTTGTTTTTAGTGGGGAAATGTATCAAAATTATCATGAGAGGTCTATATACAATCACTTGTTAGTTACTTAGGTCACATGATGATATGTGAGCAAGTTCCATTCGCTGATGGGATATAGTCTAAATGTCTAAGTGAATTTGAAACATTTTATCACATTTTATTGCTATTTACTACATAGAGGCCAGAGTTGCATGTTTTAAAATGTGATTGAATACTGGCTTGCTGTTCAAGACAGACAGAAGAAGACATTTGAGTGAATCTTTGATGTTTAGACAGTATATAGTGCAAATATAGCAAGCCCACATCAATACACCACCAAAATCACACACACATACTTATACACATGCACCGTCTGATGTCAACAACTGTTGCCGTCCTTTGCTTTTCTCAGACCTGTTTGTCTCTCTTAGATTGCTTCTTTCTATCATTCTGCATTATTTCTGTCTTGCTCTTCCTCTGTCTCTGCTAATCTCTCTTGCCCATCTCCATCCTTCCTGCCTTAGTCTCACGATAGGAGAGAGACATATTGCCCCCTCCCCCCTCTTGTACCCCCCACTCCCACACAGCCTTTCTCCTTTCTCTGGCTTTCTTTGGTGATAAAATAAACTAATGGAGTTGGAATGACGTCCCACCTTGAACCAGTGGGGAGGTTATTTACATCAGGAGGGGGTGGGGGGTGGGGGCGACAACAGCGATTGGCTGCCTCAATCACTCAGCCATGATGGGCTGAGCGAGGCTCATCAGATAACAGAGAGAGATACCAAGGAAGCTGAGGAAAAGAGGGGTATTATGATGTTCAGGAGCCTTTTCTCTTGTCCCTTCTTATGTGCTCCTCTCCTCATATCCTTTCCTTTCCACTCATTTCGTCTTGTCCTGTCCCCATCATCTCTCATCTTCTTTAATTACTTCTCCTCATCTTATTTTCTTTCCTTTCTCGTACTCTCATCTCCCCTCTCCTTTGTTTCAATTGTGCCAACTCTGCTCATTTCCTTTCCTAATGTCTCTTCTTGTCTCCTTTCCTTCATTTCTCCTAATCCCCTCTTGTCCGAACTTTTCTTTTCTTTACTTTTACTTTTACTCTTTTTCTCTTTCCTTTCTTTTCATTTTATCTCTCCTCTCCTCCTCTCCTCTCCTCTCCTCTGTTTTCCGCTCCTCTCCTCCCCTTCTTTTCTGTGCTGTAAAGACCATGAAATTATACTGTTAGCGTCTACTTTAACAAATAGAAATGATTCCTTTTGGGTGACCTCCTCCGATAATTAAGACAAAGTAGTTCCCAGCCGCCTCCAGGAGGGATATACCCATGTTATTCCTCTCAACAATAAAAACATAAAATATGGTGGGAGAAGAATCTCATAAACCTGATTTACCTTCCATTCAAGAACAATTTTTATTCTGCATTCTTTATTTTGCCAGCACACCAGATATAATGTACATTTTCAATTCAAAATACAAAAGGAATATTTGACATTTTTAGCATTTGTACCAGCCCTGATTTACCATGGCTGGAAAATGCAAACACACTCTGTGTACTAAGTGTATGTTGGGCAAGACAAAGGTGAAACGAGAAAGACAAACAAAAAAAGAACATAGTGTAAGGATCACTTAAAATGAGAGCAGGGGTTTCTAATTGTCTTCTGTCATGGTCATGGTCCAAAACTTTGAGCCACAAGAGCTGTGATTTGCAAGATATAAATATATAGAAGATACAGAGGTAGACATTTCCTTTTGAGCAGGTCCAATGGATGAACTTTCCATGTAAAAAAGGTCATTTAAACAATCAATTAACAAAAGCATTTCAGCATGTGTTTGCATGTCTGATTGTGTGAAGTATCACATTTGATATTTATCTATAGATATACAGATTCAACGTGAAAGCAAATGGTGCAGGCCAGCACACGAAACACACACACATGCTGTAACACACACACACACACACACACACACACACACACACACACACACTGACATAATATTTTTCCTTGAGGGCTGCCATGTTTATTTGTGAACTGATAAGAGAATATGAAAAGCTGTACAAAGGTCTTAGCTTGCCAGCTGGACACATACAATATGCACACACACACATGCACACCCACACACTACATATACTCTATATACAATTCTTGTCTTTAGTGCCAGCCAAACCCCACGGCAAAACACACAAGCCCACCCCCACCCACACAAACACATGAACGCACAGGCAAACACAGGCATGCAAAGTGTGTATGTGCGTGTGTCACTTATGTTTATATTAGTACCGACGTACTGCGGTAAGCGTATTGCCACAGTGCTTGCTGTGTTACTGGTAGCATGTTATTGCTGCTCTAACTGATCCCAGTTCATTTGCAATATTATTCAATACTCTGGTTAATTACCTGCTATAGATTTAAATATACACTAGTTTTGTAATACATGTAGTTTAGTTATCGTGATGGAGGCAAGGCTTAGTGAATTGGAAGCACCACTAAGCTAACCAGCCCTCAGTAGCTGGTGCGGACCTACCAGGTGTAGTTCCTGCTAGCTGTCCCCCAGCAGCTCCCAAGCTGCCGTGAAACCAGGGAGACCAGCTGACTGTCTGAAAGAGTGGCTGTAGCTCAGGAGGTAGAGCGGTTGTCCACCAGTCGGAAGGTTGGTGGTTCAATCCCTGGCCTGCAATCTATGTGTCGAAGTGTCCTTGGGCAAGATACTGAACCCCAAATTGCCCCTGATGGCTGTTCCATCGGCATGTGAATGTACGTCACTAAATGAAATTGTAGAATTGAAGGAAACATAGCCCTAAGCAGAAGCCCATGGTTCACCACCATCTCAGTCACGTTTCTAACAAGTTTTCCCCACTTAGCGACACACCCGCTGAGAGGCCAACTCTGATCATTGGCAGCTCTATTTTGAGAAATGTGAAGTTAGCAACCCTAGCGACCAAGGTCGGGACTAGGCGACCTAGTGAAATGTTTTCCTGGGGCCAGAGCGGGCGACATTGAATCCTATTTGAAAATGCTGTCTAAGGATAAGTACAACACAGTAAGATTGCATTTTAAGATTGCGTTTCACTGATTTATGTCGGTGGTAATAACATCCGATTATGCCAAATCGGAGGTCACTAAAGTTAATGTCGAGTCGGTTTGTACATATGCAAAGACAATGTTTTCTCTGGACCCCTGCCTAATCTAACCAGTGATAACATGTTTAGGTGCATGTGGGCTTCATAGATAATTGGCGGACTTTCTGGGGAAGACGATATGGAGAGGCAGCATCCATCCCACTTTGGATGGAGCAGCTCTCATATCTGGAAATTTATAGTTTATTAGTGGACAGACAAGGAGGCAGAGTTCCAGTCCTACATGCTTCTCTGCGCTTCCATTAGAACGGTTACTCACCTAAAACCCCATAGAGACTGTGTCTGCCCCCAGACAATTCATTAAATCAAAAGTCAACAGGAGCTGTACATAAGAGGTCAATAAAAATGAACACCGCCACAGCAATATTACAACAAAACAGGAGAATTAAATGTGAACTCTTAAACATCAGCTCTCTGTCATCTAAAGTTGTATTAGTAAATGATTTAATATCAGATTATCACATTAATTTATTTTGTTGTACTGAATCCTGACTGTGTCATGAAGAATATGAAAATGAAGTCACTCTTCCCAGTCATATTAACTCATAAGAGCCCAGACCCATTTCACAACTTTCTGGAAAATTATGGGGGATGTACCACAGACCAAGTGGAGCACATAGAACACATTTCTGATGTTTTAAAAAAAAAAATATTTATTTTATAATTTATAAAATTTTATATATATCATATTTATATTTTATATATTATTTTTGGTGAATTATATTTATATTTATTGTTTTATATAAATTTGTTCAAGAAATATGAAATATGGTCATAACAGGTTAAATGTAATACATAACATGATATTAACAAGATTGCAAATTTCCCCACTGTGGGACGAATAAAGGTTTATCTTATCTTATCTTATCTTATTAAATCATTGAAACTGTTAAATGGGTTTTAAAGTACCTTTAGTATCAAAAAACAAAAAACATTGAAATTAGCTACTTCCTTCACTTTTACTATAGGTCACACCTCCATTCTTGGGGAAGTCATGTGACACCACCGTCACACCAGGATGTTTAGTATTTGTTGCTTAGGGACTTAATGAGTTAAGGTCAAGCATAAAGCTGTATAAGGAAGAGTTTAGGGCATTCAAAGTGTTTCTTCCACCCGTGTCACCATGGGTTATTATGGGTTAATACTCAAATTCCCTGAGATACCATCTGAGGTGGTGGAGGTGCTGCCATCTTCAACTCATGGCTATTAATCAAACCTAAACCTAAACTCAATTTGTTATTGTGTATCTGGTGTTGCTGGTCCATACTCTAAATTTTTATCTGAATTCTTTTTATCAAGTTTAGTCCTTAAAACAGATAAAGTTATTATTCTAGGTGATTTTAATATTCATGTTGACAATGTTAATGATAGCCTCAGTACTGCATTTATCTTATTATTAGATTCAGTTGGCGTCAGTTAGAGTGTTCATGAAGCCACTCACCCTGTTCCAACTTATGGCATTGAAGTTAAAGACTTAATAGTCTTTCCATGGAATCCTCTTTTATCAAACCATTATTTCCTAACTTTTGAATTCCTATTACTTGACTATGTACTATAATGCAAAAACTGGTGCACCAGTGCCGTAGCTAAGTTTAAAGAAGTGATTCCATTGGCATTTAATTCAATACTATGTCTCAATATAACTGAGCACTCCTACACTAACTGTAGTCTCTTCCAAATCGATTGTCTCGATAGTGCTGCAGGCTCACTGCGAATGATTCTCGACCCTATTGCCCCTCCTGAAAAGAAGATAATAAAGCAAAGGAGCTTTGCACCATGGTATAACCCACAAACTCAGAAATTAAAGCAAGCATTGTGAAAACTTGAAAGGAAATGGCCTTTTTACCAATCTGGGAGAATCTTGTTCAATCTAGCAAGATAGTCTTAAAACATATAGGAAGGCCCTTTGCAATGCCAGACCGGCCTATTACTCAAAATGAACAGAGGAAAATAAGAACAACCTAGGGTTTCTTTTCAGCACTGTAGCCAGGCTGACAGAGAGTCATAACTCTATTGAGCCATTTATTCCAACAATAACAATAATAACTTCATGAACTTCTTTAATAAGATTTGAAATATTAGTCAAAACTCACCCCCTCCTGCCATCTGATACCAATTTATCTTCAAACACATATATTTTATGATGCCCCTGTGGTGCAAACTGGGAGGCTTTGTTCTTTTAACTTCTCTCTCCCCTGCAGGTGACCTGATTAGGTGGCTCAGGGCACCTGGGCCCAGTGTCCTGAAAGAAACTTAAGCCACGCCTGCAGCATTTGTCTGCTCTCTCTGCTCTGCTCCTCCACAGACTCCCCACTCGGTTGGTTTTGGTTTGTTTTGCACCTTACAACATCTGCACACACAACTTTCACTCATGCAACATCCTACACAATTGATTTAACTGATTTACCTACTTTCGACCTTTTGGTTCAATTTGATGATGATTTTAAACACACGGTGTGTTTTTTTTGTTCTGGCCAATTGAGCCAGGCCATGAGAAAAGGGGGGCTCATCTAAAAAGTTCGTTTGTTTGGTGACAAGTGCATGATGTCGATTGCATGCGCTGAGTCAGTTCAGCTGTGTGACCACAATTTTTGTGTCTGCTCTTGTATTTGGGTATTTTTAGAGAATCATCTTGTGTTTATGGTAGGAAGCATGTGGTTCTAACCTAGGTCAGATTGAGTTTGTTGTACAGAAGGTAAGTGTTACTGTCTTGGATACACTGTGACAAATTTCTCCTTTAGGGTGTTAGGGCGCTTTTCCTCTAGGGATTGTGTCTGTTTGTTTTTCATTTAATGTGGTTGGAAAGTGGCTGGGGGCACATCCATTTGCAGGTTAGTTGCCATTTTATAGTTGCTCTACTGGGCTGCTGGTCTATATTCATTGCCTGTAGATAATTGTTATCACTCTAGTCAATGACGTGCACAGGTACCCACTGCAAGTATCACATGAAAACTAGGGTTGAGTTTTAGCTAGTCTTGGTTTGGCAGTTAGTGGGACATTCCTTGTCTAGGGTCATCAATTGCCCTCTGTGTGTCTGACAGTGAACACAATTTTTTCTGTACAGGTATTTGTAATAATGGCTTCCTTGGCAGAGTTTATATGAACAAGGTGTGTTAAATAAAAATGAACTTTGTGCAGCCACAGCAGAACCAGTGCCCATGGTAGGGACTGGGACAGGTATTTACATACAGCTGGTTTGACCTTTGAGCAACAAAGAGCTGCTAGCTATGCAGTTTGAGCAAGAGAGGTTGAAAGTGGAATTGAAGTTCGAGAAAATTTGGCAAGGAACAGAAAGATTGAAATTGGAGTTGGAGCAGTCCAGGTTACAACTAATCAAAGAGGCCAAACTTTCTCCGGAGGGGTTGGCATGGAGTAGTCTTCTTCTGCTGGCTCTGCAACCGGTGGTATTGTTTCTAATCTACATTTGGTCCCAAAGTTTAATGAAAGAGACCCCAAAATATTTTTCACCCTCTTTGAACATGTTGTTGAAGCAATTACTATTCTTGCTTCAGTGCGTCCACACAGGTAAAGCTCAGGAGGTGTTTTCAGCTGCTAAAGTTAATTTGTTTGAGAGTCTTTGTGAGCTGATTGTGTTAAAGCAGTTTAAAAATGCTATTCCTCAACATATTGCTACTTATGTAAATGAACAGAACAGCCATCAGGGGCAATTTGGGATTCAGTATCTTGCCCAAGGACACTTCAACACATAGACTGCAGGCCAGGGATTGAACCATCAACCTTCCCTTCCCTTCCCTTCCCTTCCCTTCCGATTGGTGGACAACCGCGCTACCTCCTGAGCTACAGCTGCCCTAAGTAGCTTTTGTGATGTGGTGCTGCAAACTGCACATGATGCTTGTGGACATTTGAGTGTAAAGAAGACCTATGACTGTGCCCTACGTTATTTTCTGGCCTCATTTGAAGCAGTGTCTCAAAATATGTAAAGTCTAGCCACATGTGTCAGCTTACTGGAAAACCAAATCAGGTCATTAAACCTGCCCCTCTCAGTCCTATTCCAGCCATGAGCCAATCTATTGAGCATTTGATTACAGATTGTGTTGAGTGCTTTCATAGTGCATTGAAGTCTGTAACGTGTATATGGTATGGAGGAGGGTCTGCCATGGCTGATGCTGGCGGCCAGAGATGTTCAGGAAAGTACAGGGTTTAGCCTTAACGATTTGGTCTTTGGCCATTCTGTGTGTGGTCCCCTTGCAGTCCTGTAGGATGGGTTGGTTGGCAGTGAGCCACCAAAAAAGTTAGTTGACTATGCTTTTTGCTGCTGCCTGTATGCAGCTGTTGAGGTAGCAAAGAAGAATTTGGAGGGTACCTCAGCTTCCTCCTCAAAAAAAGTGTGACTGCAGAGCAGAACACCTCAGTTTAGCCCTGGGGATCAGGTGTTAGCTCTCTTGCTTCTGCAGGTCTCACTATTTCGGGCAAAGGTTGCTGGCCTGTATACCAAATCAAAGGAAGTCAACTCAATTGTGCCATGTCAATCTGTTGAAGTTGAACTATGCATGAGATGATCCTGCGGTTAGTGACTCAGTTGTTGGCCCTACCTTGATGGTTGATTCAGACTGTTCAAATCATGATGTCTCAGAGGGGGGTTTGGATACTGAGATGGATGTTGAAAGTCCAGGTGATCCTGTCATGTGATGTGGTGATGTGTGATGCCCCCGTCCTCAGGGGAGAGGTGTGATGCCCCTGTGGTGCAAACTGGGAGGCTTTGATCTTTTAAACTCTCTCCCCTGCAGGTGACATTATTAGGTGGCTCAGGGCACCTGGGCCCAGTGTCCTGAAAAATACTTAAGCCACGCCTGCAGCATTTGTCTGCTCTCTCTGCTCTGATCCTCCACACTCCCTACACAGATGGTTTTGGTTTGTTTTACACATTACAACATCTGCACACACAATTTTCACTCATGCAACATCCTACACTACTGATTCAACTGATTTACCTACCTACCTATGAAGTTAATATTTCATTTGGCTTACTACTTTGGTTCAATTTGATGTTGATTGCTTTAGTAAAAATATTCTTTGATAATAACACTAGGGCTGTCAAAATTAACGCCTTAATGCATGTGATTAATCTGGAAACAATAACGCGTTAATGAAAGATTAACACAAAATCGCGTCACGTGACTTAGGTAGAGCCTGTCAGTCTACGTTTTGTGTCGCCACACACACGCAGCCTGGCAGCGACACAGAAGGATGGCTGAGGAGGAGGCGTCAGACATAGGCATTATACACAATCAGTTTCTGTTCATAAAAACTCCAGGTGGGAATTTAGACAATACCAGAGTTGTCTGTAAATACTGTTGTGACGTTTTATCATATCACCGAAGCACAACGAGCCTTAAATATCACCTCAAGGCCAAGCACTTCATGTATGCTAGTGCTAGCAGGAGCAGTAGCACAGAGCTAGCTGGAAGTCATGTCCGCCAAGTTAAAATAACCAGTTTAACCGTAAAATGGAACTGTTCATTTTGTCTCTGTAATGCCAGGCACAATAATAAGTTAGTTGAAGGACTAACTGTGTAATAAAGTAAGAGAAATAGATTTCTCAGTTTGTCATTTCTTTATTTCCAACACCACATACTTGTTTTATATCCCCAATCAAATACAAATAATATTAGTATTTTAATTGCGATTAATCACAGAGTAATGTTGCAATTAATCAAGTTAATTTTTTTTTAATCGTTTGACAGCCCTAAATAACATGATGTGTCTCATTTTGTTGTGGCCACTCAGGCATTGACTGCTTTTATCCAACTGCAAGAGCTCATAGTACCCTATTACCCTAATGGAGCACTATGCTCCCAGAATACAGGGTTTCTTTTGGTTCTTAGTCTCCATAAGTAGAGCCTTCAGTTATCAAGCTCCTCTCCTATGGAATCAGATCCCAGTCTGGGTTCGGGAGGCAGACACCCTTTCCTCATTTAAGAGTAGGCTTAAAACCTTCTTCTTTGACAAAGCTTATAGTTAGGGTTGGTCCAGGTGAACCCTGTGCCATCCCTTAGTTATGCTGCCATAGGCCTAGACTGCTGGGGGACTTCCCATGATGTACTAAATTTCCCTCTCCTTCTCTCTCTCTCCATCTTCATGTATCAGTATCTCATCAAGTCAATGCATGTTACTAACTAAGCATCTTTCCTTGTAGTTTTGTGCTCTCTCCTCTCTGTTCTTGTCATTTTCTGCAGGTATATCTGTCCCCAGAGTTCTAGAGTCTGGATCTGTGAGCCACCCACTGCCCACATGTTTCTGCTCACCTGCTGCTCTTATAATTATTAGATTATAATAGCACCAGCTGATGAGCATGGTTCTGTTCCAAGGTTTCTGCCTGTTAAAAGGGAGTTTTTCCTCGTTGCTGTCGCCAAGTGCTTGCCCATGATGGGAACTGTTGGGTCTCTTTAAATATGATGATTATGCTCCCAACCTGCTCTATATGAAAAGTGCCTTGAGATGACTTTGTTGTGATTTGGCGATATATACATAAAACTGAATTGAAAATTTATGGTGAACAGATTGTATTCTTGACTGGTGTTACAGTACATGTATATAGTACAAACAGGCAAGCAGGCAGACACAGCTGCAGTGTCCCAGCTGTACACTACTGTTCATTAGGATCATTGTTCTTCCACTCCTCATGTTATGTTTCATTACAGCAGATTAATTTTGCGCTCATTGTGATTAATAGGACAAGTCAGCTGGCTTTCTTTAACCCCTTATACACTGATCCTCTTTTTCCCACTCAAATAGCTATAAGGGTTATTTTTTAAGACCACACCACTCCATCAAATAGATATATTGTAGATGTCCTGTGCATAATTTTATACACATTGCTCAAAGTTTACAACAATATGACATGTGTCATATCGTTGTAAACTTTGAATGATCCCTCACATGGCTATTGTCTTGTCAAGGAATGCTTACTCAAGCATGTTTTCCCCCCCTTTAAGCCCTACTTCTGATTGTTATATTGGGTGTTGTGTTACTAAAGAGAGTCCTTCCAAAAAGAACCACATCAGTCATTGGTTCAAATGTTTACAAGACTAGTAGTCTTCAGCCATGCAATTTGGCACAGTGGTGCTGTGAGGTAAATGCTAATATTAGCTTGCTAACATGCTCACAATGAGAATGCTAACCTGTTGATTTAATAATTGTTTTGAATTAGAAAGCTTTCAGAGACCATACCAAATTATCTTTTTTTTTTTTAAATAGAACCTAAATTCAGAAAAAGCTTGGGAAGCTGTGTAAAATGTTTAAACCCTGTATTTAATTGAAAACAGTGCATAGACAACATATCAAATGTTGAACTGGAAAAATATATATTCTGAAAAATTTTTAATTTTAAATTTGATACCAGCAACATGTTTGGGATCTGAGGAGACCAGTTTCTGAAGTTTTGAAAGTGAAATGCTGTCCATTCTCACCTGATGTAGGCTTTCAGCTGCTCAACAGTTCAAGGTCTCCTTTGTCGTATCGTTTGTTTTATGATCCGCCAAATGTTTTCAATGGGTGACAAGTCGGGACTGCAGACAGGCCAGTTTAGCACCCAGATTCTGGATTATGTTTATACATCCTTTCCTCTTTGCATGGTACAGTTTTAACCTGCATTTGTGGATGCAGTGATGGACTGTGTTCACAGAAAATGGTTTTTGGAAGCCCATGCAGTGATTTCCACCACAGAGTCATGTCTGTTTTTAATGGAGTGCCACCTGAGGGCACGAAGATCAGTCTTCCAGTATTGGTTTTCAGCCTTGTCCCTTTTTGTATGGAGATTTCTTCAGATTCTCTGAATCTTCTAGTGATACCATGTACGGTAGATGATAAAATCCCCAAATTCTTTGTAATTTTACACCAAGGAACATTTTTCTGAAATTGTTGAACTACTTGCTCACACAGCCTCTCACAGAGCAGTGAACCTCTTCCCATCGTACTTCTGAGAGACCCAGCCTCTCTGAAATGCTCTTTTTATACCCAGTCATGCTTCTAACCTGTTGCAGATTCACCTCATTAGTTGGGGAGTATAACATCCTTGGGAGTTGTCAGTGATATTATAGTTTACTCACATAAAAAAATAATATTTAGGGACTCACCGAAACTGCTAACTGAAAGATGATACCTTCTTAATAGGGTGGACTACCCAGACACATTTGCAGAACCTTTGCACAATTTTATTTTCGTCTTCTTTCTTCTATTGGGTCAGGTGTTATGGTCAATGCTGCAACTCTGTGACTAAAAAGTGCCATTGAGTACCGACAGGACAGAATATTCAAATACAATAAATACTTAGTTCCCATTTCATTAGGTCATTTGGCCTATGTCACATCTACATTGCCTATAAAAAGTATTCACCCCCCTTTGATGTTTGACCCTTCTGTTGCTTTTATACATGAAATCATGGTCAGTATAATTTGGCTTTTTTGACAAGAATTTGCAAAAAAGAAACAACTCTTTGATATCAAAGTGAAAACAGATTTTTACAAAATAATGCCAAAATAAATATTCACCCCCTTCAGGTCAGTATTTAGTAGATGCACTGTCCGTGTGGATATGTCCCAATCAGGCTGGCACATCTGGACACTGCAATTCTTCTCCATTCTTCTTCTTGCCCAGTCACTCAGTTTGTGAGGACAGCCAGCTCTAGCCAGATTTAATTGATTTTCAATGATGGATTTAACTGAACTCCATGGGATGTCCAGTGTGTTGGAAATCTTTTTGTACCCATCTCCTGATAATAATCTTTTCTCTGAGTTGCTTAGAGTGTTCTTTAGTCTTCGTTTGCAATTATAGCAGGAATACTGATGAACCAGAGGCTGGAGCTCCCAGACACGGGTGTTTTTATACTACAGTCACTTGACACACATCAACTGCACTCAGGAGATCTCCATTTCACTAATTGTGACACTGCTGACATCAACTAGCTGGACCTCTGTTGAATTAGGTCAGTCACTTTAAGGAGTGAATATTTATGCAAACACTTATTTTACACTATATATTTTAATTAATTGACATTACTTTTTAAAATCTGCTCTCACTTTGATATTAAAGAGTTTTGCAAATTTTTGTCAAAAAAGCCAAATTATATTGACCACGATTTCATGTATAAAAGCAACAAAGGGGTTAGACATCCAAGGGGCTGAATACTTTTTATAGGCATTGTAGATCTCCACTAGGAGTGGAGGCTAAAGTCCAGTAAAGGTAGTTAATAATGGCTGGCCTCCATAGCTTCAGGTCCTCACACTTCTTCTCCTTTACAGAAGCATCCAAAGTTTTCCTGCTGTACTGTTCTACAATGTTCGGTTTTGTGGCTATTCGGAGATATGTTAATTCCATCCTATCCATATGTTAATTACTGAGTTCATAGTTTGTGTTGGAGTAGTATCAGATATAAGAGCAAAACTACACTACATGATGCATGATGGAACGATCTGAGGGTACACTGTGATGCACAGATGGTGGTTGAGGAGCCAGTGGAGGGAAGGTTCTTTCTTCTTGGTGTGCAAGCATTGCAGCACTCTAGGTACATCTGTCTCTTCATTACTGCAGTCTCTCCCAAAACCAGAAGTTCCCAATTATACTTCATCAAATGTGATGGTTATGCTAGTTAACTTAAGATAAGATAAACCTTTATTCATCCCACAGTGGGGAAATTCAACTTCTGCCATTAATAACCATACCCCCATCATTGCTGGTCTGCCTGGGCGCTGCTCATGGTTGTGTTTTCATTACAGATGCGGCAATGAATTACGTCTCCTAACATGTGCAAATGCATCCAGGCAAAAAAAAAAAAAAAAAAAAAAAATGTGGTTCTCTTTCTCCTCCTCTTTGTCCTTGTCATCATATTGTTACAAATTTGCTGGCTTTCACTGCACATCAACTTATAAATGAAACCATAAACACTGACTGGAGTGGCCTCCATGTTCACTTCCATACAACAGTGTACTCCATGTGACAATGCATGATGTGTTATTGTTCTTTTGTGGGTCATTTCAGGAACATGACCAGTTCTGACTGGAATCTGATCTTGGCGACATTTCTAAATAAAAAAACAACGTGAACAGACAAACAAAAATATTAGGTCTGAGCAATAAATTTCAATTGAGCACTTAGGCTTGTAGTGTGAATGTAAAATAAGTAAACACAGAGTAAACAACTGTTTCAAATTTTTTAAACAAAAATGGTCATTTAGAAATGGGTCTAAAATGTTTAGAATCCGGATAGTCAATGCTGTTTCTTTTTTAAAGAAATGGGTGCACTACTGCATGTTAAGGCAGGAGGGAACACTGCCACAGGATAGAGAGCTATTTGTATTTTGATAGAAATGGTAGTTTAGAAATGGGTTTAAAATCTCTAAAATCCATCAGCCTTCATTAGCCTTCTACCTGCATGTCCTGATCCTGCATGCCTGCCCATTTTCCTGTCTGTGATCATGGAAATCTTCGCAAGGCTGGTGTTGACCCACTGGACTCCCTGCAGGTGGCCTACTGGGCAAAAAGGTCAGTGGGTGAGGCAGTTGACATGGGACTGCACTATATCCTGCAAAACTTCGACTGCCCAGGGACATATGCAAGGAGCCTGTTTGTAAACTTCTAATGCACCTAGCTCACTATACTAACATACAAGAGGCAGCAAGAGAGACTGGGGGAAATGACATCCAGCACCTGACAATCAGCACTATCACCCACCTAGGATAAGTGTTCTCCTCTCTGCTCTTCTCCTCTACACAAATGACTGTACCTCAGGAGCCCCATCTGTAAAACTCCTGAAATTCGCAGACAACACTGTGGTCATCAGCCTCATCTGGGATGGTGAAGAGTCTGCATACAGACAGGAGACTAAACAGCAGTTCCTCTGCTGTGGTCAGAACAACCTAAAGTATTTTTGCATCATAATTCTGATTAATGCTACATTTTCCCAAACTGAGCTAAATTTTCACTACAAGCTAAATCAATCAAGTTTCAAATTTCCCCACTGTGGGACGAATAAAGGTTTATCTTATCTTATCTTATCATACACTTGCAATAACCCTCAACACCACTGATAGAACATTTGACTATATATAGTCTATAAGTCTATGATATAGACTTTTTATGGTTTTGGTCATTGGTGCCATAAACCTCAAACTTGGGTTCATCAGTAAATAGAACTTTTTTCAACTGTGAAATGCCCATATTTCTTAGCCCACCCCAAGTATTTGGCCTCTAGACCATAGTGTTTGTAGCTGCCATCAAAGTCAGCTGTGCAATTTAAGTTCATTAAATTATTATTAAGAGTTAAAAACAGGAATAATTTAGTTAATACAATTATGTCTTGGTTGTTTTATATAAATAAGCTTAAAAGATTGAAAATCACACAATGGTGTGTATTGCATAAAAGGGAACCTTTCTGCAAACAAATGTTACCATGTTGGTGTCAGGTAATTTATTTTAGACACCAACAATTGCCACATGGAGCAGCACACTTGCTAATGCTATGAGTGCATGAGAAGACTGAAAAAATTAAACTGGAGGGGAGCTACAGTCTTTATAATAACATTGATAAAGAGCTAACAGTTCCCATCATGAGCAAGCACTTGATGGCAGCAGTGAGGAAAAACTTCCTTTTAACAGGCAGAAATCTCAGAACAGAACCAGGCTCTAGATGGGCGGCAATCTGCCTTAACCGGTTGGGTTGAAAGAGAGAAATAATAATAATCATAATAATAATCATAATAATAATGATAACAATAATGATAATAATAATAATAATTCCAGCAGCAGGTGTTGAGCAGAAACATGGGGGCAGGGGGTGGCTTGTGATCACAGATCCAGACTCATCTATCTCCTCTCCTTGAACTATGAGAGAGGGGAGATGCTGAGTTAGTAACATGCATTGATTGGATACAAATGCATACAGGTGGAGAGAGAGAGAGAGAGGAGAGGAAAGCTCAGTGCATCATGGGAAATCCCCCAGCAGTCTAGGTCCATAGCAGCATAGCTAAGGGATGGCTCAAGCCTACTCTTAAATGTGGAAAGGCTGTCTGTGGAAAGGGTGTCTGCCTCCTGAACCCAAACTAGAATCTGGTTCCACAGGAGAGGAGCTTGATAACTGAAGGCTCTGGGTCCCATTATTTGGAGATTCTAGGAACCAAAAGAAACCCTGCATTCTGGGAGCGTAGTGTTCTATTAGGGTAAATAAGCTCTTTAAGATATCATGGTGCCTGATCATTAAGGGCTTTGTAGGTTAGGACAAGGATTTGAAATTCTTTTCTGGATTTGACAGGGAGCCAGTGCGGAGAAGCCACAATGGGTGAAATATGATCTATTTTTCTTGTTCTTATCAGTACAAGTGCAGCTGCATTCTGGATCAACTGGAGAATCTTTAGAGACTTAAGTACACTAACTTCAGTTTTGTCTCAGTTTGACAACAGAAAATTGCATTGAAGTTTAACTAACTAGCTGGTTTCATCTGGTTTAATTGATAGATATAATTAGCCATCATCTGCATAACAATGAAGTTTTATGGAGTATTTTCTCATGATATTGTCTAAAGAAAGCATAGATAAGGTGAATACAATTGGTTCAAGCGCAGAACCTTGTAGTCACCGTGATTAACCTTAGAGCGCATGGAGGATTCATCGTTAACATGTACAAACTGAGATCGATCTGATAAATATGACTTAAACCAGCTTAGAGTGGTTTCTTTACTTTCTGTAACAGGATATGATGAAAGGAAACATTCTGGCCTGGCACCACCCCAGTCTCACACTTTTGGACCCACTGTATATACTGTATATATCATCAGTAAAGTTGTTTGTTTTGTCTAACACCTTCATTATTGTTGAGTATATTCAGTGTTGCACACTTGATTGGCCACCCACGGAGCTTTAGACTTCAGACATTTTGGAGAATTGATGTGTCATTACCTTTTTGTTTGAGATGTGGAAAAAAAACCTCTCATTAGTCTACTAACTTGTTGTATCTGCTACTTAAAAACTGCACTGATTGACCTAATGAGGGCGCTCTGATTAAATGTCACAATATGATCTCAGGCTGCTGTTTAGATTTTGACAAAACCAGGGCTGATGGTATACTTTGGTGCAGAGCTCTGACGTTTCCGACATTCCACTGATTGGCCTAGCAGGGGGTGCCTTAATTAAAGGTCAAAATTTCTAAACTCAAAAGGCCAGAAATGCTACGCCACCAGTCCGATTTGGAGAAACTTAAAATGATGATGCATCTTGATTGGCCCATGGGGTGCCTGTATTATCTGGGAAATGAGTGTCTTTAAACTGCAGACACAGTGACTGGTGCTTCCAAGGTGCACAAATATTAATAAAAATGATTTGATTTGATATCACCTTTTTTTGTCAGAATATTTTATATAGTATATTTTTTTCTGAAATGTGTCTTTCATCCCAAGATGTACGCTTTTTCACATAAACAACAAAACAAAACATTTAACCAAACGACAAAACATTCACAAGCATATATTATGCCAGACATTATGAATAGACATTTAGACATTCAATTGGTCTCTTTTACGTTCATGCTTAGTCTACACAGGAACACTGCGGAACATGGAGAACTCAAACTCAATTTGAAAGACTGAGGAACAAAAGAGTTCCTTAACATGTTCAGTTGAGCCTGTGGTACTCAAAATCTTTGATGGCAAAAGCACATGTCCTTCAAATAAAATATGAGAGGGGTCTGATGTAATATTACCAACCAGTAACAACATACCTCTTGTATATGCAATTTTTAAAGTTTGATTGTATTTGAGTATTTGATTCACAGTCTTTGAGCAGGTATGTAGCAGTTGAGCCAATTTAGCTTTAAGCTGAACAGAGAGACAACTGTATCATGCACTGATTGGACACTGCAGAACACTCTGTATTATAGATTGAAAAAACAACAAGATGTTTGTTTGAAAAAAGCAGCTTCAACATACCTGCCTAAATATTTATAGGAGGAAACTTGTTCAATTTGTAGGTTATGAACAGTAACATGGTGGAGGGTAAGAGTTCACTGGAATTCTTTTCACAGAGACAACAGTGCATTATCATCTGAAAAGTTCAATATAAAATTTGGAATATCTGTTTTATAATCGTCTGTATAAAGTGTGAAGAGTAAACACACACAACCATGGACTGCCCCTGAGTTACTAACAATAGATTGATAGATAGATGTACTATCTAAACTGGGAAAGTTCAATATGTCTGAATTAAATTTAAGTATCTCTATTAAGAAAGTAAGTATATTTGTAGCCTATATATTTGTAAGAAATGAATGGCACCACTGAATCAAACAGGCACTAACCTCCTTTTCAGTTATCTTGGACAGCAAGAGCTCAGGTGGATTGTATTGACTGCAGATATAAAATTAAAGTAGCGGGCCCTAGTTGTAGTTTTAAACGGGTTTAAATGCTTCAATATTAGGTATATCAATGTTTCAATTGTGCTACGATTCTGCTAATATGTAAACTGGAAAGAGTTAAATTTTTTACCTACAGACTTGATGAACTGCCGAACCACAATTCATGCAAATGTTCTCATAACAATAGGGGTTAAGGTTACAGGACAATAATCACTGGGTTCTAAGGAAATGCTTTCTTTGGAACAGGTATTATATCTGAAGTCTTTCACATTTCAGGAATTATGTGAGTGTCTATAAAACATTTAAAATAGATTTCCACAAAGGCACAAACCAAACTGCAAATGTTTAAAAAAAAACCTACAATGCAATTGCTTTTATACATGAAATCATGGTCAGTATAATTTGGCTTTTTTTGATGAGAATTTGCAAAAATAAAAAATAAAAAACACCTTTTGATATCAAAGTGAAAACAGATTTTTACAAAATAATGTCAATTAATTAAAAATTTATAAAGTAAAGTAAATGATTGCATAAATATTCACCCCCTTCAGGTCAGTATTTAGTCGATGCACCTTTGGCTGTAATCACATCACTGAGTCTGTCTGGATATGTCTCAATCAGACTGGCACATCTGGACACTGCAATTCTTCTCCATTCTTCCTTGTAAAACAGCTCAAGCTCTGTCAGGTTGCTCGCGGATAGGGTGAGAACAGCTCTTTTCAAGTCCAGCCGCAAATTCTTGATTGGATTGAGATCTGGGCTTTGACTTGGCCACTCCAGAACATTCACCTTATTGTCTTTGAACCATTTCTGTGTAGCTTTTGCTGTATGCTTGCGGTCATTGTCTTGCTGGAAAATAAATCTTCTCTCAAGTCTGAGTTCCCTTGCAGACTGAGTCAGATTATCCTCCAGGATTTGGCAGTATTTTTCAGCATTCATGTTCAACTCAACCTTTACAAGCCTTCCAGTGCCTGCTGCTGAGAAGCATCCCCAGAGCATAATGCTGCCTCCACCATGCTTCATGGTGGAGATAAGATAAGATAAGATAAGATAAACCTTTATTCGTCCCACAGTGGGGAAATTTGCAGTGCACAGCAGCAAGGTGATAGAACAAGAATGAAAATAAACAGGCTAAAAAAAGTATTTACAAATTTACAAATTTAAACGGGATTATTTACAGATGTACATGAGAAGATGAATATGATATGATATATATGACCAGTACAGAAGGATAAATATGAAATGTTAAATATCAAATATGAAATGCTTGGCTTGACTTTGATGGAGTGGAGTATTGCACAAAAAGAGTAATGCACAGATGCCCAATAATTAAATATCAATATGAATATTGCACTTGAATTTTTGAATGGAGTGTTGCCCAGTAAATGAAATCTGGAATAAATATACAGATATTGCACAGATACAGACATGGTGGTGTATTGCCTATAGGGAGCAGTGCTGGTTGTACAGTCTGACAGCTGCAGGAAGAAAAGACCTGCGATATCGCTCCTTCACACACTTTGGGTGAAGCAGTCTATCGCTGAAGGAGCTCTCTAGTGCTGTTAAAGTGTTCTGAAGGGGGTGGGAGTCATTCTCCAACATGGATGACAGCTTAGCCATCATCCTCCTCTCTCCCACCACCCCCACTGGGTCCAGAGGGCAACCCAGTACAGAGCTGGCCTTCTTGATCAACTTGTCCAGTCTATTCCTGTCTGCAGCCGAAATGCTGCTGCCCCAGCAAGTAACTCCATAAAAAATGGCTGATGCCACAACAGTGTCATAGAAGGTCTTCAGGAGCGCCCCTTGCACTCCAAAAGACCTCAGTCTCCTGAGCAGGTAGAGTCTGCTCTGTCCTTTCTTGTAAAGTGCAGCAGTGTTATGAGTCCAGTCCATTCTGTTGTTGAGGTGAACACCCAGGTACTTATAAGATGTCACCATCTCGATGTCCATTCCCTGGATGTTCACTGGTGTTGGAGGGGAGTGAGTGCGCCTGCGGAAATCCACCACCAGCTCCTTGGTTTTCCCCACGTTGATCTGGAGGCGGTTCCGCTGGCACCAGTCCATAAAGTCCTGCGTCAGTTCTCTGTATTCCCTGTCGTCCCCATCTGTGATGAGGCCGACGATGGCAGAGTCGTCGGAGAACTTCTGCAGGTGACAGGTTGGTGAGTTGAATGAAAAGTCTGCAGTGTAGAGGGTGAAAGGAACGGAGCCAGGACCGTTCCTTGTGGGGCCCCGTACTGCAGACAACTGTGTCAGACACACAGTCCTGTGTCCTCACATATTGTGGGCGGTTGGTAAGGTAGTCCTGGACCCAGGATGTGAGGTGCGGGTCCACCCTGTGTTCTCCAGCTTGTCCCTCAGAAGTGCTGGCTGGATGGTGTTGAATGCACTGGAGAAATCAAAGAACATGATTCTCACAGTGCTCCCAGGCTTCTCCAGGTGAGAGAGGGCTCTGTGCTGGAGGAAGATGACGGCATCATCCACCCCGATGCCAGGCTGGTAGGCGAACTGAAGTGGGTCCATCGAAGGACCCACCAGGGGGCGGAGATGGGCAAGGACCAGCCGCTCCAGGGTCTTCATCAGGTGGGATGTTAAAGCCACCGGCCTGTAGCTGCTGAGGTCCTTGGGGTGCGGAGTCTTAGGGACAGGTACCACGCAGGATGTCTTCCACAGCTGTGGCACCTTCCCCAGCTTCAGGCTCAGGTTAAAGATGTGCTGAACAACCCCGCACAGCTGGTCTGCGCAGGACTTCAGGAGCCTGGAGCTGATGCCGTCTGGACCCGCCGCCTTCCTTGCCTTGGTCTTCCGGAGCTGGTTTCTCACCTGGGTTGTTGTGAGGGTCAGGTTGGAGCAGGGGGGCTGTGTGCTGGTGGGTGTGGGAGGGTGGGTTGAGCTGATGAGCTGAGCAGTGGGGAGTGGCTGTAAGCTGAGAGTTGCAGGGGGAGGTGGGGGTGGAGCAGTCCACCTGAGGTGTCGATGGGGAGGGTTGCAGCAGGGGGGGCTGGGCCGGGGGAAGGGCAGATGGCTGATCAAATCTATTGAAGAATAAGTTCAGCTCATTCACCCACTTCTGGTCCCCCACAGCCTGGGAGTCAGGTTCCTTGTGGCCAGAGATGGTTTTCAGGCCTCTCCAGACTCCGCTGACGTTGTTCTGCTGCAGCTGTTCCTCCATCTTCCTCCTGTAGTTGTTCTTCCCCTCTCTGATCTTCCTTCTCAGCTCCCTCTGCACAGCCTTCAGCTCCTCCTTGTCTCCTGACTTAAAGGCCCTCTTCTTCTCCTTTAGGAGAGCCTTTATGTCCGGGGTAATCCATGGTTTGTTGTTGGAAAAACACCGTACAGTCCTGGTGGGTACAGTGTTATCCACACAAAAGTTTATGTAGTCCGTGATGCAGTCAGTGAGACTGTTGATGTCGTCCCCATGAGAATCGCAGAGTTCTTCCCACACCGTCGTGTTGAAACAGTCCTTGAGAGCCTCGTCAGCCTCGTCGGACCATCTCTTCACTGTGCGGGACACAGCTGGCTGCCGGTGTACCAGAGGTTTGTACACAGGCTGGAGATGAACCAGGTTGTGATCTGATCTTCCCAGGGGAGGAAGGGGTGATGAGGTGTATGCCTCCTTGGTGTTGGCATAACACAAGTCCAGTATTCTATTGTCTCTGGTGCAGCATGTGACGTATTGGGTGAAGGTGGGCAGAGTGGAGGATGGAGAGGCATGGTTGAAGTCCCCGGAGAGGAGAAGGAGGGCCTGTGGATGTTGGGTCTGCAGCCGGCCCGTGACAGAGTGGATGACGTCACAGGCCGCATCGGCGTTAGCAGAGGGGGGAATATACGCAGCTATCGCGATAACATGCGAGAACTCCCGCGGCAGATAGTATGGCCTCATGCTAACGGCTAACAGTTCAATGTCCTTACAGCAGAGTTGCTCCTTAATAGTGATGTGCCCAGAGTTACACCATCTATCGTTCACAAACACTGCCAGCCCTCCTCCTTTCCTCTTACCGCTCTCCTTCGTCCTGTCCGCCCGCAGCAGTTTAAATCCTATGGTGTGTTTGTGGTGATGTGCAGTGTTTGGTGTTCGCCAAACATAGCATCTAGTGGCCAAAAAGCAACATTTTTGTCTTATCAGACCAAAGAACCTTCTTCCAATTGACCATGGAGTCTCCCACATGTCTTTGGGTGAATTCCAGGCGAGATTTCATATGAGCTTTTTTTAACAGTGGCGTTCTCTTTGCCACTCTCCCATACAGCTTCGACTGGTAAAGAACCCGGGCAACAGTTGTTGTATGTACAGTCTCTCCCATCTGAGCCACTGAAGCTTTCAACTCCTTCAGAGTGGTCATAGGTGTCTTGGTGGCTTCCCTCACCAGTCTTCTTCTTGCCCGGTCACTCAGCTTGTGAGGACGGCCAGCTGTAGCCAGATGTAGCCAGATTTAAAAGTGCCATACTCTTCCATTTCTTAATGATGGATTTAACTGAACTCCATGGGATGTCCAGTGAGTTGCAAAACTTTTTGTACCCATCTCCAGACTTGTACTTTTCAATGATCTTTTCTCTGAGTTGCTTAGAGTGTTCTTTAGTCTTCATTTGCAATTGTAGCAGGAATACTGATGAACCAGAGGCTGGAGCTCCCAGACACAGGTGTTTTTATACTACAATCACTTGACACACATCAACTGCACTCAGGTGATCTCCATTTCACTAATTGTGACACTGCTGACATCAACTAGCTGGACCTCTGTTGAATTAGGTCAGTCACTTTAAAGAGGGTGAATAGTTATGCAAACACTTATTTTACACTATATATTTTAATCAATTGACCTTAGTTTGTAAAAATCTGTTTCCACTTTGATATTAAAGAGTTGTTTTTTGCTAATTCTTGTCCCAAAAAAGCTAAATTATATTGACCGTGATTTAATGTATAAAAGCAGCAAAAGGATGAAACATTCAAGGGGAGTGAATACTTTTTTAGGCATTGTACATCAAACCTACAGAATAAAATAAGCTTGTTTGCAAACTCTGCCTCACTGTCATAAATGCTTTCGGTGTGGTTGACAGTCCAGTTGTCCACTTCAAATTTTCCTGTATGTGATTTTATTGTTTTTAAATGCCTTTTCTAGTTGTAGCTTGTGTGCCCTCTTTGCCTCTCGTAATTCCCCCCTTAAATCTTTTTATACATGATTTTTCTCGTGTGTCCTTATTCTTGAAAGCAATCTTCCTCTAACTCGTACTATGCGTAGCTTCCTTATTTGTATACAGTAATTTTTGTTGTTTAGAAATATATATCTCCTTGGTTGGTATCACTGACTGCACACAAAACTCCATATAGTCTTTTATTACTGTTGATATTTCAACCAAGAAGCCATGATAAAAACTACACACAATACAATCAAATGCTTTCACATGCTTTTTTCTATACTGTCTCATTACTTTTTCCTCAAGTTTATTCCTTTTCAATTTAGATTTATAAGTTGGTACAAAATGAGCCACATTATGATCTCAGTTAACAATTAGTGGTCTTATCCTTGACACATACATGTTTGTATGCCTCCACATTTACAAAGCATTTGTCCAACATATTATTCTTCCTTGTTTGTCACTTCACATATTGATTATATTCTGGCATTGTTGTGTCTAATTCGCGATAGTTAATATGTCCAACAACAATTGCTGGGGCCATTGGATGCTACTGTGGCAGCATGTGAATATCATCTGCAACAGTAGCTGCTGCTCTGGTTGCTTTGCCACTGCAAAGTGCGGAAGCAAAAAACAGCATCATGCATCAAAATTCCCTGGGCAAACAAAATGGTCAGAGTGAGGTATAAGACCTCCAGGTCCTTGTCACAAATCCTGCCATTCATTGTGTACTTAACACCACAAGTCATTTATATAGAAATAAATCCCGCGCATTTGTTTTTCAAAAAGCTGATATGCCTATCTGCTTGCACCATAGTGAAACACTTCACACTTCCACTTCAGGAGTCCACTACTGAATAATGTAAAGTTTTTACTAAGTATAGTCACACAGGGTTGTAGAACATCATCATATTCTGCTCTTACCAATTACAAACAATATGCCCAAGACATAAGAACGTGTCCCAGGACAAAAACACAGATAGGAAAGACGGGAAGGAGGGAGACATAATAACACTACGACATTAAAAATGTGCATACAAAGGAGACATACAGAGATGGACATAACCAAACACACAAACAAACAAAAAAAGACACTTACAAAAGGACAGATATGAGACCCAAGGGACCAGACATATGCACAAACAGAAGTAAAAAGGCTTAGCACAAGCCTACAGCATACGTTTCAAAGATTCAGCAATATTGAACCAAGTGTTCAGAGTCTTTTCCGATGCTCCATTTATGCAAGCTGTAGAGAACTCCATATTTATGACATCCAAAAAAGAGAGGGTCCAAGTTCGAATAGACAGGTCATGAGGTGGTTTCCAGCGAGTTGCAATCATTTTCTTAGCAGCTGTAAGTCCAGCAAATACAGCACGCATTAGCATTTTAGAGATATGAAGGGCTGACAGGTCATTCAGAATGAAAACACTAATAGTAACAGGTACAGTATCATTAATCAAGGTAGATAGATTGGATGCAATATTGTTCCAAAACTGATAGACAGGAGAGCAATCCCAGAACATGTGAAGATATGTACCTTGAGCTTTTAGTGGGCAGAGAGTGCATAAAGGACTGTTAATTATTTTCATGCAATGCAATTTCACAGGGCTGATGTATGTCCTATCAATGGAATTGTAGTGAATCTGCTGGTGGTCTGGATTGCGTGATACTTCTGGGATGTTAGACCATACATCATGTCAATCTAGTTCGTCGTTCAGATCTGGGCAATCCCAGATCCTCTCTACAGGGAGGCTAAAGCGGCCAGGTATCACCAGAAACTGATAAAGCCTAGATACCATACCCTTGGTTTTTGATTGCACAGTAAATAATTTCCTGATTGGGTGGGTGGGCAAAGATCTCTGCCAGGGGACACCATAAGCCTTAAGTGCTGATCTTAATTGAAGGCAAAAGAAAGGGGAGGAATGTGGCAGACCAAATGCATTTTGTAAATGTAACCAAATTTCTATGAGGCATAACAGTGATGTCTGACAAAAATGTCAACATGGCCTTGCAAAGCTCAATCTCGTCCACTTTATTTATTGTATGTAGTGGGCAGGTACCACAGGCTTAGTCTGCTAATTTGTTGGCCTTAGCTTGTTAGCTTCAAGCTAGACGGGCATGTTTTGGCAACCAGGTGTCATTCAATCCGCCTCAGTTCAGTGACTGGAGCCACCCACAATGGGCTTTACAATGGCTCTTCAGTAACCTCTGGGTGATGTCACGAAGACTATGTCCATGTTTTATATGGTCTATGGTCGAACACCAGAAAACTTTTTAAAGCTCAGCAGCCAAATTCTCAATTTTAAAGCATTTATAGTAAATCTTAAGTTATTAATCATGGTCAATGATGAATAAGTTTGGTTGATCACCATACTTGCCATCCTCCAGACATCATAGCCTAAATTGAGAAACCAAACCACACCAGGGTGTCTAGGGATCTTCCCACAGAAAATTGTTAATTTCAGAGTTTTCCTGCACTCAAGTGAATTTATGGCTTAATTTTGTTGCTGAAATATGGAGTGAGGGGGAAGGGGGTATTTGAAAATGAGCCTCTCAGCAGACTGGCAAGAATTTACATCTACAAACAGCAACATTGTACGAAAAGTAGATGAAGGAGAATATACATCGTTCAAAGACATTGGGATCTGGCAGGACAGTCTTTGTCCAGAAAACAAACAAACTAGGTTGTTTTAAACTAGAAGGTCAGCATAGAAATAGAAGAGAGGGGAAGAGTTCTTCTCTGAACAATTTTTAATCGTTTTCTTGTTGATTACATCAGAGGTGCTTTCACAAATATTTACTGATAAGACTAAAAGGCACTTCATCTTCTGACATATTGACAGCTAAATTAAGGTATTAACCAGTGGTAATGTCTGATGAATAAGAGCTAGGATGAAAACCAATAAATGATAATGATTTGATTTTCAAACTTGCTCACCTCCAGGGGCAGTTCTAGGGTCTAATTAATCAAAATTAACCCGTCTTAATCAAATTAAAGTGTTGAATCTTTTCTGAAAATTTCAATTCATCATAGCTGTGAAATTGAAGATCAAAGTGAATCAAAACATCAGCACACATGACAGGTAAGGGCTTTGGGCCCTGTAAAAAATGATGTTCAGTTCTGTGTCCACAGAAAGCCTATTGTTTCCTCATATTTGGCATGTGATTTGTTTGGACAGTGTGAGAGCATGTTGGCAACCCTGCATGATGTTAACCAAAATGTAAAATTAAGTTGAGGTACATTTACATTCACGATTTTTCAAAGGCATGCAAATATAAAACCCTGTTACCGGCAGTCATGAGAATGTTTCAGAGTGACACAGACACAGAGCATCCCCGTAACCATAGTAACACACACTCCCTCCTGCCTGCATGTGCATGGTGAGAGAGGAGAGATACTGTACTTAAACTGAGCAGCATGCACGAGAATAAACTAAGAAGTGATAGATCTGTGTATATCTGTCGCCTTCAGGTTGCTCTGAATAACAGAATATGTTTCTGCGACCGTTAGTTGAAACAGCACCAAATCCCACCAACCTCACCTATGTTTTTAAGTTTGGCTTAGATTCAAATTCTGGCCTCTGACCAGACAGGACTCAGCAGAAAGAGGTTCCCGTGGTGCGGCTGCGACACCATCCAGGTGATAACAACCACTCGGCTCCGTTCCTCGCTGCTCTCTCTCAGTGAGCCGTGGCTGCTGCTGAAGCCGCTCCAGGCTCTCCCTGTGACTCCGGCTGCCAAAGGGAGCATCAGGCGCAAACATTTGAACTTAACTTTAGACCAAGGCCACAAGTCTTTAACTGGTGGGTCGAGTAAACAGACTGTTTGTATTCACAGAATACGTCCTCGGATCCGGTGGAGACAGCTGTGGAGAAAACTGGTGTTTTTCAACAAACGGCCCCAGCAGTGTTCAGACCAGGACCGAGCTGAACACACACGATCTGCACACACTTCAACTGCTTCCTCAGGCAACTAAACGTAAGAGTCTTGAGTCTGTGTTTAGAGATAATAATACCATGTATTCATATTTCTACTGTTAATAAACTCTGTTATACTTTAAGCAGTCATTGTTTGTGATAATTTGTGCAGACTTCCTGTGATGACAGCTGGATTGTGACGGTCAGTGCTGGAATTCAACCCTTCACGGTTCACTTCATTAACGTTGATATCTCCCAGATATGGACACTTAATATGTGAACACTCATTTGAGACACCCTTGGCTATAGCCCAGCAGCCAGACCCTAAACACGGCCAGGCTCACCTGAATTTGGTTCATTGTTTGTTCATGGTGCAGCTGTTGCGCTGTGCTGCCGTGTCTGATCTGGCTGTCTGTCAGTGTCCTCTTTTCACACCGCCACATTATTCACTGTGGACATGTGGCACGAGAATGTGTAAGGACTGACAGTTGCATAAGCATCATGGTCAGTGCGGGAGACTTGGCAGCCCTGAGGTTGTTTTACAGCCTGCTTAAAAACACAGTCAATTAGCCAATGAGTTTCTGCATCACAGAAACTTTAAAGCAAAAAAAAAAAACAATGCTACATTTTCCCTACATACTAAAAGAATGACCACAAGCACACAATTCCATCACAAGAATTAAGGCGCAAGTGAAGATCAAAATTGATAATAGACTGCAAAAACAAATGACTATTGTTGAATAAGTAGAAATATCACCATGAAAAAGTCCCTAATGCCAAAGTATTAATTCATCCCTCTCAGATTTTAAATCCAGAAGGTTTTCATATATTCATGTAAATTTGTAAAAAGTCTCATGTACATTTGTTAATTTGTTAATACTAGTATCCTCCCTCTCTGTTTATATTCTTTATTGTCTGCTCTATTTAACTGCTCTACTGAGGAACAATTAAAGGAATATCTTATCTTATCTTATCTTATCTTTATAAAGGAGATGATATATTGACACAATGTCAAAATGTCCTGGTGGAGTTTTACCAGTGACCCCTTTTAAATTTATAAGTGGATGGGTTTAACACGTCTGTCTTAAATGTCACTTTCTGGCTCAAAAGTAATCATTAATTTATCACTATTAGCTCTTTCCAGTTGTGAATCATTTTGTAGAAAATGCGTAAGAATTAGCATTATTGTTTGTTAAAAACACCTGATTCAAAACATCTGATTATGTCTGATTATATCTCCAATTTAACATATTATATTTTAAAATAAATAATTATTACTTAGAAATGTGGAGTTTAATATACTATAGAAAACAGTTAAAAAAATCCTATATATATGTTTTTTGCTATCTTTTCATATTCAAGGTGATGACTGTTAACTTTATGTCTCACCTCAAGAGTATTGCATAAAAAATAGAGGAAGAATAAGATTTTAAAAAAATGCAATGAAACCAGTAATACAAACACATTTGTATGTCCATTGTAGCTCTTTTTTGTCACTTGTCATTTGTTGGTATGTTTTTTTATCTGTATTGTCTCTGGAAGATGATGAGCGCTTTCTAATTAGCTGCTAATTTGCAACCAAATGGATCTGCATCCAGGAGGTTAATGCTGCCTGATTCCACAGGAAATAACTGGCCCGGCTCCAAATAGAAGAGCTGGCATCGCATCTTCCCTCCCCAAGGAGAAGCAGTAACATTAGTAATTACCTCCCGGACCACAGGGCCAGATATCTGTCCACCTTTTTATAAAGTCCGCAAATTGAGGTCAGTCCTGGGAGTGTGTGTGTGTGTGTGTGTTTGTATGGTGGGGGGTGGTGCTGGGGCAGTTTTAGAAGGAGTTTTATTGTTGAAAATGCAGATGTGCCAAGTAAATATCCTCAATTAAAATATTAAAATATTACATTGCATTTTAAGTGTGGCGTACCTGCTGCAACGGAAGCCCGGAGGTTGGAGACGGGTGACAGGTTCACTTGGCCTGATCGGAAAGACAGAACTGGCACATGAGAAAACAAAGATCTTCAGACATCTTCCTGCCTTCTTCTTGTTTTACATCAAGATAGCTTAATGAAACTTTAAAGCTTTATGAAGTATTTTAAAGTCACCCAATATTCTTATTGTGCTGCAAAATAATTTCAGCTTAATAGAACTGTCCACTGTACTCAGTGGAGTCTCCCACTGGGTTGTTGGAAATTTGTCAGAATTTCTTACGTCAAATTCCACTTTGGTAAACTTTAAAATGCAAATTAGCACAGTCAGCTCATTTTGATAGAGTTGGTCTTTGAAGGAATGGAAATTGGAGAGTTTAAAATCTATCTAGCTACAAACATATACAAACACATCTCTTAAATAATATACACAGATTTTAGAATATCAATATTTGCTGTGTCCCCCTTTTGCTGTTATGACAACATGAACTCAAGCTGGCATGGACGCCACAGGTTTTTGCAAAACCTGATGACCAATGTTATCCTAGCATCCTAACATCCTACAATTTCATTTAGCAGCTGCTTTTATCCAAAGTGACATACATCTGAGAGTAGATAAAACACTTAGTCTTAGTCTTAGTCACAAGTCTTGTGTTATATGGAAGCCAGTGGAGCGATCTGAACAGTGGCGTGACGTGCTGTTTTTGGCTGGTTGAATACCAGACGTGCTACTGCATTCTGGATCATCTGCAGAGGTTTGACCGTGCAGGCCTGCCAGTAAGGAGTTGCAATAGTCGATGCGTGATATTACGAGAGCCTGTACCAGGAGTTGTGCTGCATGTTCAGACAGGAAGTGTCTGATCCTCCTGATGTTGAGTAACAGACTCCACATGAGCCTTGAAGGTTAGTTGGTCATCAATCATGACAAGTTTTTGGCAGACTTTGTGGGTTTGAATTGGATGTTGATTTTTTGTTGTATAGAGAGACTGGCTGGGATGACACGGAGCGCAGTCTTGGAGAGGTTGAGTTGAAGGTTACATTTTTTCGTCCATGCCGAGATATTTGCAAGGCATGATTGTGAGGCAGAGACTGTGTGGTCGTCCAGGGTTAACGACAGGAAGAGCTGGGTATCATCAGCATAGCAATGGTATGAGAAACCATGGAAGTGGATTATTGTGCAAAGTGAGGTTGTATTGAGAAAGGGAGGGGACCGAGCACTGAACCCTTGAGGAACCCCTGCGGAAAGGCTATGGTGCATTTCTCCCCTCCAAGATACTCTGAAATATCTACCTGAGAGGTAGGACATGAACCAACGGAGGGCAGATCCTGAGATGACAAGCTCAGTGAGTGTGGAGAGGAGGATTTGGTGGTTAACTGTGTCAAAGGCAGCTGACAGATCAAACAGCAAAAGAGCTGAAGCCTGTCCAGCAGCTCTAGCAGAACGCAGTGATTCTGTTACAGATAGCAGTGCAGTCTTGGTAGAGTGTAGTGTTAAAAACCAGACTGATTCGGGTAATACAGGTTGTTGTCAGAGAGAAAAACAGAGACTTGGTTGAAGACAGCTCGCTCAAGTATTTTAGACAGGAAGGGCAGGAGTGAAACTGTTCTGTAGTTTTCGACCTGGCTGGGTCGAGTGTAGGTTATTTGAATAGTGGAGTGACTTGAGCTTGCTTAAATGCAGCGGGGAACACACCCGCAGCAAGTGAGGAGTTGATGATGTGTGTTACTGCAGGGTTATAAGTGATGGGGAATTGGTTTGTAAGAGGTTGGATGGTATCGGGTCCAGTGGACAGGTAGTGGGACGAGAGTCTAGCAATAGTTTGGAGACTTCCTCCTCAGTCAGAGGGGAAAACGAGGAGAGTGTGGCCCTATTAGCTGGTGGGTGCACAGTGATTTGGTCAGGCTCAGAGAACTGGTTACTGATTGCAGAGACTTTGTGAGTGAAGAATGAGGTGAACATGTCTACAGTTAGCGGAGTGGAGGGTGGAGGAGGAGGTGGGTTGAGGAGTGAGTTAAAAGCAGAGAATATTTTTTGAGCATCTGATGTGCCACAGATCTTCTTCTGATAGTGCTTGAGACATATTTCGATTGATGGTAGTTTTGCTGATTGTAGTCTTATGTTCTTCTATAGCAAATTCCGTTGTTGCTCTTCTATCTTTCAGGTAGCTATGCCTGATATAATGATCTTCTGATGGTGTGGTCACTTTTGGTGTGCCTAAACGTGCTTTGGATACAATTGATCCAGCTTCTTCGAGAGCTCTATATCGTGTGCACTGGCCCCTTTAAACTTTAGTCTAGCATTGATTTGACACTGAGAAAGCCCCTCTTGGCTTAGAATACCAATGCGACTTCTGACACTTTTACTTAGTTCTGATGCCATGTTTCCCACTATCACAATGCTACTTAGTAAGTGATCTGCAGGAAACTGGAGGCACGGTCATATTTATAACAGGTGAACACTGACTGCAAGTTGAGTTACTTGAACAAGCCTGTGATGAGTAGATCAAATCTACCTGACTATCATCTGAGCACATATATCAATGGAAAGGATACAACTCTAGAGGAAATCCAATCTTTCAACAAAGGAGTTGAGTTGGTCAGTGTCACAAATTTGCTTAAATTTGATTGCTTACGTAGAAATAGTGCTGAAACTTTTTTCTTCTTTGTTTCTTCTTCATTTCACGTTCACATGTCACGTTATAACTTCTTGTGTTTAAAATGTTTCTAAATCCTCAAACGTATGATTATTTCCAGGTTTACAAGATTGAAATTTTCAATGTTGTCTCAGACTTTTGGAGTCAGTAGATCCATGATGTTAACACTGATGTTAACTCAATAAAACAACACAGATAAAGAAACTGATAATTTCCATTGAAAATTATGGGCAATAAAGTGGAACGACATGGGATAAAAGTATTCCATATACCATCTGAAATTTATTATTTATTTATTTATTCCAACTCGAAAAAGCAACAACTTCACAATGCTTCCAATATGGAGAAACTGATTTGTGTTCAGGTAGAATTCTGACCCATTCTTCCACACAGTCTTTAAATCTTAGAGTTTCCAGGGGACCTAATGGTGACTCTTGATCTTCAGGTCTTTCCACAAATGTTCTATTAGGTTAAAGTCTGGTGATTGACTGGGCCATTCTACCACCTTTATTTTCCACCTCTGTGCCAATTGACAGTCTCCTTTGCAGTATGTTTTGGATCATTGTTCTGCTGGAAGGTCCGGAAGTTTCCCAGTACATACCCCCATTCATCTTTCCTTCAGTAATTTGGATTCTACCACTACTATGAGAAGAGAAACAGCACCAAATCATAATGCGTCCACCCTGAACTTCACTGTATTTTTAGGGACATACACAGAGCCATTTCTCATCCAAAAATGGCATTTCATATTGTTGCCAAAAAAGTTTTGTCCAGATTTTCGTCTAGTGTGCCCAAACTACATTCTCCCAGCAATCTACAGGCTTCTCTAAATGTTGTGCAGTAAACTTCAAATGAGCTTCAACGTGCCTTCTCTTCAGTAATGGTGTGTTCTGGGGTGATCATGCATGGCACCATGGTGGTGGCATGCACTGCCTATTGTTTTCTGTGTAATGACTGTACCTGCTGCTTCCAGGTCTTCCTGGAGAAGTCCATGTGCTACTAGTTCCTTCCCCCTTCTTCTACTGTCGCGTTCAGGAGTGAGCGCGACAGGAGTGAACGTGTCATCTGAGAGAAGACAGAAACCCACCATCATTTCCATCACCATCTCTAGATCACTTTGACCCCAAAACATCCTATACAGATAACAACTCAATGGCTGCATCCATCAAAATGTGCTTGATAAATGCATGCTCTGTGGCGAACAAGGCTCACATATTAAATGACCTGTTCACAAGGGAAAATTTAGATTTTTTATTTGCGACTGAAACCTGGCAATAAAATATGGAATTTATCCATTTAAAAGAACTGTGCCCTGTAGATTGCTCATTCATTGGGACTCCATGTCCACTCTGTCACGGAGTGCCAACACCAAGGAGGCATACACTTCATCACCCCTTCCTCCCCTGGGAAGATCAGACCACAACCTGGTTCATCTCTCTCAGGCAGCCAGCTGTGTCCCACACAGTGAAGAGATGGTCCGACGAGGCTGACAAGGCTCTCAAGGACTGTTTGTCTCTATCACAAAGGTGTGGGAGGAACTCTATGATTCTCAAGGGGACAACATCAATAGTCTCAGTGATTGCATCATGGACATATCAACTTTTGTGTGGAAAACACTGTACCGTACAGTCCACCAGGACTGTAGAAGATCAGAGAGGTGAAGAATAGCTACAGGAGGAAGATGGAGGAACAGCCGCAGAACAACAAGATCAGCAGAGTCTGGAGAGGCCTTAAAGCCATCTCTGGCCATAAGGACCCTGTCTCCCAGGACCAGAAGTGGGTGAATGATATGAACTTATTCTTCAACAGATTTGATCAGTCATCTGCTCTTCCCCTAGCCCAGCCCTCCCTGCTGCAAATCCCCTCATCAACACCTCAAGTAGACTGCCCCACCCTCACCTCCCCTCATCCAACACTTGCTTACAGCCAACCCCCACTGCTCACCTCATCAGCCCAGTCCTTCGATGGACCCACTTCAGTTCGCCTACCAACCTGGCATTGTGGTGGACGATGCAGTCATGTTTCTCAAACACAATTTAATTCTATTTTCAATTCATTTTTATTTGTATAGCGCCAAATCTAAGCCATACGCTTTAAAATATTATCTCTACCTAAAATATTATCTCTACACTCCTGGGAGAAACCTGGGAGCACTGTGAAAATCATGTTCTTTGATTTCTCCAGTGCGAACACTATACAGCCTGCATTTCTGAGGAACAAGCTGGAGATTGTATGTAAGGACACGGGACTGTGTGTCGGACATGGTTGTCTGCAGTCTGGGGGCCCTGCAGGGTCCTGGCTCTGTTCCTTTTCAGCCTCTACACTGCAGACTTTTCACACAACACACAGACCTGTCACCTGCAGAAGTTTTCTGATGACTCTGCAATTGTCAGCCTCATCACAGATGAGGATGACAGGGAATACAGAGAACTGACACAGGACTTTATGGACTGGTGCCAGTGGTGGTGTCACCTCGAGATCAACGCAGTGAAAACCAAAGATTCACTCCCCTCCAACGCCAGTGAACATCCAGGGAATGGACATTGAGATGGTGACATCTTATAAATACCTGGGTGTTCACCTCAACAACAAACTGGACTGGAAACACAACACCAGTGCACTATACAAAAAAGGTCAGAGCAGACTCTATCTGCTCAGGAGACTGAGGTCTTTTGGAATGCAAGGGGCACTCCTGAAGACCTCCTATGACTCTGTTGTGGCATCAGCCATTTTCTATGGAGTAGTCTGCTGGGGCAGCAGCATATCGGCTGTGGACAGGAAGAGGCTTGATAAAGTCATCAAGAAGACCAGCTCTGCACTGGGTTGCCCCCTTTACCCAGTGGAGGTGGTGGGAGAAAGAAGGATGATGGCTAAGCTGTCATCCATAATGGAGAATGACTCCCACCCCCTGCAGGACACTTTATCAGCACTGGAGAGCTCCTTCAGCGATAGACTGCTTCACTTGAAGTGTGTGAATGAGCGATATCGCAGGTCTTTCCTTCCTGCAGCTGTCAGACTGCACAACCAGCACTGCTCCCAGTAGACTATACACCTAATTATGTCACTACACTATGCAATACTCATTATTAGTCATTTTATGTCATCATTAAATATTCTGTGCAATATTTCGTCTCTTAGACCATTACTGTGCAGTATTTCATTCTGTGCAATAGTTCATCTGATTTAATTGCTTATGCATTTTTAGCAATAAACTGGCATTTGAAGGTATAATAAATGAATTATAACCATACATTTACTTTAAATAGAGCACTTCTTTTAGGAAAGTACAATAAAAATGACATCAGTTGTTGTAGCAAGTGCACCAAAATGACATCTGTTTATATTCCTTAACGCTGATTGCTGATTGTTTCAGGTTCACAGTAAAGCAAGGGATTCCTGCAAATCCCAAGTGTTAAATCACAGGAATCATAATAGTGGACTGCTCCCAGCCTCATATTCTCCTCCCTGGTGCACAGTGGGTTAAACTCGGGTGTCTGATATCAAAATCTTAGAAGGTTGCCCTCTTCTATTCAAAACAGGCCACAGAGATGAGAGAGAAATGAGCAACCTAGATAACCTGGAAATGAGGTTTATTCACATCCACCATTAGTCTCCCTAATAAAACGCCTTTCTTCTCCCTCTTTTCTCTTAATATTCAATGCAAGTGGCCAGAGTCTTTTCCCTGACTCAGACCATCCTACTATAGACTGTGGCCTCTAATCTGTCTTTCATAATTAGACTGATAAATAGGCTTCCTTGTCCTCCTTTCATCTTTTTCATCTCATTCCTTTCTTCCTTTATCTATGCATTCTCTTCTTGTATCTGAAGACATGTGTAGCTGCCTGATAGACCTGAAAGTCTCAGGTGTTTGTGGCATCCTTAATTTAATCCACACACTTTTGTTATGCACAGTACTACAGTATGAACCAAATAATTACAATAATTATAGTGATATTATTTAAGAAAGTCCAATTAAATCTATGCCTTAGGATGCACGAGAGTTCCAACTGGGCAACTTTGCCAGTCATCACTGCCCCAGAGGCTACTGTGTCTGACACACAGAAGAGAAGTTTCCTTTGCATTCATTGTAGAACAATCCATGCCTGTCCCAAGGGTTACCTGCATGGAGAGACGGACCAACAGAGAAAGAGGAGCTTTAACATTGATGCATGTCTTCAGATAGAGTGAGACACACTCAGAGCACACAGTCAGCAGCGAATGTGTGCGTTGCATGGTGCCTCGCCCTCCATGCAGTCCTGGGAAACGGGATAGTTTTTTCTCTCTTCCTTTCTCCCTTCCCTCCCTTGAACCCAGTTCGGGAAGCCTTGCATCCTTTACAGCAGATCTGATAACTACCACACTGGATAACATCTTGCTGCACTTGTCTCTAAGAAGTCCTTCCCCAGGGTACAACTGCCAGTGCTGATCTCACCATTAAAATATAATTTTGATGGTCATTATTAAGATAAGCATCATGTACGTCTGGCAGAAGATTACACTGATAGCGTCAGTGCTCAGAAAAACTGTCCTTTCGAGGGACTCTCTTGTTCAAAGTTATTAGATGAAAAGAACCTCTCTTGGCCAAACAGGGGGCTTGTTACCGGGGTAAGTGTGGGCATACTGTGGTAATCCTAAATGATGTATTTCCAGGGGTTCTTCAATTTTGGCACTGCTCACTGCAGTTCTATTTAAATGATGCACTTGCCAGTCACACAGCATAGATTAAATAATGAGTAGTTCCTCTATTTCCTTTATCTTCTACTCTGCACTTCTGTAGTTGGAATGCCGACTACCTTGTCTTTTTTACCTTCCAAAGAAATTGGAAAAAAGAAAAATAGTGTAGGGACCAGGGGAACTCCACAGATAAATTTGTTTATTGTGTGACTGAAACTGAGCATTTGTAATGAAGTCACATTTTCCACAGTCCTCCCAAAACTCTGCCGATGGACCCAGCTTTCAGCCGACATTAGTCAAGTATGACCTATGACCCATGACATCATCAGGTCAACTAAACCAGAGCACTCCTTTGTTCTCTCTTTTCTCTTCTGCTATATTTCTCTTCAGCTCCCTGCTTGTACTCGAAGGCTCCCAGACCAATGTTGGGTCTGCTCCAAGCAGACACACCAACCCTTTACAGCAGTGATGTAACTTTGTGTCAACAAGTGTAGTTAAGGTCTAATTTGAAGCTCCTGTTTCACATACTTTCTCTTACTTATGATTATCATGCTAATGCCCAGGCAACAAAGAAACTTAAACACATTCTCTCTGGTGCACCCAGTCTGCGCACATTCGAGCACACTCATTGACACACTCTTTAGACGGACAAGTAGGTAGATAGATAAATAGATTGATTGATAGATAAATAGAGAAATAGATCCTTACAGAAAATTACTTTGCTACAGCAGCTACATTAAGTCCAAGAACCCCCCAAACAACCACACAAAACAGCCAACAATAACAACAAAGCAATAAGTAAATGGTAAATGGACTGCATTTATATAGTGCTTTTCTAACCTTCTGAGACCACTCAAAGCGCTTCACAAAGCAAGCCAGCATTCACCCATTCACACACATTCATACATAGTGGCTGATTGGACTAACCATGCACATGCATTCACATGCCAATGGAAAAGCCATTGGGAGAAATTTGGGGTTCAGTATCTTGCCCAAGGACACTTCGATACGTAGACTGCAGGGGCCAGAGATCAAACCATTACCCTTCCCATTGGTGGACGGCCTCTCTACTGCCTAACCCACAGCCGCCCCGAGCAATAAATAAGCAATAAATAAAAAAAAAAAAAATATATATATATATATATATATATATATATATATATATATATACACACACACACACACACACACACATACAGTGTAAAAAAATAAATTATACGGTGTAAGAAAAATGAAATGAGTAATGAACAGTGACATAAGTCTAGTCCCTAGTATGCACAGTATACAATGGTTCTTGCACATTAAAATATTGCTGTTAAAAAGTCTTATGGCAGCAGGCAAGAATGACTTCCTGCTGCGCTCTGTCCTGCACCTTGGTGCAACCAGTCTGCGGCTGAAGGTGCACTGCACCAGGTGAACCCTGAGCCATCACTTAGTTATGCTGCTATACGCCTAGACTGGTGGGGGATTTCCCATGATGCACTGAGCTTCTCTCTTCTCCTGTCTCTCTCCATCTGTATGCATTCTATCCCATCAGTGCACGCTACTAACTCAGCATCTTCCCTCTCTCATAGTTTTGAGCTCTCTCTCTCATCTCTCCTCCTGTCGCTTTTATTACAGGTATATCTGCCTCCAGAGCTGTAGAGTCGGGATCTGAGATTGCATTATTATTATTATTATTATTATTACTGTCATCATTATTATTATCTGGTTCTGTTTTCTGTTTCTGTCTGATGAAAGAAAGTTTTTCCTCGGCAAAAGTGCTTGCTCATGATGGAAAATGTTACGTCTCTGTACAAAATATGAGTACGATCTAGACCTGCTCTGTATGCAAAGTGCCTCGACATCTATTGTTATTTAGTGCTATATTAATACAATTAAATTGATCTGAATTGAACTGAATATTTACCGGACTTGATACAAAACAGTAAGACTCACTGTGTGAGAGCTCAAACTTTTCAAAACATCACACAGGCTAGTATGCTAAAAAGGCTGGCTTTTTAAAATCTCCTTGAAATGGATTAGTAGATGCTTTAAATCAGATGCGTATGGTGCTAGCATACAGGGATTTAAAAGTCTTGTTTCTAAAGAACGACATTAATGTTACATGTGTGTGAAGTGCATGAAATTTGCTCACACCATTTGCTCACTCAACCCTATTAACTCCAATGGTAATCGACACCCCCATTTCCCATGAATCCAATCTCATCAAATCACTTTTAATATATGTTAACACACCATAGAGGGAGTAGTAGTCAGAGGCAGCATTATCCAAATCGCTCTCATGAATAATATAAATACATGTAAAGATGCCCGGTTACCATGCTAAAAGGTCCTTTTACAGCATGCTGGAGCATTAGCCGTGATTTATCTGAGATGTATTTGAATGAATTCTCAATGTAAGTTCACCACATTTCAGTCTTAGAAACGAAAGCGAGCAGGTCATTTTAATACCACTGATACCTGACAGTACACTGTTATGCTTCTTAAATTGCATGGGTAAATATTGCTTATGAAGGATTTGAATGAATTCACAGATTGAACAATTATTCTCTCAGGCTCTCTCATACTTAATGGACCTGAGCTTTCATAAACCCCAAATAAGTAATCTGATCATGACAGCAGGCATTTACTGGGTTCCATGGCACAGGAAGAAAGACAGGTGGCTGCAGTATGGGCTAATATACCTGTTTACATGTAAACCTTAAATGTATTTCAAGGACCTCAAGGGGTTCTGACATAATTTCATTTCATTAGATGAGTATTATTTTTGTCATTGTTGTTTGTTTTTTATGTTCTTGAATTTAGATTTTTTAAGGTACCAGATACTTGTAAATGTTCATCTAATCCTTTAGGTTGAACTGAAATTCTTAGTTTTTGCATGAGAAAATAAACTATAACGATACTACAGTGAGTTTTGCGTGTTTTTCTAGCACACACACAAATGTTGCCACCCATTTTATCTATTCTTGAATTGTCACCTATTGAAAATTAAAATAGTTTTGATTTATCCTTTTTTTCTGAAGACACAGTGGAGAAGAAGGCTAGTGAATCAGAATTTGTAGAAAAAAGACACCTAGAATGACAAATTGTTGTCAATAAGTGTCATCATTGCCCTGGTTACAGAAACCCAGACAAAAGGTTTTTTTTTTTAAATAGTTGGTGAATACCTCCAGTTCAAGTCAACCCATAAAAAGAAAGAGGCTGTCTAAAAACAGATCTGAATAGCAGACGGACCACAGGTGCATCAGTTCTGCAGGTAGGAATGAGTTGTCAGTCAGCGTTTTCTGTCGCCCATGGTGGACTGTCCACTACAGCAAAGAACAAACACATCAGTGCAAGGGCAGAGGCACAGAATGGAATCACTCAATTCATGATACCCCAGACTTCCCCAGAGGTGGTTATGGTTATTTTGGCTAATGTGTGTACTGTTGTTACTGGAATTATTCTCTTAAATTTCTCTGTGTGTGAGAGAAATTCAAGAGAATGGGACAGTGTTGCTAACTATCACAAGTTGGCTCTAAACATACTGCAGAGAGGCTAAATTTCTGTCTATATTTAAGTGAAATTTAATCTCTCTGTGAGAGAGAAATTTAACCAATAACCCACATGTTGGAGAATAATCTTCCAATGGCTAGGCTATCCCATCCCTCCTGGTGTTGGACTGAAGGTTCACATTAATTAATTTATTTATAATTTCCCACATAAAAAAGATACAGTAATTTGCTATTAAATATACTAACCAATTTCATCTTAGTAGCATAGGCTACCCCGTTTTAGAAGCTTTTGGACTGAAGGTTAAAATGAGATTCATTTTATAATGCCCTCTGTGGTGGTCCAGTGGTTAGGATTCAATGCTCTCATCGCCGAGACCCGGGTTCAATTCCCAGCCAGCGTGTTGGCGCCTTGTAGTGGCAGCCTGAATGGAAATTTTCCTATTGTGGGACTAATAAAGGGATTAAAATTTAAAAAAAAGAAATGAATGCCTGCAAATACTCGTATTGACTATTTATTTCCTTTACATTTACGCTGAGAATAGTAGAGGACTTTGAAATGAAGTCATGTCTGACACTCAAAAATCTCATGAGGGAGGACCCCCAGACACCCACTTGATTTGTGTCCCCAGGCATAGGGCCATTGGAAAGGTGTCCTTTATTTTTCCCCATTGAAGATGTGAAACCTAACACACTGCAATAAACACGCACACTTTACCTGCATTTTCTCTATGTTACTGCACTCCATTGATACCTTTTACCTCAGGTATAAGCTTGCCTGTGACTGAGAAGATATTGGTTCCAATCCCTAGACCGTGTGAGAATATGTGTGTGGCGAAAAAGAGGGTAACACTGTCTGTCAGAGTTCTTGAGTCATGCTCCAGTGCTTTTCCATTTAACCCCTGCCTCACTTCACCTGCCAGCCACTCCCACCTCATCAGCTCACCTGTGCTCCCATGTCTAGTCAATCACCAATAAAGTCACTATACGCTGTACACTATAAGCAGATTGTTCTTCATGTCATGCGGACTTTCCACCAAACTTCCTCGGATTGACTCTCTGTTGCTGACCCTGCCTGCTTCTGTTCAAACTGCCTTGTCGTTATCGTGGAATTTTGCACCCTTCTGTTCCTGTTCTAAGTCAGCTTTGCCAGTTTTTGTCTGCCTGTCTCCATGACTGTGAGAGTTACTCTCAGTCATCCTACCTCTGGTTTCCTGTGGCTCAGAGACTGTCTCTGTGTTGCCGTACCCGTCATTCCTGAGTTGGTTAATACTCACCTCTTTGCCTTGAAATCTGTAAATAAAGGTCATTACCGACCATCTCTGCTTTCCGTGTGTTGCACATTATGATCTATCCTCTGAAGACCATGAATATCCATAGAAAAACAAAATCATGAATCCAGCCTTTAGTTTGCAAGATAGTCCTACTTCATATGTTTCCAGCAGGCAGCTGTTTTCAGTCAAAAATCACTGTACACTGCTTGCTCAACAGCAAACAGCAGAAAGACACAGTTAGAGAGTAGCTGGTGAACATAGTGGAGCGCTGAACAACCATAGGCTATATAAAACATGGACGTAGCCTCTGTGACGTCACCCGTAGACTGAAGAGCAATTTTGAAGCCCATTGTAGTGTGACACCATCTTGACAGTGGTGATGTCGCCTAACTCCGGTTAATCCAAATATGGACAAAGGGGTGGTGTGAGGGTGGAACCAAATGTAGCCTGTTTGATGAAACATGCTCACTAAGCTAGCTGGCTAACCCAGTGGTACCGGCCCGCTTCGGCACTGGTTGTGGTACTTTATTAAGGTAGCGTAACGTTATATGTCAACATTTCAGCTTCTAGCTGATCACAATCAGTCAGTTTTTGGAGTATAATAAACTTAAAATTTCTGTTTTAGCAATAATATAATTAATAACATTTGAGTTTGTGGGCTGCCAAATTTTAAACATGCATGGATAAGCATGACAAAGACAAAGACCCCACACAGCCAGCGGCAGCTAGCTGGAGCCAGATGCTAATTCATTAGCTGGCTAATTACTAGTAAACGAAAAAAAGGAGTGCTGACTTTTTGGGCAGTCTGTTAGCACAATTAACCAAACAGCAGGATGTGTTATTTATCCAGTATTTACATGAAAATTTTTCCAAAAGGCAAGAACACCACAAACAGAATCAGAATCAGCTTTATTCGCCAGGTATGCGTACACATACAAGGAATTTGACTCCGGTTTCACTTTGATCTCCGTACTCACATATAAGTAGACTGGCAACAAAAAGTAGACTAACAGGACCAGAAGAACATAGGCATTTTCCTAAAACCTGAGATGTAGTGCAAATATATATATCCGAGTGCAAAATATGCAGAAAAATTGCAGAGTTTACAGAGTATGTGCAGATAAATACAATATACAGTATACACAAGACCAGAGGTAGGTGGATATGGAAGTATACATAGTATGCATGGTTTATGCTGGCAGATGATATTTACATTCTAACCATGGTGTGAGCATGTTCAGCTCCAGGTTATTCTGACTGCACCAGAGGGCCAGATGTTCCGCCTCCCATCTGTATGCTGACTCGTCACCATCCCAGATGAGGCCGATGACTGTTGTGTCGTCTGGACTTCAGGAATTTGACAGATGGGTGCCTTGAGGTGCAGTCATTGGTGTAAAGAGAGAAGAGCAGTGGTGAGAGCACACACCTGTGGGGGGCACCAGTGCTGATTGTCTGGGTGCTGGATGTGATGCTCAGTCTCACCTGCTGCTTCCTGTCCATCAGGAAGTTAGTGATCCACTGACAGGTGGGGGCCAGCACAGTGAGCTGGGTCAGTTTGGTGCACAGGATGTCTGGGATGATGGCATTGAGAACTGAAGTCCACAAACAGGATCCTCACATAGGAGAGCCGAGGTGTTGCAGGATGTAGTGCAGTCCCATGTTGACTGCATCATCTACCAACCTGTTTGCCCGGTAATCAAACTGCAGAGGGTCCAGTAGGGGGCCTGTGATGTCCTTGAGATGGGCTAACACCAGTCTCTCAAAGGTTTTTATGACCACAGATGTCAGAACAACCAACAAACGAAGTTCAGTGACTGAATGAGACCCATGTTTGGAACCGACAGCCAGCAGGCAGGTGTCAATCAAAGTGACATGCTCTTCATTATGCACAATTTCAGATTTTAAACAAATGTGTTATTAAAAAAAATCACCCCCCCATGCAGTTGTCATGAAGTGTAAAATTAGCAAAAGAGACCAAAACCATTTTTTGTACCAGGCTATAAACACATTTTCTTCTGCCGTTAGTAAGTTAGACATTTTAACATTGGGGTCAAATGCAGTTGACTCCCTTTTGGAGCTGCCCCTATCATTCTTTTCGGAACTGCAGCTTTTGGCACTTCCGTGTTGGCTTCATTTTTCAGTGCCGGAGGTTGCTGCTTGTGAACAACTAAGGAGCCAGATATTTTCCTCAGGAGGTGGTAGAGACCAAAATCAGATCTAAAAGGAAGTGAATGAATGCTGTTACTCTTTGTCTGCTGGATGGGTAAATAGGAAACAATTTGCTAACAAGTTTGCCATAACAACTTTATATTTCGATAAATATTAATGTTGTGTTTAAAGGTTGCTCTCGCTCAACGGGGAAGTGAGTTTGTTTTGCTACAAAGAACACTCCTAATTTACGTAACAACATATAGACAGAGGGAGAGATGGACAGCTCCAAACAGCTGTAAACAGGAGCAATCTTATTAGTATAAGAGTCTGGGTGGATGGGGTGAAGGTGTACCTATTTGCATTTCACTGGATTTCTACCTTGTTATCTTTAAGTCCACTGGACTTAGGGCCAGGCATCAGATCCTCCTGCCAGGTGCAGGGTGTGCATCGCTGACTTACAGTGAGTACATGACCCTGGATGGTTGGAACCCACTGCTCACATGTAAAGACACATTCAGCAGTCACTCAGTCACAGGATGTGGCTTATGAACACATATCTATGTGTCTTTTGCTGGTGGATTGGATGCTTGCACTTGTTTAATCTTTTCATTTTTTCAAATTAAACATGCTGTGTTGACAAACCACAACTCAAGGCAACAAGCTGCCTGGGGAACACCTGTGCTAACAGTTTATTACAGGCACGACTTGCCTCTGATTTAGTGCCAGTCGTCATCTGTATTCATCTGTCTGAATGTTGTCATGCCAAATGTTTCCAAATCTAAATCTATCATTCAGTGGGCTTACAAGGTAGCTGTAAAAAATTATGTAATTTCCCCATTGACAGACATGTAACAGCTTGGTTTCATGTCAGTTCCAGTGTATTCCAGCAGTGACGAGTTTTCACTGCTGAAAAACATCAAAGTGTCGATTGGAACATTCACTCCTGCAGCATAATCCACATCTCCACTGTCCATTCATTTGCTCAGTATGTTATAATATATAATATGGCTGAGTACTTTGGTTTCAAAGTTGACATAAAAAGCAGTGTATTTAACAATATTTAAGTAAAAAAAATAAAACAAGTGATATGCCAAAACATCTACTGCACGTTACCACAAGTCAAGAAAGTGCTGAATGCTAAAATATTATCAGTAATGCAAAGTAGTCTATGCAAGCTCTCAGTGAAATTTTAATACTGGCTTAAATAGAGGCAGCCTATAGCCACCTTCCACCTTCACTGAAGAAACTACAAACTTTTTACAGCGGGTGGAGTATCTCTTTGCATGGTCCCACCAAAAATTGGCACAGGGCAGAAAGCTTGGCGATATTGCAATTACTTCCATTTGTGGAGCAGTTTAAACACCATCAGAACAGAGTTACATAACATTGGAAGGTGCAGCACAGTTAATACGTTAGAAATATTAATAATTGACCTTTGAAACAGCATAACCCACCTACGGAATAGAAAACTCAGTAAAATAATGAATACTTCATCTATTATCAACACATGCTTATCCATGCATGTGGCTGGAGCCTGTCCCAGGTGACCTTGTGCAAGAGGCAGCATACACTCAGGACATGTTAGGACCTGGCTATCACTGATATATACATATACAAACTGATACTTACACAATCACACCTATGGGTAGGGGATTCAAAGTTGCCATTTAACCTAACCAACCTCTAGTTTTCTCAAACACACCATGGAAATGCAAGAATGAAACAGTCAGAATAACATAACGAACAACATGAACAATTGTATGAAAAATCAAATGTGTAACAAACAAATATAAAAACAAACAAAAAACAGTGAACCATACTTACTGCCTACCTGGTAATTGATATGACTCAATTATAACCCCTTTTATAAGAAATCAAACCCGATGAGTGCAACCGCTGCAGGTGAAAATCTCCATTTGACCTGAGGTTTGACAGAGTACCTCCTCAAATAAACTCCTCACCTGTTTTATCACAACTGTAATCAAAATCAGAAACGATTAATTCTAATGCGATTAATTACACTGAATTTTAGAGATGACTGAGGCAGTGAAAGAGCAAATGGCTCTAACACACCTCCAACTGAACTGATTCAACTTTCTCTGGTATTTATGTAAATGACAGTAATAGCCCATATCCAAAACAAAATCCATCGCCATTTCACTGATCATAACATCCTGCTTTGTGGTTTTGTAAGTTCCTCTGTAAAACTTTGCTCAAGTGTTAACTGGTGGAAAAAGTGATCTGGCTGCTGATGTATGGGGAGATTTGAATGAATATCATGATAAAGCCTTGCTAATCTTCCATTCCAATCTGATTCTCAGTAGGATATATCTCTTATTTCTATACTTAGGTGACCCAAGCCGCTTCTTTTGTGGATGTTTGGTTCCGCGGGATCAGTGGGAAATTGGAAAGAGATGTAGTGCGCGTGTGCTACCTCAAATTGGATTGCATGGCTTCTTAAATGAAAGCAAATAATTTCACGGCAATAATGGGCTTAATTTCAGGAAATAATTCCATATTTCCTCAGCTGGCTATTTTGCATGTGATTTCTGCAGAGGACTCGCCACTTTCAGGGTGGTTGTTTTTCTTTTGTGTGTGTTTTTCAATGAACGTACTGGAATTAGAGGCCAGAACGACACTGTTTCAGTGCATCCAAAGTTCATCAAATGTCTGCCACTCTGCTTTGACCACTTTCCTTTGAGCTCCCACTAGTTGTTGGTGGTGATCAGCGCTGCTCTTTCCTCCTAGTTATTATTCACTGAGGATATAACAGAGGAAAAAAAGTTATTACTAAAAAAGGTTGAAAGAAAAAAAAAAACTGACAACAAGACATAAAAATGTGATTGCCAACAAAGAAGTGATTAAGCCTTGCAAAAAAGTCTTCAGTGGTTAAATAAATAAATAGCTGTAATTAAATAATGAATGAAGGAATCAGTCCATAAAGCTTTGATTGATGTCCAGGAAAGGGGGTCCTTCTAATGGAGGCTGGCTGACAGTGATTGCAAAGGCCCATTTACCAGCTGATATTTTGTTATGATTGGACATGTCAGTCTTCCTCCTCTGATTAAAAAGAGGGGGGTGGGGGGAGCCCAAATGCGCCCTGCATCCTTTCCTTTATGTTTTTTTTTTCTATTCTCTTTCTATCCGCAGGCGCAAAGCGATGGGTGCATATTATTTTGTCAATCCATTGGAACGGGTGGCATTCAGGGATTTGTGAAGATGCCAACTGCCCTTTACGTGTTACCTTGAAGATGTCACGTTCTCCAAGGAATTTAGTCATGTAATAGGTGTTTGTGCTGTTTGGGGCAAACATTTTTCAAATGGATTGTTTTGTTTTCATATTCAAAAGATAGAACAGCTTCCTGTGAAAAGGTTTTGTAGTATAACAACACCCTCAAAGTACATCTACATACATCTTATGACCACTAGGTCAAACACAAGTGCATTTTGTTCTAATGCTTGCTTTATTTATTTATTTATTTTATATACAGTACTGTGCAAATGTTTTAGGCAGGCGTGAAAAATGCTTCAAAATGGCATCAATTCTTCTAGGTACATTTGCAGACAGTTTTTGAAGGAACTCGGCTAGTAGGTTGTTTCAAACATTTTGGAGAACTAACAACAGATCTTCTGTCAGACACTCATTATTGTACCACTCTCCAGCCCATCGGCGAACAAACTGCCTTCTGCTACAGCCAAATATTTCAAATTTTGACTCATCAGTCCAGAGCACGTGCTGCCATTTTTCTGGACCCCAGTTCCTATGTTTTCGTGCATAGTTGAGTCGATTGGCCTTGTTTCCATGTCGGAGCTATAGCTTTTTAGCTGCAGCTCTTCCATGAAGACCACTTCTGGCCAGACTTCTCCGGACAGTAGATGGGTGTATCTGGGTCCCACTGGTTTCTGCCAGTTCTGAGCTGATGGCACTCAGCTTCCGATTTTGAAGGGAAATGAGCTTGATGTGTTTTTCATCTACTGCACTGTGTTTCCTTGGCCGACCACTGCATCTACGATCCTCAGCGCGGACTGTTTCTTTGTGCTTCTTCAAAAGAGCTTGAACAGCACATCTTGAAACCCCAGTCTGCTTTGAAATCTTTGGAGAGGTCTTGGAGAGACCTTGCTGATGCAGTATAACTACCTCATGCTCAGTCTTGCCATGGTGTATGACCTTTGACATGAAACTGTCTTCCACAGCCTCAGCTTGGTAGCAGAGTTTGGCTGTTCCTCACCCAGTTTTAAGCCTCCTACACAGCTGTTTCTGTTTCAGTTAATGACTGTGTTTCAACCTACATGTGACATTGATGATCATTAACTGATCATTAGCACCTGTTTGGTATAATTGGTTTATCATACATCTCACTATAATCCTACAAAATCCCTGACTTTGTGCATCCTGGTTTGAAAGCAAAGGGTAGTAACAGCAAATATTGATTTGATTTAGATTTTTCTTTTGTTCGCTCACTATCATATTGTAAATTGATAAAAATAAAACAATTATTATCATTATGTAGCATTCTTAGTTTACAGCATTTTTTCACACCTCCTAAAACTTTTGCACAGTACTTTATACACACACACACACACATATATATATATGTATATATATATATATAGAGAGAGAGAGAGAGAGAGAGAGAGAGAGAGAGAGTTTGTTCTCCTGAATTTGCTGGAATGCATGATGATAACCCCAAATCCCACTGGATGGACACTGTGTAAAACATGAATAAAACAAATAAAACGAAAGTGATAATTTGATTATACTTTTTTGACATACTCAATTGAAAACAGTACAAAGATAATATATGTAATGTTTTATCAACTTCATTGTTGTTGTTTAATATATTCTGAATTTGATGCCAGCAACACATTTCAAACAAGTTCGGTTATTGGCAACAAAAGACTGGAAAACTTGTGGAATGGATAGGTGATAGTATCATGAGTTGGTATGTGAAACACATGATTGAGAAAGTATATTTCTGCATGGGCTTGGGAACACTTGTTGGTGGTAAACAGTTCGTTTGCTAATGATTGCATTCTGTTTTAATCTACATTTTACAGTTCCTCAACTTTTTTGATTTTTTTTTTTTTTTTTTTGGATCCTGAGCAGGGTAGTAACTATGGAGTTTGTGTTTTATATTTTATTTTCCCTTGTCAAAAAAAAAAACAACTTCCCCATATTTAACACAAAAACAAATAGCACATTCATAATGGCAAACAGATGACCCACGTACAGGAGGTGAGTTAGCGAACAAGGTTATGATATGTAAGGGATGGAGAATGACATTTAAGATGTGTGGTTAAGACTGCCACAATAGATTATTTTTCAGTACATTGTCAGATTATTTTATATAATTAGAAGAATTTAATTATATTTTATTTTATTTATCGTTTATTAATTTGTCCTATTATAAAAAGGACATAAGCGAAAATGTCGATCCAAGTTGCTGAAGGCCAAAGGGATATCTTTTAAATGTCTCGTTTTGTCTGACCAACAATCTAAAACCAAAGACATTTGGTTTACAGTAAATGTCATAAACTAATCAGCTAATTGACAGTGTTACAAATCAGTCTGTACTCAAGTGTGCAGTCTGTTATGGCAACAAACTGCATCCTCAGACTTCTACTTTTTGACTAGAGATCCATTCTGGTAATTGGAGAGGAGACATGCCACAGTGAACTAACTGATTGATGCTGCCTGAGACTGAGAGGGGAATTTCAGTATCAAACAGTTTGTTTTCCTTGACCCTCCTAATTAACCTCTCCACATGGACTCTCAAACGAGCAATAGACTGGCTCTCAGGAACATCATACGCTGACATTTGGTTTCCTTTAGACAGAAAGGCAGGCCAGTGAACTTTGTCAGGGATAAGGTCAACTACTCGAAAGGCCCTATCAACCATAACAGCCATGATGTCAGGGGACAGGATATATATGATGCCTGATATCCTGAAGATCTGTTTGTGACTCACAGAGCCTTCACAGAGTGCTGACACAAATGTTAGCGCACAATGTTGTGTCATGCCTACCATGGCCTTAAAGGTGCAGTGGGACTGGTATGAAGAGAAAGCTTCACTCTGAAGTAGCAGGGAAGAAGGCATGTGGCAGCACATGACAGCCAATGAGCCTAACCCTGACTCTCAGCAGGAGCTGCCATAGTGTGAGTTGGTGCAACACGGTAAAACAAACCGAAGATAACATGAAGGTAAGATAACAAAAAGAGATGTTGGTTGAATTTGTTGAATTTGAAGAAAGAAGCCAATAGTCTACATGGGCCTGTGATCTACTTGGTTTTCCATTCTGCCATGAAGACATTATCATTTAGCAGAAAAGGCCTTAATGTCCCATGTTAGCTATGTATTTAAGCCATTTTCATCACCAGTAACATATAATATCATGTCACTACACATTCCCATACTTATAAAGCTGAGTAATGATAAAGCCATATTCCCAAAAGTAATTTTGGTTGGGGGCCCAAATGTTGGCAAAAGAAAATCTAAATGAATGCTTGTTTTCATCCACTACTTTAATGCGATTATTAGGAGTTGGGTCATCGAAATAAGCAGTGGGTGGCACCAATTTTCCAGTTGGGTGCCATTATACCATTGCAGATTAGAAATACCATTGCAATAAGATGATGAATTGAGTGAGTGCCAATAAACCTATAACAGTGAAAAACAATATGCCATTAATTTTTTTCTTCATACGTTAATGTGAGGAAGGCTAAAGTCTTCTCATCGTTCCACACAGATCTGATGTTTTCATCTGCTGCTATTATTAAAATAAAAAATGCACATAAAAACAGGTTGGAAGGAAGCCCATTACAAATAGAACTAATTTTAGATCGTCACACCCAAATAATGCAGTCCTTTTAAATGTAGCTATATACACAATGTCACGCAGGCTAATAGGCAGCCTGGCTACGCAACGTACCAATGATGAACAAGTGACTAGCTAATTTAGCTCAGTCAGCAGATACAGGCTAAGATATTATGTTTTTATAACCCATTACAATATCACATTGCTGAACATCTACATGTACCAGTTCAAACAAAATACATGGAAGTTATGTGCATTGATTTTCTGTCTTCTGCACTCACTCTCAGTTCTCTACATGGACTTCAAAACTTCCCTCTCTCATTTACTAAAAGTGGATGTTGCCAATCTATGCTCCATATAATAATACATCTTTCAGTGTAGGTCACACCCAGGAGCTTCAGCTCAACAGCAAGCAAATGTTTGGATTTGCAAACAAAACTTTTTGATTTGCATTAGTACATTTTAAATAACAAATGACTTTTACTTGCAAATGTATTTTTTGATTGCAGTGTTGATAGTTTTGCTCTCAAATCTATTTTTTGATTGCAGTGTGAAAGTTTTTCTTTCAAACCTAATTTTCCAAGGTATATACTATTGGCCATTTACTCATGTTGCAAGGCTGAGATTCTTTTTTGTCTAAATATCTTGTCTAAATTTTACTGTTTTTAGGCAAAACAAAACCTGTAAAAAGTCAATTAATTCCCTGTAAATTAAATTGCAAGGGATATAGTATTGGCCACCAGAATGATGTATGCAGCTGTGTAGAGAAAGAATATTGAGGTCATAATAAATGGAGATAATAGAAAACTTAAACATAATATAAAAAATCTGTAGTCATATTAAATAAATAAATAATACAGAATATTGTGATTTTTGGATACTCTGTTTTAACAGTTATTTCTTATTCTTTGCTAGTTACTTCTCAGGTGGGTGGAGCTGTGCAGTGAATTTTAATTCGTGACACCAGTATTTCTAAAATCTGTAATCTATGTTAGTATTTTGGCCTTCAGGTTTGCTTAGCACCTTGTTTAACATGTACTCCATACCAATTGACACACTTTCGACAGTATGAAACCACAAAGAGATCAAAACTTTGAGGAACTGTTGGATGACACCAAGAAAGTTAAAAAAGTGGATGGGACACAGTTACTGTTTTATGTTCAATCCTCTGTTTATCATCATGGGATGTTACTAACATAATCCCAATATGGTCACCTCACTTTTTGTATTCCTTGTGGGGGAAACATTACCCATTAGTGCTTGAGCCCCCAAGCATCCATGTCATTTATGATAATGCAGATGTCTCTCTTGCTGATATAAACTAATTTTGTGATATGACAACACTGAAATTTTTATCCAAGACTTCGAAGAGAGAGATGGAATGCATCAGATCTGGATGAATGATAGAGACCAATCATGCTTCACAGAAGAAGAGACGTAAAACTACATCTTATCTGGCAACCAGTGACAGCTCTCTCATGAATGGGTCCAACACTGGTTGAGCACACCTGCATCAGATGTGGATGAAGATTCAGCTCAGGCCAGTGTGCACAATAATGAACACTAAAGGCCTCAATATGCTTCAAACAAAGTGCTTGTCAGGAAACTCACTAATAAATGCAGTGAGTTTCCATCCACCCGTTTTTATATGTATTTTCAATTTGAGCATAAAAAACGTAGTGGAAATGTCTAAAATTCTAAAAACAACAACAACAACAACAACTTGGAAATATCACAAAAAGGATTTAATGCTTGGCCAAGGTGGGAAAATGCAACAAAGGTCAATGGAAACAGACCTGACTTGACAGAATGTGACTTAAACATCTTTGTCACTTTCAGTAAAGGGATGAAAACGTCAGATCTCTGTGGAGAGATGTGGATCATCTCGTCGTGTCCTCTTCTTCTGGAATGCTTTAATGGGACTAACTGTAGAATTAGCTCCACCAGTGACCAATAAATTTCATGAAATTCACACAATAGTGGATCGAAACACATATTACTGTCACAATTTGTTTTGCTGTTTTTTCTGGAACTTTGGTTAAAATGCACCAAGAGAAGGCTGACATCATTCTTTTTACCACGCCTGCAACTGTGTCCATTGGTAACAGGTGCTAACAACTTTAAATTTAGAAATGCTTGACTACTTTGTTTGAAGTATATTACTTACAGTGAGGCATATACCTTAGAGGCTCCTCTCAGCAAGTTGATGTAGATGATGTCAGCCGTTTAGGGTCCGCTATTTTAGGAGAGGTAGTCAGATTCATTCAGTCTGACACATTCAATTAGGCTTTTATCAAATCCCCATTTACTGGCACAGCGTCACACACAACATTATTGTCTATCTCAGCCAGAGCAGCTGGGTTTAAAAACAAATTATGAAAAAGAGACTGATGAGGGATATTTTGGCATTAAACAGCTGTCACTTTCACTGCATATCAACATCACAAAAACATGCATGGATCACAAGACAAAAGTCCCTCCTTTCTTCCACAAAGTGTTTGTCTTGAACTGTATTTTAGCTCAACACACACAGTTTCTAACTCCCTGCAGGCTTCATGTTGTAGCATAATCCTGAGCCAGAGCGCTGTTTTTTTCTCAGGCTTCATTGTAGTGCTCCTTAATACCAAGTGCTGCTGAAGTATGGTCCCTCTATCTTCCAGCAATGACCCCTTTCAACCTGCCATATGGAGGAACAAGGGGTCTATCTTTGTTCCCCACCACCTCTGCTGCTCTCTGCAGGCTGGCTAAACAACCCCTGGCTCCACTCCCAGAAACTAAGTTAAGGCAACTTTAAGTTCAACAATGCTGACTTCTTTTGTAGCGCCTGGAGTTGAGTTCATCAGATGCTGATGCACCAATGAAAGCAGCACTGTGACTGTGTAGAGCTTGGGCAGCAACAGATGGAGGATCACTCTTCATGGACCTCACCTTAGTAATGCTCTTTGAGGATTTTAGCAGAGCAGAATGGTTCCTTCTCCCAATGAACTTTAAATAAATAAACTATTACTTGAAACTGCAAAAAACAAACAAACAAACAAACAAAACTTCAAGGGCAGCTGTTTGAAAATATTAACCGTGGCTATCATATTCAAATGTTGGTGCTCTGCTATGAAAGCATTATGACTTTAAATCACTCTGTACATTTTGGAGCAGTGAAGTTTGGAGGAAACAAAAGACGGAAAACAATATTTCATTCCATTGGTGTAACTGAACTTTTCATCAAGCTACAGAATACTGAAATCAAGCACCACAAACAGAGAGACCTGCATTGTTTGCTTTATTTCTAATTTTATTAAATGACAGCTCTTTTGTCAGTCCTTGTCCTGCTGAAAGTGAAAGAAATATTTAAACTGAAGCTGCAAAATAAAGGAACTAAAAACAGAAGCAAGAGAAGTAATTCTCTTTGAGTCACAATTCTGGCCACATTGCTTATTGTACAAGTGATCCTAAAGGTAGGCAGTATATCACAGGTAAGCAAAGGAATATAGCATCATTTGAATGAAAGTAAAAAAAAAAAATACAGGAGGAAAACTAATCCAAACCAAAAATGATCATCTGATTGCATGTGCTACTACTTATTTGCGGTTACTTTGGTGAGAACAAATCATAACCAATAGAAATAATGGTCAGAGCTACAAAAACAAACAAATGAAAAAAAAGTCCTGCAAATTACATGGACATTATCCATAAGCTTCATTTGGTTTACCAGCAGCAATGTTTCCATAGTTTTCAGGCTGTAGGTGACGTACACCACAAGCTACAATTTACTGACGGGTGAATTTTTCTTTAAAAAGCACAAGAACAGGGACATGGGAATACAATCATAGACTTTTTCCTGCAATACATTATCCATCCACCTCCTTTTAACAGAAGTATCCCAATATGACTTTAAATGGAGGATTAAATATGTAATTCATTCTGTTCAGTGACACACACACATACACACAAACACACACTTCGTTGTGGTCACTGTTTAGGACTTTACACAGATTTACATTAATTTCCTCAAACTAACTCCGAACCCTAACCCTAACCACATCTTGCCTAACCCTAACTCTTACCCTAAACCCTAATATTAATCTAACCATAACCTGAACCACTGACCCAAAAATCAGCTGTTTTCCAATTGGGGACACAGCTTTTGTGCCCAATTACACAAGCTGTCCGCAGTTAACTAGTCTTGAGTCTGAAACCCCCAAAGCAGCGTAAGTCATACTCATTCACATACAGACATGCTGTACCTTAATGTAAGCTGAAGTCATGAAGGAGTGGCTAACACCATTACAAATGGCTGTCACATTAAACACATCAACAGTAGCAAATGAGTAGAGAGTACATTAACTCAGGCCAGTCAATATTTGTCAGCAGGGCTAGTTAATAAATATGATCAAATGGTCAATCTCTATTAGGTCCTATGGCATCCTAATGTGCTGTTTTAATCAGGACCAGTAGCTGCAAGTGCTTGCTACATTTCCCCACACAGTCCAGGGATTTACATAGAGGGCCAGAACCCCTTGTCCTATTTCCATTCTCATTCCCTGTATCAAAACCTCACTGCGGCCATTGCTAGATTGTCACACTGACACTCAACCCCTTCCATTCTTTTTACCCCATTTTACAAAATTAAAATGAGAAATGGCTGGTGTTGGGCCAGGAGCAGTAAGGAAGGCTTTGGTAGGTAATGATGTTGGAACCCCCATTTTTTTTTAATCCTGTTAGAGTAATAAACCTTCTTTGTGCTGGTCTGAGGTATGCAGCAGGCAGGGGAACAAGCAGCAAAGGGAGAACTGGGCAGAAGTTGGATGTTAATATAGATATTGTTCAAAGATTATAGCAGGTTTGCTGAGGTTCAGCTGGCAGATTGAAGTCGCTGCCTTTATGCAACGGTAACCATGCCAACTGCACTGCGAAACTATTAAAACAGCTCTGCAACGCAAAATAGGGACACCCTTATGAAAGAAGTAAAATGGCAATCTATTGGCCCACAAACCCGGGATAAGCTTCTCATCAGTTGGGGAACCGCAGACTGCTTATAGGACAAAACACTTTTCAGAGTCGAGGATTTTAACTCACCAACTAATTTTCATACATATTGTTTCCAGAACTTTTGGGCTTGGATAAGCAAATGGCAGCAGCAGAGTTTTTCAAATCATTGTTACTTTGCTATATTTCAAGTTGCATCCCATACAGAGTAAAAACAAAAGTCACTTGAAAAAATCCTCATAAACTGTGTGAGAACTGAACAAGAAAAGGAGCCAAATCAGGAGATGCAGCAGAGAAGAAACTGATGTTCACCTGTCTGTCTGTACACCTGTCTGTCTGAAAGTGTAGGTTGACAAAGATCCAGAGAGGTGGTACTTTATAATGACACTATTATTACCAATAAATGGTGATTTCTTAAATTCTTATTTAACTGTGAGATTATATTTGTCTCTTTTTACCGTTTCACTTGCCAATCTGGTTGAAGCATTGTACAGCATTTTGTTCTGCATGTACATAACACAACTTTTTTGCAAACCCTTCATACAAAATACCTATTTGTAAAGAGGACTTTCTACAACCTCAAAATATAAAGATCATTCAGAAATATGGAGTAGTTCTCTCACCCATCAAACTTTAGTGACAGACTATTCCAAACCTTTGAACAGTTGTGTACATGATTTAAAACAAGGGCTACTTGCACCACCATTTTCAGGATCTGGTTCAGGTCCTCCAAATTAAACAGCAAAATATGTTGCATGTCTTTGTCCTTTAGAAAGACACATGGAACTGATGTCTAATTTGACACCTCTTTCAGCAGAATGACATTATCTGTCTGTGCCTTCCAAAACTGTTACAAGTCGCTGTTAAAACATACCTGTGTTTTATAATGTGACATCATATGGTTATAATAATAACCACATGGTTATGGTTAGTGAATGATGGTGGTCATGGTTAAAATATGCCAAATTTGACTTCTGTAACAGGAAGTGACCAGTGGTCTCTAAAGTCTTCTTGACCCATCCATCCTGACTTCATCCCTCTGTGGACTTTGTATCCCTATCCTCTGACTTCCTCCTCTGCTCCCATCATTAAATAAATTGAACATTTCAAGCAACAAACCTTACACAGTTTTGGTGGAAGAAGCTCTGCTGCTCTCAGAAGAATCTGAGCTACAATGAGGACTCTGCTGAGAGAGCTAATCCCCCCACTTAATAGATGCAAGCATGAACTTATTATATTATTTATCTTATTTAAATCAACAGTAATAGCATATGAGGGGGTTTGGGTAGTGCTGCAGCAGTGAAGTAATAGTGTCAGGTTATGATGGCTGTGTGCACCTGCATGAATATTGAGCGTACTGAACTTCCGTGCTTCTATGCTCCCCATGTATAAAAGTGTACAAAAACAGAGTCACAAATTGCTGTCTAAGGTGTAGAGAATCAAGAGATCAAAAATGCAAGATAAAAATGTACATTTTATGACACAGCCTCCATGTAATTTCATATTTAACAATCACATTTAAATGCTTACCCTTCTTCCTGCTCTTTTAATTTCTTCATTCATTGCTTTATTTTTACTTTTATTTATTGCTAAAGAATTTCCCAGTTTGGGACAAATCAAGTACATCTATCAATCTATTTATCTTTACTGACAGAAGAGTGAGAAGAGGAGTGTAAGTGTAGAAAGAAATGGTCAAATCAAGACAGAAAGAGGAGTGTATGTGTTGCATGGCTAAAGCTGCTCTCTCACCCTGGGAACGGCTACATCAATAGAGCAGAGGAGTGTATTAGCCCAACCCAGGCATAGGTTACCAAGGAATTAATGAACTTTCAGTCAGACTCTTTATCCCGTCATATTGACAGGATGAAGTCGGAAGGCCTTGCCAAGTCCACAGCACTCTCCCAAGTGGGAAAACAGAGAGGGAGAGTTTCCTGAAATGAAAAAGCAATGGTTCTTATCTCTGAGACAGGTTGTAAGAAGGGTCTTCGAACAAGGCAGAGGCACACACACACACACACACACACACACACACACACACACACACACACACACGCACACACAAAACACACAGTGAAATCTCTTAGTGAGAAAGTGCTCAGCAGGCCTGACTACAGTGTGTAGAACACTTGTCTCAGGTCAGATAAAAGCTTGAATGAATCATTCTCTTTCTGCTGCATGGATGATGGTGTGTGTGTGAGAAGGTGGTGGGGGTTGGGGAGGGCACACTATCCACATCTTTTTGTATGTTTTGTCTGCAAGTGAAACACTGTGTTGAGATCACCTTTCTTTTTTTGTTTTTAATTCAATGGCGTTTTTAAAATGTTTATGTATAGAGCGGACACTTTGGACGTATGAAGCCCATGTTCTACTAGCCATGTAGAGCCAGCTGAACATGTCAACATTACAGTTTGGAAAGAGTCTAGCCCAAAGTTGGAATTTACAAGAAAAGATAAAGATGATGACATGACTTACTGCCCTGTTAAACTCTCAGAACATATGCAGAACTAATCAAACTAGGTGTTGCTGATGTAAAATGATTCTGCAACAGCATGTCCTATTTCAAATCAAAATTATTGAGAAACCTATGGTGAACAGTGTATAAGAAATTTTGCATACTTCGTAAAAATTTTCTGCTATGATTTCACAGATTGAAAATCAGAGCTGATGTGTTCCGTAACATTCTATATGATGACTTAGACTTGAGTCGGATGTGAGTGCTTTGGATCAATCCAACAGGAGGAAAAGGTGCGCTTGGCAGCGCAGACCAGCAGACAGAAAAGTACAAATAGTGTAGTTGTGTTCAAAGAAATATGAGTTTATCTGAGAGCAGGAATAAACACATTTTTTAAAAAGAATCATTATTTTTGTACACATCGGACACTAACTGTTACTGCTAAAAAAATTTAAATGGCAGTAAATTTGGTGAAGGGTACACAATGACTTTTTACAACTCTCAGTGAAAAGAAGAAGCCAGGTTTGTTTTAATGAAAAAATTAAGCGAGTTTGAACTGTCAACAAACAGTACAGTTTTTTGCAGTGAATAGCTGACATACTGTCAATGAACTCCCAATCGCCCACCCACACACACTTAGTGCCTTACTGAACTCATCAAGCACGGTCTTATTGTTGCATATTGAATGCCCTACTAATAGAAAATTGACATTTGGGAGCTTTCAGAAAAAAAAATAATAAAAAAAATCTAATCTCCACCTTATTTAATGAAGCCAAAAAAAAAAAAAAGAAAAAAAAATAGTGAGCAGCAGGAAAAATGCTTAGCGTGTGTTGTGTGATCTTTCACACGCTGCATAGATATTAAGACTTTTGAATGAATAAATTAGCAAAAGAAAGGAGACGCCAAATCCTTTCCTTTGTGATTAAAGAAACTCCATCAGATTTTTTATTAGAAGGGGTGGTGCAAAGAAAAGAAAATGGCAATCTTTTGGGTGCCCTGCTTTTACACACACACACACACACACACACACACACACACACACACACACTTCATATGCACACACACTGTCACCTCACAATCCTCCCGCCTTGTCCATTTATTCAACACATTTCTCTGGGACACCATTGCTATTCTGTCTGACTGTGACTGCACAAAGATTAGCCCTGTGCTGTGATTTAAAAAAGACCAAGTAAAAGAGGAAAAAATGGTAATCATACTTCCATTCTTGAATCATGTCTGAAAAGAGAATTTCCTCTAATTCTCCACATAATAATGGGTTTATAGCCTTTATTTGTAAGTGGATGGGTCGGACTTAATTACAGTCATTGGAGAGCCTACATTCTGCTTTTGTAATCTCCGACATATTGGTACTTGATGAGATGACTGTTTAATAGGTGGTAATATTTCAATTTTCAAAACGTGATTACCCTTTGTTGATATCAATTTCTATATAATACAGTGACTTGTGATTTGTAGAAATGGAGAAATTGAGTCGTAATGAACTCCCATTTAAATGTCCACATTCTTTTAATTATGGCAATACTTGCTTTTTCTTTTTTTTGCTGCATACTCAATTACTGCAGCACACACAAGAGGAAAGCCCCTGGTCCTCCCCAACCAAACAGGTCACTTTGTATCCACTAGAAAAATCACAAGTGAACAACTGGAGAGTCTGCATAACCAGCAGCACAACAAAGTTAAGGAACAGTGAATAAGATGCACTTTAAATGGACTGCATTTATATAGCACCTTTTAAGTCTCATTAGACCACTCTCACCCAGCATGTCACAAAGCAAGTCACCTATTCACACGCTCATTGGAAGCTTTCCACTATCATTACCCGTGCACACACATTTACAGCAATTTGGAATTCGAGGACACTTTGTCATCCATATTTAAATCGAACCATGACCTTCCAATTAGTATGGGGCAGCTGTAGCTCAGCAGGTAGAGCTGTTGTCCACCAATCGGAAGGTTGGTGGTTCTATGAGTGGAAGTGTCCTTGGGCTGTTGTATGTAATTGAAGTTGCTTTGGATAAAAGTGCTTTGGATAGTAGACGACCACTCTACCTCCTGGTTTGGTTTGTAGGTTTGTACCATAGACTATATAAAACATGGACATGTGTGAGGCTGGCCTGCCATCACCAACTTGGCAGTGTGTGATGTCGCCTAACTCCTGGCTAATCTAAATACGGTTAAAAAGGTGGAGTGTGGGTGAAACACACTTTTGACTTTATTATTTATATTATATACAAATGAATGAAGGAACAAACAAGATAGGATTAATAGACGAGTGACTGAAGGAATTAATTGATTTTGATGAATGCATGAACAAAGGAAGAAAAAATAGATCAAGGCATATTAAAATGAATGTTTTAATAAATTGATGAAATGTGATGAAAACAGATAAACAGATTAAAAATTAATGAAAGACTGTTTTAATTGCCAAAAATTGAAAATGAGTAAATTGGATGGGGAAACAAATGAATGAATGAATGAATGATTGAGCAAAAAAAAAATCTAAAACTAAAAATGTTTGAAAAAAAATTTATGCAGTTGTCTGTTTCTGAAACATGAACTTCATTCTCTTTTCTTAAACCTTTTTTTAAAAAATCAACGTGCCTTTTTCTCTTCTTACCTTTTGTTATGCAATGTGTGTCTATGATGCAGAATTATTCAAATCCTGTGTCGGCTCCCTCCTTTATCCACCATCCACCACTGGCCTCAATGAAAGCAGTGTATGACTTTACTCTGAGGCCCTTGGGAGTTAGCATCATAGATATGTGTGTGTGTGTGTGTGTGTGTGTGTGTGTGTGTGTGTGTGTTTGTGTCGTGAAAACAGCATCCATGCATCCTCTACACAGGTCCACCTTGAAGCCTTCCTCACTGTCTCATCCTCAGAGCTGAGAGGAGAGGAAGTCTTCATCCTATCTCCTTCTGAGGTGCCTCCCATCTGCATATGAAAGAGGAAAGCCCCCGGTTCTCCCCAACCAAACAGGTCACTTTGCATCCACTAGAAAAAAACACAAGTGAACAACTGGAGAGTCTGGATAACCAGCATGCACGTTTCCAACAGAGGAACAAAAACTGAAACCAAACCAGACTCTTACTGCATAATGTATGTATATACATTTTCATTCGGAATGTGGCTCTCTCAAATTACGTACATTTTCTTCCAGAATAAAGGCCCAGACACACTGACATTTAAACCATGAAAATTCATAGCAAAATAAATCAATTTCAATGGAATCATCGCAGTCAGTGCATTCACTTGAACTCGATTGGGTAAGTAATTCTGCATTAATCTTTGGGTTTAAGTTTAACATTGGTGAACTTTGAGTGAATTTGCACCATTGATTAATAGCAAGCTGTCTTCATGGTGCTGATCTTTGAGGGAACAAAGATTCAGAGAGAATAAGCTACTGTAGCCTATTAGCTGTGTTGCATCAACCAGTTCTATTTAACGCTATGCAGGAATATACGATACAAATACAAGAGTAAACTTTGTGAATAAATGTACTTGTCCTGTTAGGGACAGAGCTAAGGGGCCTTCAGCTAGTATGAAGGGTTATTGTGACTGACACTGGCAATTTCCTGGCTGTCACAAAAAAAGGCCACTGTGGTTTATCAGCTAATCTAGTGAGGACATCACCAAGCTTCCAGTGCCACCTATCCTCTGAGGATGCATGGATGCCTGGGCCTTAATGCTCTTGTATTCAGATGAATGCATTGGTGCAACAGTTTGCTTTGGAAGGCAGTTTCACAGTCTGCACTGTAGTGTAGTGTAAAGACCAATGTGTACAATTACATATTGACAGCAAAAGCAAAAAAATCTAAAGAAAACCTGAAATAAACAAACTTTGAAACACTGATGGCATGTGGACATGAATAGTGCAGATCATGTTCCTCCACTATGCATATTGCTGTGTGTTTCTCACATCACAATATTAGGTGGTTGAATTGGTTAAATTTATGTAACTAAAATAATTGATTTTAAGGTCAAGTTGCAGTAATGACAGAATATTTTAGTTCAGTATCTAAACCACTTACTGTATTGCATGCACATGCTTATTAGTAAGACTATTTTCATGCTTATGTCCCCAGCCATAGGAAGATGGGAACTTTGAAAAAAAAAAATGTGGATCTACTCTTTAAATGTTCATGCCATGAGTGTATGAACCGCATCTGGTCAGTGATTGGGCAGATGTAGAGATAAAGTGAAGAGAGAGAAAGGAGAGGAAAAAAACAACATTCGGAGAAGAAATGTGATGTGAGAAAAGCAGATGAAGAGTAAAAAGTGTAGTGATGCAGTGTACTGGAGGAAGTGTAGCCCTTGTAGCTGTGCAAAGGTGTGGTTAAAAGGTTGGCAGCAGCATAAGCGGACCTTTGGGACTAATTGAGCTGCAAGTCAGGACATTTTTCCAATCCTCAGAAAGAGACAAGACATCCTGAAGACTGTATCATTGTTTAATTCAGATGGGTGCATTAAGGTGAGTCCAGGCTAAGGTGAGTTACTCTCATTTTTTTTTTCATCTGTCAGTGTGGATATGATATGATGATATATATTCATAAATCAAGGAGAAGCTTCAGTGGATGATCATCCATTTGGATTCTCCTGCTCTCTCTCACTAGAGGTACCAAGACATTATTCTTCTACTCAATTGGTTTATTGTTGGGTGTTCTCCATAGGTAAAGAGAATTCACCATAGGTCCATAGGTCATAATGGCACTGATGATGGTTAAATCAAACTAGTTTCTAGTTGTATCTCTCCAGTCTGTCATTCCACATTCCACATTCCCACTGTTGACAGTGGCATAACATGTGAGAATGACGGACAGTCATCCCTGTCCTGAAGAAACTTCATCCCTGTTACCTAAATGATGACCGGCCAGTGGAACTGACCTCCTTGGGGACGTGCTTTGAGAGCTCATGTAAAGACTTCATTGCTGCCTCACTACCTCTGACCTCTCCACTCCAAGAGAGCCATGGACAACACCACAAATCTTTTCATCAACACTGCCCTTTTCCACTTGGACATGGGGAGTGAGATGTATGTATGTTGTATGTTAAAATGCTGTTGGTGGACTACAGTATAATTACAATCATCCCCTCCAGATTTGTTATGAAGCTTAAAGACCTAGAACTTAACTCCATCCTGTGCAACTGGATCTTCACTTCGTGATGGGCAGACCCCAGGCAGTGCGTGTGGGAAGTCACGACTCATCCCTTCTCACTATACATATATGAAAGTTATGTGTTAAGACTGATAAATGATATTTTTTTGTGCATATGCATACATTCATTGTGAATTTGGTGCCTGTTACATGTTTCAAGGGTAACAAGGGTGTTTCAATGGCAAGAGTAACAAAAGACATCCTTGAAAGGCTCATTCATTCACAACCAAGGATGGGATGAGGTTTACCACAGAAAGACTGAGGTTAAATAGTCCGACAGTTTAAGAACAATGTTTCTCAATGCACAATTGCAAGGCATTTAGGGATTTAACAATCTACAACCCATAATATCATTAAAAGATTCAGGGAATTTGGTAAATTCTCTGCACATAAGTGGCAAGGCCGTAAACCAACATTGAATACCTGTGACCTTCGATCCCTCTGGTGGCACTGCATTAAAAACCCACATGATTTTATAAAGGATTTTACTACATGGGCTTGGGAACACGTCAGGAAATCATTGTTGGTAAACACAGTTCAATGCTGCAGCTACAAATACAAGTTAAGACTCTACCATGCAAAGAAAAAGCCATATATATCATATATATCAACAATATCCAGAAATACTGCCAACTTCTCTGCATCAATCCATCTCAGATTAGACTGGGCACAAAGTGGAAAGTGTGCTGTTTTCTGAGGAGTCCACATTTCAAATTGTTTTTGGAAATGGGACATTGTGCCCTCCGGGCTAAAGAGGAAAAGAACTGTTCAGATTGTTAGGAACACAAAGTTCAAAAGCATCTGTGATGGTATGGGGTTGTGATAGGGCTCATGGGATGGGCAATTTGCACATCTGTGAATGCACCATTAATGCTAAAAGGCACAAACTGGTTTTGGAGCAACACATGCTGCTATGCAGATGACATCTTTTTCAGAGACAAGCCATTTTCTGCACATTTTACAACAGCATGGCTTCATACTAGACAGGCCAGCCTGCAGATTTGTCTCCCATTGAATGTGTGAGGTGCATTATGAAGTGCAAAATACGACAAGTGAGACTGAAATCATATATCAAGGAAGAATGAGAAAGTAATTTCATTTTCAAAACTTCAACAAAGACTTTCTGTGTACTGTTAAAGGAAAAAGTGATGTAACACAGTGGCAAACATGCAATAAAGTTTATCAGTTTGAACACTAAATATCTTGTCTTCAGAGTATATTCAACTGAAAATATGTCAAAAGAGATTTGTGAATCATTGTATTCTGTTTTTATTTGTATTTTACATAAACTTCTTTGGAATCAGGGTTGTATAATACAGCCATCGATCTACATTACTGTCATACTAAAGTCACCTTGTATTGTATATATTATGCACTAGTTCTTATTTTATTTTATTTTATCTGTTTGCTAGATTTTTTTTCTATTTTATTGTCTTTATTTTATTTATCAATTTGTTAGACTTGCTCTGGAGCTAGGCACCTAAGAATTTCACTATATGTTGCACTGTTTATGATTGTATATGTGACAATAAAACTTTGCATTTGGATATCATTCCCAAATAGGACGAATGTGGTGTAATTTATTCTTTTCCCACTTGTTCTCCTCCTCCTCCTCCATACAGAATATGGTGTGGCCACAGACCAGTGATGACACACTTGGTTGCTTGTGGATAGATTAATAGTGCTGGGAATATTTAGGTAGTAGAACTTGTTTAAGTAGAACTTGACTGGGTGTGACTACAATGAGAGCCTGTGGTCGCAAAGACTTTTGTGCAGTCAAATCAGATTCCTGAACAATTTGATCAAATGCCTCTTGCCCAAATTTCCTGCTGACTTAGAAGAAATGCATATGTCATATTATAGAAGCTTAAGATAGTTTGCTGCTTTAACACAAAAATACAATATCTGTAAAACATCACCAGTTTTATTTAATCAAATAGCTAATTGCACTGTTTTACTTTGCCCACAAACACAGTGCTGTTTATCAACTGGATACTCTATTATAGCTAAGCCAGCTGTACACACAAAGGTATGTACCTCTGGGTTTGGACAAGATGTGGTAGGGAACAATAAAACAGTAAACTAAGTTATAAACTGCTGCTCAAAGTATATGTGAAACAAACAAGACTTGCAGTACAATGTAATTCAATAACCCTGGGGGTGTAACTTTGCAGTGGATTTCACAGGGGGCAGAATGTTAGTCCCTCTTGTCCAAGCCTCCTCCCCTAAAGATCCCATTCATGGCTCCTCTCCCTCCTTGCCACTCTATGCACCAGCCATCACCATAAGTGGCAGAATCAGTGCAATTAATGTCAAGGCTGGTGGCGATATTTATGTTAAACTGACTACTGTCAGATGCCATTACTTATAAAGGGCCTGAATTACTCTCAGATTGAGAAATCATGTTAGGTAGTCTGGATACCTCACACCAAACGCAACAAATGTACTATGTGCTTGAGAACAAGACTTGTTAACATTCCTTTCTTGCTATATTGTCTGCATGTCACACATACATTACAACGAAACCTTTCACCAAACCTAATGTTGAAACTGGATGTTTCTGAAAATGAGTGGTGCTAAAACAGTCACATTGTGACAATTTGTAGCATTAGTTGGAAAACTGTTGTAGCTGTTGAGCTCCAATAGGCTGCTGGCACTAACCAACTAGGAACATGAAAACACTTGTCAGTAAAAAATATCTCAAGCTTGCTGGCTTGCTAGCTATTAGTCAACAAGCGTTTTAGCTTACACAGGTCTTTCTAGAGATGTACCGTCCAACCTAGATTTGTTGACCATGACTTTGTGGAGCAGTTACAGTCCAATGGAGCAGGGTTATATAAAAGTGGATGATCAGACTCTCTTGCTCTCCAAATTCCCTCAAAGGTTAGCACTATAAAGAGAGATTTGTAATGGTTTACGGTGGAAATTAGCAGGCCAAGATCACACAAAATACTTTTGGAGCTTTTCACACCTGAAAACCCAAACCAAGGTTCCTGTTTTTGTTCAAATGTATATATTTGATCAGGTTAGTTTTGTTGTAACTTTTGTGGCTGTACAAATAAGAAAAAAGAAACAGAGAAATTCTCAAAGCTCCCGCAAAGGGTGAAATGCACCCCTAACTGCGCTGCCAGGCATAGACTACTTTAAACGTTGTGCCCCAGTGCTACTACGTATTTAAATTAGAGTAAATGCTTACATTTCGCCACGTCAATAAAATAATTGTTAATTATTGATATGTTGTTATTAATGAAAGGAAGTTCAGTGTAAGCTCAATAGGAACACAATTCCTGTGGTCTGTCATCTGGACCGTGGTCTGTACATATGTATTTTAGTTTGGGTAAAACTGAAAGTCAGCATTCAGAAGTTCAGCATTAGATGGTTGGGCAGACAAGGCGTCCGACTCGATATCTGGTTTCTTTTAACTAGGACTGCTATTGTTGGCTAAACTCAACCAGACTATAAACACAGAGGTGGCAGATCAGAAAATGCTTGCATGCTTGTGCTTGTTATGGTTGTTTAGGAAGGCACAAACATGTGGGGGCATGAATATTTGCATCCTTTACCAGAAATGAAATACTAAACTAAAATAATCAGCTTTTACTGTAAACATTTTTCTATTTGATAGACTAGCTGTGCACACAAAACAATATAACGATTACAGAACATGTTTTGTTTCAATATTCAATATTTTTTGAATATGTTTCTCCTTGTGAAGGCCAGCTACTGGCTGAATAGATTTTTAACAGGAGCCAGCCTCTGTGTAAAGTTGCTGATGGTAGAGACATCACTTATCTCTTTTCTCTCTAATGCAGAGCAGCCATTGTTTTTCCTCCTCTTCCAGCAGCTTCTTGAAGGCTGTCAGCTAGTTATGCTTTGGATTGGACATTGGATGGTCCCAGTTTGGCCACACTTGCCTCTCTCTGTGGCCAGCTTTTACAAGCTTTGGTTAAGCACAACAGAGACAGAGAAACAGAATGAATGAAAGGAAAAAATAAATGTTTTTTTAATTAATTGTCCATACAAAGCCAAACCCCCTCATTGTGGTTATTTTCTCTCTGTTCAGCATCACTTCAGGGAGGCTCAGTAGCCGGCTGGCCAGCCAAGGCCTTGCAGAAACACACAGCATATGCCAATTCCACAATCCACCCTGCTCAATCAGGTCTCTCTCTGTTTTTCTCTGCCTCTCTATCTCTATGGGCCACCCAGCAGTGGCACGGGGCTTGAAGCTGCCACTCATTAAGGTGAACTGTGCCAAGGCCTGTGCTGCTCACTACTAAAGGCTTTAGTGACTGGGTGTGTGATGGAAAAGTCAGTGTGTGCATGTGTGTGTGAGCTGACCCCAGAGGTTTCCATGGTGGAGGGAGGCTCTGGTGTGTTGAGAAGCTGTACAGCGCATCCAAGACGAGTGTGTAGGGCCTTGCTTCACCTACTTCTCCTGGGACTCTTCACTTGTGGTCCCCGTGGGGAGGGATGGACGAAGGGGAAGAATGGTAAATTGGCTGCTGTGTTTGAGACAAGGACGCAGAAGGAGATTTTGAGTCATAATTGGCAAAATTAAATCTTAGTATCAATCACAAGAATGTCTTTTAGTTACGCCGCTAGGAATCAAAGTTCACCAGAGCAACAGCCAAAACAAAGAAATTCTGGGAGCAATAGAAACAGGTTGTGAGTGAACAAAAATCATCACTGGGTTTTAGAATGTTCCCATCATCCCCATTTAAGATAGGAAGTACATCCCTTCAAAACAAAAAGTGATAGATTACAGGCAGATTAGTGATACAGTACAGGCACTTAGAAGTGCCTGCCCTCTTGTGTTGCTGGTGGAGTATCTGATTCAGTACTATAGGAGAAGTGCTCAAATTTTGCATTTGCATATTTTGGATTTCTTGAACTGCAAAAACATTGTAACAAAAGGGCAAACTGTGATATACATATTCAGATAGAACTGAATTACTGAATTACTGAATTATAAGAGGGAAAGTTGTATTTATGAATCAGATGTTAAGCAGTTTATTATTTATTTATTTTTCATTATATTATTTTTTGGGGGGAGGTAGATACCATATCTCTTATGTCAGCAGCAGACCACTGAATTACTGCACCGCTGCATGAGCATTGAAGACTGGATTCAGTTTGTTTAATCTTGAATACTGTTGCACCATGGACACAGTCTTGATTGAATTTCTGCCAAGCAAACTTTTCTGGCCAGAGTAGTTCTTGAACAGGTGATCAGAACATTCTGAAGCAGATTTTAGTTTTATCATAGTCAAACATTTGGCTGAGTGAGACTATAATAAACTAACCAGTAATTTGGTTCATTTAGTCCAGGCCAAAGAAAAAATTACTAGTTGCTGCCTTTAAGTTCTGGTTCAGTTTGTGTTCACACTGACTTACCAAGAGGAGTAAAGTTTTAGTGACTGTCATTCTACTTTGCTTATAGGACTGACAGATCAGTGACAGCTCACGATCAGCAGAGGGATCTAACAGTAGTTCAGCACCAGGCCACTGGGGGAACGCCATTATGGCTGGTGCCACAACCAGGTGCTAATGGCAGTGGTGGCAGCTCCAAAGCCATGACAAGCATCAGTTAATCAATGCAGTTAATTGTACTAAGGGACTGTCCATGAGTAAGATGCCCGGTTGTGCGATACCTTGGTGTAGGACATCTGTGCTGTGTTCTCGGTGTGTATGTTCTGGTGTTTGTGGTTCTGGGTGTTCTGCTATGTGTTGACATATAACATTATGCCTGCATTTCAGGAGGAATTGTGTAAAGTAGTGTAACCAGTGCTCAAAGTGGGCTGGACAGCAATGCAGAGTAGCATATGGACTAACTTGTTAACCTTAGCTATTTTGGTAGCTTTGAGCTAGGTGGGTGTATTTCAGCACCAAAGCTTCCTTCATTCTGCCTCAGCTCCACCACGCTTCACCTCTTTGCTCATTTTTGGATTAGCTGTGAGTTACGTGGAGTCAGACACTGCCAAGATGGTGACAGCCAGAGTCACCCATAATGACCTCACAGTGGCTCTTCAGACACCTATGGATGATGTCACGGAGACTACGTCCCTGTTTTATACTGTCTATGACCAAGTGGCAGTGAATGAATAAATGTCAAATGCATTAAAATGAGTGCATTTATGTGCCAGCGCAAAGAGAGGAAAACAACTTAAATGACCTTAAAACGAGCATACAAATCTGGAAACAAAATAAAATACTTGACCAAAGCACATAATTTTCTTTGCAAGTGAGTACATGCACATTCACATGTATTCACAACAACACACGTTTTATGTGCTCTTATATGTGCATGTTAAATGAGTGTACTAAAAATATAACACATACCATGAGGGCTGCAAGGATGTTTTGTGTCTCTTACATGCAAATATTCATATGAATATAAAATAAAAATATTTAAAATAATGATATTGTGAAACCAAGTTTCCATTTAGCTAAGTTTGGTGAAATCTTATGTTTTATATCTATATGAATATCTTTTAAGCTTCTCTTTGACTGATAGTAATTATGCTTTAAGTGCAGACTTATGCCAAGGCCAATGATCCACTCTTTTATGATATGCATTATACAAGTGCAATCACTATGTACTGTATGTCTAAATTTTAGAAAAAGGCATTGTTACAAGTGTGGCAATGCTGCAATTGTACCAGTTCTCTCATGAAACCACTGCCCCAGAGTGCTCCATAATGATTGCTTTCTGTATGTATGCATACAGATGTACTACATTTGTATGCTACCACAGAGAATATACTGGTAGCCGCGAATGCAGATTGTGACATTGAGTCATTGCATTTCTACAACTGGTTATGTTTTGTCACTTCTGAACTTTACTATCATCTACTGGATTTTACAATATATGGCATTTATTCTGCCAAGGCCAAATACCACTATGCTAACGAAAGTCAAAAATAATTTGTGTATTTGCCCCATCATTCGGATCTGCTCCAAAATTTAATGGATTGTTCCTTGGTTACATCCTTACACCAAGTTTCTTGAAAATCCGGCCAGTAGTTTTTCTGTAATTCTGTCAATCAATCAAGTTCACAGTGTAGTAAGCCCATATTGCAGCCATATTCCATCTAAAATCACATTAATAAATCTACAGTATCTAATCATTTTGCAAAGGGAGTACAAACAGAGTTAATTTATGGAGTGGGCCATTGTTTCTTTAGCAGGATTGTTTCCTCTAGATAGAGATACATTGCATTACATTAAATACCGATTCCATGTGTGTTAATGAATACATGGTAGCAAAAATTAGATACAGTGTACAACTATACTGCAGCCATTTTGTGTTTCTTTGTTTTGAGGCATGCACTTTACGTCCTCTTTTAGTACTTCTCAATAAATACATTCAGTGATAAAAGAGAAATTAGCTGCATTGTGGCGATGTAGATTTATAGCAGACTTATTGTTGCATTAGTATTAGGAAGCAGCTTTGTTTGGGCATTTTGTTCACATTGCAGTTTCAAATACAAATGTACAGATTTGAGATTGGTGTTCATTCTTAATTATGTACAATAGTAATTAAGTGATGTAGCAAAGAGAATCTAAGATTTAATCTCTTAAACATCTCACAGTCTTCATTCAGAAAACAGAGATTGCTCAGACATCATCTTTCTGTTTACTTTATGTTTCTGCTTTCTATTTGACACCAGAGTGCATCTTTGAACAGAGACAGAGGTTATCTTATATATGTTTTTATATTAAGTCTATATACTGTATAACCACGTTATTACAGACAGAAGGGCCACATGTAGGTCAAGTGATCAGCTCCTTCTTCTTTTGAATCAAAAGCAGTTTATACCCCTAGTGCCCCTGTAGAAAATGGAGTGTAGAGGTGGGTCAGGACTGAGTGTTCTCGGTGATAGTGTCTTTCATACATATCTTTGAAATGCAACATGCAACATGATTTTGCATCTTTAGTCAGTGCTGGAATTCTTTTATGCTGGACTGTCAGGTGTGCAGTTTATGAGTCTATACCTCAATGATTGATGCAATTGTCACTCTGTTCTCCTTTCATTTGAGTCTACTTTATAAGGGAGTTCAAAATAGGCAGTTGTCACACTGGGACACAAGGCCAAAAACCATCCAACTTCACATGCAGATTTCCCAGCAGGCCATGTATGCTTCCACTGTTCAACCAAAATTACATCTTTATCCATCCTCCCCCACCTGCATCCCCATTCCACCATTTTGCACTTATCTGCTTGCCTCATATCTCCAAATCCTTTTTTATTGGGATTTATCAAGGCTTTTATCACTTTTCATATAAAAAGGATGGGGAGTATTTCCCCTCCTTTTTGCAATGTTGCCCATTTATGGCAGAGAATTGGCGCAATTTCCGATCTCTATACTTTTCTTTCCTGACAGTCACATTAGCATGTCATTACTGGGGCTTTCTCTGCCCTCCCACTGGATCTGAAGCCCCGAGGACCAAGCACTGAAGAGACAAAGGGCAGCAGCTGCACCCACTTCTCCTCATCCATCTCTTTATCCCTCCCTCTCTCCTTATCCCTCTTTTTCTCTTCATTCCACACTTGGGCTGACTTGGCGACATCCTGACATTACCAGTAGGTTTTTGACTTGGCTGGCAGCCGAGACTGTGGCAATGGTGGCATCTGACAGAGAGATTGTTGTTTTTCATTTACATCCAAGTCTTTAATTTCTGGTTTTGTATGTGACATACATATGTCAACAATATATGTGATTAGGCTCATTTTTCTGTTAGAGTGAGTGGTATTTAATTGTTGATCGTATGGGGTTTTGAGTGGTGTGACTAGAGTGGGTGATGCAGACTTCCCTGATTCTGAGCAAGGCTAGGCGAAATGAAATTACAGTGCAACCCCTGCAAGACCCTGATGGCATCTGGAACCACTCTCATGGACTACTGGATGCCTCCAATCCATCATGCCTTCAAGGACACCTAGTGATCCCCAAAACCAGAAAGTCCAAAGACCTGCAAAATGTCTCGTTCATTCCAGGTTCATCGCTAAGTCCTGAAACCCTTTCAAGACTCACAGGGACCTAATCCTGTGATCTTTGGAACCCCTTCAAAGACTCTGGGGCTTAGTGAAATAAGTTCTCCCTGGAGAACTCTCAAAGACTCTCCTCATTTGATACTGGAACCCTTTCAAATGAAGTCAATTTATTTATAAAGCCCAATATCACAAAAATCTTCAAATGTGCATCAAGGGTCTTTACAATCTGTACAACATATGACACCCTCGTAGACCCTAAATACAGATTAGGGAAAACTAAAAAAAAAAAAAAAAGGAAGATTCATCTTCCGCTACAGATAGACATGCAATATATATTGTGTGTACAGAATACACCAACATAGTAAAATGACAGTATGGACAATAAGGATGGTAAAATTAAAGATAAGTTGTAAACATATATAAATAATAGGGGTGGTGAAAAAAATCGATTATCGATTAATCGCGATTATGTTATGGACGAGTATGACTCGATTATTACATTTTCAAAAATCGATTATTTTTGGCATTATTTTATTTTGTACAAATGATATCCCGCGGTCAACGGAAGTTGAACGTCACGCACGCGCGCTCAGTTCCTCAAGTACGTGCAGCGGCCGGAGCCTGTTTGTGAATGAAACATGCTCACCAAGGTAGCCGGCTAACCCAGTGGTACCGGCCGGCTTCGGCACCGGTTACGGTACTTTAATAAGCCGGTGTAACGTTATATGTCAACATCTCAGCCTCCAGCCAATCACAATCAGTCTGTTTCTGGAGTATAATAAACTTAAAATTTCCATT